>CM062818.1:1561245937-1561859271 GCA_031772625.1 Pinus tabuliformis | reverse complement strand
GGGCCAAATTGCACTAGGGGGTGGGGTTAGGGTCAAACCCCATATAGATGAAGATGTATCTACAAGATATTTGCAAGCATTAGAAAAGTTGATACCTGACAAGGAGGAATGTGCTAGTGCGTGTCTTGAATTAGGCAGATACTTCAGTTGCACTGGTTTGTTTGGGACCTTTCATGCAATGGAAGATAGAGACAGATTTGATGCTCTCACATGGTGGGAATCATATGGTGGCGAGGGACTTTTGCCAAAATTGGCAAAAAATTTCTCTCACAGGTTGTAAATACTTCTTCTGTAGAGAGGTGTTGGAGCACCTACAGCTTCATACGTAATGTGAACAGAAACAGACTCAGTGAAAACCAGGCAGAATGCTTGGTTTATGTGCACTACAACTTGAGGTTGTTGAGTCATTATTGTGATCGAGATTATGAGGATCCAACATATAAAATTTTGGACAACCACCCAGAGGATGATAATTTGGAGGATGGAACTATACATCTTGAAGAACTAGAAGCGGAACTTATGAGAGAGGAAGATGAAGCAATAACCATGCCACCTCCACCATCCAGTAGCAGTGCTCGAGTTCCGAGTCTTGTTCCTTTTCTGTCACTGCCTCCATCTACACCCTCACGTGGAGGGCATGTGCCTTCTAGTTCTAGTCGTTGGTCTATGCGGGAGGAGACTCCTAGAAGACCACCACGACCTGCTCATACATCAGACACTTCTTGTGACAAGGGCCACATGAAGTAGTAGATAATAGATTTACATTTTACGTGTCTTTTCTAGAATCTATTAGTTTTCATAACTATTGAGTCTTGACTCTTTCATATCATAATGATATTTTTTGTAAACAATATATGATTGTGACAATTTAAGTTTGAAGTTGGAAATTATAACTCATTAGTAATGATTCTGAATTATGAAAATGATGCTTAGTGAAAGTTGTTTCATTTCATTTCATAATTCATTTTATAACATTTCATTTCATGTTAGATATTATTTCTTGTAATGGTTAAACTTAGCTTACAAGTACAACTTTGGTGATAAAAAATGATAAATGTTATATATTGAATTTTCAATTTTGAAAGCTTGAAGTTGAAACTTTAAGATTGATGAATCATGATTCACGAGACTCAATATGTTGTATGTTACTAACTTGTGGACATGGTTGATGAAGATTATAACTTCTAGATGATTGATGTTATATGGTTCAATGATCAATCTATGTTTTTTTTTATATATTTTTTATATCTAATTCATCATTCTACATGTTTTTGTTGACATACATGTATCAAAATATAAAAAATATAAAAATATATAGATATTATATAAAAATCGCTCTGGGATTCGCTCCCAAATCGGGAGCTTTTGAAAATGTCTCTCCCGCACCTATTTTCACTCCCGCTCCCCGCTTTTTCTCTCGCTCCCAAGTAACACTGGTTGGATGTAACATTCATAGAGTAGATGAAGAGTCATGAGGGTAGATGAACTGTCACAAAGGGGAATGTCAAGGGTCACCCCACCCTTTTCTATAAATAGAACCTCATAACTCATTGTAAAGGCTTTTGGTCAGCCAAGCTTCCAATAGGACTATCTTAGAGAGAGCTTGGACAGTATTGTAACGAGCCTTGGCTTCTCCACTACGCAGAGCTAGTATATCTCTTTGGAGGAGCAGGCGGTTGTGGCTGTAACGTTCCGTTGTCAGAACTAGTGGTTGGACATGGATGTATTGTATGACTAGAACTTACACTTCTTAATATAACAAGAGGCAACACGTTTCTTTCATATGTCATATTGTATCTCAGCTATCTGTTTACTCTAAATGATACATGTATCTGTTTGATTACGCATGCATGTATAGATATTTTTGTGCATGTATGTATGAATCTTTCTGAAATGTGTTGTTGGTTTAACTATCACTATGGATTGCTAGCTAACTTGTCTTCCATGTTGTGATGCATCTTTTCTCATGTGTTCCCTTCTTAACTTCGTGCTATTATAGGTTTCCAAGGGGTGCACTCATCTCAACCCTCGTGTGTTAGAACCTCTCATGCACCTTCCTTGGCTTGTTATAGCTGTCACACCCTTGCTACCAACAATTAGAACGTCTGTGCGAAATCACGGTCAAGGCATTACCCTATGACCCATTGCTGGGAATCCTACACCAAACGGTTTGAGGTATAATTGGGACTTCTTACCAGGTATATCCCCTTACATGTTGGCGGGAGCACCGTCAACATTTTGGCGCTAGAAGGAGGGCCAAATGACAAGCTGAGTCCTCACATCTGTTTTGAATCTCTACGTTTCTATCATCACTAACTACAGAGTTGCTCTTCTAGAGTGTATGTATTATGTAAACGACTTCATAATCTCGGAAGAGCTCTCAGATAACTTGTCACATAAAACATACGATGGTGGAGGCCATGTAGCCTTGGTAAGGCATGCGGTCGGCGTTATAGGCTCATGCGAAAGACATGGAATGTTTGAAGAATACATGACCTGCACGTTGATCATCTACACGCTTCGAGGGCACCCAATGCACTAGTGTGCCACGTTGTCCGAAAAATATATTCATTCTCTTGCTCATCTGGTCACAGAGATAGACCGTGCTTTTAATCACTTTAACCATAAAGCACTTGATCAAGAAATTTTGAAATTATGAAAAGCAACAAATGAATCCGTTGATCAGTTTTACACACGCTTTTGTAATCTTGCATACCAATTTCCCGAATATGAAATTGATTGGGAATTTCTTTATGGGAGATTTTAGTATCTTCTTTGCATATCCAAACCCCGCTTAGCACACTTCAGTGATGGAGCTGCCAATCACAGGTAGGCACAGTTGCTATCACAAGTGATTGTCTACCTTCACCTCATCAAACAACTCCACCACCGCAGAGTGATGTGGGATATCATGCACACACATCTGTTGAACTATCACATCCTCCCACCCCACCTGCTCTTGAGATCTGCACAGATTTGGCTTATAAGCCTGTTGGTTGTCATGTGGATTCGTTCCCTCAACCTCTGTCCCCACATTTTGTTGATCCTCTGGATTGTAATATCTTATGTTCTCCCATTCCGGACTCCTCACCTGCTATGAACACGGATCAAATTGTCGACGGAGTTGGTGTTATGCAACCAACCTGCGCCATCATTCGTGATAAGTGTCTATGGGAATCTAAAGAAGAACCCATGGTGAAGGATGACTCCCTTACAGTCACACATCATCCAATTTATCTTGACATCCCTTGTGATTCTACCACTGTTGATTTCCCCTGTGAAAACCCATTTCCAGATGTTTCTACTTGTGATCATCCACAGGACACGTCGGATGTCAATTTGTCATTACAGTGTAGAGAGGACACATATTCCTCTGAAAATTCATCCAATCTATCATCTGTAATTTCGGAAGACACAGAGGGTGAACATCTTTGCTTCTCATCTACCCCTCTACACGATTCATCAAATCATGAGGATGCCGACAAACATCCTGAATATTCTGCTTTTGGTCATCGTGAAATATCTACTTGTTCATCTGACCACGATGTTGGTTCAATCATTGTTAATCTGTCTAAGACACTAGTCTACGATGATCTATATGTCAATGATGTCGAAACCCCGCAGAATGTCGAGGCACTTCAACTCGAGTTGATGGTTATGTCAGGCCCTTGCTGTCTTGAGGTTGGTTTCACTGTTGGTCAGGGAATTGTTGAAACACTCAAGGCTCCTCATCACTCTCTGCTTTGCACTGAAGATCAACCAAACACCTAGATTTAACTCCCTCCACTTGAACTACATGATCCCATCGCTCATGCATTGGAGGAATCTTACACAGCAAGCACACATGCACAATGAAAGTGGTCTACCTTTCTCACGTTTGCTTACATGTCATAGTCAAGAGAATGCATAGACTCAACATATGCACGCAGTGTAGCACAACACCATGTCAACTCCACAGAGTTCCTGTCATGCACTTCCACTCATATTTGTTCTATGGTCAATTCTAAGCTTGGAATGTGTCTGTCTTCATTGTTATATCTTTCATGCTTGCTGGTTTGCGCAACTGCGATGTTCATAGATCGTGCCTTCACCAACATGGGTCAACCAATGCCCCAGTGGCTGCATTAGAAGTATCACTTCACGTGAGATGACCCATGAACTATTAGCTTAGGAGTAGGAGTAGTGTTTTCTTTTGAGCTATTTGCTTGCATGCATGTTTGCTTATTTCTTTGTGTGTTTGTTTGCTTACTCACTTTGCTTCCACATTTTCTTCTGCTTCTTGCTTTTCTTTTTGGTTTGTTTGCTTGTTATTGTCCATAGGTTAGTTTCGCATGGAGCGTGTGCGACTCTTGAAACAAGTTGGGTAAAGTACGAGAGGACTTGTACAACTATCAACATTTGGTTATCTATTGTCCGGTCTCTTATGTAATAACTCTTTGTCTTCGGTCCATGATACATCAATGGAAAATACGTACTGTTTGAAGTGAACCTTGGTGAAAACACAACACTTGCGCACTAACTAGTATCACCTACTCTAGTCAGTTGTTTTTGGGTTAATCCTTATCAGCTCAGTCAAGTAGAGTAAGGTGAGGGGGAAAACCTTAACAAGCACGTCAGGGGTATACTTAAACTACTTCTCTGAAGGAACAACCTCTTCTTCTCTCAATAAGTCGTGATCCCTCTTCCGCCTTTGAAATGAATAAGTGCTATGCATAGTTATCAAGATGAAAAATGAAAAAATGAAAAAGTGAAAAAAATCTGAAAAAAAATGAATAATAAACAAGGAAAAAGAAGAGAAAGGCTTCCTGCGCAGAGAGGTGATGCAAGTAACTCTGTCGGGGTACTGACCAAGCTCGTTGGCAGCAGAGCCATGCTTGTGTTCCTACGTGACTCCGTCGGGGCACTCTCTAGGCCTACTGGCAGCGAAGCAACACCAGAGATGAAACTAAGACTCTGATGACTATACTGCTTGTGCATCATATACTCCTCAACCCCAATCAAAACAACTATGTTGGCTTGGCTTGGAATGTGTGTCGACCAACCAAGGGCTTAGCAGATGCTACATCTTATAATCAAGCAAGTGTGGAAACCAAGACGAACTGAGAACTGAACAATAATTTCGGAGGTGTTAGACTTGCTTTTCACGAACAAGGTCCACTCAGAGAGCTGGAGTTCTACCAGTGTGTTGCCAAGTGTTGTAGCGGCTACAACCACCCTCCAAAATTTTGCCTTAGCTTCATTTACGAGCCTCCCTACCAACCTTTCTCAGCAACATGTCTTGCCTTGTCAAGTACACAAGCTTCAGTTATTTTCTTGCAGTGACAACTTGTCCATCAAAGCTTTTTGCATCCCCCTCACAAGTTGTTTCACTGGACTTGGTCCAGTTGCAGGTTGAGCAGCTCCCTCAAGAAATTGCGCAATTCTGGAGGGAAACTAGCCTTCCCTCCAGAAATTGTGCAATTATGTCTGGCAGCCTGTTGGGCTCCAGAATTGTGCAAATATGCTTGTCACTGTTCACTAGTCAAGCTGCACAATTCCTCCCAACAAGATTGTTTAGCCCAAAAACTGCGCAATTTTGGGTAGCAGTCAACTTCTCTGCCCAGAAATTGCGCAATCCCTTTGGGTAGCCAGCCCATCTCCCTCCCAGAAATGCGCATTTTTTCCTCCCAGCTGAGAAGACTGTTGCATGTGCAGTTGAGTTGACTGGTTCCCTCTGGGACTGAGAAAAACTATTTTGCATGCATGGATTTCTCCTCCCAAGGCGACATGCAAAAGCATCCCTTGTTTCAGGGATCTATTTTTAGTAGTTGGAGGTTACATGCAAAGATCATTTCAGTAACCTCCCACCAAGTGTCGCTTCCCCTATATTTGTGGCATGCGCATTGCAACCTCGATTTTATTAAAACTCATCAACCGGACGCTGCAGAGCTCGTTCCTCACATTGATTTTGCAGCTCTGACATCCCACATTGCATCGAGGAGTTGTCGGCACATTCATCTCAGTTGTTTTGGGGTAAGCCTATTTTTCATGTCTCGCGTTGCATTTCTAGAATTTTTTTTTTGTTTCCTTTCATATGAATGTTTTTTGCTTGATTTCATTGAGTGCTTGTAGTCGTTTTGATACATACTGGCTTGTACTAGCACCTTTCTAGTTTTTGTTAACATCTCACTGTTGTCGCATGCATGACACTGTTTTGCACGGACAATCGTCATTGCAGCGACTTGCTTCACATACATGCATGCTTTCCCATTTTCCAAATCTTGCACTTGTTGTTTGCATGAATGATCATTCACTCTTATTTTCACTCATCTCATGATGCATTCAGACTTCTCATGTTTTCAGTCACCCGTCAACTGGATTGGGTTGCCTTGGCCCGAACTGTGCCTTTCCCGGCCAGCACTATGCATTTCTGAAAGCAAAGGCTCTGCCTTCACTCCAGAAATTGCGCAAGACTAGCCAGGCACTGACCTCCAGACTTGCATTGCACAATTCTTGGAGGCAGTGTCCTGTTGGCCCCAGAAACTGTGCAATGCAGTTTGTTGGTTGCACGTCACTGCTCACTGAAATTGCACATTGCGCAGTTTCAGTCCTCAGCATGCTAGGATGGATTGTGCATTATGGAGTTCCAACAGTCATTCAACCTCCTAACAGCTTGAACTATGCCTTGCGCAGTTTTGGTAGTCAGTCTCTCGACCTCCTGGTGGAAATTGCGCAACCTTCATGATCAGTCACACAAGTATGTTGCAAGTCAGTTCTCAAGTTCGTTTTGGTTTTTGAATGATAGATTGTTTTCCATGAGTGTTTCCATGTCTCTAGGTATCACAAGTGTTCATCTACCTCTCAGCAGCATAGGTACAATGGTTTCCAGGATAGCATAGTTGAATACACCGTTTAGAGCACACTTGGGGATGCATTCGATAAAGTGTCTATGAACTTGCCTACCCATGAATACATCAAGTTGTTCGTAGAAAAGGACATCAAGATATGATGGCAGCAACACCATAGCAAGCAACACCATGAATAGTAGTTGAAGTCATCACACAGGATGAAACGAACGCAAGAGGAAGGTTGTTAACAACACAGAGGCGTAACAAAGTTGCAAGCTCAAGTAGATCCACTTGTGATGAAAGCAACTTTGGGGACTCAAGCTATGAGGTGACGGTGCCACATGAAGATTTCGTGAATATAGAGAACGGAATAGAGAAGGAGTTGCATGTGTTGAACCAGCAACTCAAGGAAGAATAGGAGTTGCATAAACGAGAGAATGAGTTGTAGCATGAATAGGTACAACAGCGGGTGCAACATACACTCACGGATGAAACTGCGCATGTACAAGTTATAGATCCACCCCATCAGTTGTCACAGAGCATACATAGTGAGCAATGTTGTTGATCGCATGCAAGGGACTTCATCCGCATGCATGTCATTGTGCGCATGCATGCGATCTAACCCATTTGGCACACTCACCAAGGTAAAGATAAGAAGCAAGTCTGACTGGAGCTAAACATGCAGTTGACAATTGATGTGCATGACCACCAACACACACTGGAAGATCAGCACAGACACTATGCATCAGTGTGTTGCCAGTTCAGCCACACCCAAGAAGACCATGCACATGTTAGCAGACGAGTTGGATGGAGGAGCCATACCAATGCACCGGATGCAACAGAGGCAAGAGTTCACTTCAACAAGATGTCACCATGGAGTGCATGCACACCATCACGGACGACCAAGCTTGGCATCAGCTCACCACCTTCACCATCACAAGCATGTCAAAGAGTTGGTCTCACCACAATGGACCGAGTGTTAGTGATGTCTTGCATGGCTTGCTCAAGCCATTTTGTCTCACATGAGCACATGTGCATTGTAATGTAACGTCTTGTCAAGTGGAAGTTCAAGTGTTGATAGTTGGATGTAATAGTCATAGAGTAGATGAAGAGTCATGAGGGTAGATGAACTATCACAAAGGGGAATGTCAAGGGTCAACCCACCCTTTTCTATAAATAGAACCTCGTAACTCATTGTAAAGGCTTTTGGTTAGCCAAGCTTTCGATAGGACTATCTTAGAGAGAGCTTGGACAGTATTGTAATGAGCCTTGGCTTCTCCACTATGCAGAGCTAGTATATCTCTTTCGAGGAGCAGGCGGTTGTGGCTGTAACGTTCCGTTGTCAGAACTAGTGGTTGGACATGGATGTATTGTATGACTAGAACTTACACTTCTTAATATAACAAGAGGCGACATGTTTCTTTCATATGTCGTATTGTATCTCAGCTATCTGTTTACTCTAAATGATGCATGTATCTGTTTGATTATGCATGCATGTATAGATATTTTTGTGCATGTATGTATGAATCTTTCTGAAACATGTTGTTGGTTTAACCATCACTATGGATTTCTAGCTAACTTGCCTTCCATGTTGTGATGCATCTTTGCTCATGTGTTCCCTTCTTAACTCCGTGCTATTACAGGTTTCCAAGGGGCGCACTCATCTCAACTCTCGTGTGTTAGAACCTCTCATGCACCTTCCTTGGCTTGTTGCAGCTGTCACACCCTTGCTACCAACAGAGACATCTTACTTGCCTCTGTGTGAAATCGTGGTCAAGGCATTACCGTACGACCCATTACTGGGACTCCTACACCAAACGGTCTGAGGTCTAATTGGGACTTCTTACCGGGGCGATCCCCTTACATGTTGGCAGGTCTAGCACCATCAATAGAAAGTAAGAACACAAACGCCTTATCTGTAAGAATATGATCCCAAGATAGGAATAAAATCATTCCTCACATGGAAAATTTAAATATCCATAGAGGTATGTTAGAGGTGTAAAAGAATACAAGACTCACATTGTAGATCCAAAAGTGTTTAAAAATGGAACACATCTAATGATTCTCCTTCTACAGAAGAAACAACCTCCTCAGATGAAGGAGGGGATGTGTAAATGGCTTCATTGAGCACACATGCAGATCATGAGGCATGGTTGGTCGACTCAAGTGCATATTTTCATATGATATCTTAGAGGAAATATTTTTTCAAGTAAGAAAGGTATGACAATGGTGAAGTTTTGTTAGGAGATATATCAATAACTAGAATGATATGATAACCAAAATTCAAGTTGAAGCTCATGGATGAAAGGATTAGAACAATTCTTGTGGTTCTGCACATTTTAGGATTGGTCAAATATCCTATTTATGTAAGAAAGATGAGTGATGTACATGTAAAAATAGTGTTTGGAAAAGAAACACTTAAGATGGTTTAAGGAACAATTCTATTACCGAGGGGACTTCGTTTTGGAACTTGAAGAAGCTATTGGGAATCATTATTAGTGACAGGTGCATCAATTGCATTAATCTTGAGTGTGATTGAAGAAGGAAAAACTCCCATAGTTTCTGGAGAGAATATTAAGTTATAGCATCAAAAGCTAGGAAATATAGAGAGATGGGCCTTAAAGTACGACACGGTAAAGGTATGGTAGAAGGTATGTCTAATTTTTCACTGGATTTTCATTTCAATGAACATTGCTTATATGGGGAGGATAATTGGTTAAGATTCTCCATTGGTTCTATGAGGGCAAAGGAAAGTTCTGCACATTTTAGGATTGGTCAAATATTTTATTTATGTAAGAAAGATGAGTGATGTACATGTAAAAATAGTGTTTGGAAAAGCTTAAGATGGTTTAAGGAACAATTCTATTACTGAGGGGAGTTCGTTTTGGAACTTGAAGAAGCTATTGGGAATCATTATTAGTGACAGGTGCAAAAATTGCATTAATCTTGAGTGTGATTGAAGAAGGAAAAACTCCCATAGTTTCTGGAGAGAATATTAAGTTATAGCATCAAAGGCTAAGAAATATAGAGAGATGGGCCTTCAAGTACAACATGGTAAAGGTATTGTAGAAGGTATGTCTAATTTTTCTTTGGATTTTCATTTCAATGAACATTGCTTATATGGGGAGGATAATTGGTTAAGATTCTCCATTGGTTCTATGAGGGCAAAGGAAATATTATAGTTGGTGCACAGTGATGTGTTTGAACTTATGTTCATTCAATCTCTAGGTAAATTTGTGTACTACATCTTTTTTATAAATGATTTGTGGAGGAATAAATGGATTTATTTCCTTGGGAAGAAACCTAAAATCTTTGAAAATTTTAAAGAGTTTCAGGATCTTGTGGAAAATCAAATAGAGAAGAAAATTAAGGAGATAAGGATGGATAATGGTGGAGAATTATACTGGGACTTATTTGCGGAATTATGTAAGAAGTACGGTATAGCAAGGTAGAATATTAGTCCATACACATCTTATTGGAATGGAGTTGCAAAAAGGATGACAAATCAATTGATGTAAAAATCAATGAGCATGCTTAGTGGTTCTCGTTTAGGACAAGAATTCTGAGCAAATGTAGTAGGTATTTTTTGTTACCTAGTAAATATACAACCTTCATCAATGTTGAATGACAAGACTCCACACAAGGTATGTACTAGAAATAAACCATCTCTTAAACATATCAGGGTATTTGGCTGCAATGCTTATGTACACATTACAAAGGAAAATATGAGTAATTTGGGTAATAAAGTTGAAAAGTGTATCTTTTTTGGATTAAAGATGGTTTGAAAGTGTTGTCAATGTGATAAACACCCTCCAAATTTTTCCTACATTCAAATTTTGGAGCCTCCCTATGATTATTCCATCCTTCATTTCAAGCCATTAATGTCATGAATCAGTCAGATTTTTTAATTGTTCAAGTCTTCCTTTGGGAATTCTAAAGTTTTGAAGTCCTTTCTTTCACATGCCCTCACAAGCACACGTCCTAACATAGGTGTTGTGGAGGTAAATCCTCTCTGCGGACAGAGACGATCCCTACTAGCCCAGACCGGGTCTAGCAACAATCACACAATGCTATCACGCAAGTTCCTAATTGCAAATAAGAAGTGGATGGTGAGAACCTACTTGGATTCCAATGCTAGTGTTCGTAGAAGAGATATCGCCCTCATTCCTTTGCCTTGGCCGGTCACAATCCCCACGATCTCCGTGATTGGACACCTGCACATGCAAAGAACAACACGAAAACAAGCATAAAATCTAGTAGATGCAATTATATATCAGTCAGAAAAGATATAACTCAACATCAAACATAAGACAATGAGAGTGGAACCATAATGATAGTCATCTATTATTAATAAATAACAAAGAAGAATACAACCATTGTTCTGACGTCAAATCCTCCTTTGGCTGGGTAGTCAGCTACACAAGTCTTGCAAAGCTTGTTGGGATGAGGAACAAGCCTCTCTCTCTTTGGGTGACAAGAATCTCCTTACTTAGATTTGGCCTTATGGGTGCAAAGAAGGCTCTTGCAGCTTCAAACTCTCTATCACTATGCTAGAACTGGAACTATTGTAACTAGCTTGCTCAAGGCATAGAGGCAAGCTTTTATAGATAGAGAAGAAAGAGATAGGATCAACCACATTATTCATGGGATTGGCTTTATCACTTGGAAACTTCCATGAAAGGTGGCAAACCACTTTCCCTTCTATGGAGATTCGAAGCCAAACCATCCTATCTCAACATAGATTCAGTTGGTGAATGGGTTGAAGAGAACCTTCGGGAGTTTGGTGGTTGAAAACTTTACTCAATTCGGTTGGCGCGAGTGCAACTCTGAGACAGAGCGCCAATAGCGCGTCCTTTTCAAAGGATTTCCCTCATTGGCGCGGGCAGTGAACTGAGGACCTGCGCTAATGCAAAAAGAGCTGTTTTCATGGAGATTTTGCAGGAGATGTCTTCAGGGAAAATGAAGCTCATACTTAGAGGAATATGATGCAAGTGGTTTCAGGTCATGTCACTTCTCACAGGTCCCGGAATGAGTCCTCCAGTGTGCGGGAGAGGGGTAACAGGGACGGTGACAAACGGTGACAAATTGCTGTGTAACAATAGGCTAAGCATACTTCACAATGAAAGTGCATAAATTTTGTGCACTTTCTATCAATAGTGATTGCACAAATCTTGATGCTAATCAATGCATAATTATAGTGATAGTGGTTGTGCAATTCTTAGCCATAGTGTTTTCACAGTCCTCAATGTTAGTGATTGCACAGTTATTAGAGATAGTGAATACACATTTCACCAAGGTAGTTACTACGCACTCCTTGTAATCAATTGATTGGGAAACTCTCACCGATAGTGTGAGGGCATCCTCTACAAACATTGATTGCACACACTTTGTGGATAGTGAGAGTTTACTTATTCAATCCATTCAATTCACTCTTGGTTCCTAGTTCCCTAACATGCACTAAGCATGCTCACCAATATTAATCCTAATGGCATGTATGTTATCCCCGTGTAAAGATTTCAGCTGAGAGCTCATCTTCACATTTATCTTTCACTTTCAAGCTTTGTGCACTATTGAGTACCAAGTGCATCCTCTCAACCCATGGTTGCAACTGCCCCATCATTTGGGTGAGTTAATCAACTGTCGTTTTTTATTTTTTCTCTTACATGCGTTGTTTTTACTTTCTCTATATTCTACAAGTGTTTCTTTTTCTTATTTTCATGATCTCATGTGTTGCTCGTGTTTTCTTATGTTTGCAAGTGTCATTTTCACCCTTGCATGTGTTTCTTTCACTTGTTTTCACACATTTTAAGAGCACCATGGCACACCTCCTAGAGACAACTCCAACACACTCTCTTCCACTAGTTGATGGTATTTGTCACTGAGAACATGTGCTAGATACATCAAATGGTATAGCACACATTTTCGTTGTTATTGACACTTGTGTTGTAAAGGTATTCCTAAGTGTTGCATTTGGAGACAAGTATTGTTGTACTGTCGTTTCATTGTATGCATGTTTATTTTGGGTATTGTGTATCTTTTATTCATGTGCTTGGTTGTACATGTTTGTGTGATCATGGTTCAATACTTGTTGTATGCTCTTACTCTTACTCTCTTATCTCAATGATCCCACACTTTGTCAATTTTGGAGTCCTCTTGGAACTTGTGCATTACGTGACTAATCTTTAGCCCCTAGCCAAGTGTACTGTGAACTACACATTCCTAAGCCATAATGATGGAGTTATTACCTCCTAGAACTGCACACTGCACAATCATAGAGGACAAGCTCCTTCAATTGTGCATCAAGCAAATTTAGAGCACAGTCTTTTCATCTTGCTGGTTACACTTACCCAATGTGCAATTTTGACCAATCATGCCTAGCACTGTGCATTGCGCACTTCTAGTGGACAGTCGAGTCATTTTTTGACCCTTGCATAAGCCAAATGTGCAATTCTTAAAACCTCTCCATCAACTACTGTGCACTATGTAGTTACAGTGCCCAAACTTGTCACTCTTGTATCCTAAACTTTCCCACTATGCAATGAATTGACCACCTTTGCATCCACTGTGCACTGTGCACTTTTAGTGAGAAATAGGGTCATGTTTTAGCCCTTATAGTGCTCAACTGCGTAACACCTAGTCCCCTCCCTTAAATCACTGCGCATTTCACATTCTCAATGAGTATGCATGCCTTCCTTGCCTCCTGGAATTGCCCAATGCGTAATCCATGACTTGCTTCTCCCTTACCACTATGCATCACACAATCAAATTACCCAGTCCCTCACTCCTTGCCTCTTGATCCTTCACACTACACCAAAGAAGGCCTCTCTCTCAGTCCCTATGCATTGTCCCATCATAATTAGAATCTCACATGAGAAAACAAGATAAAATTGGTGATTTTGGGACTGATGTTATAGACTTGTCATGAGTAAATTTCATTTGGATGTCTTATCATTATGACATGGAAAGATGCTAATCAAGGAAATCATCAAGGAGAGGTTACAAGAACACACTTGTGGAGATGAGATATAAAGATATTATCATGCAAGAGATAAAGGAATTTTGGACCACGACAGAAAGATGACAACTTAGGTTGACTTAGAAGGTTCTAAACTTCATCCAGACCTTTTGGAGGGTGAAGATGAAGTGCATCATAGATAGATCATCAAGAGTTGAATAGATAGTAGTGGAGAAAGGAGCCTCACATCAATACATTTTCATCGAGTCTCATGTCACAGTCACCAAATTATGGTCATTCAAAGTGTCAACACGAGAGTGTTGTTTGGTCCCATGTATTTTTTCCACATTATTGGTGGAATATAATTTCATATTTTTTAAATTGAGAAAATGTAAAATATGTGGAATCTCAAGTGTCACATATGTAATGTTAAAAGTCACTATGAATTCCTAGAGTCATGTAAGAGTTCAAAGGCCACATAGAAGCTCAAAATTCACACAGGAGCTCAAGAGTCATGAAGGATGTCAAGAGTCACACGGGAGGTGAAAGGTCACTTCATTTGTTATAAATAAACCCTTATGCCTCAAGCAAAAGGAATTTTCAACTTGGCTTCTCTAGCTTGGCATAAGAGAGAAGATCATTCTTTGGAGGAGAAAGTAGTGACTTAATGTTCCACTATTGGGGCTAGTGTTGCAACATTATAATTGTGTATCTTGGAACTTTCACTTAATATATGAAACTCTTATAGCCGACGAACTTTTATGCATGTATCGTGGATGTTGTAAAACCATTATTTTAATGTTTGCAGTATATGTTTTTGTTCATATATACTAAAGAAAATGACTTATTTCGTTGGCTTTAGTATATATCTTGTTGAATGTGCATTGTTACTTGATTTCAAGATCGTTGTGTTATGTGAACTATTTCTCAAGTAAACTAATGATTCTTTGCATGCTCTTGTGTGTCTTTACTAGAATAGTACTGTTACCTTTTTTTTTAGAGGCTCACTCTTTCTACTCTATACGTGGAAGAACCTTTTATACATTGTAATTGTATGCCTCATAGTGTCAACTTACTTGCTTGTTTCAAAGGTTGTTTGTGTAATCTCTTATGTTGATAATTGCAGCCAAGGAAAATATCTAATAATAATGGTGGTGGGGCTTATTATCTAGACGATGCTCCTACTCCAAATAGTGTGAGGTCCAGTTGGGACTTCATACCAGGGAGAACCCTTGTGTTGGAGGATTTCCATCACCATCAACAAGTGGCACTAGAAGGAGGGTCAAATGACAAGTTGAGCCCATCAAGCCTATTTTGAATATATCATCTTCAATGACTTCTTTCCAAATCATAATATCATGATGTTTTTCTAATAGAGTGAATCTTAAAATCCCCGTGGAACTAATTTACAACTTGTCTCAATCAAATTTTGATGGAAAGGGTGGAACAACCATATCTGAACACACACTTCAATTTCTTATTTTTTGCGATTTTTATGAAGTGAATTGTGAAGATGTTTCCTGTAAATTATTCACCCTCACACTTGAAGGTCGAATTAATAAATGTTATTATACCTTACCATTTTCTTCTATTCATTCATTTGAATAAATATTCAAGGAGCTTCATCAATCCTTTTACAGGTATGATTATCAAAATTTATATGAGAGGATCAATAAACTAAGAATGAAACCCGATGAATCATTAGAGGATTTTCTGGATTGATTTCTTCACCTTGCTATGAATTTTCCAAGGAAGATGTGGTTGGGGTTTTATGAATAAAAAGTTTCAGTATTTAGTTCGGATTTCTTTAAAATCATATAAAATTCTTTTGCGAGTCTCCAAGCTTGTCTCGGTCATGTGGAACTTAAAATATCAAAGGAGGAACCTACCACTTCTTTTGTCCCTTCCCCTCCTCCTTTCTCATTACCAAATAAAGTGGCCCCTCATATCGATGTTGACATTGGGAAATCTGAAAATCAAATTGTTGGTCCACTTATTGCACCTTAATTTCTTTCCCATGGTCAAGATCTCATCCAATAAAACTTTGAATGTTCTAATGAATCCATGAATCCTAGTGTGAAGGTTGATCCCTCGGTTTCCCAAAATGATATTAATGTGCATAATCTTAATCCTGAATCTGATTTAATTGAAAGAATTGCATCTTCAAGGGATAACTTTCAACCTTTATTAGTTATATATCATGGCTCCTTGTATCTTGATTCACTTAATAAATATGCTCCACCAATAATTTATCTAGCCACTTTTAATTCTTAATTTGTTGGTTCACATGGAAATTAGGTACAAGGTGGTCACATTTCATAGATAGAGGAGCAACAGGATGAAGACGCTCTTAATCTCTCTTCTATTTTTCAAATTACTCTATGTCAAAATGATGTTTCTACATTCTTTGTTGATCAAGAATCTCAACATCTCGGTAACCAATCAAGTTGGATTGAATTCCTCAACCAAAATGAAATCTTAAGAAACCATTACCCTTAAGATAATGAATTCACTAATATGCATGGTGATGAGTGCCCAATTACATTGGATGATCTCTTGTTGATATAGAATTTGATTTGATCATAGAAGAGTTTCTCGCAAGAATTTTTTCCTTAGCTCACCAACCCTTGTGTCGAGATGTGTGTAATGAATCAAATGACATATCATGTTCTTCTAATTCACATTCAGATGAATTAGATATCCATCCCACACAAGTAAGGATTCCCATGATGAATAAGATGATGCAATAATCCCTCAATATATTTCTTACATTTTGGGTAATCTATTTGGTGATGTTGACACATGTGATGAATTTTTTTATTCCAACAGCACCATCTGGTTCCTATTGATCTTGTTGAAATAATTGGTGATAGTTGTCTTCACACAAATGTTGATTTGACCATGCTTTCAAAATTCAATCATTCAACATTTGAAAATTTAGGGACTTGTTAGGAAATCAAGGCACTTTAACTTCAATTGATGGTTATGTCAGCTGCAGTGATCCAGATGAGATATTTGAAATAGGTCATATTAGAATTCTCTAGCACAATTATTTTCCCAACATTGTTTCATTTGATGTAAACATTTTGAAGTTTATTTCCTTAGTCCTCAAGTTAAAGTTTCTAATTAGGTGAAAGATTCATGTTTGTCTAATTCTTCTTCATGAAAATCTATTGCATCTAACCTAGGGTTGGAATGCATATCTTTCATAGATGTACATAAGTTTGAATCCTATCATTTTTATTATCAAGACAAAGATCATTACCAACTGAAAGATTCCTTTGTGTCAAATTCTTCCATGAATAATCGATTACTTATCTCCCTAATGTATGTTATAAAGTTAATCAATTTTATAGCACAATCAATTCTTTTGAGTATCATTCAATGCTTGAATTATTGAAAGGATCAAAACCCTCATATTGATATGGATATTGAATATGATTTAAAATATGTTTCTAATATTTTGTCAGCCTGGTATCCTAATTGGTTTCTCGGATGTACGATGCCAACAATAATTTTTAGTCCCCAAAGTTCTCATATTGTTGATCTAGTATGTAATTGGGTACAAAGGGAACCAACAGAGAATCAATAATATTATATGTCGATCCTCCAATTTGATCATAACACCAGTTCTAACAATTTTCACTCAATTAATAATTTTCCCACTAGTACATTTGATGATAGTTGTTTTACATCGGTTAATCTTGTTGAGCCCATTGATCTTTATGATTCATCATTTCACTATTTAGGTACTTGTCAGATAGTTGAGGCACTTCAGCTTTTTCTGATGGTTATGTTAGGTCCTCACAATCTTGACAAATTTTCTGAACAAGATCAGATTAAATATCCCTCTCAATATTCTCTTTGTAATTTGAGTGTGTTGATCGAAATTTCATCTTTCCGAGAGATTTAGGGTTTTCAAAATGGTTGTTTTGGATGTAACTATGATTGAATCTATGATTGGATAGAAGAATATTATTAGGTAAATTTTTTTGCTAGTGATACTAAGTTTTTATCTTTCTTGATGTTTCCTATGATTGAAAATATAGACGAATGCATATTCACAAGCAACCTTTGTTATGAAACTAGCTCAAGAAAAGATAGAAAAGATAGATCAACGCCTTAGAATTCAGCCTCTTCGAGGGGGCAACCTCCTTTACATTACATAAATGAACTATTCTTCGATGATACAAATGAAAAGACCTCCTTTCTATATATAGGAGTCTAAGGGGTTATAACATAATCAGAGCCGACATAACAATAATAATGTAAGGGCACAATAATAACAATAGTGGGCTTCTATGGGGCACAATAGTAACAATATGGGCACTACATGGGTACATCAATATAATAAGTGGGTTATACTAATAACAATAAGGGGTTACACTAGTAGTATAGGGGCCTAACATTCCCCTCTCCTTCAAAAAGCTTTGTCCTCAACGCTTGAGTAGTTCTTGATGCTTCTGTATAAAATTATTGTCCTCCCATGTGGAATATTCAGCGGGTAAGTTCTTCCACTTGATGAGATACTCTGAAATTGATCGATTTCATAGCTTTCGGGTTCTTGTTTCTGTGACTGCTCCAGGTTCCAATATGATTTTTCCTTCCTCTTCAATTTCTGGCAATATTGCTTGAATTGGGATCTTTTGCAACTTTTGAATAAGTGGCCATACTTCTTCATCCTTCTTCCATTCATCCCTTGCTTCGTTTATCCAATCTGGTTGGATAATATAAATAGCACAAAACAATGCTTCCACATCCTCATCCTTGAAGAGTCTTCCCATTCGGTAAGGCCGCCATTTTTTAAGTGCATGTAGTATTGCCAACATTTCCTTCTCATAAATAGCTTGCTTGAGATGTAGCAGTAAAAATACCCAATCACCTACATCAAAACATTTTTCACTACGATGTTGATCTACTTGTTGTTTCGTTTGATTTTGCACCGAAGTGGCGTTATCCTTTAAAAGTTGGAGAACTTGCTGTTGATGCTCGATGTGATCTTTCTCTGCTTGAACCTTTTTCTTCTTGATATGTCCTTCTATCTTTTGAGGAGTGGTAATTTCTTCCAGTCCTTTACAAGATATGGTCGGATTCATTTCTTGATGCTTGATGTGATCTTTCACTTCTTTAACATTTTTCTTCATGATGTGTCCTTCTATCTTGATAGTTTGAGGAGTGGTAATTTCGTCCATTGAATTACAAGATATGGTTGGATTCATTTCTTCTTTCTCAATGTGATCTTTCACTTCTTGCACCTTTTTCTTCTTGATATGTCCTTCTATCTTGAGAGTTTGAGGAGTGGTAATTCTTGCCAATGCTTTACAAGATATGGTCTGATTCATTTCTTCTTTCTCTGGGGTGGTGTCCTGGCGTATATCCTCTTCTTTTGATGTTTCTTGATACTTTTCTTCCTCCTCTTCATATTATATGTAAAATAATTTCTTCTCAGCACACCTATGACCTTTAGTGCATTTGCTATCACAATTGTAACAAAGCCCTTTTTCTCTTTTTTCTTCCAATTGTTGTGGTGTAACCCTTGTAGGTTGTGGAAGGCTGGGAGAAACAACACTTCCATCTTTATAGTTGTGAGGGGTATGCTTCCTGGTTTCCATAATTTTGCTTTCCATTATGTCACAAAGCCCTTTTACTCTTTCCAATTGTTGTGGTGTTTCTCTAAAGAAGGTGTTGCTCTTTGTATCCTCATAATGTGCTATCATTTCCTCCGTGAAAATTGACCACGTAACAAGTTTTTTACGAGAACAAAGCCCTTCATACCATAAAAATTGATCTGGTTCTAAATATGAAGATGCAATACATACCTTTTGTAACAGTTGTACACCATGTAGATCAAAATATTTCTCCATCTGAAGTATCCAATTTACCGGATCCTTGCCATCAAACTTCCTCATCTTGCTTTTTCTTGATTTTAGGCGCTCGACCTTGAAACGACTGTAACTCTGTACTTTCAGATCTTTAAGTTCTGAGATTGTGAACTATAGTAGCCCTTTGTGTCCTCTTTCCGATGCCACCAGTCTGATCCAAATTGGATTCTCTAAGAAAGAGTTATGCACAATCTCCCAAGATGACCTGATTATAGACCTTTCCAGAAGAGTGAAATTGTATGAAGTGCCACGTGTCACTGTTTCAACCTTTGGATCTAAAAAATGCATACAAGAAACTACAGTCCATCCTCTTTCTTTACCTTCTTACAAAATTTCAATCCGATCCCCAGAGAGAAAGTTATGACGATTTTCCCCAGGTCACCTGTTTTGAATGTAATTCACAAGTCTGCAAAAAGACCAACTTCCTCAGATCATATCTCCGCCAATATCGCGCGAAAAGCTCTGAAATTCGGACCCAAGGTTCAGCACGATTTCTTCTCAAATGGGTTTTTTTTGCAACTTCTGAAACGTCACAGAAATAAAGTTATAGTGAAAATTCCACGATGACCTATTTGGAGTAGCGAAACCCTAGAATCCAAAGCTCTGATACCAAATGTTATGAAACCAGCTCAAGAAAAGATAGAAAAGATAGATCAACGCCTTAGAATTCAGCCTCTTCGAGGGGACAACCTCCTTTACATTACATAAATGAACAATTCTTCGATGATACAAATGAAAAGACCTCCTTTCTATATATAGAAGTCTAAGGGGTTATAACATAATCAGAGCCGACATAACAATAATAATGTAAGGGCACAATAATAACAATAGTGGGCTTCTATGGGGCACAATAGTAACAATATGGGCACTACATGGGTACATTAATATAATAAGTGGGTTATACTAATAACAATAAGGGGTTACACTAGTAGTATAGGGGGCCTAACATGAGTAGTGTAGGGGCCTAACAACCTTCAAGGTGTGTATGATCATTGTTCTAATCAACAAGGTAAAGTTGCAGATTGGTTAAAGCTAGTTGTTATGGCACGTTTTTCTACCAATAGGAAAGACCTTCAGTTTTTTGTGCAAGGTATTTAGGTTGACATACGTATTTTTGCACATTTTTTTACACTCTTTCTAATTGTTTATATCTTTTTTCGTGTAGGTTGGGAACAAATTGAATGGTTGCATTAGAAATTTGACTCCACATAACCTTGACCTTCTAGTTTAGATATATTAGTATTTAGGTTTAGTTCTTTCCTTTTCTTAGTTTCATCTTAGTTACTCTTGCATTTCATTACAACTCTTTTCTTGCATTCCCTTCATTGTTTGAGTTTTGTTTTTTTCATATCCTCTTCACTAGATTTATTTGGCTTTCATATGTTCTCTCTTTTATGTCATGTCATGTTTTCTTTCATGTCTTTGCCTGTGTTTTTTATAATACCACATATGAAATCCATCCTTTTTGGCTCTATGGTAATGTGGCAAAAGTCAAAAGGGCATAGTGACATCAAAAACTCTTGGTTGACTTTCGATCCCTATTCATTGCTTGGGTCTAAATATATTTTAAGGTGAATCATGCAAATATGGAAAATATGTTTCAACTTAAATGAAAATTGTATCATATCTACAATGCTCCTATCTATAATAGGATCTTCGTTCCTTCAATTGCCTATTTGTATTGATTTGTTTTAACATGTCAACTTAGTCAAGTAGAGAATGGAAAGGAGGAAAAACTTAAGAGAGCATACTATTTGTAGAAATTATAGTGTAGAATTGTAACTGCTCATGAAATTTTAATTGAAATCAGAAGACACAATCTTACTCCACTACTTTGAGGAATTAAATTCACAATTTAGAACATCGATCACAAACATGAAATGAGAAATAACACACATGCACACAATATTTTTCTAGGGGAAACCAATTGCTAAAACCACCTTTTCCTGCTTGCATTAATATGATGAATAGAGATGTATTACAATTTCTAGCTCAATCAAAGCTCAACTTGCAAGTGAATAACCTATCTCTATGCTCATTGAGAATTTATGGCCCAAACTTAGTAAAATTTTGCCTCTGCTTGAGCCCCTATTTCCTTGTACAATTCTTGAGGAAATTAGTCCCGTATTATTTAGGAATTTCCTCCAAAATGATTGTGTAATTCCAAAGGTTGATCATCTGATTGCATGCAACACTTATACACTCAAGACTAGTCTACAACTGATGTTACACTTCCTTGGAATCTCCATCACAGTTGGGGAACTTGAATTCTCTACATGCACTAGCTATTTTGGATTGAATGATCAGTTAATTGGATGATCACTAAGTTAGACTAAAGTCTCACTGCACAACTAACCTTCCACTACTTCCTCCAACAGTTAGAACTAGTTTAATTGAAAACAACTTGAAATAACTGACCTTGATTGCTACAAATTAGAAATCACACATGCTTAAATGAAATCTATTTCTTTAAATTGAATTTATTAAGCTAACTAAGTGAAAAAATCTATGCCATGCAAGCTAACTGCATCCAAGTTGTCTGTTGATGTGGAAATTTGAATTTTCTCAATTTTACCAAGGCAAAATCAAATTAAGACTTTGTTTCTACATTTTTCAACACTCCCTCTTGGAAAGAAAGGGATTATCAGCCACCCCTATCCTACACCTGTGGAACTCGAACTTCCCTCTTGAAATAGCCTTTGTCAAAATGGAAGCATCCTGTTCCTCTGTTAGAATGTATTGTAGCAGCATTATCCGCCTTTGTACATAGTGACCCATCAATGGTGATATCAAATATCTATATGCTTGGATAGATCATGAAATATAAGATTCTCAGAGAGTTGATGCAACTTTGATTATCACAATAGATCACATTTGGATCCATCATTTGACCAAATAGTCCCATAAGTATCTTTCTCATACAGATTGTCTCACATGTTGCTTGACTTTCAGCCATGTATTATGCTTATGTAGAGCTAAGCTCCACAAATTGTTGCTTCCTGTTGTACTAGGAAACCACTGTGGACCCAACACTTAAAATTCCACCTGATTTACTCTTTCACTCTGATGGACTCTGGCCCAATTTGCAGGAGTGAAGCCACACAAATTCACTCCCTCTATTTGTCTATACCATAGTCCAAACTGGGTAGTGCCTCTTAGGTGTCGTAAAACATGCTTAGTCGTCTTCCAAAATAATCTGGTTAGCCTAACCATAGCTTGTCTTAGCTAGTTGACTGCATAGCACATATATGGTTGTGTGTTCACAATATACATCAATGAACCCACTAACTGTTGATAAATGGTAGAATTCACTTCCTCATCTGAAGTGGCATCCTCCTTCCTCTAATTAGTCGCTAGAGTTGTCTCCATAGGTTTGAAAATATCCATGTGGAATCTCTGAAGTATCTCATTTGCATACTTGCCTTGAAACACAAAATAATCCCCATCGCCTTGCCATACTTCCAACCCCAGGAAGTAGTGCATGAGATCCATGTCCTTCATTTCAAATTCCCTTGCAATATATGATCAGTTGTTCATCACCAGTTAAATTATAATCATCAACATATAAGAAAATAATAAACAATTTACATTCTACCAAGATGTGATATAGGTTTTCATCCACTTCACTTTTGGTGAAGCCCAAACCAGTGAGATAATTGTTGATCCTGGTGTACCAAGCATGGGGTGCTTTTTTGAGACCATACAATGCTCGCTTGAGTCTGCACACATGATACTCTCGATCAAATATCTCAAAAATTTTGTTTGCTCGATGTACACCTCCTCTTTAATAACCCCATTGATAAATTTTGTTTTTACATCCATCTGGTGAATCTTCCACCCCATCTGCACAACCAGAGTAAGAATTGCTCTAATGGATGAATACCTTGATACAAGAGAAAAGGTCTCCTCATAGTCAATTCCCTCAACTTGAGGGAATCATTTGGCCACAAATATGGCCTTATATTTCTTTATGCTTTCATCTGTTGCATGCTTAACCTTAAAGATCCATCTTGAACCCACAACTTATTTATCTGCTAGTCTTGGGACCACTTCTGAAACATTATTCTTTACAATGGATTCATACTCCTTTACCATTGCATCAACCCATGTAGGTTGCTCTACTGCTTCCTCAAAAGAGGATGTCTCAATCTGTACAAGCTCAATCATTAGAGCCATGTAGCCAATATACCTCTCAAGTGAATTCCTTTTCCTACGCAAATTTGGAGGAGCTCCCACATTATCTGTCACATCCTACACAAGTCTATCAAATTCCCTAGTTCTTTTCATGCCTTCCCTAGATAGTTCTACTTGAGTGGTTGTCTTCACTCTCTGCTCCTCAATTTGTGGCTACTCCACAACTTACTGAGGTTCCTCCTTTGCAGCTAAAATCTCCTCTTCTGGTGGGATCTGAAGCTCCCTCGCAAGAGAGCACCACATCACTTTCTCCTCATCAAAATTTACATCCCTTCACATAAATTTCATTCTAAGGGAAGGTAAGTACACATGGTAGTTGTGAGGATTTTCTGTGTAACCCACAAATACCCCAAACTCTATTTTTGGCTCAAGCTTCTTCCTTGATTCTTTTGGGACATGGTAGTATAAAGAGGCTCCAAAAATCCTAAAGCGTGACACATCCGACTTTCTCCTCGAGAAGGCATCCTCTAGTTTCATCATACCAAGAATTCGATGAGGACTCTAGTTCTGAAAATAGACCTCTGTGTTGCATGCCTTAGCCCACAAATGCAGAGGTAGGCCTTGGTCATGTAACATAACTCTTGTTGTCCCCACAATTCTCTGGTTCTTCCTCTCAGCAACCCCATTTTGTTGTGGGTTGTCGGATGTTGTTAGTTCTCTTTGAATTCCTTCTTTCACACCAATTTTTTTTAATTCATTAGAAACATAATCACCTCCCTTATCGCTCATGAGAGCCTTCACCTTATTGTCGGTTTCTTTCTCAACTAGTGCCTTGAATTCTACGAACTTGGAGAATGTCTCATCTTTCTTCCACATGAAGAATATACAACACTTTCTTGAGAAGTCACCAATAAAAACAAAAATAAAATATATTTCTATCTGGTAGTGGAGGCTATCGAGAAATGCCCATAGACATCAGAGTGGATTTGACTACATGTATTTTATTGTTCCGACCATGGAATGTGGATTTTTCATACTTCCCCAAGGTACATCATTTGCATACATCATGTTGCTCAAGTGCTCCTTTAGGGAGGCCAGTGGTTATTTGATGCATAATCTAAGAGGCACCATGATGCAAATGGCCAAGTCTTCTGTGCCAAATTTCGCCGACATCACAACTCTACACTTTCTCCACCTTACTACTTAATGCAGCACAATAGTCCACATCTAACTTATACATGTTCTTCACACAAACCCTGATCTGCTTCACCTATCCCATGGTTATGTGTCTCAAGAATGTTTCCCTTTGTTGAATATCACATCATAATCACGGTCTTCCAAAAATGTAATAGAGATGAGATTTTTCTTTAGGCCTCGAATGACCATGAAATCCTTGAGTCTGAGAGGGGATCCTGACTCCCTCTGAAAGGTGGTTGTACCAATTTTGGTCACACTATACCTTTTGTCATCCCCCATCTTAATGAAAATCTGGAGATATTTCTTCTCTAGGTCAATAAAAAACTCTCTACACCCTGTCATGTAGAACGAGGCACCATATTCCAAGTACCACACACTCCCCATCATTGTGCTCGCCATGCATGCGATAAGGGTGAAATAAAGCTCGAACTATGAAGCCAAAGCTTCACTTGCTGCTCCTTCTAAGGTCTAATTTCTTGACTTTTTTTTGGACACTTCGTGGCATAGTGCCTAAATTCATTACAATTGAAGCATTTGATTTTTGACAAATATTTCTTCTTACCCGTTTGGCTGGATTCTAGTTTTTTTTTAGATTTATTTCCTTCTCCCTCATTTCCCTTTCCAACCAATGATTTTTTTTTTTGCATCCTCGCCCTTGGATGAAGTCCCATCTATTCCACCTTATCCCCTCTTGTACCAAATCATACCATAATCATTCCCAATTTGGTAATTTCTCCCTCCCGTTCATCGAGTCTTGGTGGTTATGCTAGATTTTGGGAAGGCCTAAAAGATCTAGGCTTACCAAGTCATCTTCTGCAACATCAACACCAACCCCACCAAGTTCATCATGAACTTGTGTAAACCTACTCAAATACTACGGGATAATGTCATTCTTTTGCATCTTGATATTTTGTAGTTTATCCTTGAGCGCTAGTTTCTTTTCGTCACTACTATTCTCAAACAATTATGTAAGTTCTTTCCACATTTCAAAAGTATTTTCTCTCCCATGGATATTTGAGACAATGTGGTCTTGCACTCCCTTCCAGATTATTCTCCTTGCCTTGGCTACATATTTCTTCCATTAAGCTAGGTTCTATGCTTCAGATGCTTGTGGTTTTGGAATATTTGTCTTGACATATTCTAACAATCCATTGTCCTCCAACATGGCCTCCATGCGATCCTTCCATGCAATGAAATTAAAGTTGCCTTCCAAGGCATAATTTAGTCTCAACCCGTTCAAGGTCATCTTCCCAACTTTCAAGAGATCCTGCTACATTGAACTGCAAATTAAATCCTCCTGAGAAACAACTTAGAAATTCATGTTCTAATGTGAATCCTACTTTGATACCATGTAGAAATTATGCTGTAGAATTTTAACTGTTCATAAAATTTTAATAGAAATCACAAGACACAATACTACTCTACTGCTCTGCAAAATTCAATTCACAATTTAGAACATCAATCATAAACATGCAATGAGAAATAACACACATGCACACAATATTTTTCCAGGGGAAAGCAATCTGCTAAAAACCCCTTTGCCTACATACATTAATATGATGAATAGAGATGTATTACAATTGCTAGCTTAACCTGCAAGTGAATGACATATCTCTCTGCTCACAAAGAATCTCTGACCCAAACTTAGTCAATTTTTTCCTTTGCTTGAGCCCCTATTTCCTTACACAATTTTGACGAAATTAGGCCCCTATTATTTAGGAATTTCCTCCAAAATGATTGCACAATTCCCAAGGTTGATCATCTGACTACATGCAACACTTGTACACTTAAGGCTAGTCTACAACTGATGTTTTGAAGTTACCTTGATTGCTACAAATTAGCAATCACATATTCTTAACTGAACTCTAACTCTTCTAACTCAAATTTACTGAGCTAACTAAGTGACAAAAGCCATGTCACACAAGTTAACTGCATCCAAGTTGTCTGTTGATGTGTAAATTCAAATTTTCTTAATTTGACCAAGGAAAAATCAAATTGAGACTTTCTTGCTGCATTTTTCAACACTATTTTCAGAGGTGTATATATAAGAGTCTTTGTAAAACAAGGAACTACCTCTGTTTCCCGTAAAATAATTTGGGATCCCTCTTCCTCCCTTGGAAAAATAAATGCCTATAAAATGCCAATGTGCATAAAGTAATAAAATAAACAAAGGGTGAAAGAATAAAAAGGTTTCCTGTGTAGAGAGGTGAAGCAAACAACTTCGTCAGGGTACTGAACAGGCTCGCTGGCAATGAAGGAATGCTTGTCATTCCTTGAAGTGACTCCATCGGGGTATTGAATAGGTTTGCGTGCAGTGGAGAAACATTAGAGATGATATTGAAACTTTGAACATCATAAACTCATGAAATTCACACACTCCTACTCCCTAATCGAGACCACTGAAGTTTCACTATTCTTGTGAAATGTGTTAGGCCAAAAAGAGGAATAGAAGAGACTACATTTGTAACTAGGCTAAGTAAAAAATCTAGGGTGATCAATAGGATGGGACAATACTTCTAGAAGGTTATACCTCATACTTAATGATAGACCTAAATCGAGAATTTGGAGTTCTTCCAGTGTGTTTCCAAGTGTTTTCGATGTGAAAAACACCCTCCAAATTTTACCTAGATTCAAATTATGGAGCCTCCTTATGATCATGCTATCCTTAGTTTCAAGCCATTAATGTCATGACTCGGTCATATTATTTAAGTATTCAAGTCTTCCTTTGGGTATTATAAGGTGTTGAAATCCTTGCTTTCACATGCCCTCACAAGCACACATCCCAAGATAGGCTAAGCATACTTGACAATAATAGTGTAGGGACCTTCCTATGAAAACCATTTTTTTTCCACAATTCAAATTAGCAATCAAGTTCCAACGCTACTTAAAATTTACATCACTACTGAAAATACATGAATTGAGATGCATATATCAATAGTCATAGTTTTCATTTTAACCTTCATGACATTCATATTTACAATCTATTCATTATAACTACATCAGTAATCAAATAACAGAAATTTTGAAGACATAATCTATTGTTCACTAAGGAGTGAATTGTCATTTCTCAGTCTTGCTGCTTCTTGCGCTCCCTTTCTATCATCCGCGTCCATGTGTAAAGGTTGATGTGTCCCGACCAAACATTGGTGACCCAATTGTTAACCTCCCATCCTACTCCTTGGGTACTCTTCTTCCCCGTGGAACCCCAAGCTACAATGGGATTGCACAATAGAGGAAGAAAGAAAACCGATGGAGAAGAAAACTCTTGGCTCAAGAGTCCCCTCTCTAATGTACTCCACCTCACCAAAATCACTATAGTTTGTAGTCACTCACAATAACATTCTCTCATCCATCCAACAATAGGGAAAAAAGGTCCCTCTCCCACAATTTTCCCCTTCTTTTATAAGAGGCTTAATAGGTGACACTTTTGTAGAAATTATGGTGTATATTTGCAACTTCTCATGAAGTTTTAATTAGAATCACAAGACACAAACCTACTCTACTACTCTGCGTAAGTTAATTCACAATTTAGAACAGAAATTTCAAACATGCAATAAGAAATAACACACATGCAAACAATAGTTTTCCTGGGGAAATAAATCTACTAAAAACCCCAATGCCTACTTGCATTAATATGATGAATATATATGCATTACAATTGCTTTGCTCAACTGAGCATAACTTGCAAGTGCATAACCTATCTCTTTGCTCACTGAGAAGCTCTGACCCAGACTTAGTCAAAATTTGCATCTGCTTAAGCCCTTATTTCCTTGCGCAATTCCTTGATAAATTAGACCCCTATTATTTAGGAATTTCTCCAAAATTGATCGCATAATTCCCAAGGTTGATCATCGTACTGCATGCAACACTTGTACACTCAAGAATAATCTACAATTGATATTACACTGCCTTGAAATCTCCACCACAACTAGGGAACTCGAATTCTCTACATGCCTTAGCTAATTTTGGGATGATTGATCAATTAACTGGATGATTATTGAGTTTGAATGAAGTCCCACTGCACAACTGACCTTCTATTAGTTCCTCCAACAATTGGAACTAGTTAACTAAAAACAACTTAAGATAACTGACCATGATTGCTACAAATTAGCAATCACACACGCTTAAATGAAATCTAACTCCTCCAACTCGAATTTACTAAGTAAATTGGGTGACACAAGCCATGTCACACAATTAACTACATCCAAGTTGTTTGTTGATGTGGAAATTCAGATTTTCTCAATTTAATCAAGGAAAAATCAAATTGAGAATTCCTTGCTGCACTTTCAACAACTTGGCACTTCATGCGTAGTTAATTATTTTTATTAATCCAAAAGTTTTATTATTCACCCACCCATGTGTTACACTCTCACCAAGTCTCTCGAAAATTATTTACTTCAATTTTAATTTAAAAATAATATGTTTCCTCACCCCAACATGACTCCCTAATTTTTCTCCTAGTTGTCTCTTAATCCCCCTTTTCTTCTCCTTAAATTGAGTTTATTAATGAATTCAACTGAAAAGTCTCAGATTTGGTCCCCTAACTACCTCCTAGTTTAGCTGAAATTAACTCTTAGATGGATATTCTTGTGTTGGTTCTTGCCACATGGAGGTTCTCCAAATTTTCACTAATTTAATTTATGAACATTTACTTTCATTCACCACCTTCTTTTATTAATGAGGTTAAACTATTTTAGTATTTATATTTTTAATTAACTCTATGCCCCTCTCCTCCCCTTGGCCTATTAAAACACATGCACTTTATCTACCTAATATTTTCCAAATGTTGGAAGGGTAGAGTTCTCAAGTGGCCCAATCTTTTATTTATTCCTATTTTCCCTTTACCCCAAGTTTTATTCTTAAGTAGATAACTTGGTTTTAAAACTTCATTTACCACATTATTTGAATTAGTATGATTATCATATCTTAATTATATTTTAGTAGTTTCTTCATGATACCAAGGGTGCCAAGTCAGTCATGCCCTTCAAGAACTTCCCTTCGAAGTTCCAAGGGTGCCACACCAATTATTTTCTTCTTGATTCCAAGGGTGCCAAGTTGGTTGTTCCCTTCAAGAACTTCCCTCGAAGTTCCAAGGGTGTCATGCCAACCCATTTCTTGATGCCAAGGGTGCCAAGCCAGTCGTGCCCTTTAAGAACTTCCCTCAAAGTTCCAAGGTTGTCATGTCGATTTCCCTTCAATCATATAGTGGCTACATGGGAAAAATTTAGGTGCAACAACGGAGACTGTTATCCTCTCCTATGTTGTTGTTGTTAATTTAATTGATCTTAAATTACTTCATAAATTATTGACCATGGCTCGTAAACTGATGAAGTGTATGTGCACCATTTGTGCTAGGATTCTTTATTATCTGAGTAATTTTCAAATTGAATCAGGATGTTTTCATGCACATGTTTTATCTAAGAATCACTCAAAGTAAAAATATTTTCACTCTGACAGTAATAAAGCTAATATGAAATGCATAAATAAATAGCAAAATCAAATCTAAATCTTCTTCATACTGACACAAAACAAAACTAATCTTAAAGTGCAGAAATAAATATCACACTAGCAAAATCAAAATCTTCTTCACACTAATAGAAATAAAACCTTGAACTAATTGCAAATTCCAAATCAAATGATTCTACTTTTTGTCTATCAATCAAAATTTACATGTGCATAATAAATCCCTTTGATTATTTTCTTCATCCTTCACACAACGAGATTAAATTTATGAAAGAAATTCTATAGAACAAATTGTACAACAAATTATATTACGAAATCTATAACAAATTCTATCTTAATTGTTACTAACATTCTTCTAAAAATCAAAGTTATAATCATTGTGATAGCTTAATCCTATGAAACAGAAAGCTTAACTAGAAATAAAAATAAAACCTTACAGCTCCCAGGGGGCCCTCTCGTGAGTGTAGGTATGCAAAGATCAACAAATATTAACCATGCATTTATATGCACAACATAGTGGAATCAAGAGCTCAATTAATCAATTGCAAAGAGTTTTTAAAATAATAACCAGTCATATGTATCATCATGTCGAGATGCAGGTTTTATAAGCTCCTTTATAAAATTATTTGGAGATTTCTAAGCCTACCTTCTCAATAGAACATCTTAAACTAACATTTTTAAAATAAAATAATGATTCTTCATGATTATCTATCAAAGACAAATCATGAGGTAAAATATCAGCGTCAATCAACGATCTTCTCGCTCGCCTGATTTGTCTTCGATCTTTTTCTTTGGGTTGACTTCCACGTAAACTTGCTCATACGGGTGTTCTTATCACCTTGCTAGATTAGAGGAATAGGTGGATATTGTTGTGCTAGTTTCCAGCTACCTGTTCATATACTTCATTCCTCAACTGATGTTTAAGAACCTATAGATTCTTCAAGTAAGTTGTAGAATCAATTATTAGTTGTAGAATTGATGCAATTCAATAGCTTGTGAAAATATTAAATCAAAGATACAATGAAACTATGAATAAAAGATGATTAAATACACGTTTTTGCTAATAACCTTGCAAGATGACACCTAATTGGAGTTATTATGATAAAAAAGGAAGAGAATGGACTTCAAGGAAGGTGCAAAAAAGAAACATTTTTGGTGTTCAACAGTTTCCCTCTATAGTGAGAGTAATGGTGTCTGGTATCAAGGGATCCGCCTTGACGGTTGGCCCCCAGTAAAATCCTCATGAGCAGCCCAATCTAGGGTATTCCTTGACGACATCTTGATCTTCAAGGTGTAGGTATTGTAACACCTTCCAATCCAAGTCACAACAGGATTGTTAGTGGGTGAGATCAAGGACATTGTCCCACCCATCCGATGAAGTTCCATCTATCAGTACAACCCCATCACCCATGTGTGAGTCGTTTGACTAGACAACTAATTTGTGCATGTAATCACCATCGTGTCATTAGGATTCAATAGAATTTAAATTTAAACTTTTAAAAATTTGTTGAGACAATAGTACATAAATCAAACCAAACCAGAGGTTGCCGACTTATCACATGAAAGTGCACCAGGGTGGTCTCCTGCCACACTCAATGATCATCAGTAATATTTGATTCATAATATTAATCACCAATATAATTTTTTTTTTATGTTAAATCATCACCATAACATAATCATCAACATCTTTGTAATTGTGCAAGAATTGAAGTAAATAGGCACATAACAACTCCATCATATGATTAGACAATCATAAACACATCCATCACAATCATTGTGATTATAACATCAAACTAGAAAAATTATTATTATCACATGCATTCATAATAAGAGTTAAATATCTGGATCCTCAACTTGAGGTCCTCGAAGAATAATGTATCAAGGATCAGGGTCTATCAACCAGAGTGGGGCACTATAGATAATGTATCATTGTTGTGCACTTTCTGTCAACAATGATTGTGCAACTCTTGGTGTCAGTGACTGTGTAATTCCTAGTGATAATGATTGTGCAATTCTTAGAGATAGTAACTGTGCAGTTCCCAAGGCAGTCACTATGCACTCCTTGTAATCACCTGATTGTGTAGTTCCATGTGACAATGACTGCGCAAATCTCATTGATAGTATAATGGTATCCTCTTCAGACAACGATTGCACACTCTTTTTCGACAGTGAGAGTGTACTTCTTCAAGCCAATCAACTCACTCTTGGCTCCTAGTTCCCTAACATGCACTAAGCATGCTCACCAATATTAATCCTAATTGCATGTTTGTTCTCCCCATGTAAAGAGTCTAGCCGAGATCTCATCTTCACATTTGTCTTTTTCTTTCGAGATCTATGCACTATTGGAGTATAAGGAGCATCCTCTCACCCATGGTTGCAAATGCTCCATCATCTGGGTGAGTTACTCAACTGTCACTTTTGCTTTCACAAGTGTTTCTTTTGCTTTATTTTTTTCTTATATGTTTCGTTTTTTCTTTCTCTATCTTCTATAGGTGTCACTTTTTCCTGCTTTCATGATTGCATGTGTCGCTTGTGTTTTCTTGTGTTTGAAAGTTTCATTTTCACTCTTGCATGTGTTTCTTTCGCTTATTTTCACACATTTTAAGAGCACCATGGCACAATTCCTAGAGACAGCTCTTGCTCACTCTCTTTCATTAGTTAATGCTATTTATCATTAGAACATGTGTTGGACACATTCTTATGGCATAGCACAAACACTTGTGTCATAAAGTATATCCTAAGTCTCGCACTTGGAGACAAGTGTCGCTTTATTGTATGCACGTTACTTTTGGGTATTGTGTATCTTTTGGTCATGCGCTTGGTTGTATATGTGTGTGTGATAACGTTCAGGAATTGTTGTATGATTTTACTCATACTCTTACTCTCTTGTCTCACTAAACCCACACTTAGTCAATTTTGGATTTCTCTTGGTCCTCACAACTTGTCCAGTCCATGACTAATCTTCAGCCCCCAGCTAAGTGTACTATGCACTATACATTCCTAAGCCATAGTGGTGGTGCTTTTAACTCTTAGAACTATGCATTGCACAATCATAGAGGACAACCTCCTTCAACTGTGCATTGAGTAACTTCACAGCACATTCATTTCATCATGTTGGTTACACTTATCCAATGCACAATTTTGACCAAGCTTGCCTAGCACTACGCACTTCTAGTAGACAGTCGGGTCATTTATGGACCCTTGTAGAATCCAACTGATCCATGCTTATGTCCTCTACCTTAGCTAATGTGCACTGCGCAATTACAATGCCCAAGCTTGTCACTCTTGTCTCTTGAACTTTCCCTCTTCACAATGCCTTGACCAGCCTTGCCTACATTGCACACTGCACACTTTTAGTGAAAAATGGAGTCATCTTTCATCCCTTGCAGTGCTCAACTATGAAACACCTATAACCCTCCCTTCTAACACTACGCACTACACATTTCAGTGAGCAGGAAGGCCTTCCTTGCCTCCTAGACTTACCCAATGTGAAATCCATGAATTACCTCTCCCTTGCCACTACGCATTGTGTAATCACAGTGCATAATCCCTCACTCCTTGCCTATTGATCTTGCCCACTACACCCAAGAAGGCCTCTCTCTCATTTATTGTGCATTGCCCCATCACAGTCATCATCTCACATGAGAAAACAAGATAAAATAGGTGATTTTGGGAGTGATGTTGTCTTGTAATGAGTAAATTTCATTTGTAGTTATTATCATTATAACATGGAAAGATATTACTTAGGGAGTTCATCAAGGAGAGTTTACAAAAACACACTTGTGGAGATGAGATACAAAGATACTATCATGCAAGAGATAAAGGAATCTTGGACCACGACAAAGAGATGGCAACTTAGGTTGACTTAGAAGGTTCCAAAATTCGTCCAGACCCTTTGTAGGGTGAAGATGAAGCACATCATAGATCGGTAATCAAGAGTTTAAGACATAAGAGTGGAGAAAGGAACCTCACATCAATACATTGTCATCAAGTCTCATGCCAGTTACCAAATTATGTTCATTCAAATTGTCAACATAATAGTGTTGTTTGGTCCCATGTATTTTTGCCACATTATTAGTGGAATGTAATTTTGTATTTTCAAAATGAGAAAACGTAAAGTGTGTGGAATCCAAAGGGTCACACATGGAATTTTAAAAGTCATTATGAAGTCTTATAGTCATGTAGGAGTTCGAAGGTCACATAGAAGCTCAAAAGTCATATGGGAGCTCAAGAGTCATGAGGGATATTAGGAGTCACATGAGAGGTGCGCTCATGTCTCAAGCAAAGGGACTTTCCACCTTGGCTTCTCTAGCTTGGCATAAGAGATAAAATCATTCTTTGTAGGAGCAAGTAGTGACTTAATGTTCCATTATTGGTGCTAGTGTTGCAACATTGTAATTGTGTATCTTGGAACTTTCACTTAATCTATGAAGCTCTCAGAGCCGACACACTTTCATGCATGTATCTTGGATTGTAAGACTTTTCTTTTAATGTTTGCGGTATATGTTTGTGTTCATACATACTAGAGAAAATAAAATATTTTGTTGGCTTCAGTATATATCTTGTTTAATATGCATTGTTGTTTTGATGTTCATTATGATTATGTGAACTATTTCGCAGGTCAACTAACGATTCTTTCCATGCTTTTGTGTGTCTTTAGTAGAATAGTACTATTACTTTTCTCTTAAAGGATCACTCTTTCTACTCTGTTTGTGAAAGAATATTATATACATTGCAATTGTATGCCTCACAGTGTCAACTTTCTTGTTTCAAAGATTGTTTCATAATTCTTATGTTGATAATTGTAGTCAAGGGAAATCTCTAAGAATAATGGTGGTCGGGCCTACTATCTGGATGGGGCTCCTACTCCAAATGGTGTGAGGTCTAGTTGGGACTTCATACCAGGGAGACCCCCTATGTTAGTGGATTTCTAGCACCATCAACAAAAAGGTTATGAGATTTGGAACCCAAAAACTAAGAAAGTTGTGTATAGTCAAGATATGGTATGTAGAGGAATCAAAGATGTTAAATAAGAAGTCATGCCAAGGGAGAAAGAACCAGAGGAAATCGAGTTTGAATTGAAGGATGATGAATCAGAATCTATAGAAGAACATGAACCAAAAGAAGAACAACCACATACTATGGTATTGAGGAGATCGGTTCGAGAAAGAAGGAAACCATAAAGGTATATTCCACTTTATATATGTTCTAATTTTGCTTTGTTTATTACTAATTATAATTCTAGGACTCTTAGGTAGGTTATGGATTCATTCGATGCTGAAAACTCTAAAAATAAAACCATGGTTGAAGAAATGGCAGTATCGATGATCCATAAACTACTGCGGATATTCCACTAGACAGGTCGACACAACATATCAGATAATAATATATTAAAATTCTGAATTTTTACACTATTACAGTGTTATTAAACTTCTAGATCTATAAATTTAATTGTAATTAGTGCATGCATGGGAATGGAAACTATGAAAAAAATTCTAGAATGAAAAAATAATCTCACACACACATAAGACATAAGATATGCTTTGGGAAACCCTTTTGGGAGAAAACCCAGCCGGAAGGTGAGGTCGCTTTGCTCTCTTTCTTTGTCAGGAAATATGGTTGTAGGTACAGAAAGGTAATGCATGTGGTCTATGGGATGCTACAGTGCATAGATCCTCTATGTTTTCTCTACCTCCTATCTCTCCTGGCTATCTTTTCTCAACTATGGAACAAAATGTTGTCGAAAGAATGGAATGCCTCTTCCTACCAGTGGCTCGGTTATAACACAACTTGATAGCCTACTAGTGGTTAAGTTTGAATACATCAAATCTTAACTAGAGCTACAATACAGACTCTTCTAGAGTGTTTTACATCAAAAACTCGTGGCTAGCCTCTTTTCCATGAATAATGGGGGTTGACGCGGCATCCTCCTGAACTATAGGTGTGAAAATAGGAAGGTCAACTTCTGAGTGGAATAACTTTTGCATATGGACTTCGATTACCATGCCTCTTGCACCGTTGGAAAGATCAATGTGTAGAATAACATGAAATAGTGTTCCACAAAAAAAAATAAACAAATTTTTAACCCCAAAAAATCTTATTTGATGCCTCAAAACACTCTCGAAAGGTTTCAGACCTTTTTTTTTTTCCAAACTGGATCACACTGGTAAAAAACGGTCCAGTGAGTTGATTCCTCCACTTTTTCCACTTTGAATGCGTCAGGATGGATGGAAAACAATATAACGATACAATCTAGATCACTCAAACAAGATTGATGCTTGGGATATAGTGGATTTGTCAGATGGAAGAAATCCCATTGGTAACATATGGGTGTTTAAGAAGAAGTTAAGTGTAGAAGGAAAAGTGGAGAAATACATAGTTTGGTTAGTAGCAAAAGGCCATTCCCAAGTAGAGGGAATTGACTTTGGTGATACCTTTTTATGTTTATAATAGGTTAGGTTCTATTAGATTTATTTTATCTATTGTTGATACTTTTAATTTTCATATAGAACAAATGGACATGAAGGCAACATGGGGATATGGAAGGAGAAATTTAAGCAACTAGAAGGATTAGTAATGAAAGGAAAGAAATATTTTGTATGTAGGCTGAAAAATTCTCTCTATGCGTTAAAGCGATTTCCAAGGATGTGGTATAAAAAAATTGATACTTATATATTGGGATTTAGCTTCACAAGGAACAAAGCATATCATTATTTGTATTTAAAAATATTTTGTGATCATCTTATTTATAATTTAGTTTTCTATGTGGATGATATGTCATTGATTGGAAATGACAAGGAAGTTAAAAATACATTGTCCTTTAAATTTGACATGGAGGATCTTAGAGCTACAAATTTCATTTTGGGCTTGGAAATTAAAAGAGATTGGGAAAACAAGAAACTTAGGTTAAATCAAAGGAAGTATGTTGAGACAATATTGTAAACATTTAATATGTAGGAATACGAACCGGTAAATGTTCCTATTCTTATAGGTGTAATTTTATTTATATATTAGTGCCTCGAGACATAGGAAGAGTGTTGGGTATGTGCTATATTCTTTGTATGACTAATTCCATGTGTTGTAACATGTGTGATGTATAGCAGGGGAGTTAAAGTGGGGGTGGAAGGCCCCTCTACTCGAGGGGTTCATAATGGGACAAAATCCCTCTTTCCCTCTTGTATTGAGAGGTGTGGGGAGGGGGGATGGAAATGTTTTTGTGAAGTTTTTGTGTCAATTTTTGGTGATTTTTGACAAGTGGTTTTTGTTAAAAAAGGTTTTGTGGCACATGGTGGTTTTACCCATGGTTTTGTAGTTTTGGTTAAGGAAATATAATTATATTCTAATCTAGGGTAAATGGATTGGTGGTTCATGGATGTCGCATGATACATATTGTATTGTAATATTGTATAGAAGAATTTATATTGAAAAATCTTGTTGGTTTTCCTAGCTTTGGGTTTCCAGAATAAAATATTTGTGTTAATGTGTGCCTTATGTTACGCCTTTTCTATTTTAATTAAAAATGCATTTGCAACAATTAATTGTATTGGGTTAAAACCTACATTTTGTATCAGAGTAGTTTTGGCTTCAAGGGATGCCTTTGTGGCTAAGAGATTTGGATCATGTCGGTGGTAGACCTTGTCACAATGGGAGATTTGCGGAAGTGATTTTTGTGGTGAAGAATAAATGAGTAATTCAAAGATAAAGATAAAAAAATCCAATGAGTAGAGTTTTCAACTATGGAATCTCAAAATGGAATATTTTTTGGTGAACAGACACTAGTGGATCATTGGGGATTCGGGTTGTGCACCAACATAGATGTCAACAAAAGATTAGACCAAGTTGGATCAAAAGTTAAAGAGCACAACATGATTGTGTATCTCAGATTCAATGTTACTAAATGTTTCCGGGGAAGGTACAACAAAGGCTTTGTGAGCCAAGTTAGGGGCCTTGTATCAATCTAAATCCTTCAACTTGAGGATGAAGGATGGAGACTCAGTGACAGGGCTATTGAATGCTTTCAATACTATGGAAAGTCAACTATTATATGTTGATATTAAGATTTTATATTAATATAACTGCATCAACTTGTTATGCTCTCCACCAGACTTGTGAGATAATCTAGTTTTTGTCATAGATAGCAATGCAACTACTTTAAAGTTTGATGGAATAGTCTCATCATTTTTATTAGAGGAGATGAGATAGAGAAAGAAGGAAATCCAGAACGAAGATGATTTTTCTATAAGAGGATGCTCCCAAAAAAAAATGTAAGTCCTCAACTGTGGATCTAAATATAGAGGAATATATAGATCTCAGAGAAAGTTCATAAAGGTATGTTAGAGACGTGAAAAGGAAGAACATTACAAGAAAGAATGTAGGTCTAAAATTCCTGAAAAAAGGAAAGAGATTTGAAGATGTTCCTTTTACTGAAGTGAAAACCTCCTCAAATGGAGGATGGGATGTGTACTTGGCTTCTTCAATGGCACATGTAGATCATGATGTATGGTTTCTTGACTCAAGTGCATCCTTTCATATGACTTCTCATAGGAAGTGGTTTTGCGAGTATGAAATATTTGATGGTGGTGATGTTTTCTTAGGAGATGACTCTCAACAAAAATCATAGGACGAGGGAAATTCAATTCAAGGCTAATTGGTAGAAGGATTAGAACAAACCCTAATATTCTACACATCCCAGGATTAGCCAAAAAATTGATTTATGTAAGAAAGATGAGCAATTATGCAGGTGTAAAAACATTGTTTAAAAAGGATAGCTATAGGATGGTTCAAGGAACAATGGTATTGTTGAGGGGAGTTTGGATTGAAACTCTGTATAAGCTATTGGGGAGTATTGTTAGTGATGGGTACAATAATTTTGTTGTTCCTAAGAGTGGAGCATAAGAAGGAAAAACTCCTGCAAATTTTGGAGAAAAGACTATGATGTTGCATCAAAGACTATGAATCACCTCAATATAATGGATTTGTAGAAAGGATGAAAAATACATTGATGGAGAAAGCAAAGAGCATGCTTAGTGGTGTCAAGTTAGGACAAGAATTCTAGGTAAAGGCAGTGGACATTGTGTATTATCTGGTAAATAGATCATCCTCATCAATGTTGGATGACAAGACTCCACACGTGGTATGGACTGGTAAGAAACCTTCTCTTAAACATCTTAGGATATTTGGTTTTGATGCTTATATAAATATTCCAAAGGAGAATATGAGTAATCTTGATAATAAAGTTGGTAAGTGTATCTCTATAGATATACTTTGGAATGCAAAAATTAAGAAGGTTGTGTATAGTTGATATGTGGTATTTAGAAAAGTCAAAGATTTTGTCAAATGGGTTATCTTTCCAGGAGAGAAAGAACCAGAAGAGATAGAGTTTGAATTGAAGGATGATGAATTAGACTCTATGGAAGAATATGAATAAGAAGCAAAAGAAAAATAGAATCCAACATTGAGGGATTAGTTTAGGAAATAAGACAATCGTAAAGGTATACTCCACCGAATTTCCATTCAAATTTTTCTTTTTGTATTATTGATGATGATCCTAGATCTGCTAGGGAGGCAATGGATTTAGAGGATCGGAAACTCTAGAAAAAATTCCATGGTTGAAGAAATGGCAACCTTGGATAAGAATGAGGCTTGGGATCTAGTGGGATTGCTAGTTGGAAGAAATCCCATTGGTAGAAAATGTGTGTTTAAGAAGAATTTGAATGAAAAAGGCAGAGTGGAGACATACAAAGCTCAGTTAGTAGCAAAGGGTTATACCAAGGTAGAGGGAATTGAATAAAATGATTTTTTTTCTCTTGTTGCTAAAATTAACTTCTATTAGATTTATTTTATCTATTGGTATTGCCTTTAATATTGAACTAGAACATATGGTTGTGAATACACCATTCTTACATGGGTATTTTGAAGAAGAAATCTACATGAAATTACTAGAAGGATTTGTTGTGAATGGAAAGAAAGAGCTAGTATGCAGGCTGAAAAAGTACTTGTATGGGCTAAATAAATCACCAAGGACGTGGTATCAAAACTTTGATACTTACATACTAGGAGTTTAGTTCACAAGAATAAAATAAAACATATTTCTCAAATTAATTGGTGATTGTGTTATTTATTTGATATTGTGTGTAGATGCTATCTTTGTAATTCAAAATGACAAGGAAATCATCCAGGAGCTAAAAAATCAGTTGTCCTCTAAATTTGACATGAAGGAATTTGGTGCTACAAATTTGATCTTGGGCATGAAAATTAAAACATATCAAGAAAACATGAAACTTTTATTAAGTTAGTGGAAGTATGTAGAGACATTATTATAGAAGTTTAATATGCAAGAATATAAACTGGTAAAGGTGCTTATTCCTGTAGGTGTAACATTATTTGTAGATCAATGTCCCAAGACATAGAAAGAGGAAGATGACATGTCCTATGTTTTATATGTCAGTGCAAATGGAAGTTTGATGTATGCAATGGCCTATACTAAACTGAACATTGGATATGCAATGGTCTATACTAAACCAAACATTGGATATGAAGTGGGCCCTATTGAGCAGGTATATGTCAAAACCAGGGAAGGAGCATTGGAAAAAATATAGAGGGTTTTAAGGTATTTGCATGGCACTATTAGTTCTGGATTATTCTACCAAGGAGGATCGTGATTGGATAGAGTATTGGAAATACATGGATTTGTTGATGCAAACTAGACAAGAGATGTTGATAAGAAAAGATCTACAAGTGGGCTTCCATTTAACATATTTGGAGGAGAAATCAAATGGATGAGAAAAAGATAGTTTGTAGTGGCACTCTCAACTACAAAAGTTGAATACATGGCAGCCACACATGAAAGTAAGGAAATGGTATGGTTACAAAGGTTGTTTTTAGGTATTGGATTGGTACAACAAGCTATAAGGATAGATTATGAAATTCAAAGTGCAATCTTCCCAGCAAAGAACCCAATTTATCACCTAAAGACAAAGCATATTGATTCTAGGCATTTGATAATTTTCTCTCAATGGAAAGCGATTATAGGCATATAATTAATGGGAGGTTGCAGATTTTTTAATGTATTGTATCTTATGATACTTGTTTAGATTCTCTTCCGGATCCATCGCATAAGGATTCTTTTCCATCGACGTTTCGAACCAGCAACGATGGTTCATCTTCAGGATGTGCGAAAATATTGAAAGACTGATCTTATTTTTTTCTTTTCTATATATATAGAGATGCTTAGCCGACAGATATGATTAATTTAATAATGATTATTATTTATTTATTTAATCTATTTAATTAATTTTCCTCATAATATTTGTTTTCAATTTTTTATTTTTTTTTTATAATGTTAATATTAATTGTTATTTATTTTAATTAGTTTTAATTTTAGTTATTATAATTATTAATTTTAATTTTGATTATATAATTATTTTAGTTATTAATTTTTAATTGTTATAATTATATAGATTTCATAATTGTTTTATGCAAATTTTAATTATTTGTTTATTTTAATTGCTATTTTAATTAATTATAATTGTATTGATTGTATTTATTATGATTATTTATTTATTTTAATTATTATTCTCATTAATTATTATTTTTTAATTTTTAATTATTATTCTCATTAATTATTAATTATTAATTATTAATTTTTAATTGTTATAATAATATTGGTTCTAGTTTCTTTATTAATTGTAATTTTTAGTTTTAATTATTAATATTAATTGAAATTTAATTTTAATTATTCTTTATTTTAATTATAATTATTCCTTATATTAATTTTAACTATTTCTTATTTTAATTATAATTATTTTTAATTATTAATTGTAATTAAATTTTAATTATTCCTTATTTTAATTATACTTATTTTTTATTTTAATTATAATTCTTTTAATTAATAATCTTAATATTAATTGTCATTTATTTTAATTGATTTTAATTTCAGTTACTATAACTATTTTAATTATTAATTGTTAATTATTATTTATTAATTAATAAATTAATAAATAATAATTAATGAGAATAATAATTAATAATTAATAATTATTAATTGATAATTATAATTATTATTAATTATTATTTATTAATTAATAATTAATAAATAATAATTAATGAGAATAATAATTACTAATTATTAATTCTTTTAATTAATAACCTTAATATTAATTGTTATTTATTTTAATGGATTTTAATTTTAGTTATTATAACTATTTTAATTATTAATTATTAATTATTAACTATTAATTATTAATTATTATAGGATTTTAATTAATTATAATTGTATTGATTGTATTTATTATGTTTATTTATTTATTTTAATTATTATTCTTATTAATTATTAACTATTAATTTTTAATTGTTAATTGTTATAATTATATTGGTTCTAGTTTATTTATTAATTGTAATTTTTAGTTTTAATTATTATTATTAATTGAAATTTAATTTTAATTATTCTTTATTTTAATTATAATTATTCCTTATATTAATTTTAACTATTTCTTATTTTAATTATAATTATTTTTAATTATAGATATGCAATGGAAATAATCTTTCATTTCATTAATGTAAAATACTGAAATATGCTTACAAACAGTAATGGAAATAAACCAGCTAGGGAGATGGTAGCTTATCTCTGAGAAGAGATGTGGTGGCTACATGCCTCTGAAATGTGTTACAATGAGGCTCGAAGGCCTATTTATTGTTTAGAAACAATAGAAAACCCTTAACATTCCAAAACCTAACCCTAGAAGATGAAACGCCAAACTGTGGACCCCGTTTGGGTAAATTGGTACAACTTCCCGGGGTCGTAAATTTGGCATATGATCTCCGTTTGACGCGTACAATAGCTCGTTAGAAATATCTATCTGAGCATTACCACTTTGGGAAGGGCAACATCGGTCCATGGACCCATGTTGCCCCCAGATTTCCCCAAAAACGTCGTTTAGGGCCTCAAAACAGCTCCGAAAGTTCAGGACTCGAAAAACTACTAAAAATAGTAGGTTGTGCTACAATTAAGGAAGCTAAAAATGCTGAGAGAAACAATGGTGGGGGTCCAGGTGGACTTGGCAGGTGGCCACCAAGATCCACCTGGATCATTCCTCGCCCCTTAGGAAGCAAGGGTCCCCATTGCGTTGAGTTCCTCCATGAGATGAGGAAACTTTTGCTGAACTTGGTCCCTGGTGAGCCACTTGCCATGGTGAAGGAGTTGGCCTGCTTTGACAACTTGATACAGTTGGATATTCTGTTGGCGAGTGTTCTTGATCTATTTGTCCATGATCCGATCAGTTGCAGCTTGTTCCATGCAATCTGGATTTAATTATGTGGGTGTGAGCTGTTCTGCAATGTTGGATGTGTCTAGCAATGGTGGAAAGTATGGCCGAAGGCGGTCCACATTGAACACTGGGTGCAGGCCAAGGAATAGGGGAATGTTGAGCTCAAATGCATTGTCTCCCACAGCCTTAGTAATGGTGTAAGGACCATATCGGAGTGGTCTCAGTTTCTGATAGGTTCTAGTAAGGTGTTCCTTTTGCAAATGCAACCAGACTTTGTCGCCCACCTGAAACTTGTGTGGCACTCGATTTTGATCATGTCGTTGCTTGTACTTGGCATTTGATTTCTCCAGAATGTCATGGACCTGCTGGCGAATATGTTGGATGTGCTCAATGAAGTTGGTTGCCTTATCTGTTTCGGACTAGACATGAGCCGAATCTATGTGAGTAGCTGCAAGTGGCATGGCCAAATCAATGGGGCATAGTGGTTGGAATCCCAAGCCCACCTGAAAAGGGTTGTGGCTAGTCGAGCTGTGAAGAGCTCGGTTGTAGCTGTGCTGAACATAGGGGAGGTTCTCGTCCCATGTGCGTGGATTCTTTGAGTTGTACATGTGCAGAATGTGCAAAATCATCCTATTGACAACCTCTGTCTGGCCATCAGTTTGAGGATGGAAGGCTGTGGACTTAGTGAGTTTGGTGTCCAGCATTGACCAGAGACTGGACCAAAATGTACTGAGGAACAGACTGTCCCGATCTGAGATGATAGACTGTGGGATCCCAAAGTGCACCCACACTCGTTCAAAGAAGAGTTTAGCAGTGGCTTCTGCTATGATATTCTTCTTGCAGGCCACCATAATGGCCATCTTCGAGAACCTGTCGACGACCACAAAAACACAGTCATTTACATGCTTACTGGAAGGAAGTCCTGACATGTAATCCATGGAGATGGATTCCCAAGGTCGACTAGGGGTAGGCAGCGGGGCATAAAGGCCTTGCTTCTTGATGGTTGGTTTGGAAATGGCACATGCAGTACATGATTGATGTACTTCCCAACATCCTGTCAAAGATCCGACCAATAGAAATACTTTTGCAGTACTGCCACCATTTTCTCGACCCGAAATGGCCAGCAACCCGACTGTAGTGTGCTTCCCAAATCATCTTGGCATGCTTGCTTGAAGGAACACAAAGGTGACCCAGGTGGCATAACAGGGCATCCTGGAGGTGAAAATCTGGAACACGCTGACCCTCCGAGAGTGTCTGGTATGTGTGGCTGAATTCTGGGTCGCTTTTGTAGAGAAGTGGCCAATCAGAAATCTCGTTCCCACAAGAGTTGAGCACGGTGGTTAACGCCATGATCGGTGTTCCACTGAGGCAATCTGCAACATTATTGGTGTTGCCCTTCTTATACTTGATATTCAAATGGAACTGTTACAGGTATGTAGACCACTTCTGATGGCGATCATTCTGCAATTTCCCTTGGGACTGTATGAACTGTAGGGGTCGGTGGTCTGTGTGGATGACCGTTTCCTTCCCCAAAATGTAATGCTTCCATTGTCAACAGGCCTGCACAATGGAGTACATCTCTTTATCATAAGTGGGATACTTTCGGACTGTGTCTGAAAGTGTTTCACTATGATATGCCACTAGATGTTCGTGTTGAGTAAGGACTGCCCTAATAGCATAGTCAGAGGCATCTATCTCGACCTCAAATGGTTGTTGTAAATCTGGTAACGCGAGCACTGGTGCCGTGCAGAGGCGATATTTCAACTGTATGAATGCCTTCTGTTGAGATTCAGACCAAATTTTTTTGCTTTCGCTCCTCCCTTGGTGACTTGACTCAAGGGCCAAGTGATATGAGAAAATCATAACACGAACCTACGGTAGAAGTTGGCAAGACCTAGAAAGCTGCGGAGCTCTGTTAGAGCGGTTGGAGATGGCCAATCCCGAATGACTTGGATCTTGGCTGGATCCACATGCACCCCCTTTTCATCAATAATGTATCCCAGATACTGAACATGGGTCATGCCAAAAGTGCATTTCTCCAAATTGGCACATAGCTTGTGTTGCCGTAGTGTTTGGAGAACTTGTCGGATGTGGTGGAGGTGCTCTTCCCAACTTTGGCTGAAGATCAGAATGTCATCCAAGTATACCACTACAAATGAGTTGGTGAATGGCTGCAAGATGTCATCCATTAGCCTCATGAAGGTTGCAGGAGCATTCGTCAATCCGAAAGGCATAACCAACCATTCGAAAAGCCCCTCCTTGGATTTGAAGGCAGTCTTCCACACATCAGAGGGTTCGATTGGTACCTGGTGATATCCTAACTTCAAATCGATCTTGCTGAAATATTTCGCCCCTTTTAGTTGGTCCAGGAGGTCATCAATTCACAGGATCGGGTACCTATTACGGACAATGATCTTGTTCAGCGCCCGATAGTCAATACAGAGTCTCCAAGTCCCATCCTTCTTTTGTACCAACACGATCGGGCTCCCACAAGGCGATGAACTTGGACGGATGTGACCTTTCTGCAGCAGCTCCTGAATCTGCCTCTTGATTTCATCATTCTCCAGAATGGAGCGCTGATAAATTGGTCCATTGGGTAGCGGTGCACCTGGGGTCAGATCGATGGAGTGCTTGACCTGACAGTGCAGAGGAACCCCTGCGGGGGAGGTGAAGATGTCCTCGTACTCCTCCACGACCTTGTCCATCTATAGTTGTCATGCAGAGGGTCCCTGTCTGGAGGCCGTGGCCACCATCTTCTTCTTTCCTTGAGGGCGTATCATCAGGAAAACAAATTTCCCAGTTTTGGAAATGAGCTTACTGCATTGTTTTGCAATAATCAAAGAGATGGCGGTAGGCGGTGCTACCTCTGGTATCCTGTACAACTTATTTCCCAATGTAATAATAACAACACGGGGCCTTGATTCATACATAGCATGTTGCTTCCACAAGTATGGTTGTCCTAATAATACATCACAAACTTCAAGGGGAGCAATGTCACACAATACCTCATCCGTGAAGGGCTTGATGTTGTATGGAAGGTGACACTGCTGGCTCACGCGAAGATCTCGTCCTTGGTGAAGCCACCCAATGGTGTACAGTTGTGGATGTGATGTGGTTGGTAGGCCCAAACGCTTCATGACCTCGGCCGAAATGAGGTTCTTTTGGCTTCCACTATTGACAATGAACTGTAGCGGGGAGCCCTTTACCCACATTTGGGAGTGGAAGAGACGCTCCTCCTCCTCTGGATCTTTGGGTTCATTTTTCTGGACCTTAGCGGTAGCAACAATGGCGTTGGGATCCGCATCAATGATCTGTTTCCCTTTGTCATTCCCCTTGTCGGGTTCTGACTCAGAGTCAGAACATGCATCTGATTCTAAAAACTTCAGCTCAGCCACCAGTGACTGCTTGGCCCGACACTCACTTGTGTTGTGAGTGGAGCTCTTATGGAACTCACACCATTTTCCTGTGTCCTTTTTCAGCTTTGCGACGCTATTCTTTGCTTGCAACTTTGGCGGGTTGTCTTGGGCTACCCCGCCTTGGCTTTGTCCTTTGTTCTGTGGTTTAGGGGCACCTTTCCCTTGTTTCAGATTCGTAGATCCAAAGTCTCGCTTCTTTTGATTAAACTTCTGTTCGACCTTGACGGCATATTGGTATGCTGTGCCGAGCGAGCAGATGTTCAGGAATTCTGTTTCTTCCTGGATGTACTTGTGCAGGCAGCCGCGGTATTTGAGTATCAAATGCTGCTCTGTATCCTTGATACCCAACTTTGTGCGAAGGGTATGGAAAATATTGGTGAACTCTGGCACGTCTTGGTCCCTTCCTTGCCGCAGCGTGGTCCACTTTATGTATTCATCCTCATAGCTTCCAACAAGGTAGTACTGCTCCTTGATGGCATCCCGGAATGAATTCCAGGTGGGTGCGGCTAAAAATAGTGAGCCGGTATTTTCATCCCTCTGCTCACAGTAGGTTTCCCACCAGTCCTTGACGTGGGGCGCTGCTTTGAGAAGAGCGAAAACAATCTTTTCCCGACTCGAAAAATCATGAACAGAAAAATAACCCTCTAGCAGATTTAACCATTTATCTATGACATCTGCATCTATCTGACCCTCGAATATGGGGATTTCAAAATTGACTTGTACCTTAAAAGGCGTGGCGTTTCTAGAGTAGCTGCTGGAAGCCGATGCGTCGCTTCTGGGTAGCCGCTGAAGGATCTGGGCAAAGTTGTCCATCATCGCGTTCTGTTGTCGCTCAAGGGCTTTTTTGAGCAAGATTTTGATAAGATCTCCTGCCCCCTCGTCTTTCTTCTCATCCGCCATGGGAGGCCGTCGGGATTTGTGAGTCTGGTCTCGCAAAGGTTCGACCAGTTCAAGCCCTAACTCCTTATATCCTGACCTAGTTGGGGACATGCAAAGAAAAATAGAGAAAAAGCAGACTGCTTTGATACCATTGATCCGGACTTAAACAGGAACGCAACAAATTACAGAGATAAGCATAAACACAGATATGCAACGGAAATAGTACTTCATTTCATTAATGTAAAATACTGAAATATGCTTACAAACAGTAATGGAAATAAACCAGCTAGGGCGATGGTAGCTTATCTCTAAGAAGAGATGTGGTGGCTACATGCCTCTGCACTGTGTTACAATGAGGCTTGAAGGCCTATTTATTGTTGAGAAACAATGAAAAACTCTTAACATTCCAAAACCAAACCCTAGAAGATGAAACGCAAAACTGTGGGCCCCGTTTGGGTAAATTGGTACATCAACTTCCCGGGTTTGTAACTTTGGCATACGATCTTCGTTTGACACGTACAATAGCTCGTTAGAAAGATCTATCCAAGCACTACCACTTTGGGAAGGGCAACATCGGTCCATGGACCCATGTTGCCCCCAAATTTCCCAAAAAATAAGTCGTTTAGGGCCTCAAAACGGCTTCCGAAGTTCAGGACCCGAAAAACTGCTAAAAATAGTAGGTTGTGCTACAATTAAGGAAGCTAAAAATGTTGAGAGAAACAATGGTGGGGGTCCAGGTTGACTTGGCAGGTGGCCACCAAGATCCACCTGGATCATCTATACCGAGGCTCCACCTCTTCATCATATTGTTAGTATAATATAATTACAATTTTTTGGGGTCTTTAAACTCGTTTACATATACTTGCCATATATGCATCATTAACATAATTACTTACAATTACAATATTAGTAGGGGGTTAAAGGTTGTGGTGTTACACCAATAGGAACATAGTAAAGGCATTCAAATTGGTACAATTATTTTATAAGATTCTATGGTGGTAAATAAAATAAAAAATCACTACATTTGGTTTGCTTAAGAGGCTAGTAAGATTATCAGACAATATGTAGTTAAGAAAAACAATTGTGTTTGAAAAACTACTTAATAGGGTTGAAAGAGTATAGATTCAAATGTCTAACAAAATGAACAACAATATGAAGCAGGTTACATTAACTTCAAATTTAAAAGTAGGTTATCCGCTAATTTTCCAATCAAATACCTTCAAGAGGTGATTAAAGTCTAGGCGACACAAACAATGCCTAAGAATTTCATAAATTTAGGAGCCATGGTTCACCATCATGTCCAGCCAAGTGGCAGGGGTCCACACTAGATGCCTCTTCAACTTTTGAAGAGTTCAATGTATGCCATGCTTAGTTATGATTTTTTGTTTAATAGTAGTTGTATGGGTTAACTTTGGATGGTTTAATCTAAGGTCTGACCCTCTAATAGTGAAAGGTTAAAACTTATGCCAAACAACATAGTAGTTGTAGCAGTTGATCTAACTCTTAGTTGTTTTGAACCTTATGCATGAACCTCTAATGGCATAATAATCTTTTATCATTTTGTAAACATCCTTAGATTTAATTTGTATCATTTGTTTTGATAGTGAACGTTGCTATTCACTTGAGTTGCCATGTTTTGAAAATGAACTTTAATTCCTTGGAAAATTCTCCATCACATAATTTTAGAATGGATGCTTTTGGGGGACTTTATTGAGAAATCCTTCAATTAGTTTAATAATAGTTTGTGTCTGGTCTTTCTTTGATTTATTCATTGGCAACATATCATTTTCTATTATAAGAGGATATATTCTTAGTCAAGGAATCCTAGGGCATTGGAGACATAGTGATTTTATCTATTATCATAGAAGCCAAACCCAATGTGAGCTACATTGCAACAAAACCAAAAGCCAATTGAAATACAATAAGTTAGCTTCATGGTGAATACTTTTCAATGTGGTACATAACCCTAAGATTATTCTTCTAAACACTTTTTATATTATCACTTCTCAATTTCACATGCATATTAAACATTCATAAGGGAATGATTGCTAATATTATTAATTTGTAGGATTGTTTCTTTTTAACACTCTTATAACTAGCATTGTAGAACCTATGAGTTGGGGGTATAATAAGAGGAACTCGAGGTTTGCACTTCAAATTCAATGTCTCCTAAAATGAAACAAATAATTGATCCACATAAATGAGCTTTATGAGAGATTGGAGTTGTGCAAAATAATAAAACAATATATTGACATTATTTAATTATATCCTTTTTTAAAACAAGAAAATACTTGCGAAAAGTCATCTAGTACTTCCCCATAATATTTGGATGTAAATGTAACATACTTGACCCCTAAGGATCATTAAGGAGGTGGGACAATCAAATTTTCCTTTAAACCATCGTTTCTAAGAACCACCATAAATCCATTTATGGGATGGATGCATTCTATACATTGAGAGCTTTCCAAAATTGTACGCTTGCACAAATTCGAGCTTTAGACATGAGGTTATGGACTTTTAAAGTTTGCATGCATCTTTCTCTCAACTTTAATATTGTCCTGAGGTGTTGCCATGTAGCTTTGTTGTGTCATCACCAGGGAAAATTTTAGGGGCTAAATTTCACCAATGGGCTAATTTTCCATGCTTTCCCAAAAAAATATTTTCCAATTTTGATTTTTCTAGAACTGATTTGCCAAACTCTATAAGGTAAAAATATTTTTATGTTAAAATTCACCAAAATTTTATAGAAATTATATAAAATCTCTAGAAATATGAATAGTTTTTTAAAATAGTTGCTAAACATTTTACAATTTGTATATTAATGGCTAGTAAGATTCACCAAGGTTTTAAGACTTCAAAATATATTTTTTTGCTAAAAATTTTCCCTTATCACCGCCCATACATTGCTACATCAACTTTTTTATGGACTTGTCACTTGTTCAACCTTTTGCCTTATAACACCAAAGTAACTTCCTTCTCAAGCAATGTATCACATCTCAACAATTTTTTCATCGCCATGGCATATCTTCAATATCCTTCCTTTCTCACAGCATATTGCATCCAAGGAACTTTCGGTCCTTGCCACACAAGAAGCCTATGCCCCTCTATCACATTGTTCAAATCTTTTCAATGCCACAACATATCATGCTTATCTTTATTTATATGTGATGTGTTGCACCTCCAAGAACTTCTTTTCATGTGACAAATGTTTCCTTCCTCTATTCCATCCAAGATTTTTCTCTTCCACATGACAAGTAAATTTGTTTTTTTCAAGTCACACCCCCATTATTTTACGTTGCGTATTGGAGTCTCAAAAATTCTTTTTCCATGCAAGTCTCCTCCTTTTGTCATGCTCCAAAATATTTTTCTTGGGAAATGTTTTGTGCCCTAAAGTTATTTTTTCACAGTGTGTCACTCATCATCATTTTCTTTTTGTGTGAAATGCACCTTTTCCTCTAAACCTATCTTTCTTTCTATCATTTTCTCTTCTTTTCTTTTATCACATTGACAAAAAACTAGATTCTTCGTGGTCTATCATGCCACAATTTTTTGTGGCACGATATGCTATGTCACACAAAAAATAAAGTTCTTGCAAAAGGAAAAACTCATCTCCTTTATCGCATCGCAAGAATATTTCTCTTCATGTGTTGTACTGCACACAATTTATCTTCATGTGATATGCTACATCACACAAAGTTTATGTGATAAGCTGAGTTCTCCAAGAATTCCCAAGTCATGGTTCCCTCTCCATCTTCTTCATTGGGCATCTTTTTTATATCACACAAATATTTTCTTTATGCAATATATGTTGCATCGCATGAAGTTTATCTTCATGCATACACTATGTATCACATGAATTTTATTTTCATGCGGTGCAAAAATATTATTGAGTCTTTTCTTAGCTTTTGAAGAAACTTTCAAGTCTCTTCCACAAAGTTTTCCTAAGTGTTTAAACTATTGTTATAGGCTCACTGTTTAACAAAATAGATATGCTCAAGGCTCAATTTTGGGTGGATATTCAAAGGTTTCAGGTAGATTTGTGCTAAATCAACCAAGACCTTCTTGATCCCAAACCCTGCTCCTTACTCAATGCAGGTACTAAATTCAAGAGTCTTATAAAAACTAAGGGACTTTGATCATTAAAGAAAAGATTGTTGACAAGCACATACATACTCTCAACATAGTTTCATACAACAAAGAGTAAGGCTACAGCTTAGTCAATTATAGGATATAATCATGCTTTCCATTTACTAATGGCATCCTACAGCCTTAACATGCACACAACATACACCACTAAATTGTAGTAGCCTACCCATCCCAATGCAACAACTATGTAGCATCCATAAGATGGATTACTCATTTCAACAATTAGCAATATTAAAGCAAGCAATGTTCAACACTCAAGCCATAACTCAAAATCACATGTACGGTACTTCTATTGGCTTTGATCGTTCATTACAAACTACAATCCCTTTTGCATATAAACAATTGCAAGTGACAACAAAACCCAATTCACAAACAACTAGAAAGATTTATCTATCCTAAAGGTTGAACTAAGTAAAGCAATGCCATATTCTACCCAACCATAGGCTTTATTGCCGAGCTATGATACCACTAGGGAAAAGTGAGGTTCTCGTAGGGTAGAAACTCTATCTCATCTTTGTCAATCACTCAATCCAAGGGTCTCACCTAGTGGTTATTTCTTAGACTAGCATGACACTCAAGCACCCCGTGACCTACTCCAGGTAACACAAGGAGAAGGCCTTCCTTATTTATTTCTTAGTCCCTCAAACACACTTCCCTCTAATTCTCTATGGTGTGGGAATAAGGATTTAATTACTACCGCTTTTCTCCAACCAAACTTTCTCACTTAGATTTCGAAACATTCAAAGGATTGTTCATGGTTTCCTTGCTTGGCTATCTCAACCCACAATGTATCTTCCAACTATAGATACCCTTAGCAAGTTTGGTAGCCTTCTTGGATTCTCCCTTAGCCAAGAATCTTCTCTTCCTATGCTTTCTCTTGCTCAGCATTCATTCCTCTCAAGGAACTCCCTTATTCCTCTCGACTCAACACACAAGTGTCAACCATCCATGTGAGTCCAAAATGGCTCCCAACCTAATCCTACATGCTCACATGAGGCATTCAACTGAGTTGTTTCCTTCCAACAACCCAATGCACCTCTACTTAGTTGCATGTCCCCTTCTGAGCACTCAATGATCATTGGGTGTTGACCTTCATTGGTCGCTTCTCTAACAATGTGGTTTCCATTCATGGATGTCTCCATTTGTCACATGGTGCAATGAAGGTGGGATCCTCTAGCTGTCAACAAATTATCAATTCCTGTGTTTCTCAAACAAAAAAAATCAATATATGAGGATACCTCGATTTTACCCTATTCCCCCTTCAAATGAAATCTCTTATTTTTATTGAAAAGCACAACAACCTCCCTTTCTCTACTTGTTTTGTCCTTATGTTTGGGTTTATAAACAAGATTTAAATGGGACTAAGGTATATGTACTTCTCGAACCATAAACAACTTTATAAGGAAATAGGGGTCCACCCATTACATAGGTTTTGTTGCATGTACTCGCTAGGTTGGAGGTCGAGGTTAAATATGTAATGCCAAAAAAAAACACCAATATGCCGACTACGTTGATTTCTTCCAAGCTCGACTGACTGGTAATTGTCTCAACTTTGAGTATTCCTAAATTAATCACTAAATGTATTCAACTTGTGACACTACCAACTATTCCACCAATACCTATGTTAGATTTGAAATCTAATTCGACACACACAACAAGGTCGATCAATGCTAATCTATAGTAATTATGACTTCCTTTTCCTCGTATATTTAACCAAAAATGTAGAAATAAGGTTGAAGATTTGTGTACCAATTTTGGTCGCTAAAAGCGTGTTTGGTGCCTTCCAAGGGGTTTGTGAACAAAAATCTTCTACTCTGGAATTTTTCCACTTGAATTCTCTTTACACAATTAATTCAACCTTGGCTTTACTCCCTCGTTCCATTATTAATTCTTTTCAAGATAGGAATACTCTATTTCTAGTGCAACCTATCCAAATCTCCACACGTTCTGCAATCAACAAGATTTTGTTTCACCTCTTGTATTCGAATCGTTGCTACATGTCTTAATGTAGGTTATATTTTATACCAATATCATTACAAATTATTTACAAAGCCTCCTATTTGACTCTTTCCAAATAAATCCAAATTACTCGAGAGCATTTTCCTAGTCTCTGATCCACGGGAGTCATTGCTTTTAACTCTAACTGTACACATCTTTATAATTCCCATGGACTGGGAAAATATCTTAACAAAAACATCATATGGGACATCTATCCCAACAACCTAAAACTAACTCACAACTCAGTTATACACTTGTTAATTTTTCTTAGAGCTATATTGTTCTTTGCTTTTGATAATTGCATTTCATTATGTACATATTGAATTCACCCCACAACATTATAACATTATTCAGCAACATATGCAATTATATAGAAAGAATAATATCATCATCAACGCAGTGGAACATAAAGGAACAATAGAAGAAAAGCATTCACACATAGAGACACCAGGATTGGTCGGAGACCGGGGAAAACCCCACAAAGGGGGAAAACCCTTTCAAATTCTTCTTCTTATTAGATTGTCATTGAATGTTTCAGCAAATAGAGAGCACAATGATCCATTTATTCAACCACAAAACTATCCAAAAAAATCAACTAGACAACATCCAAGAGATGAACCCAACAATGGTAATAATCAAAATTCTAATTCAAAGCTTGTGGTCAACTGTCATCAACTGCCGGAATTTGTGGTCAACTATCATCAATTGCCGGAATTTGTGGTCAACTATGGTCAATTGTCAAAATCAAACCCTAGGTTCCAACCGCATGGAGACAAATATGTGTGTGCAGCTGAAACCCTCCAAGTGCATTCATAGGCTTGTGTGCCTATGGTTGCAACTGGAAATTTCATGTAGCATCCTTGCAATTGAGAACCAAAAACCCTAATAACATGTGGGAGCTTCAGACCCTGCAGTTTTGGATATGTACGAACCAATATCCATGAACCACTTCAGCCTTGTGCAAGCCAAACTAAAGAAAGAAGAATTATTGATAATCTCCAAATGAGGGTCACTTTACTTGTATTTATAGGCATCCATGGGTGTCCAATTTCTTTTTGGGTCGACCTGTCCTTTTTGTGCACATGTGGGTTTCCATATTAAAATATATTTTTCCTTAACCAAATTAAATTATTCCAAGGGCTAGGAGGGGTCTTTCTTGATGAGGAAGATTGTCCAAAGGAGGAATTTATCCTTGAGCTACTAAAAAATAACACCCTCTTAGCTAGGGACAAATTACCGACTACAACATATGTCTCATCACAAATATATTTTCATCATCAAATGTCATCTTTGCTCATTTCTGTTAATCCCTATTCATCTATTCTCCGCTCATATGTTGAACACTCTCGAATCTAAAAAAAAAAATTGACATTGGAGGGGAGCTCAATCTACCACCCTCTATCCATTGGGGAACCTTTGCTACCACCCAGAATCACTACCAATGGGAAGCCAATGTTGCTAATTGAGAACTATGCCAATGGGGAGCCAATGCTACAACCCGAGAAACTCTGTAAGCGGGGAGTCAACACTACGTCCCAGGAAACCTTTGCCAACAGGGAGCCAACTCTATGACCTAAATCCGCCAACGGGGAGCCAATGCTACAACCCGGGAAACCACAAACAATAAGAGGGATGTCACTTACCTTATGAGGTAAGGATAATGCCTATCCCATTGCTTGGCAATAATAGGAGGGATACCACTTACCATAAATGGAAAGGATCGCATCTATCCTATTAAATGTTGATCTTCCCAACATGAACCTAACGATTCAGGTGGTAGGACACCTTCATCTCTAGCTTGAGCGTGATGCACTTACAATAAATGGTAAGGATCACGCCTAACTCAATAAGCTAGCACCCATTGGCCAAATGGGTGGGAAAGACATATGCCAACTGGGGTATATTTTGCATAGACCAAGATAGGGGAGCTACATATTTCACCCTATGGGTAACAGATAGGGACGATACCCTATTGTCCAGAGATCCCTCAACCCCAAGAACCCTACATCTCAATTCCTCACATGGGAGCTCAGACAAGGGGAAGAGTTGGCTCAGTGTCCTCGATCAACCCAGACCCTTCTCTGGAGGGTCACATCCATCGGTCCATGTTTCTCTCTGTAGATTAGAAACATATCAATGTGCTCATATCTGGTACCGGGTTAACCAACTCACTTAAGAGTTCAATCACACAACCTTATACATTACCAAGAGCAGTAGTCGTATGTTTTCCTATTCATATAGGGCATCGAATCAAATATTATGTTAGAATAAATACATGATATAAAAGGATACCTTATTCATCCTCCCTCTCACAAAGGAAACAATCACAAGCCTAAACCTGTCTCATACAACAAAATTGACTCAATCTATGAAGATATCTTTGTCCCGACTATATGCAGGATAATTTGCCAATCGAAATCCACTCTTGATATTGCAATATATCATTGGCATATCAAGAACCTGCTCAAATAGCTCTCTAAAGAGATTCCTTAACCACACTGCCCTAAGCTAGCCATGCTCGCAACAATGCATTTAACCTCGGTCGTGCTTAAAGCTACAAACTTCTATTTCCTACTCATCCATGATATCATTATAGATCCCAAGATAAAGAAGCACCCACATGTGCTCTTTCTGTTTCCAGCCAAATCATCAGAGTATCAATACATACTCATATCTCAAGGAGTATATCTCAATCTTTCATCTCGAACTCAGAGGCCAACTCCCTCTTATGCTCAATCATCAGAGGCTCACTACGTGTCAAGAATAGATCGTCAACATATAAAATCAAAATCAAAGGCATACCTTGGACCAACTTAGAGGTTCAGATCAGAACTGCTTCTAGGCTTCACCAGGTAACTGTCAATGCAGACATACTAGATTTGGGGAGCTTGCTTCAAACCATACAATGCTTTCTGCACGTAGAACTCTCCATCATCTGCTCCATGTTTGTAGGTTTGTCATACCCTGGTGCGCTTTTGGTCTCATGCATAATATTTTAGTTTTTGTATCCTATAGGCTCAATCGCACCCATAGGCCTTCTTTCGTGTGGTTGGGAGGCTTATGACCATACCCTTAGGCCTTTCTCCTAGCAATTGAGGCTTGGACTAGGAGAAACCTTCTCTACACAAATCAAAACTTTCCAAAACTTCTTCAACAACATCAGATGGTTGTTCATGTCCAAAATCCTTCCTTACAATAGTCAAGTGTCTTCTTTTCAAATAATATTGGGTGCTAAAATCTCATGAAGATTTTCTCCCTCTGAATGAGAAGCCTCTTCAATCATCATCAGTCACGACATCAACCTATCTATCATAATATTGTCATGCTACAGCAAAATTGTTAGATCACAAACTATATCAGGTTCTCAGACATATATCATAGCAAGTCAACATCAGTTGCATCATCATCACATATGAATATGTCATCAAACATTCATAAAGGGTTAGTTTTATATAAGTGTATCTTCATACTCCAAGGATCATGATCACAACATCAAGTCAGGGCATCTAATTTTACCACTTATCAAAATTTATTAAGCTTAACAAAACCTTACCAAGATCAACAAGAGTATCAATTTTATTGTCACACTTTCATCATGTTTATCACAAGCATTAACAATAGTATCAAGTTACCATATATCAAAATCAATGTATCTAGCCTTCTTTATGGGATTAGGAAATCCACCATGTCTAAAATGTAAGATGCTTACCAAATATCAAGAGAGCCAATATATCACATGTACCAGAAATCAAACTAACTTCCATATGCATGCATTACTTATTTGTCATACCTCAGAGCTTACCTTGTCATCCCATGTTGCAGCTAATAACACTAAAACAATGTACTATACATACCTTGTAGTATTCATGTACCTTTGCATCTTGTAGCACTCTGGAAACTCCACTAACTCTTATCTTCTTGCACTAGATTTATTTTCCTGCAACTTAGATGATCCTCAAGAAGAATATGTTTATCACATCTCATTTAGAGGTTAGAAGTATTCACATACTAAAATGTTCATACAAAAAGTATAAGAAATAATCAAAACAATAAATCTAAACAAGAAATAACATAAATATAAAAGATACCTATCTTTCAACGAGAAGTGATCATCTCCCTCTAGAACTAGTCTTCCAGAGATATTAGCCCAACTAATTCTATCCCAAGTGCTAGAACACCATCTCACTGATTATGTTATGGTTTCAATACTGCATAACCCAAGTCTTCTATCTCAAGAGCTAGAACAACATCTCACTGATTATGCTAGGGTTTCAATATTGCATAGCTCAAGTCTTTATCATACTTCAAGATTTCATCCAAACCTTAACCTCATGCAATCCATCAAATCCTAATACCCAGATTGCCTAGGGTTTCCTTCAAACCCTAGCAATCTTTTAGGTTTCCTCCATCTTCTCTTGCTTCCATTAAAGGTGTCTTTACATGGGTGATCTCAATGACTTTTCTTTAGCCCAACTATGATACCATGTTAATTTTTCTTAGAGCTATATTGTTCTTTTCTTTAAATAATTGCATTTCATTACTTACACATTGAATTCACCCCATAGCATTATAACACTATTCAACAACATATGCAATTATATAAAAAGAACAATATCATCATCAATGCAGCGAAACATAAAGGAACAATAGAAGAAAAACATCCACACATAGAGACACTATGATTGGTCAGAGATTAAGGAAAAACCCCACAAGGGAGAAAACCCTTTCAAATTCTTCTTCTTATTAGATTGTCATTGAATGTTTCAACAAAGAGAAAGTACATGATCCATATATTCAAGTACAAAACAATCCAGCAAAATCAACTAAACAACATCCAAGAGATGAACCCAACAATGTTAATAACCAAAATCCTGATTCAAAAGCATGTGGTCAACTGTCATCAACTGTCGGAATATGTGGTCAATTGTCAAAATCAAACCCTAGGTTCCAATTGCACGAAGAGAGAGATGCGCATGCGGCTAAAACCCTCCAACTGCACTTATAGGCTTGCATGCTTGCAGTTGCAACCGAAAATTTCTTGTATCATCCTTGCAGCTGAGAACCAAAAACCATAATCACACGTGCAAGCTTTGAACCCTGCAATTTCGAACCTGTACAAACCAATCTCCGTGAACCACTTTAAACATGTGTGAGCCAAACCAAAGAAAGAAAAATGATTGATAATCTCCAAATGGGAGTCACTTTACTTGTATTTATAGTCATCCATGGGTGTCAAATTTTCTTTTGGGTCGACCTGTCATTTATTTGCACATGTGGGTTTCCATGTTAAAATATATTTTTCCTTAACCAAATTAAATTCTTCCAAGGGCTAGGAGGTCTTGATGAGGAAGATTGTCCAAAGGAGGGCATTTATCCCTGAGTTACCAAAAATTAACATTTGTCTTTATTTGCAAAGGCCAAATTGGTCAAAGCTCCAACTCATCCAAATATCCTAACAACCCAATGATCCAGATTCTTTCTAAAATCATGACACATGGTTCTACATCAAAATCCTCCAAATTCCTAATTTATATATATTAGAAGTGTGAGAAAAAAAAAAATTCTTTTCAAAATTTACACATGACCCCTTTAAGATTCAAACACAATGATATGCCTAGGTTTGATGCCCTTGCATCAGAGTCCCCTGGTGGGAAAATTTTGACCTCCTGGTCAAATGTCTTCAATATACTAAGTACTTCAGGATCCCAAACAAAGTGGTGTTGTCGTTCATATTCTTGGTTGTTGTTGTTCCAATTATGACTTCAATTTGTCAAGACCCCACACATGATTTTGTAGTACTCCACTTGTATTCCTAAGGTTATCTTGTACATTCATCTTGTTGTTGGTTATCCTTCTCCTCTGATTGTACATTCTTATGGAAACTTTTTCCATCAAAATTCTTATTTCCTCAACTCCCATGCCCAATATTCCTTCTTGCGAGAGCATGTTTTTACTTCTTTGCTGGTTCAAATCTTTGGTACCAGCGAACCTCATCAATGTCTTCAAAGACTACAGGGCTTCATTCTCCACCTCATTATATGGCTTCCATTCTTCTACACCCTTATAGCAGTAAACAAATGCATAATTACAAATTATTGGCAACTTTCCATTCCCGTATTCTAGCATGTACTCCTTGATTGGGAATGAAGTAAATTCGCATGAGACAGACTTGCCTCATGCCCCTTCTCCTCTTCTTCTTTTGACACCATCTATTGTCCTTTCTCTGCCCCTGCAATTGTGCTCTCAACAATCTGTCTACCATGCAATTTGGATGCTTCAAGCACCTTGGTTTCTTTCAATTTCTTGGTTGCATGCTTCATGCAGTCTTCTTCAATCATGGAACTATCCAACTAGACCTCTAAAAATTTCATTTCCCTTTCATATTGTGATAGAAAAATAGTTGGATGTTGTCCTTTCTCTTCATCATAGGTGCCTTTGCAATTTTATTGCATGTCTTCACTTCGCTTTATAGTTGTGTTCTTATTCTCATTCTCCCTTTGAGCAATCTATCCATGCTTCCGACTTTTATGAGACAATGGTGCCTCGTTCCTTTCCTTTGTAGTTGATTTCTGGATCTTCTCTTCACCCACAGTTCTTATGAAAACTTCAAAGGTTTGCCCATTCTCTGCAAAGCTTAATACTAGCTCATATGTTCCTCCTTCAATCTATGAATCACAATTCTCAACTGCTTCTTTGCTATTGCCTTTTAGAGAAAGCTTTATAGTGCCCTCATCCTTTGTGATAACTTGTGATGGTCTCCCTCCTTCATTATCTATGCATAAACAAAACTAATTAGTTTTAAAAGAGTGAGGCCCTTGGGCCTCCATTGATGCTTCTAACACCATCTGCAGATTTGGACTATTTCCATAATCCATGAGACCTTCAGCTAGTCCCATCTCTTCTCCTTTATCATCCTCACTGGCAAAGCCTACATCCACACAAAATCTGTTAGTTCAAAAGTATAAGGCTTTTTAGCCTCATGATTTATCACCTCCTCCTGCTTTGGACTTTCCACAAGTCCATTCCCCTTATCTTCACGGAGTGACCCTTCTTCGAGTTCACAATAATGAACTGCTCCTTCCTTAGGCTTAGCTACTCTGAGCTCTTCTTCCTCCATCCAAGCTTTTATCAAAGGCCTCATCTTTCTTTTCCCCAACTCTCTGGATTTTGGGGATTTCTTCTTAAAATACATATGTCTGGAAGGTACTCAAACCTTTTTCCTCAAGACCCACATATTTCTCTAGTCTTCTTCCCTCCCTTGTAGCAGCTACACTTTGATGCTAGACTCTCATTTAACTCAACAAACTCTATGTCATCTTCCTTGGAATTTTTCTTTCCTCGACAGTGGCCCTCGCTTAAACCCTTACGATGACTAACAATGGTCATTTCTTTCTCCTCCTTCATGAGCTTCTCCATGCTTATTGTGAGCTGCAATCTAGCCCTGTAACAAGCCTCACCTCACCCTAGCTATTGGTGTTTTTCGAGTTCCCTCCACTAGGACCTCCTGAGCACTACTTGCTCCTCTCTGGTTGTTGCACCTTGCTCACCTTCTTCTCTCTTAAGGAATTCCTCTGTCCTCTCCTCTTGGTCCCAACCTCAACCAAAAACTTCAAGTGCAGCCTCTCTGCTGCAAGGTTCCTTTTTGCCAATCTTTGAAAACACAATTGATTCTCTCTTCTTCCCTTCCGCTACTACCTGTACCTATTATCCGGCTTACTAAAATTTAAACAAACTTAATGACCAGTTACCTACCAAGGCTTCTCCAGTTCTGAGATCTCGGTATCTCAAGTCTCGTTCTTCACTTGCCTAGGATTCCTTTCTCTTATTCCATCTTTGCTTCTTGTTGGAATTTCTTCCTCTGTACAACTTCCTCTTTTGAGCAGTCCCCTTAATGTCTGCTCCTAGTCTCATTTCCTCTCAAAGTCTTGTATCGTTCTCCTTGTCTTTGTATTCGTCAAACTCCTTGTGCATGTTCAAATGCCTCTTGTTACAATCCTCTAACTCCCTGCAACCCTCTATCAGACCTTCCGATTGTTCTCTAATATCTCCTACCCTATGTCTCAACTCTATTGTCCCTGCTACGAACAATTTTTTAAGCCTCCTATCTCGCTAGTTACCGCTTCTTCTCAATCTTGCTTTGCAAAAAATCAGACTGTCAATTATAAATGAAGTAATAATTACCTCTTTGGTTCTGCTCCAAAGTCTCCACTAAATTCTTCATTATCTTGGCTCATTCCTACTCTTCTCCTCCACGAACCATTTATTTCTTCATCTTTCTTACAAATTACAATCTCTACCCTAAGAAATTTCCTATCATCCCATGTTTCCCAAACATTCACCAGCTACAAAAGTCTTGCAACATGAACATTTGTCCGTATATCCAAAAGAGTGTTGTTGCTTTGATACCACTTGACATAGTGGAGGCGGAATCCTCTAGCTCTCAACAAATTCTCAATTCTTAGATTTCTCAAACAAACAAAAAAGATATATGAAGATACCCCAATTTTACCTTATTCCCCCTTCGAACGAAAACTCTTATTTTTCTTTTTCTTTTTTAATCGAAAAGCACAACATCCTCCCTTTCTCTCCTCGATTTGTCCTTATCTTTGGGTTTATAAACAAGATTTAAATGGGACTAAGGTCCACATACTGTGTGCAAGTCTGTTATAAGGCTTCTTTTGTATGCAGATGACCTTATTCTGATTGCTAAATCGGCTCTTGGTTTGCAAGAGCACTTACTATCCCTTGAGCATTTTTGTAGAAGTGTGGGGATGCAAGTCAATATCAGCAAAACGAAAGTAGTGGTCTTCTCTAAGAAAAGAAAACATAACCAGCATAAGTTCTATTTTGAAGGCAACATTCTGGAAGAAGTTGCGGATTACAAATACCTCGGAATTGACTTCAACAAAAATCTAAGCTGGAATGGTTGTAGAAAGAAAAGAACTTTGGGGGGTTGGAAAGCATTTTATGCTTTTCAAAATAGGTGTAGAGAGGCAGAGTTATAGGACTGGAAGACCACTCAAACTCTTTTTGGGCTTCTAGTGATTCCGGTGATTTTATATGGTTGTGAACTGTGGGCTAGCAGTACTTCCGACATGCAGTGGAGACAAATTGAGGAAATTCAGAAGCGTTTGATTACAAACAAATTTAAGATTAAAAGTGCAGTTCCTTATGATATCTTGTTAAGTGAAACAGGGACTTTTCCTATTGAAGCAATTGCTATGGTGCGAGTCATAAGGTATTTAAAAAAAATTGAGCAAATGGAAGAGGGTAGATGGCCTAAGGTTGTCTTTAATGATAGATTGTGCAAGAGCAAAAAAACTTGGATGCAGCGAAATAACAAATGGTTTAGTAAATGGGATATTTGCTTGAACGCGTGTCCCATAAACAACAAAGAGATAAAAGCTTTTGTTATGGAGAAATTCCACAAACGTACTTGGGAGAAGGAGCTAGGAAGAAAGAAAAATTACTATATTGAAGTGTTTAATCCCACTCATAATCATCAACCAAAAGCATACATAGAGGCCAATATCTCTTGGAGAGCCAAAATTCTTATTGCTCAGTTAAGGACTAATTCTCATCAACTCCGTTGTGAAACAGGGCGCTGGAAAAGACCAAAGGAAGTGTGGGAGGAAAGGGTATGCATTTTTTGTTCTTCCGGAAAAGTGGAAACAGAAAAACATTTCATTTTAGAATGTGAGGCCTTCAAAGACAACAGGGAAAGTTATGTAGATACGCTGGGAGCTAGCACTTGGGATAATCTATTTAACAAGGGGTTTGTCGAGAAGATGGGAGCATTTATTGTGAAGCTTCACAAAAAAAAGGCCGAATACATCAAGCAGATGAAGAAACAATCTGTCCCATAGGTTATCTTTAGCCTCGTCTACGTTTCTTTCTTTCTACTTCTTGAACTATAAACAGCTTTTTTAAGGAAACAAGGGTCGACAAGTTACAAGGAGTCTGTCGCCCGTACTCGCTAGGTCGGAGGTTAGGGTTAAACACGCCACGCTAAAAAGAAAACACGCCAATATTCCGACTACGCTGACTTGTTCCAAGCCCGACCAAGCTTGTTGGTTGGGGGTCAGGGATTTCTGGTTGGTCAGGGTTTGGGAATTCTTCAGGTGCGCCAAGGATGACTGGTGATTATCTCGACTTTGGGTATTCTTCGTTTAGTCGCTAAGTTTATTCAACTTGCAACACTACCAGCAATTCCTCCAATGCCTTCGCTGGATTTGAAATCCGATTCAACACACAACCAGGTCGATCAATGCCAGTTTATAGTAACTACGACTTCCTTTTTTTCAGGGATTTAACCAAAAACGCAGAAAGAAGGTTGAATATTTGCATACTGATTCAGATCGCTGGAAGCTGTTAGAATTAATGAAGAAAGATATAGTTAGTTGTTTATCAGAAGCGTGTATGGAGCCTTCCAGGGGGTTTGCAAACAGAAATCTTCTACTCTAGAATTTGTCCATTCGAATTTTCTTTACACAATTAATTCAACCTCGGCTTTACTCCCTCGTTCCAATATTAATTTTTTTCAAGATGATCACACTCTATTTCCAGTGCAACCTGTCCAAATATCCACACGTTCTGCGATCAATAGGATTTAGTTTCACCTCTTGTATTTGAATCGTTGCTCCATGTCTCAATGCATGTTATATTTTATACCAATATAATTACAGAGGATTTACAATGGCTCCTATTTGACTCTTTAGATAGCAATCCAAATCGCTCGGGTGTATTTTCCTAGTCTCTGATCCACGGGAGCCGTTGCTTCTAACTAACTGTACACATCTTTATAATCCCCATGGACCAGGAAAATATCCTAACAAAAATATCAAATGGTACATCTGTCCTGGCAACCTAAAACTAGCTCACAACTCGGCTATACACGTATCTTTATTTACAAAGGCCCAATTAGTCAAAACACAAACTCATCCAAATATCCTAACAACACAGTGATCCATATTCTTTCTAAAATCAGGACACATTTATCCTAACAACACAACGATCCAGATTCTTTTAGAATCAGGACACATCGCTCTACATCAAAATCCTCCAAATTCCTAATTGTACATACTAAAAGTAAAAGAAAACAAAATTCTCTTCAGAATTTACACACGACCCCTTTGGCCTTCAAACAAAATGATATGCCTGAGTTTGATGCTCCTGCATCATCGCACCAGTCTCCATAACCTACTACCTTCAAGATGGTTGTCATCCCCTTCACACACATGGGTACTCCATCATGAATCGAATAGAATGAAGTTTTCTTTATTCAAGAGATCTCATTTGGCCCTCTCCAAGTAGGTATGGTTCCCAAGGACGTGGGTGACGTGATTTACCAATAGCATGAACCTCGAGAATATCCATTCTCTTATAATTGTGGAAGATGCACTCTCCCACCAACCAAGTACTCAGCCCATTCTTCTCATAATTGTGGAAGGTGACATTCTCACTAACTTCATTGATTGGGTTTGATAATTAAGAAGAATCAAATGGCAAATGATAAAATGGTTTGGATAATTCTCAGGCATGTGGAACACCCATTAGGATCCCCTTGCACTTCCTTTCATGTGGTACATGATCCATATCTCCTCTTTTACGGGCTTCTACCTCAATCAGCTTGAATATTTTATTAATTGTGTAATTGTCAATAATTGCAATATTTACATTGTCATGGTAGGCCGTCTTCATGGCGTACAACAAGGCATTGTAACTAAAACGTCCATGCTAAAGCATAATCATCACTTAATTTATAGTTAATTATCACAAGAACAAGAATTAAATTGGAGCTGTTACAAGTAAATGGGGGTAAACCATCAACCTTGATTATGAAGCCTAATTCCAAAGGAGAGAGATTATGAAGCCTAACTCCAAAGGAGAGAGTAAAACCCATGACCTCCCCAACTTTGGGGTAGAAATCTCACGTGTGGCTCATGATTGTTTGAACTAACATTTTTTGTAAGGAAGCAATGCAATTGAAACAAAAACAACTGTAGATTCCATCAATTCAACACTTCAATTTTGTAGTTTTGATTATAGATTATAACATTTTAAGAACTCAAAATTTGGAGTCCCATGGCAAACAGTCACCTAGATTAGTTGAACTATTAAAGAACAGTGTCTCTTAACAGGTTTCATGGAGGTTCAAATCCCGCAGTGAAAATGTTTAACATACGGATCATTGTTTAATGGGAGGGGATTGTTAACTGCCTGTATTATTGGAGGGATGTTATCGCTTTAATGTTTGAAGTTAGTTTCAAACTTTCAAGTTTCAACATGTTCAAGATAAAATTAGTTGGGTGTGGTATCAGAATTTATAACTCACTTGGTATGCTACCAGAGCCTTCAATTGTTTGGAATATGTCAAGGTAATGCAGTATGCTTCATATAAGATAACTCTTAATAAAGGTTTTAGCTGCCACTGCTTCCAATACTCACTGCTATGCATATTTCTATGTGATTTTTATATATTAGGTCAGTTGCAGACCTGGTCCATTTTGAATCCCACATTCTATATTATTCCCTATTTACAATATAACATTAGAAGCAATGCAGAAAATCATAGCAAAAAATGATCACAAAATGAGTATTGAAGCACACTCTAAATGTTACAGATCAAGATGTGCAGAATGTGTCAGTAATCATCAGGCTGTTATGCTCACTAATGGATAACTATGTGCCATGCATATCTAGGAATAACCATAATCAGAACGAGCAAGGAGACAAAGGCAAACATTTATTAAAAAACAATTTTTGATATATGGTCTAATCTAGTTTTGCTGTCTCATGCCAATGTTTGAGATGCCCCAGAACTTGGAAGGATGTGCCTTTCATTGTAATTTCTAGAAAAATCAACAAACTCTATTGGAGATATTAGACTTCCGTTGGCCTAGTTGAAAGACATTTGATACTTAGAAATTTGGTAAATTGTAAATAAGAAATGCAAAAAGCCAGAATAGGAAGAGACGTTGGACCTTTGAAAGATGAAACAAAGAGTCACGATGCTTGTATATATCAATGTTTTTAGTTAATCAAATGCGATAAAGTTTCAGAGTTATTCCTCCGTCCCATGCTCAACAATGGTATCAGACTGGTCATAACGCTAAGATTTGCTTCATTCTCTGTTGGACTGTCCCTCTGTCATATTCTCTGCTAAAAGGTGCTTCTTTCTGTTATATTCTTTGCTCTGGTACACTACCTTTCTGTCGTATTCTTTTATCTGTAGGACTGTCTCTCTGTGTATGCATGAGAGACCCTGGCTACATTTCACTAGTCATACTCTACTTCGCACCATCAGAAACCCTGGCAAACTCTCCAGCATGACTTTCTCTTGCCGAAAACCTCTCTATCTCTCATTACTCGACCCTACCACGGCTTGGTATTCTTTTTATATATTGTGACCCTGGTTGAAGCACAAGCCCACAAGATTGTGTGGCTATATCCTTTTAACCCATGTGCAGCCACCCTTCTTCATTAATGGATGCGGTCATGGCTTCTGACTCATTTAGTGGTCTAACCTTCGCTTCACATGCATAGATTTCATAGTAAGGGTCCTCACTCATTTGGATTACTTCCATTACATTATCGAAGGAGCTGCTTGAAAGACCATTTTGATCGGTGAATTGTTGACTTCGCATGAGCACACTGAAAGGAACACTAACACTATAAATTGTATGTTCGAGCAGAACGAGCTAGATTTCTCCATGTGTTTTATTTGGCTTTTTAGACTCCAAAGACGGAATTGTTGGCTGTGTGTTTTGGTTATCTGCTATGAGCTATTGATGAGCATTAATTCATCATACTGTCATGTTTGGCATGGGTTTCGCTAAGTTCTACCAATACTGTTTTGTTTAAGGGGAATTTAGCGATAGTGTTAACACTATCTTGCTAAATACATCTAGCAACAAGTCCAAGGGTTGCAACATCCTCCACGACCATAACATTTATGGACCTGATGTGATTTGTTAGTGGTTGGTGGCTCTATTTGCCCAATATCCTTGTCAATCAAGCCTCCACTTACATCATGTCAAATATCAAGTGAGTTTTATTGAAAAATGCATTCTCTTATCTCCATTGTTAGCGCAGTGCCAACTGGCCAAAAAAAAACTATACAAAATGAGTCAGAAAGATAAAAAACAAATTGATCTTTAATGATGTATGGAATGGAATCTGTGAAAGAGAGGCTGAAGAAGAAGTTGAAATAGATGTGCAGCAGAAGCTTGGTAGACCTACCAAGCCTATATCAACTAAGGAGCTTGCCACTTGGAAAAACAAAGACAAATGCTTATGCTCTGATTTCTACAACAATAAGTGAAGAGATATGCTGCCATATAATTCATATCAATGATTCATATGGAGCCTTCAACAAGTTAAAGGACTTGTATGACTCTCATTTACAACTGGAACTTGTACAACTGCCAGAGAAACTCTGTTAACTTAGAGTTGAAGGATGATGATAACATGAGTTTAGCCTCTAAGATCAAAGCCATCATGCATAACATAGATGCCATTGGAGTAAAGATACACATTCCTTTCAGAGCCTTCATCAAGTTCCTCTATCCTACATACTCTCACTATCTTGAATCGCTGCAAGCTCGTGGTCAAATGAAATCCATCACATTTGACTCTTCAGTGGAAAAAGTTACAAAATGTGAGAAAGCTTTCAGAAGGAAGAAGACAACTCAGCCCATTGGAGAAACTGCGTGCCTTGCTTAAAAATGGAAGAATCAATCAGATGACTCTTCTAGAGGAGAAGGCAGTGAAAGAAGAAAGAGATTTGATCTTCACCCTGACTAGTGTAGCAGAGGTGGACATGAGGTGAAGACATGCAAAATCCCTTGGGAGAAGATCACAAACAAACAAGGTCAAAAAGAAGACAGAGACAAGGCATTAGACTTAACAAAAGATGAAGCATCTAAATCTACTAATTACATTGTTGTTCATCGCAGGTTTGGAATGTCAGAGACAGAGCCATAGTCCATCAGCATCATTTGGTTTTTGGTCTTCCTTAAACCACCATTTAGTAGAAGACTTATGGCTTTTGCTAGACATCAATTTATGGTCATTTTTAAACCATCGTCTAGTAGAAGACATCAGCTTCTACTAGCCATCTGGTTTGTGATTATCCCAAAACCACTAGATTCAAAGATCACATTCAATCATTGGTAATTGTACTTTATCTCTCTGCATAATCATCATAAACACCTTTTCGGATTAAAGAGGAAATGATAGACACCTAATTCTTAGGGATTTAGTAAATTGTAAATATGTTGTAAACATTTAGAATAAGAGAAATGTGAAAAGCTAGAATAGGAGGAAACATCAAACATTTGGAAGACAAAATAAAAAGTCACAATGCCTTGTATATATCAATATTTTTAGTTAATCAAATGCAACGAAGTTGTGAAGCTGTTCTTATGTTCATTGGCATATTCACTAGGTTCAGGTCAATGGACAGTTTAGAGCAACAAATAAGCTTGATAATGAATGTCAGAAGGAAATTGATATGACTAAGTAGTCACGACCCTTGTTTTGAAAGATCAGCATGTCCGAACATGGGGAACCGTCTCACAATCTAACAAATACTATCTATCGTGAATAATTTATTGAAACAGTCAAATCCAATCAAAACTTAAAATATAACAAGAGAGATGTTGATGATAAAACATTACACAACCTCACATTTCGGAGCACTTGCTTTATGTTAGAGATCACTAAATATTCGACCGTTAACATCCCGCCATGTCTCTCATGAATTCTGCCCGCAGAACATTATTTCACAGAACGGCCCCGCCAGTCAAAGCACAAAACATTAACTGGAGCTGCAGTTACTATGCTTCATTGGAAACAAAAAGAAATTAATTATCGCTACCAATTTGAGCTCAAAAGCTGGTGATTACGCATTATGCAGGCACCTATTAATAGTTTGTTTGGCGCTGGGCCACCAAGAATCCCTGCAAAAACACTATCCATCCTTAAAATGATGGACATGGTTGGCATTCTTCACAAAAATTTATGGTCAATCATGGTTATGAAATTGGTGGCAGAATGGCACTCGACACCTATTCTAATGTTCTTGACGATCCATATAACTGTCCCAAAAGATATATTGACGATCCCAAGTGCAATTACCATTTTCTAACCGTGGTGGCAAAAGATCCATTCCTTTTGCTCCTCCACAACATTCAGCACAAGCCTAGTCAGTCTATGCACCCTGATGATCTTATCTACCCCCAACAGTCTATATCCAACTTTGCATAGAAATCCTGTGTTTGTGGATGCAATCTGTCTCCAACAAAGAAAGTGTACACTTGTTTATCAACCTCAATCCAACTGCATCCAGGTTTCTTTTTTATGCTTCTGTTGTCCATTCTTTTTCGCAACTTTTCTGTGTCATTCCACTTGCCAGCAGTGGCGTAGATGTTTGACAGCAACACATAAGGTGAGTCTGATTGAGGGTTCAACTGAAAAAGGCGGTCAGCGACATACTCTCCTAGCTCTCTATTATTATGCATTCTACAGGCATTAAGTAAACAGCGCCACACAATAGCCTCCGGCTCTACTGGCATTTTGTCAATAAAGCCTTTTGCTACATCCAGAAGCCCAGCACGCCCCAGGAGGTCGACCATGCAGCTATAATGCTCCATTGCAGGTGTGACGTTATAATCACGACTCATGCTATGAAAATATTGACAGCCCTTGTCTACTAGGCCTGAATGGCAACATGCAGACAGAATTCCAACAAAAGTGACATGGTCTGGCCTGAAGCCAAAGTGTGGCATTTGTTGAAAGAGTTTGAGAGCTTCCTTGTCACAGCCGTGCATGGCATATCCCGTGATCATTGTATTCCATGAGATGACATCACACTCAGGCATTTCATTAAACAGACTCCTTGCCTTCTCTATGCTCCCACATTTTGCATACATATCTAAAAGAGCATTATTGACAATGACATCAGACTTGAACCCACTCCTAATTATTTCTTGATGGATCTCCATCCCCTGTTCCAGAGCTGCCAACTCGGCACATGCTGGTAGCACAGTAGCAAAGGTTTTTGAGTTTGGTTTCATACCTGCCAGTTCCATCTCTCGAAAAAGCCTCAAGGCTTCCGCAGCACATCCATTCTGAGCACAGCCCGCAATCATTGCTGTCCATGAGACCTCATTTTTTTCAGGCATTATTCTAAAAAGCTTCAGTGCCTCATCAACATACCCATTTTTTGCATATCCTGCAACCATTGAATTCCACGAGACCACATTTCGCTCCGGTATTTGCTTAAACAGCTTCAGGGCCTCCTCAAGTTTTCCATTTTGCAAATATCCCGCGATCATTGAATTCCATGAAACCAAATTTCGCTGAGGCATCGTCCGAAACACCCTTAGAGCTCCATCCAAGTCTCCATTCTGTGCATATCCTGCAATCATGGTATTCCATGAGACCACATTTCTCTCAGGCATTCTGTCAAACAGTTCTTCTGAATCCTCTATACTCCCACATTTTGCGTACATATCAACAAGGGCACTCGCCACAAATACATCGGAGTGAAACCCACTTCTCATTATTTCTCCATGGACTTCCTTCACAACTTCCAAATTCACACACGCAGGAAGGACACTGGCAAATGTATATTGATCGGGTTGAATCCCTGTTCTTCTCATTTCCTTAAACAATCTCAGAGCTTCCTCTGCAAACCCATGCTTGGCATAGGCGGCAATCATCACCGTCCATGAAACAACATCCCGCACAGGCATTTGATTCAAAATTGCGTAACCATCCACCAGACTGGCACACTTGGCGTACAAACTCACAAGCTTATTTCCTAAAACAATGTCCTGCCACTGAAATCTCGTTTGGATCATGTGGGCGTGTATTAGCTTGCCTTCTGTCAGGGATTTACTGTTAAGACAGGCCTGCAAGAGAAAATCATATGTAGAAAATCCTACATGCTGACGTAGAACATGTAAAATGCACACGGCCTCATTTAGTCGGCCCTGTTTACAAAGCGTTTTCGCGTCCCTGGGAGAGATAATGTACGTACTGTCTTCAATTGTAAGAGCGCTAGTTGTTGTCTTTTGGCCCTTAATCTGAAACTTTTGTCCTACCAAAAAGGCCGCCTCCTTGCTGTAACTCTTCAATATTCGTGGTACTGCCATGGCCGATGTTTTTTCATACTATCCATCTCCCTTAGGCTCAGTTATCGGTAAACCATGGAAATTTAGTTGCAGAGACTTGCAATTAGCTTTTTCATACATTAACTCTGAATTTGATAGAAATGATGCGAACTTACAAGACATCATTTTTTCATTTCATCGGAGCTTCCATGAACGTGGGCTTCTCCAGCAATGTACATTCGAACCAGTTTCCATCGATTATTTTTTAAAAGGAAAACCATGTAACTTCTAACAACTAAACAGCGTCTTTCCTCGATTTCTCTTCGTGAAAAAAAACTCCGCTACATTAAAACATAAGCGTTTGGAAGACAAATCATATAGATGGGAACCACAAATCATATCGAAACTGGTAAACAAATTATACAACATTATGCCTTTTGTTTATAATAAATATTATATAAATTGAAATATATATGGGATTTTTTCTAATTCAGTAGGGAAGAGATGTTATAATATTTTGTTGGTGTTATAATATTTTGTTAGGTAAATATTTTGATTATTTTAAATTTTATATATATATATATATATATATATATATAATTTAACATAATTAAAATATTTATATAATAAGACATTATTTATATATATAACTAATTTAAATTTATTTTAACTTTGGATCTATCAAGTGTCGATAGATCAGACTTCTTGTGGTGCAAATCTCTTTTAAAGTGAAAAGGAATTTGATCCATTTTTAAGTTTGGTAGATCCAGAATTAAGATGGATCTAAATTAGTATAATAAATGTGATATATATGACATTTATTGTGTTTCTTTAAGGTATATGTTGTGTATACTAATGTATGTCTATTAAACAAGAGGCATCCAAATCTGCACTTTATTGAATTAACACAAAAACTGGTCCACCAAAGTCTTTTTCAAAGTTTTGGCCTTCAAAGGAAGTGAGTGAACAAATCCTAACATTTAAAATGGCTATCCTAAATAATGAAGTCATTGAATTCAAATTTGTTGAGCACTACAAAGTGGTCTTTTAGTGCCAAGCTTGTACTAAAGAAAAATGGGTAGCTATTAAAAAGTCCCTTGACCTTGCTCCTTGCAATGTTTTAGAGAACCAATGAGGGTGATGTAATATTGTCGTTTGTAATGTGTCGTTGTTATTTGATGAGCTCAAAGCCAACCTACATGCGATAGCACAAGGTAAATCCCCTAGTTAGATGGTTTTCCATGTGAATGTAGGGATAGCACAAGGCAAAGCCATTAGTTAGATGGTTTTCCATGTGAATTTTACAAAGCTACTTAAGAGTTTGTAGGGCCAACCTTATTCAAAGTTTGCCATGAGAAGTCTCATCTCAATTCCCATAACCACATTAAATTAAAGCCTCACTAAATTTATCCCCAAGGTTGATGGCTCAAAATTGCACTAATTATTAAGGACCTATTATGTTGCTTATATTGTGATATAAAATTTTGGCCAAAGCATTAGTTCTAACACTCAAAACTTGATGTCGAAGATGACTCCACCTAAACAAGCTTCATTAAAAGGCATTACATTTTGGATAATATCATTGTCTTATGAGAGGGTATGGAGTGGGCTAGATCCTCCAACATAGATGCATCATTTAGTAAAACTAACTTTTATTTGACTTTGATAAAGGTTATGAGTAGTAAAGTGATTTTTTATTTTGGCCATGCTAAAGGAATTGGGCTTTTGGCATTACTTTATTCATAGTGTGGAACTCTTTTTATTTAATGCCTTTACTTATCTCTCTATCAACATGGCAACTTTGAAATAGTCAACATGTTTCACTCTATTACACAGGTCTACTCATTTGCCCCAATTCTCTATGTGCTTGTCATTAAAGCTCTAGCCTATATGTTCAACAACAAAGTTGTATGGGTATGGTGAGTGGAATTACTCTTTTAAAGCTTGACACTAGCTCAATGGCTAACATGCACTTTTTCAACAACTCATTTTTAACCATTCTTCAATATCAAGGTTCATGGGCCAACACTATAGATAGTATTCATAAAATTTGTTTCGCATTGGGGGATTAAATATTCAATTACTTAAAACACAAGGTTATTGAGAAAGTTAGAAACTAGTCCCTAGTTGGCTTTTTAACTACCACTAGACCTAGATTCAACACGGGAAAGTCTTCAAGATATTAGGTGTTCCTTTCAAAACTAAAACATCCCCCAAGCCCCTTGGGAGTTTGTAGTCCAATATGTTGGAAACTTATCAAGAAATGGATCACTAAGTCATTGGTTTTAGCTACTAAATCTGAAATCCACATCGAAATCCTGGCAACAACACCTGCACTACTCCTCTTCTTTGGAGTCTTTGCTTTTGCCCTACTCTTCATTGGGAAAAGTCCTTCACTCCTTTCTCTAAGCGAGGACAAATGAAGAGTGCGTTTTCATCGTGTTAATTGGGAGCTTTATTGTATATTGAGCATCTAGGGATTTTCAACACTCAACTCCAAGTGCAAGCCTTGTGTGCCAAACGGATCATTAGTTTTGTTGATGAAAAAGAGGCTTGGAAGGTTCTCCTCAAGTTTTAGGTTAGCCAAGGAGCCCCTTCCAAGAAATTTCCATGGAAAGAGCTTTCTTTGGATACTTGTTAGCTACCCTTGTTATAATTAAAACTCAAAGTAATTTTCTGGTTCAGAGCATTTAGAAGGCTTGGGAGGCCGTTAAGCCCTTTTAAGCTTGTAAGGAATCAACTTTTCAAATGGGCCTTTCATTCGACTACGACTATCTATGGTGACCTATGGTGATTTTTGCAAATGGAATTCCCTTGGGTGAACTTCCTTGGTTCTTGCTCATAAGTTTTATTGAAAAAGGATTTGTGTGATGAATGATTTGGTCATTGCTCGTGATTCTAACATGGATTTTAGGGTATTTTTAACTAGCATATTTTCACCAATTGGCCAGTTTTATGCCTTTTTTTCAAAGAATATTTTCAACAATTTCCATTTTGTCTTTTTAAAACATAAAATCATTGGTGATATTCACCAAAATTTACAATTTTTAAGAGTGAATTGTATCTCTTTTGTTGAATATTTACCTACATATTTATATGTGTGTTTTTTCAAATGACAATAGTCGCCTAGAATGCAAAGGGTTACAAATGGCTCTACTCAAATCCACCCTAGAAGGTTGTTTGGATAAGCTCTAGAGGTTGAAATTCAAATAGAGAACCTAACTTTTTAGCCTCTATAGTGCTTGGAACCCTATTTTATAACCTAAAAAACATTATTTACCTCATGTCTTACCTAGGGGGAGTTCCCATTAGATAAAAGATCAACTTACCTAGGAATACATAGCTCATGAAGCCTTCATAACAAATACCTTAAAATTATAAATCATATGTTTTGATTTTGGCTACTAGCCAAACATACCTAGGCATGGGCAGAGTCTCTTTCCTAACAATACCTCTCAATCTCTTTATCTTGGCACATTGCCTTGCTCTGTGATTCATTTCCGTAAGCTTTGGATTTTCACTTTTCTTGTTTGCTTAAGGTTTGATATTTCATTTTGAAAATGGAAAGACAAATCATGGTATATTTAATTTTACTATCACATCAAGTTTCTCTTGGAATGATGGTAGCTTGGGTAACAAGCCCAATCCCGTAATGCATGATTAACAATACGAGGTACCAAATTTTCATCTTCGCTAGGTTAACGATGAACTATGATATCACTTTGTAAAATATCTAACCCACTTTGTACCTTGTTGAGGATATCGTCTTCTTCTCTTCAAGATCTTTCTGGTGGTATAAACTTTATTAAAACCTAAGTCCAAGTCATTGAGACATGGTCATTTTAAAGGTTTTCACCCATGGTGCCATGTTAGTGCTACTAAGCACTATCATGTGGTAGATTGTGTGGTACCCCAATCCATGTGTTACCATGGAGTGACGCCATGACAACACCAAGGCCACCTAGCCTACCATGTCATCCTCCGTGATCACAATTAATTTGCTTTACATGCATTTTCATGAGTGGGATTTAATAATTTGATGTTTGTCCTTTTTCCGAATCTTCCAAGCTCAAAATGCTTTATCATTGTTGGAAAATTTTACTCTTTCTTAGCCAATGACTTTAGCTCATTAGCCATTGATAAAATTTGATGTTGGACCTTTGTCCAAATTAATGAAGCCCCAATGGCTTTATCAGTCTTTGGCAAAATTAATTGTGAATTAACCGATGGATTTATCAGTCATTAGTGAAATTTAATGTGTAGAGGATTATCTCTATTGGGGAGTTCAATAAAATTTAGGAAGGGTGTATCTAGCTGCAAAAATCATAGTTGGGAATTTTTTTTCATAGAATTCCCTTCTTCATGTATGAGAAATTTATGACCATGATACTATAAGGGGAAAATGATATCTCACCATTAATTTTGCTAGGTGAAAACAACTTTCCTTCACACATAAAAGAGTCAAGGATCTCCTTTCCCAACTAAGTTTAGGCCTTCACGATCTCTAGATGCCTCTTAGCATGGTTTGCAAGGGAATCCCTTCACTACTCTACAATCCTTTAATGATTTTCTCCACCTCTTACTTGTCTTGCTCAACCAACACATGTCAAATTGTAGGCCACTCTACCTAGTTAGATTCCAAAGCTATTTAGTAAATATTTTATAGAAAAAAAATGGTTTTGGGGAGCCCAAAACACACTAGCATCATTCCAATCCATGTTTGGTACTTTTCTAGGTGTATTTGGGCACCCAAAGTGCAAATTAATGGCCCAAAATGCTTCAAACGTCATTCTACTCAGGATTGACAACATTCCACTCATGTTTTTCACTACTTACGTACATGTGTGTCTCTTCCCTTCGTGGGTGTCTCTCTTTGTGTATGATTGATTGAAATATTTTTTCCATGAATGTATTACATCATTTTTCCATTCATGGATCTATACCCCCTTCTATATTTTTCTATAATTAATGTAGTTTTTCATTGTACAGTCTCACATTTACCTTGATGTAACAACCTCGGGTTGATTTTCTATGTAAATAAATGAGACCAAGGTCCTGAGACACATATTCCAAGTTGAATGGAAGGGAAAACACTACAGTGGGCATCACTTATGATTTATTATCGGCTTGGAAATTGGCAAAGGCATTGTCAAAGGCAAAGAGGCAATAAATGGCAACTAATTAAAAGAATAAAGGAAAATAGGAGAAAAGGGAGATGAAGAGACACAAATATGTATGCAAGGGGAATTAGAGAGAAATTAGAGGAAAATGAAAGAAAAGGGAATAGGGAAAGAAAGAGACTAGACATCAATAATAAAAAGGCATTAGAGAAACAATTCACAACTTTTGGTCAGTTTAGTTTTTTGTCAGTTCTGGCTTTGATCATTTTCAAAAAGAGAGCTCTAAGGGAAGAGAGAGGAAGCTCTTGAACACAAGACAGCAAGCAAGGAAAGCAAGGGAGCACAAGGAAATGTTGGAAAAGCAACTACAATAAGAAGACATTGCAGGTAACAAGTTGCATGTGTGATTTCATTGCTGAGATTTGAATGCATGGTGCATACATTTGGTTATTTGGTTGCTTTGTTGTCAATAGCATGGGATTTTCCTGGATTGACAATGGCTTTCAATCTTTCCTTTCCATTTCTTGGATAGTTATGGTGTCGTGGTTTCCTTTTTTGGCTTAACCTTTGGATGGTTGATAGACTTTGGACCCTGGTTAGGTGGTCTTGAGAAATTCCCAAGGGTCAAGGGTGGGGATGGGCATTCTCCTGGAACTCTTGACAGATGGGTGGAGATAGGGAAATTCCTTTGAGTATGGTGAAGAAAGCTGGAGGCATCCAAGCTTGTTTGGTGTTAGTGATTTCTGGATCGGTTTAGGTGAAATCACTGGGGTTGAGGGTTGAGGTGGTTTGGCCTCTGGAAGCCCTAGTTAGTTTTGTTTTGTTTTAACCCATATGATCCCACATTTATGCTTGGAATATTGCACGAGCATGATTGGATGAAAGAGAGATTTGGTTCAACCCAATCTATAATTAGGTGGTACATGGAAGTCCCTGACTTGGTTGACATTTGCATATGTCAATATGATTTATTTTATTATTGTGATCAATGAGAACATGTATTAGTTATTGTGTTGATTTTATGACTAAATTGTCTTGGATTCATTCTAGTTATATGTTGGTTATAGGCATGGTTAAATGATGTGCTCTTGTTATGGATCTTGTTCATGATTTGATAATTATTTAATGGTTATGTCAGTGCATGGGCTAACTAGTGTTGTTGCAACTAGTTTGAGAGGGCATTGTTCCTTCTTGACGACTCCTTGATGAAGTTAAGAAGTGTTAAAATTGGAAACTAAGGTTAAATTCCACCTTGGCTCGGCTCATTTGATGGAGATGACGATTGCATTAAATTCCTCTTTTCGAGAGGACCAAAATTTATATAAAGAACATCCCATTTGGACAAGCATAAGTGTGATTTTGAATTTATGCCCACTCATGTGCAAGTTGTCAAGGTCGGCCACATCATCATGTAGGCTCAGAAACCCCAGTGGATGTGTCACTTCACCCTCAACGACTTGTATAAATATAAGTGACCTCTCACCTCATTTGGCATCATCATCAACACTCATATTCTTCTCTCTCCTTCTCTCATTGGTTCATACAACTATTTGGCTCTTTTTTTTTCTCACACGTGTGGCACAAGGAGGACGAATTTTAGAGCTAAATTAAAGGCCAATGTTGGAAATAATACTGAGAGGGGGGGTGAATCAGTATTATCTAATTCTTTTTCAATATATTTATACTTTGAATTATTGTATGTCAGTACCATAAAATAATGAGCATGAACAAGAAAAACAGATAGTCACACCAAAGAACACCAGATATAAGGTGGAAACCCAATGTGGGTGAAAACCACCTGCTGCAATATGTCTCTATCTTCTTTCAATTAGAAACTCCTTTTACAATGATTTTTTACTGGTGCAGTCCTTTACCAGTACGCAGGCTGCAACTTGCAGAGAGCTACAACTCTCTCTCCTGGAAGGGAGTTACAACCCCCTACTTATTTTCTTTCAAGGACCACTTTTCATAAATTTTCAGACTGGATCCATGAACATCAATCAATCATCAAGTATATCTACATCAAACAATCTCCTTTTCCCAATTAGCATTAAATCAAGTAAACACTTCTCTGACAGCTGTACCCAGAACACAGAAACAGTAACCACACACCAAATTCTGAACCCAGAATACTGCAGCAATAGACAGAGGCAACTAGATCATAATTTAAAGATATACGCTACTTCAACAACCTGAAACCTGCGTGCAGATCTATAAAGAATAATTCCTTCTTTCAAATATTCAGACACTAAATAACCCAGATTGTCAGATTTATAGATCAAGCATGCGCCTCATATAACAGATCAAAATCATACAAAGATACTATTATTCAAGCATAAAGATTATGACCCATCAATAGAACTTATCCTTATTTATGCGCTAAGGTTCCTCCTTCATTCAGATCCAGATCTGCACCATAACCCAATCACAAATATTTCAGATCTAGCACTTATTAGATATTCAATTCATTCGATGATACCTTGCCAAATGATCTTCTTCCTCTTATATAGTCTTAGGCCTTCCACAATACCACGGTCCAAAACCATAGGATCAAAAAAACTGTTGGACTAATACTATGAACCAACCATGAAAGTGCGTGAGATCAACACTTTTGGATGCAATACCACGGACCAAAACCATAATAAACCAATACCACGAACCCAATTCTTGGGATCAACACTTCTGACGAGGTACCATGGTCCAAAACCATAGGTTCAAATACCAAGGACTAACTACCATGGACCAAAGGTAAGTTCTCCAACATATACGTGCTTTTCCTTGCATGAAAGTGCGTGAACTTTTTCTCTACATGCAATACCACAGACCAAAACCATAATAAACCAATACCACGAACCCAATACATGGGATCAACACTTCTAACGAGGTACCATGGTCCAAAACCATAGGTTCAAATACCAAGGACTAACTACCATGGACCAAAGGTAAGTTCTCCAACATATACGCGCTTTTCCTTGCATGAAAGTGCGTGAACTTTTCTCTACATGAAATAAACTTTTCTCTGCATAAAAGTGCGTGAACTTTTCTCTACATGAAATAAACTTTTCTCTGCATAAAAGTGCGTGAACTTTTTTCTACATGAAATAAACTTTTCTTGCATATAAGTGCGTGAACTTTTCTCTACATTATAATTTATTATCTGAGATGAGTGGGTTGCCATCAAGTACAACATATGTATCATAATGCCAACAATCTCCCCCTTTGGACTTGATGGCAACAACAACCAATCACTCTCCCCCTTTGACATCAAGGGCAAAGGGTTATGCTCCCCCTAAGAACATGCTCCCCCTGACTATAAACCAGATCTGCAAAGAAGAACCATAAACCATGACCATGAAAGAGATAGAGATGTATTGCAGCAATATTCAGACCAGCATCCATGATCTCCTTCTGTACTTCCTCCATAATACCAACAATGCATGATATGCTCCCCCTGAACCTGTGCCATTCGATCTTTGACCAATCCGCAACCCAGCACATGTACGCATATACTTCAGATGAACCTTGCGTACAACCAACAATCGGAAGAGATTCAACAACAAGATGATGCATCAAAAACCCCCATCTTTTGCCTGAGATATTCAAAGGTCTCCCTAGGCAATGGTTTGGTGAGTATATCAGCAACCTGTTCCTTAGAAGGAACATACTCCAACTTGACCTTTTGTTCAAGCACTTGTTCTCGGAGAAAGTGATACTTGATTGGTATGTGCTTGGTTTTTGAATGCATGACTGGGTTCTTTGAAATGCTGATTGCACTTGTATTATCACATAAGATGGAGATGGGTGGTGTACAAGTGATTTGAAAATCCTGCAAGGTCTGCATCATCCAAAGGAGTTGAGTGCAGCAAGATGCAGCAGCAACATATTCTGCTTCAGCTGTAGACAAGGCAATCGAACTCTGTTTCTTGCTGAACCAAGATACTAATCTGGAACCCATAAAGAATGCACCACCACTTGTGCTCTTCCTGTCATCCACGCTTCCGACCCAATCTGCATCAGTATAAGCATGAAGTGTGAGATCTGTATCTCTAGGATACCATAAGCCATAATTTTGAGTCCCTTGAAGATATTTGAAGATTCTCTTTACTGCCTGAAGATGAGTTTCCTTTGGATTTGCCTGAAATCTTCCAACTATTCCCACTGCATGCATGATGTCTGGTCGGGTACCTGTCAAATAAAGTAGACTTCCAATCATATATCTGTAGGTTGGTTGATGTACTGTTGCTGATTCATCATTTGCACTGAGGCTACATCCTGTGACCATGGGTGTACATACTGGTTTTGCATCTTCCATGCCATATTTCTTCAAAATATGCTTGAGATACTTGGTTTGAGACAAGAAGATCCCTCCTTCCTTTTGTTGGATTTGCAAACCAAGAAAATATGTCAATTCTCTAAGCAAGGACATTTCGAATTCTTTCTGCATCACCAAGGCAAAGCTTTGACTCATAGATTCTTCATTGCTGCCAAAGATAATGTCATCTACATACACAACAAGTATTAGCAATTTGTCATTTTCAATTTTTATATAAAGATTGCTATCTGCTGATCCTTTTGAAAAACCTTGTTGATGAAGATATTTGTCCAAACGATAGTACCAAGCCCTTGGAGCTTGTTTAAGACCATAGAGAGCCTTTTTCAATCTGCATACAAGATTTGGATCATTTCCAAGAATGAAACCATCTGGCTGCTCAATGTATACTTCTTCTTCTAAGTCTCCATTCAGAAAGGCTGATTTCACGTCCATTTGAAATACTTTGAACTTTTGAAAGCTTGAGAGAGCAAGGAACATTCGGATGGCCTCAAGTCTTGCAACAGGAGCAAAAGTTTCTTCAAAATCTATTCCTTCTTGCTGCGCATACCCTTTACAAACAAGTCTGGCCTTGTTTCTAATTACTTCCCCATTTTCATTCAACTTATTTTTGAAGACCCATTTTGTCCCTATAACATTCTTATCCTTTGGTCTAGGAACCAACTCCCAAGTGTTGTTCTTTTAGATCTGATCAAGTTCTTCATCCATTGCTTTGACCCAACATTCATCTTTGCATGCCTCTTTTACATTTTGTGGTTCAGTGGATGAGAGTAATGCCAAATAGCTTGAAGCTTCTACAATTGTTCTTCTTGTTTGTACACCTGCTTCTTTTTGCCCCAAAATCTAAGATTCTGGATGATTCTTCTGAACGTACCTGGATGGAGTCTTCTCTTCTACCCTTATCTATTCCTCTGGTGCTTCTTGAGGTTCTTCTTCTTCATCATTCTGTCTTTGAGGGTAGTCTTCATCTTCTTCGATATTTTCATGATTTACTTGCCTAGGAATGTATCCTTTTTCATCAACCACTACATGAATGCCGTCAACAATTCTTCCAAGTCTTTTATTGTAGCACTTATATGCTTTGCTGTGTGGAGAATAACCAAGAAGAATGCCTTCATCTGCTCTAGGTTCAAGTTTTCCAAGTTGCTCATCAGTATTCTTAATATAGCATTTGCTCCCAAAGATTTTGAAGTGTTCTACCGAAGGAGTCTCACCATACTAGAGTTCATGAGGAGTTTGAGTATTGTTCACTCGGACATTTGTTTTATTGAGATAACAACCGCAGCATATGCAGCTTCACCCCAGAAAGTTGCGGGAGTTCCGGACTCATCAAGCATAGCACGGGCCATTTGTTGGACTGTTCTGTTCATCCTTTCCACCACTCCATTTTGCTGAGGAGTTCTAGCTGTAGAGAATTCCCTTCTTATCCCATGTTCTTCACAGAAATCGAAAAATTCATTTGAGGTAAACTCCCCACCTCTGTCGGACCCGAGGCACTTAATTTTGTAACCTGATTCATTTTCAACCAAGGCTTTGAAGGATTTTAATTTTTCGAATGCTTCGTCTTTGTGCTTCAAAAGTCCTAACCAAACAAACCTGGAGAAATCGTCAATGAATAATATCAAGTATTCTTCTCCTCGAGGTGACCTCGTCCTAAAAGGACCACATACATCTGTATGGACTAGTTCAAGAGGCCTGCTGGCTGATCCTTCCTTCTCCGGGAAGTTGGTTTTGGTTTGCTTACCAAACTGACATGATTTGCGTATAGTGTTGTCTGGAATTTTGATATCTGGAAGACCACGAACTGCCTGATATTTGCATGCCTTCCTTATTTGTGACAAGCTTAGATGCCCCAACCTCCGGTGCCATAACCAATGTTCATCATCCTTGCTCAAATAGCATTGTTGTTGTCCTTCTTCAAATATGTATAGATTATTTGGAGTTCTTCTACCTTTGATCATTGTTTTCCCTGTATCAAGATCACGAACGCTACGTCCATTTGATCGAAATATTACCTCGGTTCCTTGATCGCACATCTGACTGACACTCAGAAGGTTATGCTTCAAGCCATCAACATACAAAACATTTCCAGCTTTGACCTTTTCTTTTAACTAAGTTGTGCCTTTTCCTTTTATAGCTGCTGGAGTATCATTTCCAAAAGAAACTTTCTTTCCCTTTTCTAAAGCAGAATATGATTCAAGTTTTTCTTTATCACCTGTCATATGCTTCGAACATCCACTGTCGATGTACCATAGATTTTCCTGTCCCTCTGCATAAAAGGCTATCCCACATCTTTCTGATTGTGGTTCCTTTATTCTCCATGTTCTGGTGCTTGAGGCTTGTTCCTTTGTCTGCTGAAATCTGCTCCTACATTTAGAATCTTCATGACCGAAGTTATTACAAATAGAACATTCAATTTCATTTTCAAGAGCCGAAAAGTTGTTATAGGTCCTTTTTGTAACCCCAGTCATACTTCTTTGTTTTTGAGCTTCTCTAGTCATGATTGTTTTATATGCAACACATTGAACTGCTTTGTGACCAAAGTTATGGCAAGAGAAACATTGGCCATTGAAGAAACTTCTGCGGTTATCAAATCTACCACCCAAATGATTGTAATTCTTATTGTCATCCATTCTTGAAGCAAATTGAGAAGATTTTACCTGTGGTTGGTTGTAGCTTTTGTTCACCCTTAAGACAGATTGCCCCTGGTTTACCTGGTAGTCTTTGTTAGTTCTTGATGTAATTCGTCCCTGCTTTACCTGGTGATCTCCATTGTGCTTTTGCTCATTCCTTCTTGCTGCATCAAGATAACTCTTTGAGGTGGATTCTTGAGATGTTTCTCCATTATACCCCAGACCTGTCTTGTTTAGCGGAGAATGTTGTACATTGATGATCTCATCCAGAGTTTCAGATCCTTTGACAAACTTAAGATTAATAGTCTTTGTTTTCTCAATTTCTTTTCTAAGGCCAACAATTTCACATTCTAACTTTTCAAGAAATTTTTCTTTTTCATCAATTTGAAATTGTAGAGTATCAATGATCACATTCTTTTCTTCTATACATGTCTTGAGTCTAGAAATCTCTTCATAAAAACTATCCACATCTATAGCATCCATGTAATCATCATCTTCAAAGGCCATTAAAAGTTTATAGTCATTACCTCGTTCATCTTCATCACTATTTGATAGACCATCACTGTCTTCATGAGTGTAGTAGCTTTTCTTATTTGCATTATGTTTCTTGTTCCATCTAATAGGTTCCTTTCCCTTGTCGATCTTATCCTTATGAGGACATTTGGCAGCATAGTGACCTACTCTTCCACAAGCAAAGCATTTGAAGGGTAACTTACCTTTGAACCGTCCAGCACCCCGTTGAAGATTTTTGACAAAATTTGATTCTTCTTCTTCTTTTGACCCATGTCCTGATTCATAGTACTCTCCTTTACCTGAAGCCTTGAAGGCAGCTTCTTTCCTGTCAGATGGACCTCCTTTTCTCATTTCATAAGTAGTTAGAATTCCATGTAGTTGTGACATTTTAAGATGTTGTAGATTCTCCTTTTCTTCTATAGCAGAAACTTTAGATTCAAACCTAGGTGACAAAGATCTTAGAACTTTTTCAACCACAACAGCCTCTTTTATTTCTTCACCCAAATTTTTCATACAATTAACAATCTCATCCACACGAAGAAAATAGTTAGCCACACTTTCATCATTATACATCTTGAGATTTTCATATTGAATCTTGAGGGTTTGAAGTTTTGCACGTTTTACCTGATCATCTCCTTCATAGCTCAGAACAATCTTGTCCCATATTTCTTTTGCGGATTTATACTGCATAACTTTCACAAATTCTGATTGAGATAGACATCCTAGAAGAGCATTGATTGCCTTTGCATTTGTTTCATATTTCTTCTTCTCAGCTGGATCTGTAGGAGTAGCTGATGGAAAAGTATACCCTGTTTCTACGATGTCCCAGACTTCTGTACCCAAAGATTGAAGATAGGCAGTAACTCTTACCTTCCAATAGACAAAGTTTGTCCCATCAAAAATCGGTGGCCTGATTGATGCTTCCCTCTCGTAGTTGCTCATGATGATAGATCTTCCTTCAAGCGATCAAGCTCCTTCAGAAGGACCTGCTCTGATACCAATTGTTGGAAATAATACTGAGAGGGGGGGTGAATCAGTATTATCTAATTTTTTTTCAATATATTTATACTTTGAATTATTGTATGTCAGTACCATAAAATAATGAGCATGAACAAGAAAAACAGATAGTCACACCAAAGAACACCAGATATAAGGTGGAAACCCAATGTGGGTGAAAACCACCTGCTGCAATATGTCTCTATCTTCTTTCAATTAGAAACTCCTTTTACAATGATTTTATACTGGTGCAGTCCTTTACCAGTACGCAGGCTGCAACCTGCAGAGAGCTACAACTCTCTCTCCTGGAAGGGAGTTACAACCCCCTACTTATTTTCTTTCAAGGACCACTTTTCATAAATTTTCAGACTGGATCCATGAACATCAATCAATCATCAAGTATATCTGCATCAAACAATCTCCTTTTCCTAATTAGCACTGAATCAAGTAAACACTTCTCTGACAGCTGTACCCAGAACACAGAAACAGTAACCACACACCAAATTCTGAACCCAGAATACTGCAGCAATAGACAGAGGCAGCTAGATCATAATTTAAAGATATACGCTACTTCAACAACTTGAAACCTGCATGCAGATCTATAAAGAATAATTCCTTCTTTCAAATATTCAGACACTAAATAACCCAAATTGTCAGATTTATAGATCAAGCATGCGCCTCATATAACAGATCAAAATCATAAAAAGATACTATTATTCAAGCATAAAGATTATGACCCATCAATAGAACTTATCCTTATTTATGCACTAAGGTTCCTCCTTCATTCAGATCCAGATCTGCACCATAACCCAATCACAAATATTTCAGATCTAGCACTTATTAGATATTCAATTCATTCGATGATACCTTGCCAAATGATCTTCTTCCTCTTATATAGTCTTAGGCCTTCCACAATACCACGGTCCAAAACCATAGGATCAAAAAAACTGTTGGACTAATACCATGAACCAACCATGAAAGTGTGTGAGATCAACACTTTTGGATGCAATACCACGGACCAAAACCATAATAAACCAATACCACGAACCCAATTCTTGGGATCAACACTTCTGATGAGGTACCATGGTCCAAAACCATAGGTTCAAATACCAAGGACTAACTACCATGGACCAAAGGTAAGTTCTCCAACATATACGTGCTTTTCCTTGCATGAAAGTGCGTGAACATTTTCTCTACATGCAATACCACGGACCAAAACCATAATAAACCAATACCACGAACCCAATACTTGGGATCAACACTTTTGACGAGGTACCATGGTCCAAAACCATAGGTTCAAATACCAAGGACTAACTACCATGGACCAAAGGTAAGTTCTCCAACATATACGCGCTTTTCCTTGCATGAAAGTGCGTGAACTTTTCTCTACATGAAATAAACTTTTCTCTGGATAAAAGTGCGTGAACTTTTCTCTACATGAAATAAACTTTTCTCTGCATAAAAGTGCGTGAACTTTTCTCTACATGAAATAAACTTTTCTTTGCATATAAGTGCGTGAACTTTTCTCTACATTATAATTTATTATCTGAGATGAGTGGGTTGCCATCAAGTACAACATATGTATCATAATGCCAACAACCAAAACTACAGAGTTGACTACAGCTTGACCAACTTGACTTTGACCTTCCAAGGAGAGTTTGACTTCATTTTTTGGGGAGATTGTCTTTTTGGGTAGGCCACATATTTTGGCACAAAAACCAAGGTATTCTGAGCACTTTGACCACAGACCAAAATTGCAGGTTGACTGCAGATTTCAGGATAGTAGTTTGACCAAGTTTGACTGTTGAATTTGTCATTGTTTTGGGATGAATTTGACCTCTTAATCAGTTCAAGTTTGAGTAGGGAAGACTGATCTATTTTGAGGACATTCTATTGTTGCTTTGACCAATGTTGACTTTTTGGTTAGGGTTGTTGACTGTCATAGAAAATTGTAGATTTGACAGGGTTGTTTTAACAGAGATTTGGCAAGTCAATTTTGACTTTGACTCTTGTATTTGTACTCTCCTCTCTGCTGAACATTTGATATAATAATAAGAATATTTGATCAAATGATTTTCCACATCTTGGGGTTTTTCCCTGGCATCCGCCAAATGTGGTTTTCTCTTGTCTTGGCTTGTATTTTACATGTTGTTTCATGTTCTATCTACTTTTACTCTCAATGTGATTTTTGGTTAATGTGATTTCTATTGGAAATCTAACTTGGAAATTGGCATTAGGTTGCTAAAGGAACATTCAAGTAATTGTGCTTAGCATAGAACATACCATTGTTATCTAAATTTAACAATAAGACATTGAAAAGATATGCATTCATGACCTATAGATTGTCATGTTTACCACATGTTTGAGAAAATGTTTATCATATGTTTGGCTTGTTTGGGAAAGATCTAGCCATATTACTTATCATATATACTTTTTTTTTGCACTGGAAAAATCGTAATCTTTCATTGATTTAGAAAAATTACATATTGTAGATGCATTTTGCATATGCTGTAAGTTCTTCCACCACACATGTGGGTAGCTGTATGTTCTATTCTGTCTATTCAAAAAGCAAAAATCATCTCGCAGGATGTTCTTTGTTGTCATATATACATATTGCCACGCAGGGCTATCAGTTATAATATTTATCATCTATGTACAAAATTGTTCAAAAAAATATCTGTTCATATCTGTTTCTCATGGGCTGGCTGCCCTATGATACTGTGCATCTATGTATGGGCGATGGTAGTACTGATATGCATTCGTTCCTCGCTGCTCCTGTATCATCCACTCTCCTCTGGGAAGTGCCGTGGCCTCCTTGGATAGTTGGTCGGCACTGTTGTTGTGTTCCCTGTAGATATGATGACAAGTGATGTCATTAAATTGTTCCTTCAGTAATTTAATATCATCCAATATGTTGCTGAGTGTGTGTGTGTGGCAAGCAGTATTATATTTGAACCAATCAATGACAATCTTTGAATCCCATATATGTTTATGTGCGTGCAATTGTGTCCCAATGCAAAATGTAGTAGATGACGGAGGGTGATAATCTCAGCAAAGTTGTTAGTGCCAGCTCCCAAACCTAGTTTTGCTTTATAGAAATGCTGTTCATTTATGAAGAGAAGAAATCCCCCTCCACATCCCTGTTGTTGGGCTGCGCCATCGAAAAAAGCCCATGGGCTGTTATGATCGATTTGTGGAGGGTCACGAGGTCTTCGAACCTTTGGCTGTGGTGGCTCAGGAGTTTCATTAAAGGCTGAAATGATTTTGGCAATTATATGCGGCCAGTGCACCGATTTATCCTCGAAAATCAATCGGTTCCGGGTAAGCCAGAGGTACCAACAGGTAATGATGGGCAAGCTTTGCAGCTTGGAGTTTTTGTGTTGATAGAACCAAGACTCCCAGGTTAGATTAATGTCTTCACCCTCCCATTTGCCGGTATGATGTACAGAAGAGGATATTGGGTGCCATATATGCGCCATAGCAGAGCATTGAAGGAATAAATGTGTGCTCGATTCGGATGACTGTTTGCACAGGATGCACCAAGTCGGTCCATAGACCGCTCGTCACATGAGATATTCCCCAGTGGGAACAACACCCTTTAAGATACACCAAAAGAATAGCTTCTGCCTGGGGGGGGGGGCGGTGAGTTTCCAAATGGAGTTCCACCAAAATGATATTGAATCCGGAACCTTGTGTGATATCAGAGATAGATAGCCAGATTTTGGGGTGTATATACCGTGCTCCGAATGATGCCATATAAGTTCGTCATGTCCCTGCTTGATCCTAATGTGCGATTCAGATAAAGAACTGATATATGTCAGCCATTCTTGATGCCAGAGTGGTGGAATATTGATCTGAGATACAGTTTTCCAGCGCTGTTCGAAAATGGTGGTGTGTTGTGGATCAGCAATATCCGCTATAAAATTGATCCCTTGTGAATGTAGGTGCCAGATGAGAGCTTCAGGCAGTATATGCCTTCCTCCGCTTCCATTCCAAGGATCCAGTCCGATCCTGGCCTGTGTGCCATCATTGATTTTCCATACCAAGTTATCTCTGATAAGTGGCATAGAATGAAGAAGCGCTTTCCATACTGATGATATGCCAGCTTTAGGCCAGGTCGGAAGGCGAATCCAATCCATTATTTGGAGGGGCCATATATATTTGTGATATGCAATGTGGGTCCATAGGTTGTCTCCAGTGAGTAAAGTTCATCCCATCTTTGCTGCCAGGGCCTGTGCGAAAGAAGGGAGATCTTTGAGCCCCCATCCACCCCATTTCTTTGGGATGGCAATCTTCTTCCATCCAACCCATGCAAATATGCGTTTCTCCTTATTCCCATTCCATAAGTACCTATTGCAAGTTTGCTGTAGTCTGGCAAGGATGTTGCGTGGGATCCAGGCTAAAGCCATCCAAAAGACCGGGGTAGCCTCTAGGACAGCTTTTATCAGAACAAGTCTACCAGCTCTTGAGAGGTATCGGTGGCTCCAGATATTGAGCCTCTTCTCCAATTTAGCGACTAGCCAGATCCAGTCCACTATTTTTGGGCTGATAGGCTTGATCCAGTACCCCAAATATTTAAGGCCCTGATCTAGGGGGTGGATGCTGTAAGGAAATAGCTGAAGGGCCAGATGAGATTCATGGATAGTGGTTCTAGATAGAATAATGGATGATTTCGAATGGTTGGCCAGCATCCCAGTGGCGGCTGAGAAGAGAGTGATGATATTCGAGAAAGAACGGGAGTCTCGGGTGCTACCATCAAGGAAGATCATAATGTCATCCACAAAAAGAAGGTGGGTGAGGAAACAGTCCTCCGATATCTTGAGGCCACATATATCTCCATTTCTCTTGGCTGAGGCAATAAGGCGACTAAGGCCATCCATGACAATGAGGAAAAGTAGGGGAGACAAAGGACACCCCTGTCTAAGACCACGTTCAGAGTGAAAAAACTGGGATGCAGATCCATTAATCAGAACCTTGAAGGTGGGAGTGGTAATGCAAGCCATAATCCAAGTGATAAATCTGTGAGAGAACCCCAGGTGAATAAGGAGCATTTTAAGATAGAGCCAACTGACCTGGTCAAAAGCTTTAGCTAAGTCAATTTTTAAGGTGATGGCTTTGTGATGTTTGGTCCAGATAGTGTGAAAAGCCTCTTGAGCAGCCCCAATGGCTTCATGAATCTGACAATGTTACAGGAAGGCAAATTGTTGGGGGGCGATATGACGAGACAGAATAGGACGAATACGGTTTGCAATGATTTTAGAGATGATCTTGTAGAGTACATTGCAGAGGGAGATGGGGCGATATTCATCAAAGGAGGAAGGAGAATCGGATTTAGGGATTAGAGCTATGAAAGTGGAGTTGATAGCATTATACAGGGATCCAGTCATTCTACATTCCTCTACTACCCGAAGTAGATCATGGTTGATTGTCTCATAAAATGCAATGTAAAATTCGATGGTCCATCCATCCGGCCCCGGGCTGCGCTCCTTCTTAAACCATTTAATGGTGGATTCTAGTTCCTCAGGAGTCACAGGATCAAATAGGTTCTCCGCTTCTTCTTCATTTACAAACCTGGGAAAATGGCCAGCTATGTTGATGATATCTGCAATGGTGGAGCCCGGGGGTTGCTTGTAGAGATTCCGGAAATGGGATGATCCCAACTGTGAGAGCTTGTTGAAAGTATCTGCCACTCCACCATCTGGCATAGGGAGATTCCATATAGTATTACTGACCTTCCTGCCTTTGGCATAATTGTGAAAGAAACGAGTATTGTCATCTCCAGCCTTTAGCCAGATTGCTCTACTGCGTAATCGAATTGATTCTTCCCTCTCCCTAAGGATTTTTTGCTTCTGATTTTCCAGATCCACTAAGTGTGCTTTATCTTCCGCCGTTGTATAGCCCAAACCTCTTTCATCTGTGAGAGAGGTTAGCTCAGCTTCTATGAGCATAAGAGCTGAGTTCTCCTTCCGGTATTTTTCTCTAGCCCATTCGATAGAGAGATGCTTGAGCTGCGATAGATTCATGCAGAAGCCTTTAGCCAGAGAGTCAGCTCTATCAATCGGATTGAGGGGCCAGAAGTCCTTAACGAGTTTGATGTAGGAGGGATCCTGTAGCCAGCCATGATTGAACTTGAAAGGTGCTTTTGGTTTTTTATTAGGGCCATTGATTTCCAGATAGATAGGATGGTGGTCTGATATGCCTCCAGATCCTACCCATTGCTTGTAGTGATGAAGCTGTTGAAGCAGAGTTCCTTTCATCATAAATCTATCAAGTCTGCGAGCCAGAGCAGCTTCACCAATTCTTCTGTTCCGCCAGGTGGGGAGAGGTTTATTCATGGGTACATCGCTCAGGTCATGACGATCCAAAAGGTCAGTCATGAAAGCAGTGATAGGGTCAATTTGGGCCGAGGCTCCCCATGATTCACCATAACCCAATGAAAAATTTAGATCCCCCCCTATGATTGAATTCTCTGCTGAGAGAATGGATAGGCCCAGAAGGTGATTCCAAAATGATTCACGCTGGTGGCAAGGTCCATAAATGTTGTTAACCCTGAGATTGATGCCCAGATCCGCAGAGAAGAGGTCAAGCCCCAAAAAGCCAGGTCCCCCCCAAGTACCTTGGGCCCTAATAGATGCAGGATTATATCCGATCGCTAAGCCTCCTGATCTACCCGAGGAGTCCATAGCCGAGAATTGCCAACCAGGGATGTGTTGAGGGCCCTGAAATCGGGTCAACAACAAGGGGGATACCCACCCGGTCGGGAACCTGGTTAGCGGCTCCGTGCCCGTTTGGTGTAGCGGGTCCGACTGGGGATAACGGGACCAGCTTCCCGATCTAAGGGGTGTGTGTGTGTAGAGTTTGGTGATGTGTGTGTGTGTAGAATATGATAATGAAAATCTGGAATTATTTCTAAGCTAATTTAATTCTAAACTCTGAGACTGAATTTTATACTACTTTAATCTATCAAGAACAACACATCTAATCTACGCTAACTCGGGATAGAACTTTTTCCATTATGCGATCTAGAAAGATTTCACACAATAACTGGTAATGAAGATTATTCAGCTATTTATGAGAATATAAATCAATTAAGATGAACCATCCTGCATAAAAAGTTAAGCAAAACGGTTGTGAACAGCATATCACATAATTAGTTATTCATGTATTAAGCACAAATCAATGAATCCACCGTACAAAAGTGCCAAATGGTAATCCACTCATTCATACATTAACATATAAACAACATCAGCTGTATATTACTCTAAGAATGCAAGCAGAAACTCGTCAAGAGATAAAAGTACCATTTATGACTGATTTTATACTCACAGACCTTAAGCAATAACGATCTATTTCTACTTACTTCTAATGCCTACTAAGAGTACAGAAGTGCAACATCAGTAGCAGGTATTAAAATGCAAACATAAATAAATCTTGATCCGTCCATTCATCAAAAACCCCCTCCGAGGGTGCAAAAGTGCATGTTCTGAGGACAAGTTTTTTGACAAATTTCCGGACCCTTCTCCAATGCAACGAGAAGGGTTAAATACTACTAACCGGCTAATTTTAATTACACAAATTTAGGGAACGGCTTTAAATGACCGCCCTTTTACTAAAACAAATTTATTACTAAAAACTGAATCTAATTTCTAACCATTTCTGTATCTGCTCCTTAGTGCTGTAGGCGATGTGCTGTTTGCCATGAAAGAGTCGGCTGCTTGTCCTTTCCTTTAGTTCGGGCTTGAAAATTAGAAATAACAAGAGCTGGCACCTCTTTCTGACAAACTAGAAGATAATTTTGAAAGTGTTCTTCTGGAGGAGTGTCTTCACGGCGTGTATACTTAGTACAACTCAGATTTCTTTCAAACTGATTGTGCTGTTGCTATTTCGGTTTCCGGCCGTGAGAATGACTCAATGAGCTGGGGATTTTGTTGCCTGAACGATTTTCTCAATTGAAACTTGTTTCCACTCTTTGTTCCAGGCTTTTCTGAGACGTCTTTCCCCTTAAGTGTTTTTCTTTTTGCTTTACCCAATTTGGGACTCAGGATCTTTCATAAACGCTTTGCTTTTGTGCGCCTTTGACTCTGAGTCCTAGATAGCCTATTTCCATCAGCATTTGTTGAGTGATACTCTGGGATCCGCGGTCCTGCTGTATGCGGTATCCATCTGCGAAGTCATCTCCTCTCCGTTCTTCTAGCTCTGGCGCTTTTCCTTAGATGTTTCCTGCATATAGATTTATATCAGTAGCTGACTTATAGTTCACGTAAATGAAAAGAGACAGAAGAAAAGATTGACATGAAAGCATTAAGTTCTAATGAATGCATAATCATGTCACCCATTATGACTTGACTCTTCGAAAAACGCAACATAATCATCTTTGGATACACAGGCATACAATCATTAATTTCCCGTAAGGTGCGCGCCTAATTTTGGGCTCACAGATCATGCCGAGGAATGCCTGCGACGAATGGCTTCTGCAATTTGCATCGCAGCATCGAAGATTGCGATGTAAATAGGTGGCATCACAGCAATTGATAGTCTCATTTGTCGCACACCATAGATCGCAGGTCGCAGCTTTGCATGGTCGCAAATCGCATATCGCAAGATCGCAAGGTCGCAAGGTTTTTTGCTTTGTCACTTTGTGCTGCTTATGCGACATTGCGACGTGCGACGTCGCATATTGGCCGTCGGCGATTCTTTAGGTTTTCCCTTTTTGAGCGCTTTTAATGCACGCGATGCGATGAGTTCTCGCGTCGCTCCTCCTCAGTGTATTTATGCGCTTTGGGAGAGCGCCTCTTTTTCCTTTGCGATGCGATATAGCTCTTAGGGAGTTAATACAAAAGTTTTTTCAAACAAAAATATTTTTTGGATTTTTTGGTTAAGGGTCCCCCTTTGCTTGATGTTATTACTAATATCAAACAAAGAGGGGGGTTGTTGGTGACCACAACAATGGCGATTCACTGTGAAGAACCAATTATCTCTGCATTTCTATTGACCGCTCACTTCCGAAACAACAAAATTTTTATATGTCTAAATTTTGTTATGGACAGATAGAGTAGATTACCCCTCACCTTGTCGACGATATTTTGTCTCAACCCTTTTTATATCCCAATTTCTTGCTTCCTTAGGTTTTTTCTTACATTCGCATCAGACATTACTTGGTTTTGATAAAAGATAAAATAAGGTCTTCTCTGCGTACTGGCTTAAAAGTTGTTAGGATATTCCGACACATAGGATATAGTTAAGTTCATCTTGGTCTAGTATAGAGTTAGGTTAGAGTTAGGTAAAGTGTGTTTCTTTACCATTGTACATTTTGTAACTTACAATCCGACGGTCACGATATGTAGTGATCCGACGGTTCACTCTCACCTCGGTATTACCGACACTTGATCCGTGGCTTGACACCCGATTGGTCCATGAGTTCTATTTAAAGCGCATGGAGGGTCATTGTTCGGGAAATCCGTGCATGAGAGAAGCTTATGTAAATTTTCATTCTTTGATTAATAAATTGCCTGTAGTACCCACGTTGGGACAGGCCGTGGACTGTTTCCCTCCTTGCACTCTGAGGGTTTTAACCACGTCAAAAATACTGGTGTATTGATTTGAGATCTGGTTGTGAGCGGTGTCCTTTTGGTATTCTTTCTATGGAACTTACCCTGTAAATTCTTACATGGTATCAGAGCTATTTGAGGGCCACGTCCGTTGGTGATCCAAATCTGAAGCCGGTAGAACTGCATGCGGCTGTCGTTTCCTAGATCTGCTGTTTCTGACTGCTTTCGGGCCGAGAGGACTGCTCTGTTGCGTTCGGAGCATCTGTTCCAGTGAGGAACCCCTTTCGTTTCACGCGAAAAGGTTTCCGGTAGCCCTAGCTGCGTCATTTTTCAGATCGGGAGGTATACAGTGTTTTTTTTGCAGTTTACTGTTATTTTCTCTCTGCTTATTTCGGTCTTAGTTTATTTAGCCTTTTTTTTAACCGGATCTATACCTTTCATTTCTGCGTATGCTCTTTGCCCTGCGACTCTGTGCGATCTGGGCAAATCAGAAACAGAAAGGAAGGATTTTTCTCATGCGTATGCTCTTTTCCCTGCACCTTAGTGTGATCTCGGAAAATCAGAAACATTGAGAAAAATATTTAGTTTTTCGGCTAAAGCTAACTTTGAGATTTTTTTTTAAAATTTCTAGTTTTTTGGCTAAAGCTAACTTCGAGCCGTAAGGTTCGTTTTTCTTTGCATATTCGTGTTGGGTTTTGTGTTTTGTGTTTTGTAGGGAAAAAGAGCTTTCTCAAGGCAAGCACGCAAACCAAGGCCCCCCCCCCTCTCTCTCTCTCTCTCTCTCAAATTTTTTGTATAGATCAATTGGTTCAAAGCTATTTTAAGAGAGTAGAGGTCTTGGGTTCAAGTCTCCATTTTGTGGGGGCGGATTTTTTCATTCCCGCACATTCGCGCACTTTGCCGGCAACGTCAACAATTGTTTTTTCAAAAAGCCATAACTTCTTCATCCGGAAGCCTTTTTCAGAGCCGTTTTTTTTTAAACGCCTATTTTTTCGAGATCTATCCATTGGAACACTTACTTTCAGCATCTTCAGCTTCAGTTTTTTTAAAAAAAATGGAAAGTCCATGCCAAGTCATTCTTGACAGCACTAACTACTTCCAATGGGTAGCCTACATGGGAGATTTACTTAGAAGTAAAGGTCTCTACAGAATAGCCACAGACCAAGAGAAGAAACCAAAAGATGAAGACAAGGCGGCAAAATGGGAAAATAGACAAGATCAAGCACGTGGTTTGATAGGGATGTCTGTTTCTCCTGATCTTAGATTCCACATTGCAGAACTTGAGACTCCTCATGAAGCATTAGAAAAACTTGCTAAAGTTTTTGGAATTAAAAATGAAATTAGAGCCCATCAACTTGAAAATGAGCTGCTTACTTTGGATCCTAATAATTTTTCTTGCGGTGAAGATTTCTTGTCCAAATTCAAGACCCTTAGATATCTCTTGGAAGGTGTTAAAGTTAAGAAAGAAGATGGTAACCTTATTTATTCCATCCTTACTAAGTTGGGACCAGCCTACTCTGTATTTGTTTCCACTTTCCATTCTACAAGGGAAGCTTTCATTTGTCAAGGACAAGAATACAAGGCCCCTTCCTTTGACTCCTTTTGTGATTCCTTAATAAGAGAACAAGAAAAACTCTTACACCTTGGTCTTCTTAATCTTGGAAACTCTTCCACAAAAGCGTTAGCCGCCCAGCAGCAACCAAATTCAAAGAATCCTAAGAAGTCATATCCTCAAAAGAATGGTCCTAAACCATCTCAGCCTCAAAATGAAAGATCATTTCAGCAAAATGATAAGACCAATAAAAACAAATGGAAGAAGTCTGATAGACATTGTAACTTTTGTAATCGAGATGGCCACTTAGAATCTAAATGCTTTAAGAAGATGGAAGCCTTGGAAGCCGCAATGAAGAAACATAACATCCATGTGGAGCCTACTTCAACTTCAACTTCCGGAATGGCACTTTCTGCATGTCATTATCAATCATCTCAGTCTGGTTATGCATTAAATGTATCTTCTTCTTCTTCTCATTCTCATGAGTGGCTCATTGATTCTGGAGCCTCTTGTCACATGGCCAAAAATCAAGCCATGTTTTCTTCTTTAAATGATTGTAACACCAAAAATATATATATTGGTGATGATAGATCTCTTAATGTTGTAGGGACTGGAACTGTTCATCTAGACAATGGTCAGTTTAATGATGTATTATGTGTTCCAACCTTATCCTGCAACCTTCTATCTGTCTATCAGATAACTCATTCAGGTGAAGGTAAAATTGTTGAATTTTCACCTCATGATGTTGTAATCAAGGATCTAAAAGATCCTAAACAGATTCTAGCTACTGGTCTTGCTGATGATTCCAAAAGGTTGTATAAGTTTCACAACTTTGGGTCATCAAATCTTCCCTCAGTATTTGTTGCTCATAATGATGAAGTGAGCAAACTTTGGCATGAGCGATTTGGTCACTTAAACTATCGCTCCCTTCAGCATCTATGTAAAGAAAATATGGTGACAGGTCTTCCTATGGTATCTTGCAGAGATGGTGTTTGTTCCGGATGTGTACTCGGAAAACATCATCGGGACAGTTTTGACAAACGTGCCTCTTGGCACGCCTTAGCCCCTTTACAGCTTGTGCACAGTGATTTATGTGGTCCTCTTCCTGTTGCTTCATTCTCTGGCTGCAAGTACTTCTTAACTTTCATTGATGATTTCTCCAGACGCACTTGGGTATACTTCTTAAAACTCAAGAGTGAAGTATTTAACACCTTTTTGGCCTTCAAAGCCTTTGTTGAAAAACAATCTGGACATCAAATTCTTAAGCTAAGAACTGATAATGGTGGAGAATATGTTAAAAACACATTCATCAACTTTTGCACCGAAAATGGAATTCAAATGCAACATACTGTTCCATACACTCCACAACAAAATGGTGTAGCTGAAAGGAAAAATCGCACCTTAAAGGAAATGGCTAATTGTATGCTGCAATCTAAAGGACTCAGTCTTAGTTTTTGGGCCGAAGCAATTAATTGTGCAAATTATATAATCAATCGCACTCCTACTAAGGTTCTAGAGAATATCACTCCAAAAGAAGCTTGGAGTTCCATTAAACCAGATGTAAGTCACTTTCGTGTGTTTGGAAGTGAAGCATGGGCCCATATTCCAGATGAAAAGCATAAAGCTTTAGAACCTAAGAGTGAGAAATGTACTTTTGTTGGATATTCTGAAGATGTAAAAGGTTATAGACTTATTCCATTTAAGTCCAAAAATGTTATCATTAGAAGAGATGTAAAATTTGATGAAAACAAATCGGTCTGCGAGCCTAGTCCGGCGGATGTGCCACCTCTTCCTATCTCTTCTATCTTTGAAAACATTTCTTCTTCAGATGATGAAAGCGAGGATGACAATCCTCCTCCACCTTCTCAGGATCCTCAACTTCCAAGATGGGTCCGTGCTACTCGGGATGCAGCAGGTGATCTTGCCGGTGATCCTACAGATCAGCGACGTACACGTTCTCAGTTTGAAAGAGCCTCTTCTTTACTGGCTCAAGCTCCAGTAAATCATGATCCTGACACTTTTGCAGAAGCTTCAGGCCATCCACATTGGGAAGTAGCTATGAATGAAGAATATCATTCATTGATGACAAATGATACATGGGATCTTGTTCCTCTACCAAAGGGACGCAAACTTGTTAGATGTAAATGGGTTTACAGAACCAAGTATGGACCAGATGGGAAAGTCGATAAACATAAAGCTCGTCTCGTTGCTAAGGGCTTTTCACAGGTTGAAGGCATTGACTACACTGAAACCTTTTCCCTGTTGCCAAAATGAACTCCATCCGCCTTGTTCTTTCCCTTGCTGCCTCTTTAAAATGGGAAGTCCATCAGATGGATGTTAAATCTGCCTTCTTGCATGGGGACTTGCAGGAAGAAATCTATATGGAACAACCCATTGGCTTCATACAAACAGACTCCAGCCTTGTTTGTCGACTTAAGAAATCCCTTTATGGCCTCAAGCAAGCTCCTCGGGCTTGGTATGCCAAAATGGATAGCTTTCTTTTAGAATCTGGCTTTTCTAGGTGTCATTCTGACAATACTGTCTACACCAAGAAAGTGGGCAACTCTCTTATCATCCTTGTTCTTTATGTTAATGATCTTATTCTTACTGGTAGTGATCCCAACCTTATAAACCATGTGAAGTCCAGCCTTAAAAAGAAATTTGAAATGACAGACTTAGGACACTTACACTATTTTCTTGGTCTTCAAGTCTTGCAATCCCAAGAGGGTATTTTCCTTTCCCAGTCCAAGTATGCTTGTGATATTCTTCGTCATTTTCACATGGAAGACTGTAAGCCAGCCCCTTCTCCCTTTCAGTCTGGAGTCAAACTTTCAGTCTCTTGTACTTCTCCTGAAGTAGATGCTACCTTATACCGTCAACTTGTCGGAAAACTCTTGTATTTAACCCATACTCGTCCTGATCTTTCCTTTGCTGTTGGCCTTGTTGCTCGTTTTATGCAAAACCCCCGTGAAAGTCATTGGAAAGCAGCTAAAAGAATACTTCGTTATGTTCGAGGTACAATACAGTTTGGGATTCATTACAGTGCCAAAGCAGCTCCTCTGCTAGTTGGTTTCACTGATTCTGATTGGGCTGGTGACCATGATGATCGGAAGTCTACTGCCGGTTATGTCTTCACTCTTGGTTCAGGACCTATTACATGGGCTTGTAAGAAACAGGCTGCCATTTCTCTTTCGTCAGCAGAAGCAGAGTATCGTGGTGCCGTGGAAGCTAGTAAGGAAGCCTTATGGCTTCGTCAGATCCTATCAGAGTTTGGCTTTGAGCAGCAGCATCCCACCACACTTTGGTGTGATAATCAAAGTGCCATTCAGCTATGCAAAGATCCAGTCCAGCATCAGCGCAGCAAACACATTGAACTACACATGCACTTCATCAGAAAGCTCATTCATGACCATGTTCTTGAAGTGCAATATTGTCCAACAGATGATCAGGTTGCAGACATCTTCACAAAGGCTCTCACAGAGGCGAAGTTCACTAAACTTCGATATATGCTTGGAGTTCAGGAAGTTGTCACTAAGGGGGGATAGGCTCTAGTGCCTCCTTCCTTCTCCTATTGTGTCATATTTGTAAATCCTTCAATCCTATCCCAAGTTGTTCTTAAGGGGGGATGTTAGGATATTCCGACACATAGGATATAGTTAAGTTCATCTTGGTCTAGTATAGAGTTAGGTTAGAGTTAGGTAAGTGTGTTTCTTTACCGTTGTACATTTTGTAACTTACAATCCGACGGTCACGATATGTAGTGATCCGACGGTTCACTCTCACCTCGGTATTACCGACACTTGATCCGTGGCTTGACACCCGATTGGTCCATGAGTTCTATTTAAAGCGCATGGAGGGTCATTGTTCGGGAAATCCGTGCATGAGAGAAGCTTATGTAAATTTTCATTCTTTGATTAATAAATTGCCTGTAGTACCCACGTTGGGACAGGCCGTGGACTGTTTCCCTCCTTGCACTCTGAGGGTTTTAACCACGTCAAAAATACTGGTGTATTGATTTGAGATCTGGTTGTGAGCGGTGTCCTTTTGGTATTCTTTCTATGGAACTTACCCTGTATGCTCATTTGTCGTAGGTAGAGCCTCTGCTGCCCGCAAGCGTCCATAGCCTCGACAGGGTTACCATATTATCCAGCAATGATCCTTTTTCTGCTTGAGGTTACTCGCAACATTCCAGAGAAAAATCCTTTTTGACACACTTTTCCTTTTTTTAATTCTCTAAAGAACCATGTCTTGGTTTGGTGGCCAAATTATGACACAGTCATTCACTTGATTTACACTTTTGCTGAACAAGCCGGCTCGTGATGAGACCTCTTGTCTTTTGATTGCAACAATCTTAAGTCGTTGCCCTGTTTTGATAGACAGTATTGGCAAAGTCAGCAAGTTATAATATCTGTGATCATGATAAGCCGGCTCGTGATGAGACCTCTTATTCTTTGAGATATAGTGTTTTGCTTGGATTGTTTCTCTGAATGTTGTAATTTCCTTTTAGCAGGGAGGAAGTCATTGTTTTTCCTTAAGAAAGCTCTGGACGACAATAATAGAGTTTTTGAAAACAACAGCTTTGCAGAGAATGCTTATTTTATTATTGATGATACCTTTCGTGGTGCTGATACAAAACAATTCTTTTACCAAAGGTTGCTTTTGTCAAAGTTTTTTAGAGGTTGAAACGAGTATCGTAATCGAAGTGAAGTTAACTCTATTTGTCAATAATAAAATTCAGATTTTCAAAAAAATTTGCTATTTGTACAAGCGAAATCAAAATCTGATAGAGAATTGGCGTGCTCTTTCATGAATCCTTTTTAAATGATCATTTACAACGGGTTTTATTCATAAAAAGAGAAAAACAAAACAAAATAAAAACTAAAAACTAAATCTACCCTACAAAAATTAGAAGAATTCTCTTCTATGGAAAATATAATTTAAGAATCAATCCGTTGACAGGTAAAGAATCTCTCCTTCCTGCCAGATCCTGCAACACGAATGTAGACGGGCCTACGACTTCTACAATCTGAAAAGGGCCAAGCCACAGCTTTTGAAATTTCGTATGTTTGCCCTTTTCCTAATGAGCCTTATCCCATTTCAAAACTAAATCACCCATCTGAAAGTTTTTTCTGGTTATGATGCTTGAGTCAAAAGAAGATTTTATTAGCGCTTGGTGATGAGCATGGATTTTCCTAGCTTGTTCTCTTTGTTCTTCTAGTTTGATTATTTCCATTTGTCTTAATTGTAAAGAGGAAGTAGATACTTCATCGATATATTGCACTAAAGACAAAGAGGGAATAACTAGGTGAGTCGGCAGAACCACTTCTCTCCCATAAACTAAATTAAAGGGAGAAGTGCCGATTGAAGCTTTCTTTGTGATTCTATCAGCCCATTAAGCATTTACCAGCGCTTTGTGCCAATTCTTTTGGTTTTGGTCGACTGTTCTTTTGATAATCCTGATTAGGTTCTTGTTTGTTGATTCAACCAATCCATTACCTTGCGGATAGTAGTTGGTAGAATATTTCAGTTTGAAACCTCTTTTAAGCGCAAACTCAGTCATAGTATTTCCAGAAAAATATGAAGTGTTATCAAACATTAATGCTGTTGGCAATCCAAACCTAGTGATGATAAATTGATCTATGAATTCAATAATATTTTCAGAATGAACTGTCTTGAGAGGAACTGCTTCTACCCATTTGGTAAAATAATCAGTTGCCGTAAGGATATACTTATGCTGCTTAGAAGAGTGAGGAACGATCTCACCTATTATGTCCAAGCCCCATTGACTGAATGGTTGGTCGATGATGACTGGTTGTAGCGGCATGGACGGTTTCCTTTGTTTTCTTGCAGCAGTCTGGCAGACTTGGCATTTCCTTACGTGATTGTATGAGTCTTTGAACAGCGTGGGCCAATAATATCCTGCACGCAATATTTTATGTGCAGTCGCATCTCCGGCATAGTGTCCGCCCGCTGGTCCATCGTGGAGTTCCTGCAAAACCTTTTCGGCTTCAGTTTTCTCAAGACACCTAAGAAGCACAGAATCGTAATTCCTTTTAAACAAGACATCATTTATGAGCTGGTATTGTTTAGCTTTTAATCTCAGAGCTCTTTTCTTGGTATGATCCAGACGTGATGGAGCATACCCGTTCTTAAGAAAATAAATGGTGTCAGCATATGATGATTCTGCATCGTTTAGGCTTACCTCATATGCTTGTACCTCTTCAGATGAGTTCTCCGGGATTTGCGATGCTCCAGCTAACATCTTGCAGAAGCCTTGACCTCTTACGATGTTTGCTGGTTTGATCTCGAGATCATATTCTTGTAAAGCGGTAATCCAATTAGCTCTCTTTTCGCCCACGTCTTTCTGCACCAAAAGGTTTCTTACCGCCGGAAACGGTACTACGAATTTAGTGTGGGCTTTAAGCAAGAAAGGTCTGAAATATTTGATCGCTTTGAAAACAACATATGCTTGTTTCTCTACGTCTGAGTAATTAATTTCAGCACCTTGTAAGTTCGAGCTAAAAAATGCGATTGGAGCCTCCGCTTTCTCTTGATTTGCTTGGGTCAAAATCGCGGCATAGGATTTCTCTGAGGCAAAAGTGTATAAGGTAAAAGATTCTGAAAAATTTGGGGTGGCCAAAGATGGAGCATTGATGATAGCTTGTTTGATTAAGTTGAACGCTTCGTGCTCATCTAGACCCCATTTGAAATTTGAATTCTTTTTTATCATATTTTTTAAGGGAGAAATAATACGTGAAAAATCCGGGACAAATCTTTTGAAAAAATTGATCTGTCCAAGGAAGGATTGCATGGCTTTCTTGTTATGGGGTATGGATATTTCAGAAATTTCCTTGATTCTGTCGGGTTCTATATGAATACCAGATTTCGACACTATGAATCCGAGCAATTTCCCTTCGCTTAACGCAAAGAAAGATTTCTTTGGGTTGAGCGAAATCCCATACCTCAAGCATCTTTGAAAGATTTTCTTCAAATCTTTGAGGTGGTTGTTTCGTTTTTTGGAGTACACTGTTATATCATCCAAGTAAATCACTACTGATTTATTGACTAACCCTTTAAACGCGATGTCCATGGCTCTCTGAAAAGTAGCTCCGGCATTGATCAGACCAAATGGCATCTTCCGATATGCATAAGTGCCCCATTTGGTTCGGAACGTAGTCTTTAACTGATCATCGGGATGCACCAGTACTTGATTGTATCCTGAAAATCCATCCAGGAATGACATTAATTCTGAGCCTGCTACTGCCTGTAATATTTGCTCCATAGGTGGGAGGGGAAAGTTATCTTTCTGACAGGATTTGTTGAGATTTCGGAAATCGATACAGATTCTAATGTCTCCGTTTTTCTTCCTAACGGGCACCATATTGGATACCCATTTAGAATGCCTGACGGGGAAGATTATTCTGGCTCTCAGCAACTTATTAAGCTCAGTTTTTATCTGATTTTCTAGGTTAGGGTGTATTTTTCTGAGCTTCTGCTGGACAGGTTTTTCATTGTCAATCATAGGGATAACATGTTGAATGATAGAAGTGTTGTATGTTTTTAGCTCATCGTAATTCCAGGCAAAAACGTTTTTGTATTGTCTCAGAAGACGGATATATGCTGATTTCTCTTCAGGGGCTAGGCCGTGACCTAGGTTAACGTTTTGTGGTTTCTGATCGGTCCCTAGGTTTACTAATTCATAGTTCAGGGTAGAACTGCAAAGTTTAGCATTGGCGGACCTTTTAAACCGACTTTTCAAATCATATAAATCTTCTAACTTGACCACCGATTTCGGTATAGCATTGTCAGAGCCATTTTGTTGTATTTGGTGATCATGATGGTCTTCGTCGATTATCTGATTTGAGTAGGATCCTTCAGAAGTAAGGAAATTTACGATGTCAGGATCGTCGTTGAACACTCTCCAATTAGTGATATTGTCAGGGATGGATGGTCTAAAGATTAATTCTATTGAAAACCTATCAGGACTAAAATCTTCAGAAGGGATAAGTCTAGAGGCTACGTTAGCTAACAGGTCTGCGCTCGCGTTTTGAATTCTTGGAATTGACGAGATGTTGAATGCTACGAAATGTGCAGTGAGATCTTGAACTAATGATTGATAACGCTTTAAATGACTTGACAGGAAATGTATGGTGTTACGTACCTGTTTTACGACGATCTCCGAATCTCCAAAGACTTGAAGATACTTAACGTTTAATCCGATTGCTTTGTATAGGCCTTGAACCAAGGCTTCGTACTCCGCTGTGTTGTTCGTGCAATCGAACTCAAGTCTGAATGTGAGCATAATCTTTTTCCCGTCTGGGTTAATCAGAATGCATCCTGCTCCTGCTCCCTCATTGGATTTAGATCCGTCAAAATATAATTTCCAAAATAAATATGTATTTACAGAATTATCTAAAAAACTAAAACATTTTGAGTCATCAGTTTGGGAGAAATTTTCAACTTGGGATAAAACTGAATTCTCTAAGTATGGTGAAATATGAGCATTGAAATTACCTAGGAAGGAATCTATTGCGTAATTGCCTACAATGCTGCTATTGTACGTTATGGCTTCATTTTCTCCTTCCAGTTCTGTCACTATGTATTTTTGGTGCAACTCTCGTTCAACCTTTATCTGATTTGGTTTACCATTGTATGGTAACCACATGTGCGACCAATCGGTTGAAAAATATCCGTGGAGTTTCTCCGACCAATCCCTGCTAAGAATCAAACCATAGAACTCAGGGATATCAGCTACTAGAATGTCGATAACCTGACACACTTTTGGGTTAGACGACAATCTTATGGTCACCTGGTTAAGTTCACCAATCACTTCGACTTGGGATCGATCAAGTTGAACTATACGTACTGCGGATTTTTGAGGTTGCACATTCAATTTGGCACATATTGACCTGGGTAAAATATTTGTTGAAGCACCAGAATCGACCAAGCAATTGTGCACGTTTTTGTTGAAGATTTCATATGTGAGAAGAAAAGGAGGAGTATGAGATCTTGATCTTCCTCCAATCAAGGCGATGTCATTTGGATCAATTTTATTGATCGTGTTGGTTGGAGGTCTTCCCAGATTGTGGGAAGCTACAGCTGTAGGTAAAGATGTAGTAGGCACAGCATGTAATTCTTTCATCATTATTTTCTGCTGGTGTTTCAATTTACTCAATTCATACAGAGTGATATTAGCCCTAGTCTTCTTCATGTCATCAATGATGTTATACTCCATTTCATCCGACACTATTAGTGTTCTTGGTGGAGGCGTTTGATCAGATTGGACTGGGCTAAGCTGGGTCGCTTTAGCAGTTGTCTTTTTTGTTGCGACCTTTTCTTTTGTTGCAGGGCTTGCGCCCTTTTGTTTTGGGGTAGTTAGGGGAGGATCAAGTTGATTCTTGCTTCTCGTGCTAACAGGAAATGCTTCTTGATCCTCTTCTTGTGGGAGGATGAAGTCCCACATTCCTTGTAGTTCTACAACCTCTTCCTCGTCGATTTTCCCTTCAGTGGTATTCTCTTCATCTTCGTCTTCTTCAGATTCAACGTTTGAGACAACACTAGGTGGTCTTACCTCCATGGGAGGATTTCTTTTAAAAGTCCTAAAGGGCTTTTTGGAAGAAGTCTCTGCTACTTGTTTCTTAATATCAATCATCTCATTGGACATGGCTTTTAACACTTTTTGTAATCCTTCCAAATCGAAAGGGTCTTTCGTTTGCTTCTTCTTGGTGTCTTCTTTGAAAGAGATCTTCTTAAATTTGCGTTCTTCTATAGCAGATCTCTTTTCTAGGGCTACCACGCATTTTTCCACTGCTAACGCTTCTGTCAAGTTGTCGACTAAGGTGGTCTTGTTTGCCCTATCTACAAAGATAGCCAAGTTTGGAGGTAAAGCCGTGATGTATCATTCACATCTTACTTCCTCACTGGGTTGTGAGGCAGCAGGGATTTTGTTGAGGATCTTATTGAACCGTAAGTTAAAATCTTTAATGGGTTCTCTAGCCTCAGCCTTAAGATTAGATAGGTCATTGATCAATGTCACCGTGGATCTGTCATCACCAAACTTGGTGAGGAACTGACTTTGAAAAATGTCCCAGCTTGTGATGGATCCGGAAGGTAACGAAAAGTACCACGACCCGGCTGTTCCTTGCATTGTATAAGGGAAAAGCCGGACAACAGCGTCTTCGTTAGTGACTCCGTTGAGATTAACAGAAAGCATGAAATTATTGATATGTTCCTCGGCTAGCATTCCTGCTTCCGGATTGAATTTAGGTAGCCATTTCTCAGGATGGGCCGGTATAGGGCTCAGGGGTGGAGGCATTAAAACCGCCCCAGGATTGTTCCATGGAGACTGGGCCATCGTTGAGCTGCTAGTTAATGGAAGTGCAGAAGACGATCCCTGATGCTGAGAAGATGAAGATATTAAGATCTTTGATGTTTGAAGAGGAAGGTTTGTAGAAGATGGGTGAGTGAGTTGGAATGAAAGAGTGGGTGGTTGACTTCGCGGTGAGGGAGTTGATATGGACGAAGTGGATGAAGGAGTTTGATTGTCAGACTCTGGTGGTGTTTTCCTTGCTCTTTTCCTGGTAGGGAGAGGGAGTTCACTTGGTTGTATGCCAAATTTTTCACTCTTTGATCTGGTAAGGGGATGAGCAGGGTTGTACTGCGAAGTCACGTTGCTTTTAGATTTATCAGACTTCTGGTTGAAAATAGAGAATCCCTGGAGTTTACGAATCAAAGTTCGAATTTCAGGGGGTTCAATGATAGATTGGTCTGATATATTCGAATATGTAGCAGTGGTAGATACTCGAGCGACTTCAAATTCCGGGTTTAACCGTGTTGGTGAAGTCGAGGGAGTTGATGAGGGTGTATTACTCTCAGAATGGTATTTAGATGTTTCTTTAGGTGCCATTCATAGTTCGTGCCCTCCTTCTAGCGCCAAATATGTTGAGGGCCCTAAAATCGGGTCAACAACAAGGGGGATACCCACCCGGTCGGGAACCTGGTTGGCGGCTCCGTGCCCGTTTGGTGTAGCGGGTCCGACTGGGGATAACGGGACCAGCTTCCCGATCTAAGGGGTGTGTGTGTGTAGAGTTTGGTGATGTGTGTGTGTGTAGAATATGATAATGAAAATATGGAATTATTTCTAAGCTAATTTAATTCTAAACTCTGAGACTGAATTTTATACTACTTTAATCTATCAAGAACAACACATCTAATCTACGCTAACCCGGGATAGAACTTTTTCCATTATGCGATCTAGAAAGATTTCACACAATAACTGGTAATGAAGATTATTCAACTATTTATGAGAATATAAATCAATTAAGATGAACCATCCTGCATAAAAAGTTAAGCAAAACGGTTGTGAACAGCATATCGCATAATCAGTTATTCATGTATTAAGCACAAATCAATGACTCCACCGTACAAAAGTGCCAAATGGTAATCCACTCATTCATACATTAACATATAAACAACATCAGCTGTATATTACTCTAAGAATGCAAGCAGAAACTCGTCAAGAGATAAAAGTACCATTTATGACTGATTTTATACTCACAGACCTTAAGCAATAACGATCTATTTCTACTTACTTCTAATGCCTACTAAGAGTACAGAAGTGCAACATCAGTAGCAGGTATTAAAATGAAAACATAAATAAATCTTGATCTGTCCATTCATCAAAAACCCCCTCCGAGGGTGCAGACAAGTTTTTTGACAAATTTCCGGACCCTTCTCCAATGCAACGAGAAGGGTTAAATACTACTAACCGGCTAATTTTAATTACACAAATTTAGGTAACGGCTTCAAATGACCGCCCTTTTACTAAAACAAATTTATTACTAAAAACTGAATCTAATTTCTAACCATTTCTGTATCTTCTCCTTAGTGTTGTAAGCGATGCGCTGTTTGCCGTGAAAGAGTCGGCTGCTTATCCTTTCCTTTAGTTCGGGCTTGAAAATTAGAAATAACAAGAGCTGGCACCTCTTTCTGACAAACTAGAAGATAATTTTGAAAGTGTTCTTCTGGAGGAGTGTCTTCACGGCGTGTATACTTAGTACAACTCAGATTTCTTTCAAACTGATTGTGCTGTTGCTATTTCGGTTTCCGGCCGTGAGAATGACTCAATGAGCTGGGGATTTTGTTGCCTGAACGATTTTCTCAATTGAAACTTGTTTCCATTCTTTGTTCCAGGCTTTTCTGAGACGTCTTTCCCCTTAAGTGTTTTTCTTTTTGCTTTACCCAATTTGGGACTCAGGATCTTTCATAAACGCTTTGCTTTTGTGCGCCTTTGACTCTGAGTCCTAGATAGCCTATTTCCATCAGCATTTGTTGAGTGATACTCTGGGATCCGTGGTCCTGCTGTATGCGGTATCCATCTGCGAAGTCATCTCCTCTCAGTTCTTCTAGCTCTGGCGCTTTTCCTTAGATGTTTCCTGCATATAGATTTATATCAGTAGCTGACTTATAGTTCACGTAAATGAAAAGAGACAGAAGAAAAGATTAACATGAAAGCATTAAGTTCTAATGAATGCATAATCATGTCACCCATTATGACTTGACTCTTCGAAAAACGCAACATAATCATCTTTGGATACACAGGCGTACAATCATTAATTTCCCGTCAGGTGCGCGCCTAATTTTGGGCTCACAGATCATGCTGAGGAATGCCTGCGACGAATGGCTTCTGCGATTTGCATCGCAGCATCGAAGATTGCGATGTAAATAGGTGGCATCGCAGCAATTGATAGTCTCATTTGTCGCACACCATAGATCGCAGGTCGCAGCTTTGCATGGTCGCAAATCGCATATCGCAAGATCGCAAGGTCGCAAGGTTTTTCGCTTTGTCACTTTGTGCTGCTTATGCGACATTGCGACGTGCGACGTCGCATATCGGCCATCGGCGATTCTTTAGGTTTCCCCTTTTTGAGCGCTTTTAATGCACGTGATGCGATGAGTTCTCGCGTCGCTCCTCAGTGTATTTATGCGCTTTGGGAGAGCGCCTCTTTTTCCTTTGCGATGCGATATAGCTCTTAGGGAGTTAATACAAAAGAGTTTTCAAACAAAAATATTTTTTGGATTTTTTGGTTAAGGGTCCCCCTTTGCTTGATGTTATTACTAATATCAAACAAAGAGGGGGGTTGTTGGTGACCACAAAAGGATGATGGATGATAGAGAGGCCAATATGGAGTCCGGAGGGCCTAGGGTTTCCCGGAGAAGTATAATGTCGACAAGAGATGATTCAATCAATTTTTTGAGGGCTAGTTTCTTGGAGGCACTAGCCAAGCCTCTACAGTTGAAGGAGAGGCACTTCATGGAGGAAGATGGCCAGGGGTGTTCTTTGCTCTAAGTACCCCAAAAACAGTAGATTTTCTCCCAGTGGCCACCTCTGCCCCCACTCTCCTGATGGCCTTTGTGAGATCTGATTTTCTCCCTCGAGCAGGCAGAGGGGTCAACCCAGGTGATGAGATGCCCAGGCCGACGATTTTAAGATGAGATCCCTGAGAGTGAGTATGAGGGCGCCGATAATATGAGTGTTTAGAGCCCCGGGATGATGAGGGAGGAGATGCTGGCGACTGGAGCATTTGAGGGGATGGAACGGAAGGGGCAATAACCGGGGAGGAGGGCATCGTGCATAATGCAGAAGACAATGAGGGAGTGAAAGATGAGGAGGTCGAAGAGAAAATAGACAAAGGAGGGTAGAGAGATGTACCCGGGTGGGCTGTAGATGCAGAGGCTGCCCGAGATCTGGTGACCGGAGCTGATGCACGGCATTGAGAAGCGCCCGGAGCCTGTATAGGAGAGCATGTGGGAATGCTCGTGACCGGAGTGTGTTGTGCAGCCGGAGAAATGGACCTCGGAGTAATGGTGGTGGTCTCAGGTGCATCAGCAGTTCTCTTGTTGAGAGGACAATCCTTGAAAATATGCCCTACCCTATGGCAGCGGCGACATCTGAACGGTACACCTTCATAATCAAGAATCTGAACTCGAGTGAATCTGCCCCATTGTAGAGTGATCTTTTCCTCCAGACCGTCACGAGTGTCTAGGTGTACCAGGATCCGAGCAAGCGTTCTATTCCTTGATTCCACGAAAGTGTGGTCGTGGTCGAGATATGTTCCTAGGGCATTTCCGATGCGGATGAAACTTCTTCGTTCTAGTATTGGAGGGGGAGCCCAGGTAGACGAACCCACAATGGCCCTGCCCCATTCTGTTCTCGCTCGGGGTCGAATAGAGGGCTCCACCGCTTGAGCAGCACCGGCGCCATCTCTATGTGCCAGTATCTAGCCAAGACAAGATCCGTGTAGTTTTCCTTGGTAAAATGAAGAGCAAACCAGCCATGGGGGAGTACTTGAACTTCAGGGAGTTCTTTCAGAACCCCACCCCAGATCTCTTTCACCCACAGAGTGAGCCAGGTCGCAGAGTATGCTCGCCCTCGGACATGTCCCACAAGGATAGTATTCGCCATATTAGCTGCCTCTCCTATGGCCGTGGTCTCTCCGAACCGAATAGTGATGTCCTTGGATGTGGCTTTGACACACTTTGTTCTTTTCTTACCCGAACGCGACGTAGAAGGATGAGTTACCAAGGGGTCTGGGGAGCAGTCTAAAGGATTCGACCTGGAAGTGTTGACTCTGACAGTGGGGGTTTCAAAGCAACCCGAGGGGGAATGGAGGAGCGCAGAGGGTCCGGCCGCCGACGATAGAGGCAGTCCCGAAGAGGAGGGAGCCGGGAGAGAGGTGGACAGGGGACGCGAATCAAAGGGAGGCGACCGGGGGATAACAGATGATAGGAAGCGGAGGGTCCCCGGTGATAGAGGGGGTAGATCCAGACCAGTGGGCTCAAGGGGAGCGGCTCCTTCAGGTAAACAAGAGGGGGGGGGGACCGGGATAGTAACCACCGGGGATGGATGCGGCTCAGATTGCAGAGAGAGGCCAGGGCCAGCAGACGACGAAGCGAAAGAAGGGCGATCGAATATTACCCGAGAGGAAAGCGGGTCTTCGGTAAAGTCAATCTCCTCCTCCGTTTCCATTTCATCACCGACAGTAACCGAATCCATGTTGATAACGACAGATGGAGCCTGAAAAGTCGGGCCAGGTAAACAGGTCGAAACAGCTGCTCGATGCGGTCTTCAGGCGATAGAGGTAGGGTTCAGAGAGCCCTAACCGAAACCCTCGCGGTTAGCTACAGTGCGCGCCGATTCCATCGCTCTTTTCACTTATCATATATACTTGTCTTCACCTTAGATTTGATTCTAGAAAGTTATGGGTTGTTCTGGGAAGTGGCACGTAGGCTAGCCCTGAAAAATGTGGCACTGATTTCACAGCCACAAGAATGGAACTAGGAAATTTCGGCTACAATTGCACGGAGGGAGGCATATGCTTGTGGATGGAGCCTTCCAACTACACTCACAACATCTTATGTGTGCGAATGGGTTGTGAGCTCAGTTAAAAAGAAGTTCCAGCTCAGGTTATGAGCATCGGGGATTGTGTTCTGACACCTAGGTGATCTAATGTCCCTGAGAGGTTTCAGTAAATTTTCAGTTAGTAGACCCCACTTCTATAACTAGAAATTGGATGTTGGGTCATGACATAGTAACTCTCAGCTCATGTTTACCCGCAGAGCTTGTAAAAGCAAGTAAATGTGGGTGGGGTGGTTATAGGTTAGTATCAGAGCAAGTTTGCAACACTGGACCTCATGGTAAGTGCAGATTTTCGTGCATTCATGTCGGTTGTCTATATGTTATTATGCATGCATGGTAGCTAATTATCGTTATGGTTATGATATACATGTATGAGATGGTATGCTTGTGATGTTGTATTGTCTTAATCTATATTGGACTATGCATATGCAATAGCCTCCCCTGAGATACATTAAGGTATGTTTTTTATTTCTACATAGCTAACAATGTCATATTGCAAGACATAGAAGCCCAAGAGATGAAGAGCAGAATAGTTGAGTACAATTCATATGACTCTTCATACAAGTCGGAAGAGACATTGGTAGGATGGGAGAGATTAGTTGAGTAGTAGGGAGAGGGACATTCTCCTAGTTTGGAAGACACATTGAGAAGTTTGAAGGGAAAAATTGTGATTTGTAAGGTAGACAATGAGCAATTGATTGAGGCATAAGAAAGGCTTTCCAAAGATTAGGAAAAGAAAATGAAAGTTAATGTAGTGATTCTTTAGAGCCTTATAGATTTGCAAAATCAAGGATAAATGGGAATCAGTCATGGGAAAGAGGAAAAGATAAATGGTGTAGATGGAAGAAGGTCTTGGAAGGGGTACAAGATGGATAGGGATGATAGAGTGAGAGGTAGCAGATCCTTGGATACACTTGATAAGAGGGCTAGCACTCATGGATTTTATTCTAGTTATGGTTTTGAGAGACATCATCGTCATCACCGCCAACATCCTTATAGGAGGAGTGAGAGGGGGTACTTACCAGAAGAGTTCAAGAAAGCCAAGCCTCCTACTTTTGATGGAGAATTGAAGAAATCAAAAGATGCAAAAGCATGGCTGCTTGTGATGAATAATTTCTTCATATTGCAAGATTAGAGAACATGAAGGCTAAGATAGCTACATTCAATATCAAGGGAAAGGAATACATCTAGTGGGAGGATGTTAAGCATGTTAGAGGCATTAGGGAAGGGGTTTTGATTTTGAATGAGTTTGAAAGACTCTTCAGGAAGAAGTACCTGTCTAAGACGTATTATGTCAGAAAGGCCAAGGAATTTTATGAGCTCAAGATGGGTTCCATGACAGATGAAGAGTACACGACCAGATTTCTAGAGCTATTGAGTGATGTAGCCTACCTCAAGGATGATAAAAAAATTGTCCAAAGGTTCATCAGTGGACTGTAACCATTAGCATTCAAGGATCGGATTGAGTATGATGAGCCTTGGTCATTAGAGGAAGTCATTGGAAAGTTGATCATTGTTATTAGCAGTCTAAGTGCAGGCCTGAGTTCAAGCATGATTAGAAATGTAATGAGAATACTAAAGGGAAATGGCCTAAGAAGCGAGGAATATATTAGGATGCAGGTGACAAGGAGAATGTGGGACATCATAATAAGTTCAATGCAGCTGAGAGAGGACATGGGTCTCAGCCTGAGGAGCAACAAAATAAAGGCTATGGCATAAAAAATTTAAGGTGTTGGACTTGTGGTGGAGAACATCACTGGAGGTATTTTCCATCACATCAGAGTGGCATGCCTCATATTTACAGTGCATAGTAGGTGAAAACAATTGGGGATGTAGGTTGGAGCATTCCTCGGATCTATCCAACAGAGGATAATTGGCAAGCAAATCATCAAGCATTTATTATCGAGATGGAAGGTAAGCTTTGTGATCAAGTTGTTTCTATTTTGATTGATCATGGATCTAATTATATCTATATTAATCTTGACCCGGTTGATCAATTCTGGTTGAATAAGGAAGTGCATGAAAAGTCTTGGTTGGTGTAGTTGGCTACAAGGACCAATAGAAGAGTTCATCACTAGGTGAGATCTTGTGCATTTGATCTTAATGACATGCCTATATTAGCACATCTAAATGTGCTTCATTTGGGATCATATAGCATGCTTTTGGGCATGGATTGGTTGTTCATTCATAGGACCAAGGTGGACTGCTATGACAAGGCCATTGAGTGCCTAGATGATGATGGAGAAAAGAGAATCTTGTAGGGAAAGAAGAAGCCTACATTAATGAGAATGGTTACAACTATGCAAGACAAGAACTGCGACAAGAAAGGGTGCTTATTGTTTGTAGTTTATTTTTCCAGTGACAAAGGGAAATAGGATGAGGATGATGAAGTCTCGAGAAAGTATCCTATCTTGCAACAGTTTTAGGATGTGTTTCTTGCATAGATTCAATATTTTTCGCCTTGTAGGGAGGTGGAATTTTCTATTCACTTGGTATCAGGAGTACACCAACATCTAAGGCACCATACAGGATGAGCACTCTAGAGTTGGTGGAGTTTAAGTTGTAGCTTAAAGAGATGCTTGATAAGGGATACATAAGGCCAAGTGTGTCACCTTAGGGTGAACCAGTGTTGTTTGTAAGGAAGAAGGATGGTACTCTCATATTGTGCATTGATTACAGGAATTTGCACAAGGTGGCTATCAAGAACAGGTATCCTTTGCCACAGATTGATGATTTATTTGATCAAATCAAGGGAGTTTCAGTGTTTTCGAAGATTGATCTGAGATCATGATATCATTAGGTGTGAATCAATGAATAATACATTTACAAGACTGCATTTCGTACAAGGTATGGGCACTATGAGTTTGTGGTGGTTCCTTTTGGTCTTACCAATTCTCCAACCACCTTCATGTGTTTGATGAACAATGTGTTGTGCCCTTATCTGGATAATTTTTTGATAGCCTTTGTTGATGATATATTGTTATATTCAAAGAATGAGGAGGAGCATGCAGAGCACATGGCAACAATATTGAGGTTGTTGAGAGAGCATCAGTTATCTACCAAGCTCAACAAGTGCAGTTTCTTTCAGACTCAGATTCATTACTTGGGACATGTTGTTTCCAAGGAGGGGATAGCGATAGATAAGGAAAATATTAAGGTAGCATGGAGTGGCCAAGGAATGTGGATGAGGTTAGATCATTCATGGGACTAGTAGGTTATTACAGGTGGTTCATTAGGAACTTATCAAAGATTGGCTATCTTATCACATATTTGCAGAGGAAAGGGAATAAGTTTGAATGGACTGAGGAGCGTGCAGCTATCTTTGATCAGTTGAAGCATAATTTGCTTACAAATGTTCTAGTTTTTAAGATTGTAGATCCTAATAAGGAGTTTGTGGTTTGTACAGATGCTTGCAAGGAAGGAATTGGTGGAGTCTTGATGCAGAAAGGACATGTGGTTTGCTATGAATCAAGGAAGTTGAATGAACATGAGAAGAACTATGTGACTTGTGATCTTGAGTTGGAAACCATCATTCATGCATTGAAGATGTGGAGACATTATCTACTTGGAAGGAGATTCATTTTGATGAGTGATCACAGTGGACTGAGAAACTTTTTTGACCAACCCAATCTAAATGCCAGGAAAGCTAGATGGTTGGCTACTCTCAGTGAGTTTGATTTTGAGATCAGGTACATCAAGGGGAAATAGAGTAGGCTTGCAGATGCTCTGAGTGGTAGAGTGTAGGTGAATCATATTTCAGTTGTGAGATCTTATGGGACATATTTACAGGAGTGGATCTTGCATGAAGGGCAACATGATGAGAGGTATTAGTAGCTGAAGTAGAGATTGCGGCAACAGGGTGAAGTTGATAGGGATGAGGAGTATCACCTCACAGTATATGGCTTGGTCAGATTCAAGAGCAAGATTTATGTGCTAGATAAAAATGAGTTAAAGAAGATTGCCTTGAGAGAATTTCATGTCAATCCATATTCAAGCCACCTGGGATACTAGAAGAATTTGGCAATTGTTAAGAATTTCTACTATTGGTCAAGTTTGAATAAAGAGGTGGTTGAGTTTGTTTCAAGGTGCTTGGACTATCAGTAGGTGAGAGTTGAATGCAAGCATCCAGTTGTTCTGTTGCAACCTATTCTGATTCCAAAATGGAAATGGGAGGTCATTTCCATGGGCTTCATTACAGGTTTTCCGAGGACATTGAGGCGACATCATTCCATCATGGTTGTGGTTGATAGGTTGATTAAGGTAGCTCATTTCATTGCAATGAAGTCTAATAATTCAATTAGTGAATTAGCTTAGATCTTCATCAAGGAGATAGAGAGGTTGCATGGTGTTCCCAAGAAGATTATATCAGATAGATCTGTCAAATTCACTTCCAAGTTTTGGAAGGAGTTGTTTGCAGGCTTGGGGATAGAGTTAGCCTTCAGTATAACTTATCATTTTCATAAAAATGAATAGACATAGAGGGTTAACAGGATCATTGAGGATATGTTAAGGATGTATGTGATGCATCAGCAGAGGAAGCGGGGGGTTTATCTTATACTAGTGGAGTTTTATTATAATAATGGGTATCAAGAATCCTTGAAGATGAGTCTATTTGAGGCTCTCTACGGGCGGAGTTGTAATATACATATCAACTAGAGTGATCTAGTGAATAGGGTGCTGATTGGACCGAATATGTTAGTTGAGTTGGAGCAAGCGATGTAGGTTATTAGAATGAATTTAATGGAAACACATGACATGTAGAAGAGTTATGTGGATCATATATATCATTCAAGGAGTTTCAAGTTTGGGATCATGTGTAAATGCATCAAGCCCAAGAAGATCTCCTGGAGGGTTAGGTGATGTTCCAAGCTAGCACCTCGATATTGCGGGCCTTTTGAGATCCTTGAGAGGATTGGAATAGTGACCTACAGACTTGTACAACCACCAACAGTGAAAATCCATGATGTTTTCCATGTTTCATTGCTTAAGATATATGTGCAATATGTTGATCATGTGATTGGTTGGTTTTTATTGCAGGTGGAACCAGAGGGAGAGTTCCTACCAGAGCCAAAATTCATACTGCAACGAAAACAACTCATGCTCCGGAACAGAGCAATATAGCAGGTTAAAGTGTAGTAGAAGAATTTTGGGCCTGATGAAGCTACATGGGAGATGGTTGATTAGATGTAGGCATTATATCCTTCTTTATTTTCCGGTTGAAGAAAATGATTTTTTGATATGTATATGTGTGTGTGTGTGTCATTTTAGATACTACATCGAGTTGTTTTATAAAGCTCCAATAAGTAGTTTGTCTATTATGTTTGTCATGGTTTTCAACAATTTTCATTATAAATACTGCATTGAGTTGTTTTATAAAGCTCCATAGGCAGTATGTTTTTTTGGTCATAAGTGTCATAGAACACCGAGGACAATGTTCCCCCAAGGAGGATGGGTTTGTAACAACCTCGAGTTGATTTCTATGTAAATAAATAAGACCAAGGTCATCAGATGCGTATTCCAAGTTGAATGGAGGGAAAAACACTATAGTAGGCATCACTTGTTTATTATCAGCTATGGAAATTGGCAAAGGAAAGAGGCAATAAATGGCAATTAATTAAAAGAATAAAGGAAAATAGGAGAATTTAAGGGAGATGGAGAGACACAAATATGCATGCAAGGGAAATTAGAGAGAAATTAGAGGAAAATGAAAGAAAAAGAAGAAATGAAAGGAAGAGACTAGACATCAATAATAAAATTCCATCAGAGAAACAATACACAACTTTTGGTTAATTTAGCTTTTTGTCAATTTTAGCTTTGATCATTTTCAGAAAGAGAATTATAAGGGAAGAGAGAGGAAGCACTTGAACACAAGCAAGCAAGAAAGGAAAGCAAGGGAGCACAAGGAAAGGTTTGAAAAGCAGCTACAACAAGAGGAAATTGTAGGTAACATGTTTCATGTGTGATTTCATTGTTGAGATTCGAATGCATGGTGCATGCATTTGGTTATTTGGTTTCTTTGATGTCAATGACATGGGATTTTCCTAGATTGGCAGTGGTTTTTAGCCTTTCCTTGCCATTTCCTAGATAGCCATGGTGTTGTGTGTTCCTTGTTTGATTTAATCTTTGGATGACTAGTAGACTTTGGATCTTAATGAGGTGGTCTCGGGAAATTCCCAAGGGTCAAGGGTGGAGATGGGCTTTCTTATGGAACTCTTCATGGATGGGTGGAGACATGAAAATTCCTCTAGGTATGGTTAAGAAAGCTAGAGGAATCCAAGCTTGTTTGGTGTTAGTGATTTATGGACTGTTTAGGTGAAATCACTGTGGTTGAGAGTTGAGGTGGATTGGCATGTGGAAGCCCTAGTTGGTTTTGTTTAGGTTTAACCCATATGATTCCACATACTTGGAATATGGAATGGGGGTGATTGGCCGAAAAAGAGATTTGGTTCAACCCAATCTATGGTCGGGTGGTATGTGGAAGTCCCTGACTTGGTTGGAATTTGCATATGTTAATATGACTTATTTTCTTATTGTGATCAATGAGAACATGTACTAGTTATTGTGTTAATTTTATGATTGATTTGTCATGGATTCATTCTGGTTATATGTTGGTTATAGGCATGGTTAAATGATGTGCTCTTATTATGGATCTTGTTCATGATTTGATAAGTTATTTAATGGTTATGTGAGTGCATGGGCTAAGTAGTGTTGTTGCAACTAGTTTGAGAAGACATTGAGCCTTCTTAATGATTCCTTGATGAAGTTAAGAAGACATTGAATAGATATGCATTCATGACATGTATATTATCATGTTTACCATATGTTTGACAATTTTATTATCATATGTTTGGCTTGTTTGGGAAATATCTAGCCATATCACTTATCATATAGACTTGTCTTCACTTTATACTTGATTATGGAAAGTTTTGGGTTGTTCTGGGTAGTGGCTTGTAGGCTAGCCCTAAAAATGTGGCATTGATTTTATAACCCCAGGCATGGAACTAATAAATTTCAAATGCAACCGCATGGAGGGAGTAATATGCGTGTAGCTAGAGCCTTTCAGTCGTAGTCACGACATATTATACATGCAGTTGGGCTACGAGCTCAGTCAAAAAAAAGTTCTAGCTCAGGGTTTGAGCACCAGGGGTTGTGGTCTGACACCTATGTGATCTGATGTCCTTGAGAGATTTCAGTAAGTTTTCGATTAGTAGATCCCACTTCCATAACTGGAACTTGTATGTTGGGTCATGTCATAGTAACTCTCAGGTCATGTTTACCTGAAGAGATTGTAAAAGTGAGTAAATGTGGGATGGGCTGGTTACACATGATATCCTAGGAAATCCATGGGTCAAGATCAAAATCTAAGGAATTTACTCAACCCACTCCTTCCATTAATTATGAATAAAAATTGCAACTTCCACCCAAATTTCATATTTATGAGGGTGGCTATTCCAACTATCCAATTATACATCTATTGATTCTTCAGAAACAGGGAAAGGGCTCAAACCTAATTTCAAATTTCATGGGAAGGATTTGGAAAGACAATTCCTCATAATTCCCTCATTGCTTTCCCTCTCATGGTATTATATCCAATATTAGTTCTCCTAAGTTCCCAGTCAGTTGTGTCAACATATTCATTAATCAAGCATTTATATTACATATACATTGTTTTTGGATTCATCTAGTTCATTTTTGTCACAATAGTGACACATCCATGCCAACATAGGAAATATGATGCCATAATCATAATTAATTATAAATTATGCTTGGGTTCAAGATGGGGATACTGCAATCCCCTCCCCTTTATAGGAACATTATCCTTGGTGTTCACACCAACTCTTGGCATTTTTTTTATTGCAAAAACACCATTCTAGGAGCTATTTTTTGCAACAACAACATTCCTCAATGGTTCTTCAACTACACCAACAACATGTCCCCCTTCAATCATTCCCCATTTATCATTTTTTCGTAACTATCTAGCCACCTCCAAATATTTCATAATCCATCAAATGCCTATGACATTTATTAGTAAAGAAGCATGTTAAAACCTTTTCCACATGTAGGCATTTCTCAAAAATTCATAAATTAAAATAAGATATTTATTCAAACATAATACTTATCTATGTGTTTGTGGATTTACATCCATATGGATGTCATGGATAAACTCCACTCACTCTTTTTCCTCAACGTAGCCAATGTGCTCATCACCCCAACTAACTTGTTATTCACTCAAGTCTCCTCTTCCTTGTAGTCACTCACCCTCTAGGCTCAGGTATGCCCTTCTTTTTTAAGTAGTTCCTTGAGTGATCCAACATTTTCCAAGGCTTCCTCACACATGAAGAGTATGTATACTTGTGGAGTCTTACAGCTAAGGTATCCCTTGGTTTCTCCACATCAAATAGTTTTTATTACCGATGATCATAGAATATCATAAGGTTCTCATGTCATAACAATAGCCTATTTTCTACACTTTCCAGTTCAACAACCATCACCTTTCCTTCCTACAAAAATTCATCGTCTCAACTCTATCATGTACATACAATTACCTTGAGATGTTATCTTAAAATTTTCAATCATAAATCTTTTCAACTTTCATCATGAAAATTCTATGTTTTGATCTATTTTATCGAGGGGCCTAGATTTCTCGTCATGTGGTTCCATTTTTCTCAACCCATTTAATCTATTTGCAATATGTTTCATTCTTCCTTATGGTATTACAAACATGTCATATCCAAGATTAATTCACTTGCAGTAAAATATGACTATGTAACCAACTACACAGTCATTAGTATTCAAACATAAAATTCTTTACTATAGCATATTTAGTAGTTTCCACAAAACCTCAAACTTTTCCACACACACCAATCCATCCATTTCCGCTATCATTAACAGTGAAAGAATGGAAGTCATTATTTAGTCACATGTGCATTACCAACACTCATCATTTACATATTAAAATTATAAGTTTTAAATTACGAACCCTTGTGTTAGTGTTCATGGTTTCAGGCACACAATGGATCTCTGCATTAATTTTCAAAATTCTTTATCACATGTCATGCATTCCAAAATAATTATTTTGGAAGTTTAATCCAATGCCTCGACACATAATCTAGAAACCTCCCTCACGCTTAATCAACTCTCTGAACACCTTAGTCCTAACCCAACACAACACCAGGCCACAAGGGACTTCACTGGGGGAGCAATACCATACCATGTGCATTCATATCGGGGGAAATATATTGAGGAAAAAATGACATAATATATTGGGGGATATATATGGGGTAAAGGGTTTTTATATTTGCAGGTATAAAAAATGGAGCTCAAAGTTAATGAAAAATTATAAAGGAGTATAAAAAATGTTAATGGAAAAATGGATACCTACAATATCTAGTGAAAGTAGGGGTTTTTTAAATTGGGAAGGTGTAACGGTTTCGTATTGGTATGGGGTTGAATAATGTGATTTTTAGAGATATTTTCTAATATGTAGTCAAATTAGGGATATTTTTTACTATTTCATGAACACACATGATATGCTAGAGGTTCATTAAGTGAATCCCCTATGCACCATACATGTACCCCTTCTATACCATGCAGTCCCTTGGGGATCCCATCCTTACAAGTGCTCTTTAGTGTTGGGGAGAAGGTTACGTTCCAGAGTTCAATCATGCAGGGATACCATGGACACTAATTTGGTGATATAGCATTTTCATATCCATCATTAGTATGGCCTCACACATGACTTTATTCTATTGGTATTCGTCTTCACTCTATCGCATATTTTCTTAATGAAAATCACATAATTATGCGATCCTCAATACATCGTCGTAATCATGCATTTCATAATATGAAATTTCAATTAAATACTTATATGTATGGTTTCCCTTTGCTTCACAATATTTCTAGAGGTTCATCTAATTGTTTGATTAGATAGATCCAATTCTTTCTTGATCCTAATCAACATGTGAAATGGATTATGCCTCAACAAATTTTTATTCAAGTATCTTACTCATTACAATCACTCACCCTCTAGGCTTAGGCACCTCCTTCTTTCCTAAACATTCCCTTAGGTGATCCTTCCTTCCATGAAATTCTCTCATATGAAGGTTAAAGAGACTTATAGTGTCTTATAGCTAAGGTATCCCTCTAGCGTTCATTAACATACACAACACACATACATGACTCATGATGATCAAACATCTCATAGGGTTCTAGTGTCACCATTGTGAACTTGTTCCAAGACTTTTCATTTTAATAGCTATCATCTATCTTTCCTGGATATATCTTACATCTCACTTGTATCACATGCATACAATTTTTGTGAGATATCAACATGATGATTTCAGCTAGAAATATTTTGTCTTAAGTAAGGTTTCCTAAGCATGATATCTTTCGATCATAATGTTTGGCTCTTGCATGTGGTGGTAACCAACCTTGATTGTGGACTTACACTTATTTCCATATTCAATTCCATTCCACCTGCACTCTACTCATTCAATCATCCAATCAAGGTTAGAACATATGCATATAATCCTTTCATTATGATATTTATGACAATTCTAAAATGACCTCAAAATTTTATGCATTTTAATAACTCAATGATTCATACGTATATCACATATATTGAAAGGAAAACTACCATTGCATTATCAAACATAATTGTTACACTTCCATCCACAATCCATTACATGAGCGCGTTACTTATTCATTTGATTGTTGTCCATCACAAAAACTCCATGCATTTACATATCACTAATGTTTTTTACTAAATCTTTGTGTATTGGCAGTTTTTTTCCTTAACCATACCCTAACGAGATATTGGTAACTCATGTGAATTTAATAATAATTCATATAATTAAATATAAAAATTAATCCTAGGAGAATGTTTCAACCATTCCTTCAAATTACCTATTGATATGGTATGACCAATCCATACCTACACAATTGCATTCATTATTCCTTATGTTAACAGACCTAGTTGATACTCCTTGGAAACTTATGAGAGGCATTCTTTGACTCTATCCTTTATATGAGGTTGTTATGAAATTGTATCATCATCATCTTCAACCATTCATAATCACATAACAAATTCACAATTGCATTAGCTTCTCAAGCTAATAAAAGAATGCACCTCAACACTTTTAAATCCTCATTCAATAACTGATGTGCCTTAGCACATTTGCATGCACTCTATTAATCATTCTCTTGATGTATTTATTGTTGTAATCCTCACATTCAATTACTTTCCTTTCCAAGTTTCATTAACATTCTTAGGCTTATATCATTTCTACATTCCAACTATTTCATCCCTAACAAAATGCTAGCAAGGAAGATAGTCAAGGGTTTTCCTTCTAATTCCTTTGCATAGCTTGGAATTATTAACAAATCTGCATTATTTCCCTTGAGAAATTACTATTAATTGGGACTACCATTTCCTCTTGGATTCTACCGATCATTCTACACAACATAGACACTTCACAAGACCATATTAGTATCCAACATATCAATCTTATGCAATCAGATTTGTAGCTAGTAGATCAAATCTAATCTAACAATGTTAGAACACCTAGATATTCTCTTCATCGTTTCATAACTCTACTTTCTCAATTAGAGAATTATCATAATCGATTCATATGTGAGTACAAAAACATGCAACATTTCCTAGTTTCAATATCCAATAGCCCCTGAGACGATCTTAGTTTCACGAGTTAGTACCAACTCTATCATTTCAACTACTTACTTCTTTGATTGAATTAGTTATAAATAAAATTATACTTTGTCAATTATTAAATAAGGTATATTATATAACATTTAATAAATATAATATCATCTAACTATTATTAAATACCTGTGACTTGTAACTTAATTCAAAATTTGGAATGAATAGGCACAATTTCACCCACATTTAACTAATTATCAATTATTTTAAAAAGAGAATTTTGTGAGTAGGATTATCTATATTTATGATTTTTACATTCAATATAAATGTAAGTAATATTAATAATTATAGTCAGAATTTACTATTTATTTTTAATAAAAATACATTTCATAAAAAAAAAAAATTAATAAAATTTTACTGTATAAAAAGATTGTAAATCATTGTATATAGAGGCATTGAATTTACAACCTAATATAGCAAGACTGTTGTAAAGTGTTATGTAATGTAATGTAATGTTATGTTGATTCCTCCGGATGTGGATGTTTAAGACGAAATTAATGAGGATTAGGCAGGGGGATGGCAGGCGGCTAAGCCACATGGCCACCCGCGTTCCCAACTGTGGTAATTTATGGTGAGCCATCGTCAATCTGCAGGCGCCATTACTCTGGTGCACAGGTCGAGACACTCTCTGCAAGGTTAAGGCCATGGCTTCGGCAAGCCTGCATACCTTCACCCCTTCCCCTCTGAATTGCTCCTGCCCCCCTGATGCTGTAGAGACGAGCTCTCGCACGACAACAGGGAGGCGCTGCTGGCTCCTGAGCTGCATCGATTTGGGGGATGGCATCCATATTTCTCAAAATGTTCACTGTGCTTTGAATTCTTCCCAGAATGTCATTGTCTCTTGCCTGAATAGCTCTGTAAACTCCCGCGCAGACTCTACGCTCACTGCAAGCACTTTTGTCATCTCAGCCCTCACCAGTCAGCTCCAACCTGGCCGCAGGACCATGCCGTGTCTTCGCCACCGGATGCATAGTAGGCATGGCAGCAGCCAAGGTAGAAATAGTCGCCCTCCCTCGCCACCACCTCCTGAGCCGACGACCCTGTCATCCACCCCTTCCTCCACTCCGTCCATAGGCCAATCCTCTGGCAGATATCCTGCCACCCACAGTGGAAGAGGTCGAGCCCAATCCTTTGGCGCTTGGAGAGTAAATGCTGCAACCCAAATGACCAACCCCCCTGAGTCCCCTCATCAGTCACATCACGTGACCCAATTCTGCTTCCACAGCACCATGAACCGCCCTGACATCATCGCTATCACAGTGGCTTTCAATGAAGAGATCCGCCCGCAGGAGGCACAGACTCAGGACACAGTTCAGGAGAAGGCAGATATCAGCAAGCAGAAGACGGCCCAGGAGAAGCAGGCCACCAGCGAACAGAAGCGCTTGGACAGCAGCTCTGGTTCTCACAAATGCAAAGATGCCCATGACAACACTCAGCATGGTAAGGACATCCCTGATGGCACGCAGGCAGTCAGGGGCATTCCTGGTGGCACGCAAGCAATCGGGGGCATCTCTGATGACACGCAAGTAGCTGAGGATGATTGGGATGAGTACAGATGTCTCATCGTGGAAGAGCCTCCTCCACCAAGAAACACCTAGTGGGTCCATGCAGCCAGATTTCCATGCAGCCAGGTTTCAGTTCCCCGCTCCTACTCTCAGGGGCTTTTTTAATGTTTTTTCAAAGTATGTTGTCAATTTTGGAATATTCCACAAATGTCTCTTTTGGTTTTTGAGTTGTAATCCTTGCATGGGCAACACTTATCATCGGTTTACTCGGACTGGTTTCCCCTCGGTGGGCAGTCCTGTTTCAGTTCTAAATGTCCAAACATGATATAACTCTGTTCCAGCACCGCAGAGGCTGGAGCCTCACTGTATTTTACTGTTTTTATTAATAGAATTAGTATTACGTAGAAAAAAATGTTATGTTGACTCAGTGAAATTAATTAAAATTAAAATAATAATAATTAATACTTGGTGCAATTATTCAAATCTATTTCTTTTATAAGATTATTAAAAAAATGTTTTACATAATTTTTTACGATATGTGCAAGATTTTTATATAATAAATCTAATATATTTAAAATTTTCAAAATAATTTCACAAACAAAATTTATTAACAAAATAAAATTAATAATTACAAATAATTTATAAATTTATATTAACTTTGAATTTATTAAATTTTAAATATATTTAAAAAATATTAAACATAAACATTTTGACAATTGAAACATTTTAATAATAATATGTTTATATGTAAAATAATCCATGATATGTTTGTGTCGAGGGGAGATGTTGTAGTGTCTGTAAATGAGCGAACATTTTAATGTTGGTTCAAAAAAATATTTAAGATAAGTGAGATGTTGTAGTGTTCATAAATGAGTAAACATTTCAATGTTGATACAATAAAAAATTAAGACAGGAAAGTGTTGATGTGTGGAAATGACCTAAATCAACATAATTGGCGCTAGAAGAAGGGCTACAAATATTGAATATGTGTAGAGTCTTGTTTTAGCGACTCTTGCAAATAGTGTTGCCTGAGATCATGCTTTTAACTCATGTAGACCTAGCGGAAGCATGCTCAAGAAAATACCTTGAATCTTTATCTAAATTGCGACATGGCGGTGAGTGTGAGCTTTCTGCTTTAGATCATCTTCGTCAATTTTTGGATAAATGTAATTATTTTTATATTACTAATGATGATGTGATTTGCAGGTTGTTTTCACTCACATTCTGTGGACAAATTTGAGAATGGTTCAACACTATACCGACTCAGTCCATACATTCTTGGGATCACTTTATGAGAATTTTTATTTTCGCTCATTAGTGTTATGATTATGAGGATTTGTGTTTAGAAATAAGAAATTTGTCTATGCATAAAGATGAATCTATTAATGAATTTTATGCTAAGTTTAAGACACTTTGTTTTAGATTCTGCCTCGAAGATCGTCCTTCAGAAAAAGGTTTGTTACAATGTTTTCAAGTTCTTTTTCACTCTTCTCATAAACATGATAGATCTAATAAAGAGGAACATGATAGATATAATTCATTGGTTAATCTTGATATTATTTCTGATTATGTTGAACCATCAAGTTAATTAGAGAATTCTTTAAATTTACAAACACTAGGAGTTTAATTCACTAACATTCAAGTTTCAGAAGATGAAAAAGGTGATCCATATCTAGAATTTGAAACACATGCTAATGATTATGATCATTCTCAGGTAGGCTTAATAGAAATAAGTGCATCTCAAGTTTTAATTGATGAATGTAGTGCTTCTTCTTTGGAGGATAAACTCGTATTGGTTCCCATTTCTTCAACAAAAACCATATCAATAAGCCAGAGTTTTGATCATATTCATAAACATACATATAGTTTGATCTACTCTAGTGACCATTACCTCTTGTGCTCAATGTTAAATTGTAGCAAGAAAATGATTCATCTGACTTGTGCCCTAGTCAAATGGAGAAATTCAAATTTCAACTTCAACAGGATGAGTTGTCAGACAGTTAGCAGGAGTGACATGGCCAAGTCACTCATTTAAGTTAGTCAATTCAAGTTTGTGGGCAAGACGAGAGTTGTGCATGAGATGATTACTAAGATCTAGCTATCTAATGGAGTTATATTTAGTGAAAGTAAGTTATTTGAGCTCTAGTCTAGGATAGATTCAGTATGAGTTCAGTTGAGTAGTTGTAATTGTTGTTAACTCACTGATCTCTTAGTTAACTAGTCAATTTACTAAAACTATCCCTAGTCATGCATGAAATTCGAATTTCCTAGTGAAGTTGGAGGAAAAGACAATTGTAATCATTATTTTATACTAGTGTGTACAAAGTTTTCATTGAGTAGGCGAGCTAATTCTCTTAGGATTTTCACAAAGAAATAGGAGTTTCCCTAATTTTTTGGAGCAGGAATTGCACAAGGAAATAGAAGGAAGAAGGAGGTTGATTTTTCCTAAGTATTGGCCATAAGACTCAGGAGGAAGAGATCAATATTGTAGTGCAAGTTGAGATTCAAGGATTGAAGTTATCATTGTAATAGATCGTTGTTCTCATCCGGTTTAATACAAATAGAGGAGGGGTTTTTCCTAGTTTGGTTCCTGAGTAAAAATTGTGTTCTTGTGATTGAATGATTGCATGTGTTTCTATTGTATGTTTTCCCTTCCATAGATTGAGTAGAAGAAATTTGTGTCTATTGTTTTCAGTATGAATTCATTAGCAACTGAAATTTTCAATTTATTTCTACATGGTATTAGAGCTATTGAAAAATACATAGAAATAAGGTTACTGATCATCTATCAAAGAAATTTCAAATAGCATATTTGTGGTGCATGTATTTCTTCAATGTGGGAACAATGTCTTTGAATGGATTAAGGCTTGAGTATGCATTGGAGGTTTTGTATTGGGAAAGACAAGATGGAATCTGTGTTGGATGAAAATGAAGTATTTTAGTACAAACAAACTGATATTCCAAAACCAACAACATCAGATGCACAACAACTAGCTCAGTGGAAGAAAACCACATCAAAAACCAGGAGGATTATTGTGGAGGGAGTCAGAGATCAAGTGGTTTCAGATTTGCATGGAAAGGAGAATTCATTTGTAATGTGTGAAACTCTCAAAAGCCTATTCAAAAGTAGAAGTGATGCAAGGAAATTGACATTGAAAGATAAGCTCAGGAACATTCGAATGAATAAAAATGAAGTTATTGTTCAATACCTATCCAGATTCACTCAGGTCAGAGATGAAATTTGAGGAGTTGGATAGAGTCTTCCATCATCTAAACTTGTGAGCTTAGAACTGCTTGGTCTACCAAATCCTTGACATAACTATCAGGATTCGGTTAATGGTAGAGATAAGCTCCCAGATTGGGACATAATTTGTTATAACTTGGTGTAGGAGGAGATTAGAAGGAAAACTAGAGATGGAGTCACATCCAGAACTGATGAGGAAGAAAAATTTACATTAGCAAGAAAATAAAAGAAAGTCAAAGGAAAGAAGGCCCAAGGCAAGGCAAAATCCATCCATAACCATGGCAAGAAGAAAGACTTCAGTAAAATTAAATGTTTTCACTGCCATGAGTATGGATATTATGCAACCAAGTGTCCACACAAGAAATCTAGTAAGAAGCACATAGCAGGAGCAGGAGGAGATGCTCTCACATCAAAATTCGAGTTAGATTTCACCCTCATTGCATGCATGGCAAGTACTATACAAGGTAGTGTATGGTACTTAGACTTTGGTGCTTCATTTCATATGACATGAAATAAGGAGTTCTTTAGTAGCTTAGAGGAGAAGGACCTACAATTACACATAGAGCTTGGAGATGATGTAAGTTATAGTACCAAAGGGATTGGAATTATCACCTTTAAGAGGGAGCCAGGCTCCCATCCTCACCTAAATAATGTAATGTATATTCCTGGCATGAATAAAAACCTAATTTCTATAGTTGTACTTGAAGATAGAGGATATGATGTGGTGTTCAGTAGAGGGAAGGAATATTTGAAGCATGTTGCTACTAGACAAGTAAAACAAATTGGTGTTCAGGTTAAAAATCTCTACAAGTTAGAGGTGGATGTGTAACCGCCTCCTCCCACATTTACCCGCTTTCACCAGCCTTCCCAGGGTAAACATGAGCCGAGGGTCACTATGATAAGCCTCAACCTCCTATATGACCTTAAGGAAATGGAGTGGACAACTTAAGACCTTACTGACTTCCCTTAGGTGTTACATGACCTCCAGGAGCAACCCAACCCCTCCAGGTGTCCAACCCTTGAGATAACTCTCCTTTTCACTGAACTAGAGCCTCAAACACTCCCTTGCCAAAGCATGCAAGAGACTATAGCCCTCAAGTCACACTAATAAGCCTGCCTCCATGTGACTGTGGACTTTTCCAGTCAATTCTATGATTAATCCGGAAGACACACTAATTATCGATATGGATCACAAAAGTCTGAGATCTGACAATTCTATACTAGCAACCCCAAATTCTAAGCCACTTTTTTAGGGCCAGGATTTAGGCCTCTGCCTAGATCTCAGTGAAACTTCTAGAAATGATAAATGATATAGAAACAATTCTTATAAACCAAAACTTGAACCGAGGCTTTCCTCCCAAACAGGACTAACATTCCGCCAAACACATGATAAACATGCAACCTATAGGTCATGAATGCCTATTTGAACATAAGGATCTGAAAACTTATCTAAAGTTAAATAAGAAGGGCCAATGCCTTCTCACAATAGTTGTCATAACACCAATTAGGTCATGCATTCATTAATGGAAATGTGTTAAGGTTTATACTTGGATTTGTCAATTAACCATGCTTATAACCAACATATAACTAGATAAATAACAATGAGAGAACAACCATTAAAGCCACATAATAACAAGTACATTTACTCATCAAAATAAAGAGGAACTTAGCTCTTATTAACCATATGCAAAAGCCAACCAAGTTAGGGACTTCCACGTACCACCCGACCATAGATTGGACTGAACCAAATCTTTCTTTCATCCAATCACCCACATGCCATATTCCAAGCATGAATGTGGGATATCATGGGATAAACCAATCCATAAACAACCAAGGGAATCTAGAGGTTAAACCACCTCCACCCTCACTATACCGTGATCTCACCTAAACCAGTCTCGGAATCACAAAACCAAATCGAGATTGGATGCCTAAGAATTCCTTCACCATCCCTTGAGTAATTTTTCAATTTCCACCCACATGTTGAGGGCCTCCCATAGGAAACCATATCCACCCCCAACCCTTAGTATTTCCTTGAGACCACCTCACCTGGATCCAAAACCTTCTAGTAATCCAAAGGTCAACTGAGAAATAATCCCATCACACCATGGCTATCCAGAAATGGAAAGGCAAGGCTAAAAACCACTGTCAAAACCTGGCAAATTCATGCCATTGACAATAATGAAACCAAATACACACATGCATATGCCATGCATGCCAAAACCATCTAGGAAATCATACATGCAATCTATTACCTGCAAGAATTCCTGTTGAAGTTGTCTGATCCAACCTTTCCTTGGTTGATCCTTGCTTCCTTTGTCTTCCATGTCATTCCTTGTCCTTCCTTTATTTTCCTTCTCCTCTTGGTGCTCTTCTCCTCTTTGAGACTAACTCCAAAATTGAACTAAAAAAAGGCTACCAATCGATGCTCTGATGTCTTTTTATTATTGATGCCTCTAATTTCTTCATTTTTCCTCTCTTTTCCTTCAATTTCCTCCTCACATGCAGCCTGTGACCTTTCACCTTCCTTTACTCCTAATTTCCTTTATTTTCATAAAAAAATTCCAATTAATGCCTCTTTGTCATTTCAAATCCTTTTCCATTGCCTTTGCCAATTTCCCGTTAGCTATAAACACAATAAGTGATGGCCACTACGAATTTTTGCCCAACATTCAACTTGGAATAAGTGTCCCATGACCTTGGTCTTATTTTTCCTTTATTAACTTTATTACATGAAAATTTTAACCCGGGGTTGTTACAAACCCCACCCCCTAGGGGAACACCATCCTTAATGTTCTATAACTCCTACAACCAGCAAAACCGATGAAAACCAAAGCATACTGCCCATGGAGCTTTATAACTTAACTCGTTGTAGTGTTTATAATGAACAAACTACTCAAAATCAAAACCATCATGACAAACATGACAACATGACAACCATACTGCTTATTGAAGCTTTATAACACAACTCGTTGTGATATTTACAATAACAATCATACATTAATATGTAGGTATACCAAAATTGCTTTGCCTCAACCTGCATCTGATTAGCCATCTCCCATGTAGCTTCATCGGGACCAAAGTGCGTCCATTTCACTTTAACTTGCTCGATTTCTCTATTTCAGATCATGAGTTGTTTCCGTTGCAATATGCATTGAGGTTCTAGCTGGAATTATCCTTCTGGCTCCACTTGCAATAGAGACCAACCAATAACATGATCAACATCATTTACATATCTTTTAAGCAATGAAACATGGAAAACATCATGGAATTTCACTGTCAGAGGTAGTGCAAGTATGTAGGCCACTGGTCCAATCCTCTCAAGGATATTAAAAGACCTGCAATACTGTGGTGCCAACTTGGCACATGATCCAATCCTCAAGGATCTCTTATTAGGCTTGATGTAAAAATACACATGGTCCCCAACCTAAAACTCTTTAAATTCCCTATCCTAGTCTGCATAACTCTTCTGTATATCTTGTGTTGCCTTTAGATTCTTCTTTATAACTTGCATTTCCTGTTCCATGTCTGCCAACATGTCCGTCCCAATAAGTACCATGGATGCTTACACTCTATTTTCACTTGCTAATAGTCCAAACATTCGGCCACGAACTCTACCACTTCTTTCTTCAAATTCAAACAATAGTAGAACTTTTTTACTGTTGTCAATGTCTTTTGGTATCCTGGGTGACCTGAATATGGTTTGACATGAAACTCCCCCAAGATAAGCTTCTTGAGCCCACTATCATCCAACACATAGATCCTGTCCCTGAATCTCACCAAACCATCTATCGTGAGATGATATTCCACATCCTGCTCACTTATACCTTGTTGTAACTTGTGCCTAAGCTCCCTATACCCATCATCCTGCTATCCTGCCTGTAAGATCTGATCCTATAAATCTACCCCATACGAGCTCATTGCTGCAACATGGTTCATCTGCACTCTCCTACTGAGAGCATCTACAACCCTGTCCTCCTTACCCTTGATGTATCTGATCTCAAAGTCAAATTCATTAATCGTGGCCAACCATCTAGCTTTCCTAGCATTTAGATTCAGTTTCTTAAATAGATATCTCAACTCACTGTGGTCTCTCATCAATATGAACCTCCTAGTAAGAAAATAATGTCTCCACATATTCAATGCAGATAATAGTTGCCAACTCAAGATAATGAGTCACATAGTTCTACTCGTGCTCATTCAATTTCCTAGACTAATAACATACCACCTTTCCCTCCTCCATCAAGAATCCACCAATTCCTCTCTTGTAGGCATCTATACACACCACAAACTCTTTATCTAGATCTGCAATCTTAAGAACTGGAGCATTTGTCAACAACTTCTTCAGTTTCTCAAAACTTGCTACACATTCCTCTATCCATTCAAATTTCTTCTCTTTCCTCTGCAAATATGTAATGGGATATTGATGCGTGAGAATTTTTGGATGAACCTTCTATAGTAACCTGCTAACCCCATGAATTATTTGACTTCATTCACATTCTTAGGAGTTGCCCACTCCTTGATATCCCTTATCTTTTCTGGATCTACTATTATGCTTACCTTGGAAACAACATGTCCCAAGTAATGCACCTATGTTTGAAAGAAAATTCACTTGCTAAGCTTGGCATACAACTGATGCTCTTTTAGCAATCTCAACACTGCTTCTAAATGCTCATAATTCTCTTCCTCATTCTTAGAATATATCAAGATGTCACTAATGAATACAATAACAAACTTGTCAAGATAAGGCAAGCACATAAAAATAGTTGGAACATTAGTCAAACCAAATGGAACTACAACAAACTCATAATGCCCATACCTGTTCCTGAAAGAAGTCTTGTAGATGTCCTCTTCTATGATGCGTACTTGATGGTATCCTGATCTCAGGTCAATATTCGAGAACATTGTTTCTCCCTCCAATTGATCAAACAAGTCATCAATCCTTGAAAATGGGTACTTTTTCTTGATCGTCACCTTGTTCAACTACCTGTAATCAATGCAAAACCTAAGAGTACCATCCTTCTTTTTCATGAAAAATATTGGTGCACCCCAAGGTGATACACTTGGCCTAATGTATCCCTTATCAAGCATTTCCTTTAACTGCAACTTCAACTCTACTAACGCTAGTGTGCTCATCGTGTAAGGTGCCTTTGATGCTAGTGATGCCCTTGGTACTAACTCAATAATACAGGGTACCTCTTGAATACTTTTGCATCCTCAACAACCTTACCCTTGTCACTAGAGATATGGAATGCAAATATCACACACCCTTTCCTACAACTGCGCTTAGTTTGCATAGCTGTGACCATCCTCACTAATGTAGGCTTCTTATTTCCCTAAAAGATTCTCTTTTCCCCATTATCATCTAGGCACTCAATAGCCTTGTCATAACAATCTACTTTGGTCCTGTGAAAACATAACCAATCCATGCCCAAAAGCATACTATATGATCCCAGTGTAAATACATTCATATGTGTTGTTGTAGGCATACCATTCAACGCAAATGCATAAGCTCTTACCCAATGATGAACCCTCTTCTTAGTACCTATAGCCAACTGCACCAACCAAGACTCCACATGCAGTTCTTTTCTCAAGCCACACTTATCCACCAGGCTAGGATTAGCATAACTATAATTATGTCCAGGATCAATCAAAATAGAAACAAATCGACCATAGAGATTGCCTCCCATCTCAATAATGGATGCCTGATGATCTTCCTGCTTGTTTTCCATAGCTACATAAATACGAGGAATGTTATGACCAACATCCCCAATTGTCTGCGCCTCCTGAGCACTATAGATCTGAGGCCTACCACCTTGGTACAATGGACAATTCTTCTTGCGATGATATTTCCCAAATATCCAACACTGCAATGGTCCCCTACCATCACCTTTGTTCTATTATTTTCCAGGCTGCGACCCATGTCCCTTCTCAACTGCATTGAACTTCTTGTAAGGAACCACATTTTATTTCTCACTTGCATCCTGAGGTCTTCCCCACTTTGGTGGCCACTTCCATTTAATTTTCTCATCTCCTTTCAAGTCATGCTTAGGCTCATCTTTACATTTTGACTGCTCATAACAATTCTTTAGCTTCTTGATGGCTTCCTCCAATGATCTGGGCTCATCAAAATCAATCTAGTCTCTATATGTGCCTAGAAACCCACTAATGCATCTTTGAACCTTAGCCTTCTCATCCTTTAGATAAGGCACATACCTCAACAAATCATGGAACTTTCTATTATACTCATAATATGCCAAGGAACCCATCTGTAGCTCATAAAATTCCTTAGCTTTGTCATCATAGTACCTCTCAGAAAAGTGCTTCTTCTTGAAGAGTCTCTCAAACGCATCCCAAATCAACTATTCTTCCTGAATTCCCTTGGCATTATTCACATCTTCCCACCAAATATTTTCTTTCCCTTTGATATTGAAGGTGGATATCTTGGCTTTCATGTTCTCTAAATAGATGTGCAATCTGAATAAGTTCTTCATCCCAAGCAACCATGCCTTTTCATCTTCTGACTTCTTCATCTCTCCATTAAATATATGTGGCTTGACTTTCTTGAAATCCTCAGTAAAGTACTCACCCCTCCTATAAGGATGATGATGGTGATTATTGTGATGATGTCTCATGGATGAGGAGGCTAGAATGATTCCCATACATACCAGTCCTCATGTTAGGTGTATCCAATGATATGCCACCTTTAATTGTATCCCCTCTATCCAACCTATATGTGTACCGAGACTTGCTACCATAGGCTCCCTTAGTTTTCTCTTCCTTCTCTTGATTGATCCTCAACTATCCTTGTCTCTGCAAACCTGACAAGCTCCGAAGCATCACTACATTGACCTCTACCTGCTTCTCCTAAGCCCTTGAAAGTCTTTCTTGATCCTAAACCAACCATTCATTGTCCACTTTGCAACTTCTGATCTCTGCCCTCAAACTCCTCAATCTATCTGCTATACCAGGAAAATTCCCTCCTCCTCACTGCCCAACTGATCTATAGGGAGAGTCATGGGAACTGTAGTCTACCATTTTTCTTGTCATATTTGCTTTTATTCTTCCTACAAGTGTACCATGTCAGATAAACCAAATAGATACCAAAATCAAAACCATACCTCATTGATGTTCAAGGGAGGCTTATCTCATCTGCAAGATCAATCCACATTAGCATGATACATGTATAATTATAACCATATCAATATAACAACATCATGCATGACCATACCAACTATACACCATGACCCCATGCATGATAACCATAACCATGACAACATCAGACTTTACCCAAAGAGAGCGTAACTCGCTCTGATACCACCCTATAATCGCCTCCTCCCACATTTTCTTTCACCGACTTGCCCAAGGTAAACATGAGCTAAGGGTCACTATGATAAGACTCAACCTCCTATATGAGCTTAAGGAAATGGAGTTGAAAACTTAAGACCTTACTGACTTCCCTCAGATTCTACAAGACCTCCAGGAGCAACCCAACCCCTCGAGGTGTCCAACCCCTAAGATAACTCTCTTTTTCATTAACCTAAAGCCTTATTCTCTCCCTTACCAAGGCATGCAAGTGATTGTAGCCCTCCAGTCGCACAAATAAGCCTTCCTCCATGTGACTATGGAATTTTCCAGTCAATTCTATGCTAACGATCACGAATTTTGAGCCCCTTTTTCAGGTCTAGGACTCAGGCCTTTGTCCAAAACTTAGTGAAACTTCCATAAATGATAAATGACATAGAAACAAAGCTTATAAACCAAAACTTGAACTGGTACTTGACCCGACTCCTGCGAACCGGGACTAACATTCCGTCAAACACATTGTAAACATGAAACCTACAAGTCATGAATGCATATTTGAACATAAGGATCTGAAAACTTATCTAAAGTTAAACAAGAAGGGACAATGGATTCTCACAATATTTGTCATAACACCAATTAGGCCATGCATTCATTAACTAGGCATTCATTAATGGAAATGTGTTAACATCCATACTTTGTTATGTCAACTAACCATGCTTATAACCAACATATAACTAGATAAATAACAATGAGAGAACAACCATTAAAGCCACGTAATAACAAGTAAATTTACTCATCAAAAGCAAGAGAAACTTAGCTCTTATTAACCATATGCAAAAGGAAACCTAGTCAGGGACTTCCACTTACCACCCAGCCATAAATTGGACTGAAACAAATCTTTCTTTCAGCCAATCACCCTCATGCCATATTCCAAGCATGAATGTGGTATCTCATGGGATAAACCAATCCATAAATAACCAAGGGAATCGAGAGGTTAAACCATCTCCACCCTCACCATACCATGATCTCACCTAAACATGTCCCGAGATTACAAAACCAAACCGAGCTTGGATGCCTCACAATTCCTTCATCATCCCTTGAGGAACTTTCCTATCTCCACCCACCTGTTGAGGGCTTATTGGAGAAAACCATCTGTAACCCTAACCCTTGGGATTTTCCCAAGACCACCTCACCTAGATCCAAAACATTCTGGAAATGCAAAGCTTAACCAAGAAAGAATCCCATCACACCATGACTATTCGGAAATGGAAAGGAAAGGCTAAAAACCACTATCAAAACTCGACAAAATCCATGCCATCGACAATGATGAAACCAAATAGACACACGCATATGCCATGCATGCCAAAACCAACTAGGAAATCACACATACAATATGTTACCTACAAGTATTCTATCAAAGTTGTCTACTCCAACCTTTCCTTGCTTTATCCTTGTTCCTTTTCCTTCCCTACCCTCCCTTGTCCTTCCTTTGCTTTCATTGCTTTCCTTCTCCTCTTGGTGCTCTTCTCCTCTCTGAGAATAACTCCAAAACTAAACTGACAAAAGACTACCAACTGATGCTTTGATGTCTTTTTATTATTAATGCCTCTAATTTCTTCACATTTCCTCTATTTTCCTTTAATTTCCTCCTCACATGCAACTTGTGACCTTTCACCTCCCTTTTCTCCTAATTTCCTTTATTTTCATAAAAAAAAATGCCAATTAATGCCTCTTTTCCTTTTCAAAGCATTTTCCATTGCCTTTGCCAATTTCCCCTTAGCCATAAACACAACAAGTGATGCCCACTAGGATATTTTTCCCAACATTCAGCTTGGAATAAGTGTTCCATGACCTTGGTCTTATTTTCCCCTTATTAACTTTATTACATGAAAATTTAACCCAGGGTTGTTCTAGGATGCATGTGCTACATTGAGTAGCAAGGAAGAACATGTTTAGGGCCGAGAAGTTGGAAAGCTCTGGCATAAGTGCATGGGACACCTACACCATGGAGGTTTGCAAATAATGCAACATATCACCACTGGATTTCTAAAGTGCACCCTTAATCAACATGATGTCTGCGAGGGATACACTCTTGGAAAATATGTTAAATCCTCCTTCCAGGGCCAGGATAACAGAGCTAGAGCCATATTGGAGTGAGTTAACTCAGATGTGTGTGGACCATTTTCCACAGTCTCAACTACAAAGCACAAGTATTATATGATCTTCATAGATGATTTTTGTCGCAAATTTTGGATGTATTTCATGAAGAAGAAAGATGAGTTTATTCAAAGTTTGTTGAATTTAAAGCCTTATTTGAAAATTATATTGGAAAGAAAATTAAATCCCTAAGAATTGATTATGGAGGAGAGTATGTGTCTAATGCCTTTAAATAATTATGTGCCAAGGAGGGTATTATAATGGATTTGATTGCACCCCAAAACCCATAACAAAATCGGGTTGCAAAGAGAAAAGAGAGAAGTATTGTAGGAGTTGCTAGAGTAATGTTACATGACTAGGGGTTGCCACTATCCCTATGGGAAAAATCCTGCAATATAGTTGTTTATTTTCAAAATAGGAGCCCTCATGAGATTCTTGGAATGATTACACCTGAAGAGGCTTTCACTGGGAGGAAGCCATATGTATCCCACTTTTGCATTTTTGGATCCATAGTCTATTGTCATGTCTCTAAAGATAGCAAGAAAAAGTTGGATCCCACTACAAAGAGGGGGACCTTTGTAGGCTATACTAAGAAAACTCATATTTACCAGGTGTACATGCCCTCACTTAGGATGAATATTATGAGGAGGGATGTGAGATTTGATGAGGAGAAAGCCATGAGGAGTTCTCTAGAGTGAGAGTTGAGCATACCACTAGAGGAGGAGCTTCTAGCTCCAAAGGAGGAGCCTTAGTTATATCCATAGAGTTAGATCTTGCTCAAAGGAAAGAGGACATTCCAAGAGGATGATGTGGAGCAACCACATATGGAGGAGCAAAGAGTAGACCGAGTGGAAGCACCCACTCACACATAGCCTTCCAAAGAAGGGAGGAAGAGGTCCAGGATGGCTGAAAAATGGTGCTGGAAGTTTAGGAGTAGGTTAGAGCTCCTAGTTCCTACGTGGATAGAGGAGATCACTAGACAAATATACAAGATATATGGCACTCATGTCAGATTTTATTGACTCTAAGCCATCTTCTTTCGAAGAGGAAATTTCCCAACAGGTGTGGGTAGATGCCATGGTGGAGGAGTATGACTCCATCATGAAGAATGATGCTTGGGAGGTTGTTCCTAGACCTGAGGCCAAATCAGTTATTAGCTCCAAGTGGTTGTATAAGGTGAAACATGTAGTTGATAGAAGTATTGAGAAGCACAATGTCAGATTTGTGGCCAAAGGCTTCTCACAAGCGGATAGGATTGATTATGAGGAGACATTTTCCCCTGTGGAAAGATGGATGTTAATATTGCCTTCTGTAATGGAGTGGTTGAGGAAGAGATCTACATTGAGCATCTTAAGGGGTTCAAGACGTTTAGCAATGAGACACGTGTGTAGGTTCAAGAGAGCCCTCTATGGTCTCAAGTAGGAACCTCATTCTTGGTACACTCACATAGATTCTTATCTCAATGGATTGGGCTTCACTAAGAGTGAAGCAGATGCCAATCTCTACTACATTATGGTAGATGGTTGTCTTCTCATCTTAGTTCTCTATGTGGATGATTTGATATTGACAAGAGATGACAGGTTGATCCAATCTTGCAAGGAGGACCTTGCAAGAGAGTTTGAGATGAAGGATATGGGTTTGATGCACTACTTCCTTGGCTTGGAGGTGTGGCAGGGAGATGGAGAGATATTTGTTGGATAGGGGAAGTACACCTCTGAAATCCTTTAGAGATTCCACATGCAGGATTGCAAACCCATGGATGCTCCTCTAGGTACGCATTAAAGGAAAGAGGATGCTTCTATAAGAGAGGTAGTAGATGGCACTATCTATAGACAATTGGTGGGGTCCTTGATGTACTTGGTGAACACAAGGCCCGATATTTGTTTTACAGTTAATCAACTTAGTCAGTTCATGGTGGAGCCTTCCAAGTTTTGTTGGAAAGCAACAAAACATGTTCGTAGATACCTTAGAGGCACAACCAAATTTGGTTTATGTTACAGGAAGAATGATGGAGTGAAGCTCCAAGGATTCATAGATACAGATTAGGCAGGGAGTCCCTTAGATAGAAGGAGCACATTAGGAGCAATCTTCAGTGTTGAGTCAACAACAATTTCTTGGTACAACAAGAAATAGAGATCTGTAGCACTCAGATCAGCAGAGGCCGAGTATATGGTTGTTAGTCAAGCAACATGTGAGGCTATTTGGATGAGGAAGATCTTGGTTGTTCTCTTCAGTTAGGTAATGGAGCCTACATTGATCCACTATGAAAATCAGAGTTGTATAAAACTCTCTGAAAATCCAGTGTTTCATGATAGGTCCAAGCATATAGACATCAAGTACCATCACTTGAGAGATTGTGTGCATAGGAGGATTGTTATGTTACAATACATTCCTACAGAGGAGCAGGATGCATACATCTTGACAGAGCATTTGAAAAGAGGCAAGTTCAAGTTCCACAAGAGAAGGATTGTGGTTGTTCAAAACCCTTTTCTTGCTAAGAGGGAGTGTTAAATTGTAGCAAGAAAAGGCTTCATTTGACTTGTCCCCTAGGAAAATGGAGAAATTTGAATTTCCACTTAAACAGGATGAGTTGTTAGACACTTAGCAAGAGTGACATGGCCAAGTCACTTAGTTAAGTCAATCAATTCAAGTTTGCATTAGGGGAATTTTGAGGTCTAAAATGGGACTCCTAAGGAAATTATAAAATAATAGTGGAAATAATAAAATAAGATCAGATTACATCATCAAATTTTAGAGGGATAAAAGAAAAAAAAATCAACTCGTATTTTCAACTTATCTCCCTATGGGTTTACTCAAATTTCGAGTGGAAACACTCTTTGGATGCAGAATTTTATTCCTCATCCAAGGAGTACCCATGTTGCATACTTTCAATGGAGCCTACTACACAAAAAATGAGAAATACATGAAAACGTGATTGCAATCACGTTTTTTCATGTATTTCTCATTCTTTGTGTAGTGGGGTCCATCAAAAGTATGCAACATGGGTATTCCTTGGATGAGAAATTAATTTTTTCATCCAACGAGTAATCCCCCTCGAAATTTGAGTAAAACCTTAGGGAGATAAGTTGAAAATACGAGTTGAAAAAATAGTTTTATTATTTTTTAAACTTTTTACTTTTTTACTTTAAAAATGATGAATCATCCCCCATGGTTGACATCATTATCTTGAATCCTATTAGTTCTAATTAAGTCTATTTTGGTTGTACATTTTCTTAGGAGGCCCATTTTAGACCTCAAAATTCCCCTAATGTGGGCAAGAAGTAGAGTTGTGCATGAGTTGATTACTAAGATCTAGATATCTAGTGGAGTTATATTTAGTGAAAGTCAGTTATTTGAGCTCTAGTCTGGAATATAGAGTCAGTATGAGTTCAGTTGAGTAGTTTTAATTGTTGTTAACTCATTGATCTCTCAGTTAACTAGTCAATTTACTGAAAATATCCCTAGTCATGCATGCAATTCAAATTTCCTAGAGAAGTTGGAGGAAAAGGCACAATTGTAATTATTATTGTATACTAGTGAGTGTATAGAGTTTGCATTGAGTAGGTGAGAAATTCTCTTGGGATTTTAGTAAGGCAATAAGAGCTTCCCTATTTTTTAGGAGCATGAAATGCGTAAGGAAATAGGAGGAAGTGGGAGGTCTATTTTGCCTAAGTATTGGGTAGAGAAGACTTAGGAGGAAGAGATCAATATTGTAGTCTAGGTTGAGCTTTGAGGATTGAAGTTGTCATTGTAATAGATCATCATTCTCATCTGATTTAATACAAACAAAGGAGGGGTTTTTCCCTGTTGGATTTGTGTTCTTGTGATTGAATGATTGCATGTGTTTCTATTTTATGTTTTCCATTCCGTAGATTGAGTAGAAGAAATTTATGTATATTATTTTCAATCTGAATTCATTAGCAACTGCAAATTTTCAGTTATTTCTACACCCAGACATATTCTCAAATCTAGATTCATATAGTAATGATTCTAGTGACCTTTCTATTGAAACCTTTCCTTCAATTGGTACACATTCCTTTGAAGGCCAAACTATTATGAAGGAGTATTCTTTTCTGATCAAAGATAGTTTTGATTCTATTTCTTATCCTTTTCTGGAAATTATTGATTCAAATCAACCTCATGATTTTCAAGAAAGAGAAGACATTTATGATGATTTTTTTGAGGATGATGGCATGGAATCACCTCAAACATAAAGTGACTTAAGTTTATATCTAAGTATAGAGTCAATAGATTCTTCTACCCTTTCCTTTTCTCCTATAGATAAATAAAATCTTATATGTAATGATGAGCTTAATTTTCAAGTTTCCAATGCAACATACTTTGATAGTCTCAATCAAGCTTGTCATGGTAAAGTTCCCTTGCCTCTTCTTCCTGCTAACAAATCCGACCATGCAAATAAGTGCAGGTATTTCAGTTCTCTTTCTAATTTTAATAACAATAGTTTAGATAATCATGTACATATATTTAATGTCCATAGGTTTTGACATCTAAAGGTATATCATCACAACCAAGACTGTTAGGTTCTTCTACTTGGAATGGCCTTCAAGAAGTATCAAGTATTCATCCTTACTTCTATGATCCTTTTGAGATATACTTGGAGAATTCTTTTCAAGGGAATATTTTTGTACATAAGTTGTCTTTTTGTATATACTTGTTAAAGGTAGATGTACAATGTTATGTTCTTTGCTTTTGAAACCTTGTCTTGTTACTTTCACTGATGCATGTTATGTCTTGGGTCACAAGAATAAATCTAATGGAGTGGCTACATTGGAAATATGCATATACTTAGTTTATTTTATTCCTGCAATACAATAGTGTACAATGTATATAGTAAGAGTAGAATTAGTTTAGACTAGTTTAGTTTGATTTTCTTTTTCTTTTTTAAAGCAATTATAATTTCTTATTAAGCAAACATAAAGGAAATAGTTTCTTTCTTATGTTTGTTATCAATGCATACTTGTAAGCCTTATCATTAGTTGTTCACATACTTGTAAGCTTACAAAGAATTTCTCATTTTCAATTAATTAAGAAAGAATGCTCATTTTGGCTAAAATTCATAACATAATTGCATTAAGGTTTTACTTCAATAAGAATCCAAATTAATTAATAATCCACAAGACAAAGATAGCCTAATTCCAAAATAAATGCTATTCCACACAAACTTTTAGTTATGTTAAGCCTTTTCTTTATATTGTTTTACGATAATTTTAAATACTTATGGCTCATTCTTTTTCTTTATCTTTCTTTGTCTATTTTTTAATTCCTTTTGATTTCTAGTTGGGTGTGGTTTGATTTCATTTTGGTTTTAGGATTTTTTTGTCTTTCTAATAAATTGTTATGGGAGAACATAACAACTAAATAGGGATTTATTATTGGTCCAACATCAAATGGTGATTCAAGGGAGTTTTACTCTAATATTTTCATGGGTTTTCATTTACCTTAAAGAGACATCTTCATTGATTTTTGAGTCTTTTCACATTAATTCTTTTTCTCTAGCAGAACATTTATCTTCTCCAAGTAATAAGGTTTATCTCTTAAAGGAAATAACTAATTTGAGTCTAACTCGATGAATCCCACCCATCCCACCACTTCACATAAAAACCTCTAGATTGATAGTTGTAGGGAAAGATGAGGAAGTCAAAATCTTAAAAAACACTATATTAATTTTTTCTCTCTTGTACCATCATACCCCTTTCACCTAGCTATATCGATATGTCTCACTTATATATTTATCAAAAGGGTGACACAAAAGGGGAAGAAAACGTGGGAAGTGTAAGAAAACCCATTGGAGTACTGAACAAGCTCGCTGGAAACAGGGTTATACTTGTGCGGTACTAAGACAACTTCGTTGGGGTATTGAACAAGCTCACTGGCAGTGAAGCGATGCCGAGTAAGGGGGACCATTTATATCGATGAATGTATACTTTCTCTCAACTTCCTATATGAACCTCTTTTATCACTCACACAAGGTAAACTAATAAATTGAATATTTCCCTAAATATCTAGATTCATTGTTTTAGACTCAGTTTGTTTCAAGTACTTATCATTTTATAACTCATATTTCTTGATCTATTAATGCGGGACAATGGGAATGTTTTAATGTTTGAAGACTTCATGAAATTCATCACTTTAACCTTTTGATAAATTTAAACCCATTACCTTTTAAACCAAATATAACTAGTTCACCTAGTTTGTTGCCAGTTTTTGTAGCATCAAACACACCGCCCCCCCCACCCCCCCGCCACCCCCCCACATTTTTGGTTTTGTCTTTTGACAATGTATGGGGTCCTCCTACTATAGAGCTTTGAAATTACACCTCTCCTACACATTTTCCCAGACTTTTTCTCCTCACCAGCACTCCATAAGCTATCAGATATCATTGCATATTGATTTTAAAAGAGCATTTAAGTGGTTTTCTGACTATGTTTTTGTGTTTGCTGTTTGAACTAGATTTTGCTCATTAGCTGCGGAATCCAGTCACTTTCCGCAACTGATTCAACTTTCCGCAACTGTTTTTGTTAAACTCTATGTTGCAGGTGTCACCAGGCAAAACAAGCCACATGGGCAAGTTAGAAATGACCTGGACATGGATCAGGTCCTATTGGTTCAACCGAATTCATCAAGGGAAGTTGTGGTCAACGGTGGTCAAACGATGGTCCAACGTAAGAGTCCTACGGCAACCAGACTCTGTTTTCCAACACGTGAAGGATTCTGAAGGATGTGTGGCCATTCCTAAATCTCTGGGGTCTGTTTCCACGTGTAGACTGCCCCACGATGCAAATCCAACAACCACAGTTGATAGATTTAATAGTCTCGGCAACCATTACGCTAAATCCATGGACACTGTCTTTTACGTGTCCCCTGTTCATGTAGTTTTACAAGAAAATAGTTATGTAACCTTTGTTATAAATAATGCGTTTCTATAACGCATAGTCTTAGTCTTTTGGTTAATGTAATTTTGCTGTTCAAAGTCCACTGTGCCGTGACACTAGTTTTATTGTTGTAACTGTGTTTTGAAATATATTAGAAGACTCTGTTTCTACATGATTGCGTGAACGTAATTTTGGATTGATAGCCTGTTGACCGAGGCTGTGCAGAGGGCCCTTGTACGCTGAGGTTTTGTTTTCATTTTTCTGTAAAGTTTCATGCATTGTTCCCTTATTTCCATTGCATATATTCCACCTGTGTATATTTCAATTGTCATGGTATTAACATTCCAATTCTATTCATGATTTTACAGCTTTGTATAACACTGATCAGTGCATGTATGTTTCAGGATAGAGTAGGCAGCCCGGGCATCTGCATATAATTTTCACAATGACTAATGACATGGGATTAATTCTCTGCTGACTTTGCTTTTCCTAGTTTTCAATTCCATTTCTGTTTTGTTGATTTCAGTTTTGTTTACTTGCTTTGTTAGTTAGCTTAAATATTAAATTGCTCATATCATTGACGGTTACCTCTGAAAGCCATAGCTAGGCTAATTGGCGAGGGATCAAATTATGAATGTGTGATTTGATTTTAGTTTTACTTTTTTGCAATTAGATATTAAATTGCTCATATAATTGATGGTTACCTCGGAAAGCCATAGCTAGACTAACTAGGGAGGGATCAAATTATGAATGTGTGATTTGATATTAGTTTTACTTTTCTGCAATTAGATATTAAATTGCTCATATCATTGACAGTTACCTCCGAAAGCCATAGCTAGACTAACTGGCGAGGGATCAGATTATGAATGTTGTGATTTGATTTTAGTTTTACTTTTCTGCAATTAGATATCAGATTGCTCATGTTATTGACGATTATCTCCGAAAGCCATAGCTAGACTAACTGGCGAGAGATTGAACTATGAATGATGTAATTTGATTTTAGTTTTACTTTCCTTGCAATTTTTGATTTCTTTGAGTGCAGTAGCTTAAATCATTTTTCTGTATTTAGACAGCAGCAGAGATGATAGTTTCATGATCAGTAGTTCATTACTTATTTGTTTTAGATAGCAGCACATCTTTCATTCTTGTTCAAGTATTACTGTCATCACTAGTATATTCTAAGATCTTCTGAAGTGTTAAGTGCTGGAAACCATTATAGAGGACATAATTGCCTAAAATCCATATCCATGCTTGCCTTCTAAAGACCCAGGAATAGCCATTCACATTAGGAGATAAACGAAGATAAAAACCCCCAAAACAAAATAAAAATTGAAAAACGAAAAAAATATAAGAAAGAGGCTATCTTGCACATATAGTGCGCCACACTTCATTAGTTTACAACTCCCGGATTGATAATTAATGTAGCAATTTAGGACACACTAAATTGACCAAACATTTTGGCGCTGTTGCCGGGGAAGTGTAACTAGGTAGCCAATCTCTTAAAAAAAAAGAAGGGAAAAATTGATAACTTCTTGAAGTATGCTCTCCTCTTGCACCTAGTGTGATCTGGAGGATCAGAAAAGAGAGTTGTTAGTTTAATAATTTCTTGATTATGCTCTCTTCTTGCACCTAGTGTGACTTGGAAGATTAGAAAGAGAATTATTGGCCCAACTTGAAAAATAAAAAAAAATGACATGCATAGAGCAAGAGATTCTAGGGGAAGGTTTATAGCTAGGGCCAAAAGCTCGATTTTCACAACTCCAGCTACTTTAAGGCATAGACAAGATACACCTCCATCATCTCCGACTCACACTCCGAACCTTAGGATTCCTGGAATTCAAGGGGCAGTAGCTGAATTAGGAGACTCTCCCACACTATCCATTAAATCTGACATAGGAGAAGAACCTTTCTTTACTTCTACAGGGGAACATATTGTAATCAAAGAGGTAGAATCACCTGAAGAAGAAGAGGGAGAAATTCCTCCTCGTTCACCATTAATAGAAGAACCAAAGGACTCTGAGAACTCTGAGAAAACTATCATGACAGAGGAAGTAGTAAATGGATTTGGAGGAGGGGGTAGAGGTAGAGGTAGAGGAAGAGGAAATAATGGAGGAGGTAGAGGTAACAATGGGGGAAATAGGGATGGAGATAACTCATTTGGATTCCCTATAGCCGATGAGGAGACCCATACAACAATGAAAAACATTTCACCATCTGTCCTCCCAAACTTTTATGGGTTGTGAAATGAGGATCCTGAAACATTTCTATTTGAGTTTGAAGTCTTGTGCAGAACCTATGACTATATGGAAGACTCTCAAAAACTCAAATTGTTTCCTTAAACATTGAAAGGAGCTGCTTTGAAATGTTTCATGGGATTAGTCACTCAATCTATTAGGACTTGGAATGATATGAAACAAACATTTTTGGATAGATACTTGGATTATTGTATGCCCACCAATCATAAGGAGGAGGTATTCAAAATGATGCAAAAAGAAGATGAAAACTTGGAGAATTTACTTGAAAGATTTCAATACAACTTAAAGAGAGAAAAAATGAGTAATTTAGATGAGGAAACCATGAAAGCCCTTCTATTGAAATCCATTAGAGATGAATGGATAGATAATTTAAACATGATGGGGAAGGGAGATATTTCTCAACTTCCACTCCATGACATAGCAGAACTATGTGTCCATCTCTCAAGGGGGAAATCTAAAACTAGAAAAGGGCCTAGAGATCCTTCTCTTATTGGAGCAAACAAATCTGCAACTGAATCCATAAGTAGGGTAGAGATTGGCAATATGCTTGATGAGTTCAAAACTGATATTCTAGGGAGCCTTAGTGAACAACTAGACACCCTTAAAATACAAAACAAGCAGAAAGCAGAAGCCGAAGCCTTAGCCATCTTTTGTCCAAAATGTAGAAAGAAACATGCTTTAAGGGAATGTCCCTTGGATGCAAAAGTTGTAGAGACATGTATGATTTGCTCAGAAAGACATAAGACCAAGGATTGTCCTTCGATTCTTGGGCTCAAAGCTGTCTTTCAGGAAGATCCAAATTCAGTAGAATCCCTTTGTTTTGTTTCAAGAAGACCATGGTAGGGGCCACAAAATCAAGGATTTAACAATCCTCTGAACTTTCAGCTCCCACCAAATTGGAATTCTTGGCAACAACCTTGGCCCCAATCTCAAAATCCATACCAATCATGGGCACAAGGGATGCAAAATCCTTATGGGAGATTTGCTCAATTTTATCAATATCCTCCACCTTTTCAAAATCAACAAAATCCAGAACTTCCAAATCGAAACCCACAGCTTTCATTACCATTTCCACAACAACAACCTTCTCAAAAAAATCCAAATTCTCAACTCTTGCTTCCATTTCAACAAAAGACAAATCAACTACCAGCCCAGCCATTGCCAAATCCCAATAAAAAAAATCCTCAGAATTCTTACATGGTAGAAGGACAACCATTTCCTACCTATATGATTGTTCCTCTCAATGATGTACAACTCAGGTCTGGTAGAGTTTTGGAAAAACCTTCTATGGATGTTCAAGAGCAAGATACCTCCGAGGAGGATTCTCTTAAAGCCAATAAAGGTTCTTAGGACGCATCTCTTCAAAACCCAACCATTCAAAAAGAAAAAGAGTCAACCCCCACAACTCCTGTAGTTGAGCAACCTGCATCTTCATCCACACCTCCTTTCCCTGAAAGATTACAAATTGACAAAGGGATGGAAAAACAAATCTTGTTGCCTGACTATGACTTTCTAGATGAATTAAAGAATGTTTGTATCAAGATTCCCTTGCTACAAGCCATTAGAGATATTCCTATTCTAGAAAAAACAATAAAGGAGTTGAGTCTCAAAAGACCAGGAAGGAAATCAAGAGATACAAGAAGAATCCACCTGGTAGGAAAAATTGCAGATATCATGATGGGAAAAATTACCATGCAGAAATATGTAGATCCAGGTAGTCCAATTGTCAAGACACATATAAATGGGGTAGAAATTCCGAATACTTTGATTGACTTAGGGGATGCTAGCAACATTATGAGTAGATAGACTATGGAACAGCTAAAACTTCCTAACCTTCTTTTTACACCTACCTTACTGCAACTTGCAGATAGATCGATAATCAAACTAGATGGTGTATTAGAAAACATTTCAGTCTCCTTAGATTCTTGGGAATATCCAGTAGATTTCATGATTTTGACTCCCAAGAGTAATTTAGGAGGGCATCCACTCATCTTAGGAAGACCTTGGCTAGCCACAACTGATGCTTTCATTAGTTGTAGATCTGGGGACATGTACATTTCTGATGGTAGTTCGACAAAGAAATTCAATTTGTATCCTCCAGCAAAAGTAGTTACAGAAGTAGGAGACAATGAATGGGTCGATGATGAGGACACTATACAACCTGTCTTTACCATTTCTGAAATTAGTGAAGATAGTCAAATTCTGAACACATTAGAAAATTTTGAAACATCTTCAGAATATGACCACACATAATTTCAGTTAGATTCTGACATTGAGTATTTATCATCAAGACAAATGTCTCTTTACTCTATGGAAGAGTTTGGTAGTTCTACCATTGATATTTTTCCCGGTAAAACACTGAATATCAACAAAAATTTGGAAAAATCACAACAGGGAGAGCTAACCAAAATCTTGCAAAAACATTCCACTGCATTTGCATGGGAGTATATTGATATGAAAGGTATTGACCCTAAGACTTGCATCCATCATATCTATATCGAGGAAAACAGTAGACCAATCAGACAACCTCAGAGAAGGATGAATCCAAATCTTAGGGAGATAGTGAAAGAAGAGCTCCAAAAACTACTCAATGTAAACTTCATTTATCCAATTTCAGATAGTCGATGGGTTTCTCCTTTGGTTATAGTACCCAAAAAGAATGGTAAATGGAGGGTATGCATTGATTACATGGAATTGAACAAAGCAACCTTGAAGGATCACTTTCCTTTGACCTTTATCGATCAAGTATTAGATACATTAGCAGGCAAAACGTACTTTTCATTTCTGGATGGTTTTAGTGGTTATAATCAAATCCAGGTAGCACCTGAGGATCAGGACAAGACCACATTTACCTGTCCATGGGGAAATTTTGCTTATCGAGTGCTTCCTTTTGGATTATGTAATGCACCTGCAACATTCCAAAGAGCAGTTCTAGGAATTTTTTCTGATCTAATCCGTGATTGTGTAGAGGTTTATATGGATGATTTTACAGTTTATGGTAATTTGTTTGAAGAGGCATTAGAAAATTTGGAAAAAGTCCTTATAAGATGTAAAGAGACAAACCTTTCATTAAGCCATGAAAAATGCTTTATGATGTTTACTGAAGGTATTGTTTTAGGACATCATATTTCAGGGGATGGGATTAAAGTTGATAGATCAAAAGTTGAAGTCATCTCCAAATTGCCTATTCCAAATTGTCAAAAAGATGTTAGAAGTTTTCTAGGATTTACTAGATACTATAGAAGATTTACAGAAAAATTCACTAAAATAACATCTCCACTCTTCAAACTGCTTACAAAAGACTGTGAATTCAAATGGGATCCTGATTGTCAATCAACATTTGAAACTTTGAAAACAAGAATATCTGAAGCGCCTATCTTGAGAGGACCAAATTGGAAACTCCCTTTCCATATTTCTACAGATGCTTCAGATACAGCTCTAGGAGCTGTGTTGGGTCAAAAAGATTTAGTTCCTTATGCCATTTACTATACCAGTAAAAATTTGACTCCCACTAAGTTGAATTATATTGTGACTGAAAAAGAGTTCTTAGCTGTTGTTCATGCAATCAATAACTTTAGACACTATATAACAGGCTATGAAACTTTTATTCATACTGATCATTTTGCAATTAGATATCTAATGAACAAACCTGTTACTAATGGCAGAGTTACAAGGTGGCTCCTACTTTTACAAGAATTCAATATTACTGTGTTAGATAGACCAGGGAAACAAAATACAATAGCTGATTTCTTGTCTAGGATTCAGAATACTAAAGAAGATTCTCCTGTAGAGGATAAGTTTCCTGATGAATATTTATTTGCAGTAACTACTAAGACTCCTTGGTATGCAAATATAGCTTACTATTTGGTTACCAGGAAACTACCTCCACATTTATTTCCTAGTGAAAGAAGAAAGATTATTTAGGAGAGTTCAAAATATTCATCAATTTCTAACGAATTGTTTAAAACAGGGTCAGATCTTGTGATCAGAAGATGTGTTAGGGAAGATGAAATGCCTGATATCCTCAAAGCATGTCATGATGAACCATGCGGTGGACACTTTGCTGACAAAAGGACAGCCTATAAAATCCTCTCTTTAGGATATTTTTGGCCATCCCTCTTCAAAGATGCAAAACAATATGTCAAAAGGTGTGACAGGTGCCAAAGAGTAGGGAAACCTACCCTTTCAAATGAAATGCCATTGCAACCACAGGTACTCATCGAACCCTTTGAAAAATGGGCTTTAGATTTCATTGGACCTATTAACCCACCATCTAAACAAAGAAAGTATATATTGGTATGTACTGATTATGTCACTAAATGGGTAGAAGCCAAAGCATTATTTTCTGCTACTGAAAATTCAATTGTATTTTTCTTTATGAGGATATTTTTACTCGCTTTGGTGTTCCAAGAGAAATTGTGACAGATCAAGGAAGTCAATTCACATCCAACCTAGTGGAGAAGCTGATGGAAGAATACAAAATCAAGCACATAAAATCTACTCCTTACCATCCGCAAGCCAATGGTCAAGTGGAGTCTACAAACAAAGTTATTGAAGCCATCATCACCAAAACTATTCATCTACACAGAAGAGATTGGGCAGAAAGGCTTCCTGAAGCCTTGTGGGCCTACAGAACTACATGGAGAAATACAACAGGACATTTTCCCTATGAACTTGTTTATGGGAAAGAATTCCTGCTCCCCATTGAGTTCCAAGTCAAAACTTTCAAGATGACAGTTCAGTTGGGAATGGATCTCTCAGAAGCCCAAAAGCATAGAATGGAGCAGTTGAATGAGCTAGATGAGATCAGACAAGAGGCAATCCTAAGAACTAATCTAGTTCAATATCAAAGAGCTAAGTGGCATGACAAATACATCAAGGAGAAAAAGTTTCAAGAAGGAGATTGGGCATTGCTATTTGATTCCAAGTTTAAAGATTTTAAAGGAAAATTCTAGACTCATTGGCTTGGGCCATGTGAGATTGACAAAATCTTTAACAATGGAGCAGTAAGAATCAAAACCATTGATGAACATCAAACTCCTCTTATTGTGAATGGCCACAGATTAAAGATCTATCATAAGCCACTCTCAAAAGAGGAATTTGTCAAAATATTTCAAGATAGTTCTGCAATAAGGCTGGTGAAGAAGAATCATTCTTCTCCACCAGCCTAGCCTTTGCTCTTTTCTGTTTCTACACACAAAAAAAAATAAAAATAATAATAATAATAATAATAATAATAAATGTGTATAAGCCTGAAAACCAATCACTGATTGGCAGTCTTTTAAAGAAAATACTGGGCGAAAATCAGGAACCCCTGAAGCCCTATATTTTCCCCCAAAAAAATAAAAAATCTCTTTCTCATTTCACAGTTTTGTGACACTCCACTTCATTTCATTCCACTTCATTCCACTCCACTTCATTTCATTCCACTCCATTTCATCCATTTCATTCCACTCCATTTCATCCATTTCATTTCATTCCGCCAATAAAAGTTTTTTTTCATGACCATTTTCATTCATTCAGTCATCATTTATCCATCTCCATTCAGTCATATGATTACTGTGTCAGTTTCCGTAGCTAAACCTAGTTTCCGCAGCCAGAAGCAGTTTCCGCAGCCATCACTCTGTTTTTCAAAACTGATAGTCAGATGTTAGTTAAATGATCATGAAAATCAAATGCAAGTATGACCAAACACATATTTTGAAGACATGAGGCAATTAAAAGTATCAACAAGGAGCATTTGATCAAAGGTTAATGGACGAAAAGTGGAAAAAATTCCAAGGTATGGGTAAGATTTATTTCAAATAGAATTTAGAGCACATTTTATATAGTTTTGAAACCACGGATCCATTATATGGAATGATTGGCATTGATAGTGCATAACCGTTCCACGACCTTTATATGATTCCTCCACAAACCTTGCATTTATTTTCAAACTACCTCATGATCAAGCCTCTGGATTTAACTCGTGTTCGGCTGTACTTTGACACTCCACCTGTAATCATAGGGACATGGTTGATTTGATCACGACTTTTCTCCGCCGCACAAATTCCGCAGCCATTTCTTGAGCATGTTTACATCTACTTCGTAGATATCCAGTTTAAAACTCTGCCGGGCTCATTTTACTCCCCTACTATTCTATTGAGGTCACGTTTGTATTCCTATCTTGTTCAAGCCTCTACTCCACTGCATAAACTCACTCCCGCTACCTGTTCTCTGTTTTCCATTTACAGTCACTGGTTTTTCTCCATAAATCTTGTCCATTTTCCACTAACCCAGCCGTCTCACTTCCGTTCATCCAATACCCATGCAAACATGTTTAAGATAGGAGGAAAGAATGGGTCCTCTGTTGAGAGTAGAACCGGAAGGGCCCAAATTTATGGCAGGTATTTTCAAGTGAAAAGAATGCTAAGGAAAGCCCGGTGGTTACAATTTATTCAGAAATTCAAAGGCTACAACAAGGAAGTTACGAAGACTTTTGCGAGGTCCTTTGACGGAATAGAAGCGGAGATTGGAGACCTTAAATTCACAGTCACAAAGGCGTCCATAGCAGCTGCAACCGAACTCCCACAGGAGGTATAACGGTGGTTCAAAAATAAGAGCTTTGACGAGAGAGCATGGAGGGTTATCCTATGAAATCCAGGTATGGATGTAACCATCTTTAATAGAGGAATCCCTGTCTCTGCTTTACAAGAAAAATGGGCTAGTTTACTGTTAATAATCCAGAAATTCATTACCTGTGAGGGACGATTCGGGTCAATGTACATGTATCACACCTGGTTGCTGATGAATTTTCTAGAGAACCAAACTCTTAATTTGCCCTATTTCTTGCTAAATATCCTGAAGAAAATGTCCACCACAGTCCAAAAGAATCTGGGGGATGTAGAACCCCACTTGTATCACCACGACCTTGTGAAAATATTGATAGAAAAACAATTAAAAGAAAAGAAGGACACATGGGAGTAGTTTTTGGTCAGAAATTTCTTTAAAGATCCACAAGAAACCCCTAAAAGCAACACATCAAGGAGAAGCAGAAGAAAGAGAAAAAGTGATAAAATTCAAGATACTCCTCCTAACAAAGTTCAAGAAACTAGTAGGGAAGAAAAACTCTCTGAAAGTAGGAAGGAAAAGACTGAGGGTAAGAAGCCAAGAAAATCAAAAGGGAAAAGAAATATTGAGGCTGTCCATCAAACCCCAGAACCTTCCTCAGAAGAGGACCATCAAGTACTATCTAAAAGACTAGTTTACCTTCAGGAACAGTCAGCTGCAAAAAATAGAAAAGGGAAAGAAAAACAGAGTGGGGAGAAAGAAGACACTAGCCCACAAAATTTGAGGAGAAGTTCTAGACTTAAAGGGAAGTTGAGAAAAATACAAACTAAAGGGCCCCATTTTATTGATTTAGGAGGGGAAATAACGAAACAACCTTCAACAATTCCTCCTGGCCGTGGTCCCCACCATAGTCCTATTTCTTAACCAGATTTTGACATGAGTTCTTCTCGGCCAGATTTTGAAATCAATCCTTCTCAACAGGATTTTGGGGTCAGCCCAAGAAAGACCACACCAGAGATAGACCCGAACCAGCAAGAAATGTATGACTATATAGAGTCCTTGGAGAAAATGGCCACGGATCCAGGCACTTCATCTGCCCAGCCTAATACAACTCAAGAAGCTCAAATCCAATCACTAAAACAAGAAGTTTTTGAGATGGAGGTCTTAAATAGACATATCAAAAGAGAAAATGAAACATTGAAGGAACAGGGTAGGTTAGATAAGATTATTCATGACAACACCATGTTGGATCTTGGGCTATGGCAAAAGAAAAATAGAAAATTAAAGAAAAAGAACAGAAGGTTGAATAAGGCTCTCATCAACCTCAAGTTCAGGTGTCTAATGAGGAAACCGAGGATGGTAGTGGTCCCAAGAAAGAAGAAAAGAAGGCTGGATGTATTGGCAGAGGTCTCAGAACACATGAGCTGAAAGGAGGGTGATCAAAATTTTGGTTGCATGGGGACATGCAACACCTTCACAGTGGGGGTATGTGGAGCTTTGAAATTACACCTCTCCTACACATTTTCCCAGACTTTTTCTCCTCACCAGCACTACTTAAGCCATTAGATATCATTGCATATTGATTTTAAAAGAGCATTTAAGTGGTTTTCTGACTATGTTTTTTTGTTTGCTGTTTGAACTAGATTTTACTCATTAGCTGTACAATCCAGTCACTTTCCGCAGCTGATTCAACTTTCCGCAGCTGTTTTTGTTAAAATCTATGTTGCAGGTGTCACCAGGCAAAACAAGCCACATGGGCAAGTTAGAAATGGCCTGGACATGGATCAGGTCTTATTGGTTCAGCCGAATTCATCAAGGGAAGCTATGGTCAACGATGGTCAAATGGTGGTCCAACGTAAGATTCCTACGGCAGCCAGACTCTGTTTTCCAACACGTGAAGGATTCTGAAGGATGTGTGGCCGTTCCTAAATCTCTGGGGTCTGTTGCCACCTGTAGACTGCCCCACGATGCAAATCCAACAGCCACAGTTGATATATTTAATAGTCTCAGCAACCATTACGTTAAATCCATGGACGCTGTCTTTTACGTGTCCCCTGTTCACACAGTTTTACAAGAAAACAGTTATGTAACCTTTGTTATAAATAACGCGTTTCTATAACGCATAGTCTTAGTCTTTTGGTTAATGGAATTTTGCTGTTCAAAGTCCACTGTGCCATGACACTAGTTTTATTGTTGTAACTGCGTTTTGAAATATATGAGAAGACTCTGTTTCTACATGATTGCGTGAACGTAATTTTGGATTGATAGCCTGTTGAACGAGGCTATGCAGAGGGCCCCTGTACACTGAGGTTTCGTTTTCATTGTTATGTAAAGTTTCATGCATTGTTCCCTTATTTCCATTGCATATATTCCACCTGTGTATATTTCAATTGTCATGGTATTAACATTCCAATTTTGTTCATGATTTTACAGCTTTGTATAACACTGATCAGTGCATGTATGTTTCAGGATAGAGTAGGCAGCCTGGGCATCTGCATATAATTTTCACAATGACTAATGACATGGGATTAATTCTCTGTTGACTTTGCTTTTCCTAGTTTTTAATTCTAGTTCTGTTTTGTTGATTTCAGTTTTGTTTACTTGCTTTGTTAGTTAGCTTAAATATTAAATTGCTCATATCATTGACGGTTACCTCCGAAAGCCATAGCTAGACTAACTGGCGAGGGATCGAATTATGAATGTGTGATTTGATTTATTTTTACTTTTATGCAATTAGATATTAAATTGCTCATATCATTGATGGTTACCTCCGAAAGCCATAGCTAGACTAACTGGCGAGGGATCAAATTATGAATGTGTGATTTGATTCTAATTTTACTTTTCTGCAATTAGATATTAAATTGCTCATATCATTGACGGTTACCTCCGAAAGCCATAGCTAGACTAACTGGCGAGGGATCAGATTATGAATGTTGTGATTTGATTTTAGTTTTACTTTTTTGCAATTAGATATCATATTTCTCATGTTATTGACAATTATCTCCGAAAGCCATAGCTAGCTAACTGGCGAGAGATCGAACTATGAATGATGTAATTTGATTTTAGTTTTACTTTCCTTGAAATTTTTGATTTCTTTGAGTGTAGTAGCTTAAATCATTTTTTTGTATTTAGGCAGCAACAGAGATGATAGTTTCATGATCAGTAGTTCATTACTTATTTGTTTTAGATAACAACACATCTTTCATTCTTGTTCAAGTATTACTGTCATCACTAGTATATTCTAAGATCTTCTGAAGTGTTAAGTGCTGGAAACCATTATAGAGGACATAATTGCCTAAAATCCATATCCATGCTTGCCTTCTAAAGACCCAGGAATAGCCATTCACATTAGGATATAAACGAAGATAAAAACCCCCAAAACAAAATAAAAATTGAAAAACGACAAAAATATAAGAAAGAGGCTATCTTGCACATATAGTGCACCACACTTCATCAGTTTACGACTACCGGATTGATAATTAATGTAGCAATTTAGGACACACTAAATTGACCAAACACCTACTCTTTTAGATCAAATTGATTTTACTTCTCTTGCTTTTGATAACGTCATTTGGGTTTTGATTATATTTGTACGAAGTGTCATCTCTCACTTTATCACTCTCCTTTACATGACGACATTTATGTCACTGGTCTCAAAAGGTAATGTGTCACCTTTGATTGCCACATCACCTCACATTTTGCGTTTTTTCTTACTTATGGGCATCTTCCTCACATCGCCTTGGATCTGCATTGGACTTTGTATGGCTTGGTGCACCTACACCTGCACTTAACAAAAGGGCAAGACATTTTAAAAATTCTTGGAATTATTATTTCAAATATTCTAATATACATGTCCTATTTTTTAACATAAATATAACATTATATAAAAACATTGCACACACACATATATATATCATAAGCAATGTTTAAAAGAAGCGCCAAAAGAAGAAGAAGTTATTTCAGTCCTTTTAACCATAATGTAGACCCGAGCCAAACCACAGCTCATCAAATCAATGCAGGTCAAGACTTAACCAACATGCCCATCAATAGGTCGTATCACCTCCTTACACCATCACTTTGACAATGTTTAAAACCACGTCGCCTTTTAAACTATTGTTATCACACATGTGGGATATACAACCACATGCTTAACTCACATACAAGTACCATGTTGAATTGATATGGCCAACACAACATCATGCCGTGTAACTAATCGCGAGACTCTTGTGACACATTTACTCTGTGAATCTCATATTTTAGTTCAATACACCTATGCATTTTTTCTTTTACATATTCAAATTTAGTTCTATGCCTATTTTTTACAAATACAAATATTGGATTTTTGGTTGTGATTTAATTCCGTCTTTCTTGCATTTTTCATAGGTATGTTCTCAAGAACGTTGATGGTGCATTCTAGAAATGAGATAATCATGAATCTTTGGGAAAATTGATAAATTTGACTCAAAATTGGGCATTTTCATTGGCCAAATGCAGACGTGACAATTAAATTAAGTCCAATTTTGTTTTTGAAAATCTTGAATCAATGATAATTAGGGCAGATTTCATTTTAAACAATGCTCCACAGAGTTTAGAATTAATTCAATTCGTTTGATTGAATATTTGGGCAAAGTGTTGAGCTCTTGAACAATTATTTCTATTAAAGAAAATTGTCAGTGTTGGATGGAAGGGGGGGTTCATATCCATAAGAACAAGATAGAGAATTTTGTAGAAGGGAGGGCTTTGTGGCACTATTGTCCACAAAGCCTTTTTTACTATAGTGTTTTCAAAGGAGAGTGTTCTGCAAGGTTTATTTCTATTGATTTACACTATTGTGGAGAGATAGAAATCAATGTGCAGAATTGGACTATACAAACTTTTAGAGTAATGATATAATTTGAGTTTTCTTGACACACTTGTAAGAATTTTTAAGTTTATTGTTATATCTGTTGGGTAATTTTGTTATGAAACTAGCTCACAAAAAGATAGAAAAGATAGATGAACGCCTTAGAAATAAGCCTCTTCGAGGGGGCAACCTCCTTTACATTACACAAATGAACAATTCTTGGATGATACAAATGACAAGACATCCTTTCTATATATAGGAGTCTAAGGGGTCATAATATAATCAAAGCCGACATAACAATAATAATGTAAGGGCACAATAATAATAATAGTGGGCTTCTATGGGGCACAATAATAACAATATGGGGACTACATGGGCACAACAATATAATAAGGGGGTTGTACTAATAATAATAAGGGTTACACTAGTAGTATAGGGACCTAACATGCCCCTCTCCTTCAAAAAGTGTTGTCCTCAACGCTTGAGTAGTTCTTGATGCTTATGTATAAAATTCTCATCCTTTCACGTGGAATCTTCAGCGGGTAAGTTCTTCCACTTGAAGAGATGCTCTGAAATTGATCGATTTCGTAGCTGTCGACTTCTCGGTTCTGTGAAAGCTTCAAGTTCCAATATGACTTTTCCTTCCTTGTCAAGTTTTGGCAATATTGTTGGAACCGGGATCTTCGGCAACTTTTGAATGAGTTCCCACCCTGCTTCGCCATTCTTCCATTCATCCCTAGATTTTTTTATCAAATTTGGTTGGATAATAGAAATGGCACAAAACAATGCTTCTACATCCTCATCCTTTCTTGAGAGTGCATCTACAACAACATTTTTCTTCCCTTTTTTGTAGATGATTTCAAAGTCATAACCCAACATATTTGTGACCCATTTTTTTTGTTCTTCTAAAGATAACATTTGTTCTAAAAAGCATTTAAGACTATCATGATCCATTTTTACCTTGAAGTGTCTTCCTATTAGGTAAGGTCTCCATTTCTTAAGTTCATGTAGTATTTCCAACATTTCCTTCTCATAAATAGCTTGCTTGAGATGTAGCTGTAAAAATACCCAATCGCCTACATCAAAACTTCTTTCACTGTAATGTTGATCTTCCTTTTGTTTTATTCGATTCTGCACCAAACTAGCGTTATCCTTTAAAAGTTGGAGAAGTTGTTGATGCTCGATGTGATCTTTCACTGCTTGAATCCTTTTCTTCTTGATATGTCCTTCTATCTTGAGAGTTTGAGGTTGGTAATTTCTTCCAATGCATTACAAGATATGGTCGGATTCATTTCTTGATGCTCGATGTGATCTTTCACTTCTTGAACATTTTTCTTCTTGATATTTCCTTCTATCTTGATAGTTTGAGGAGTGGTAATTTTGGCCAATGCATTACAAGATATGGTCGGATTCATTTCTTCTTTCTCGATGTGATATTTCACTTCTTGAACACTTTTTTCTTGATATGTCCTTCTATCTTGACAGTTTGAGGAGTGGTAATTCTTGCCAATGATTTACAAGATATGGTCGAATTCATTTCTTCGTCTCTAGGGTTGGTTCCTGGTGTATATACTCTTCTTTTGACGTTTCTTGATTCTTTTCTTCCTCCTCTCCATAATAAATGTAAAATAATTTCTTCTCAGCACACTTATGACCTTTAATGTATTTGTTATCACAATTGTAACAAAGCCCTTTTTCTCTTTTTTCTTCCAATTGTTGTGGTGTAACCCTTGTAGGTTGTGGAAGGCAAGGAGAAACAACACTTCCATCTTTATAGTTGTGAGGGGTAGAATTCCTTGTTGCCATAATTTTTCTTCCCACTTTGTAGGTAACTAGAGACCCATTAAACCAATCGGGGTTTCCACTTCAACAGAAAAGAGTCTAATCAAGATTCTTACTAGGAAATTCCTCACGTGTTGACCCATGACATTTCTAGGCATCAACAAGAAGATGTTGTGTTTGTAGATGACTTTAAACATTTAAATGTGAACTCATTAAAATTTTCTTTCAAAGATTATATTCATCTATATTAGGTTTAGAATTCTATATGACAATTTGTTCTATCACATGGATTAATATAAATAAATAAATATATACTCTGATAAATAAATATGTTTACCTAGAGTTACTACCTAACATATGTAGCAGAAGACAAATATGCAACTATATAGAACATTTATAGATATATAAATTTTATTTATTGTTGAATGAATGATTGGATGATTACATGCCTTTGTGACGATGTACCTAAATAGGAAATGACTAGTCACGAAGGTTTGAATGGTCATGTTTAATGACTTTTCCCTTCATAAATAATAGTTTTTTATTAATGTTAATTAATTAATTATTTTATAAATATTTATTAATTATTTTATTTATTTATTTTATTCATAACATTTCCCCTCCCTTAGAGATGCTTTTTCCTCAAAGAAGTGGTAATGATGGGTATTGTTGTCGGAATTTTTATGTTTCCCATGAAGAATATTATTCTGGAAGATTTTTCCATTTATTGAGGTATTCCTTAATAGTTTTTGAATGTATTACTTTTTCTCTGGTAGCAATAATTCCTTTTGGTTCTAAAACGATTCTTCCATCACCATCAAATTCATGTATTTTGATGTTTGAACTGGTTGATTTATCCCTAGCATTAGGGAAGAACTCTATTTTTCACCGGATGAATAATAAGATCGAGGAAAGAGAAATAAGAAGTAAGTAAGCTAGAGATAAGCTGGATATAAGTAAGGCGTAACAGACTGAAAACCAAGCTACACATAGGTATATTGAAAGCTAGGGGTCCGTGTAAGGTGTCAGGTGGCCCATGGCAGGGGTCGCGTTTACCTTCTACAATCCCTAATCGTCTAAGGTGCACAGCATCAGAAAGCCTTGTTGGATGGCCCAGTACGCATTCACTTATTAACGATTCCATTCAATCTGCATCCCCTCCGCATTACCGAGCCTGCTTACGCATCCTTATCAGTCGAGCCCCCTAAAGGGTCCTTATCAGTCGAGTCACTAACGTACCTGGTGATGCGGTTAGTAGCGGAGTTTTTAAGACATGATACATGGAACACATTATGGATCTGACAATTATCTGGTAATTTCAATCCATAAGCCACTTCATTGAATTTTTTGATTATTTGGAAAGGTCCATAAAATTTCGGATCCAACTTGTTCTTTCCTTGTTGCTTCAATGATAATTTCTTGTAGGGTTGAAGCCTTACGAAAATCGAATCGTCTTCTTTGAATTCTCTTTTCTAAATGATGTTGATCCACTTGTTGTTTCATTTGATTACTAGCTATTTTTAAATTTTATTTCAATACTTTAATGATTTTTTTTTTTTTTATATTCCTCTAATTGATTCTTCACTACTTGTACTGTATCGTCACTTAATGTGAATTCCTTCCATTTTGGAGGTTCATAACCATATAAGGCTTGAAAAAGGGTCATTTTAGCTAATGTATGGCAGGTGGAATTGAACCACCATTCAACTAGATGTAACCATTGAGACCATTTATTTTGTTTATCTGTTACAAAATAATGAAGATATGTTTCCAAACATTTATTAACTATTTATGTTTGTCCATATGTTTGCGGATGATAAGTTGAACTCATGTTAAGGGATATTCCAGCTAGAAAAATCCTTCCATAAATTCCCTTCAAGGATAATTTTAGGGGCGAATGTTCGCCCTTTGGCGAAATTAAGGGGTTTTAAATTTTTAGTGGGCGAATATTTTGTATCATCGTACATTTTTACAAATCACCTCAAATAGTCCACCTTATTTTAAGGGAGAGGGTAAAAAGGGTAAATTTAGCCCTTGAAATTAGGACTTACAAACTTCCATTCGCCCATTTTCATTTTCAAGAATAGGTTTTATTTAAGTGAATCCTATGGGCCAAATACCATATTTATAAAAGAGGTATGGTAAATTAATAAAAATATAAATAAATGAGAGGTATGGTAAATAAAAAAACATTTTTTATATTTACTCCATAAGTCACCTTATATACATGTAAGGGTGCAAACAAATAAAAATATAAGTAAAGTGGAGGTATGGTAAATAAATAAAACGTCTTTTTATACTTACTCAAAAGATATGGTAAATAAATAAAAATATAAATAAACTAGACGTATCGTAAATAAATAAAACCTCTTTTTATATTTAGTCCATAACCCTCGTTCTATTTATGAAGGCTCAAGAAAGAGGTTTTATTTAAGTGAATCCTATGGGCCAAATACCATATTTGTAAAAGAGGTATGGTAAATTAATAAAAATATAAATAAACGAGAGGTATGGTAAACAAATAAAACATTTTTTTTATATTTACTCCATAAGTCACCTTATATTTACGAACACTAAAAAAATGGGTTATATTTAGGTGAAACCTATGGCCAAAATACTATGGGACAAATACCACGAACTAAATTGTTATTAATACCATGCAAAAAACCATTATTAACCCTAATATTAGAATTAATAAAAATAAAAATGGCACATGGTATTGACCCATGGTATTCACCAAAATGGCACATGGTATTGACCCATGGTATTCACCTGGAATGTAGCCTATTTAAATGGGGGAATTAAACCAACATGTAGCCTATGCTAAGATTCACTAGGACTTTACAAAGTTTTATTATTTAGTGAAAGACTCGCCAAGATCTTACAAGATTTTATAATTGAGTAAAATATTCGCCATGCCTGGTGAGAGATTCGCCAAAAAATTATATATACATATTATATTATTGATAAAATCGCCTTCCATTTTTCCTATATACCATGGAGATTCGCCCATTTATTATATTTATAAATTTAGGGGGGTTCTTAAAATTTTCCCTGATTCCCTTTAAATTTTACATCTCTATTGCTGGCGATGGCCTTGGGGAGGTCATGTAGTTTATAGATGTTTTTGCAGAAAAATTCTACAATTTGTTTTATTGAATCTATCTTCTTAACTACCATGAAATATGTGTATTTGGTTAGTCTATGCACCACAACAAATATTTTGTCCTTTCCATTAGACATAGGCAACCCTTCGATGAAATCCACCAATATTTCCTCCCATTTATGATTTAGGGTATGTAAGGGGTAAAGTAATCTTGGGGTTACGATGTTCTCATTTGTATGTCTTTGACAAACATCACCTTCAATGACAAATTTTTGAATCTCTTTACTCATTCCCTTCTACTAGAATGGTTGATGAGTGTTATAGTATGTTTTGAAGAATCCAACATGTCCTATTGTTGGTGAACTGTGTGTTTCCCTTAGAACATTCATTTTAAATTTGGAGGATGGGATTGGACAAATTATACCCTTATACCATAGTATATAATTTTTCTATTCAAAATTTGGATTTTTATCAGCATTTTAGATTATAGAAAAAGAGTCTGGATCTTTGACATATTTGATTTGAATCTCATCTAACCAGTCGGGAACTAATACCAATGTTATGCATGTTGTTATGTCTTCATCTTTTCATGAAAGTGCGTCAACGACTATGTTATCCTTCCCTTATGTAATATTTCCATGTCAAACATGGAGAGTTTCTCTATCTATTTCTGTTGTTTTGTAGATAATTTCTTTTGTAGTAACAAGAGTTGAAGATAGTTGCGATCTGTATGAATCACGAACTTGCTTCCCAATAGGTATTGACACCATTTATTTAATCCGTGTATGATGGAAAGCATTTCTTTATGATAAGTAGACTTCAATATTTCCCTTTTGTTGAGCTTTAAACTTTCAAAAGTTATTGGGTGGTTATCTTGCATTAACACTGCTCCAATCCAAAACACTGAAGCATCACATTCTACCACAAAGGGCTTGGGAAAACATGGGGTTACTAGTATTGGGGTAGATGGAATTACTTCCTTTAATGCCTCAAAACACTATTTTATTTGTTATCCCATTGAAAGGTATTCTTTTTTAACACATTTTTCAGGGGTGTAGTCAAGCAGACATATTTTTTTTTATAAATCTTTTATAGTATCTTGCTAATCCCCAAAACCCTATTAGTTTCAATATATTTCTTAGTTTTGGCCACTCCTTGATTGCCTCAATTTTACTGGGGTCTACCTTGACTCCTTTCTTGGATATGATGTGACCAAGGTATTCAAATTTATTTTTACTAAAAGTGCACTTCAATAATTTTGCATAGAACCGATTATTTTCTAGTAAGGAAAGTACTTCCTTTAGGTGCTTGAGGTACTTCTTCCAGGTTTTTTTGTAATTAAGGATATCTTTGAAGAAAAATAATACAAACTTCCGTAAGTATGGATGAAAAATTTCATTCATAGTTGCTTGGAATGTGGCTGGGGTATTTTTAATATGAATGACATCACCTTGAATTCATAATGTACTTCATGAGTTCTGAATGCAGTTTTTTCAATATCTTCTAGCCTTACTTATATTTGACAATAACTTGACCTCAGATCTAACTTTGTGAAGTACTCTACGACATGGAGTTTTTTTAACAACTCATCTATGAATGGAATGTGAAATTTGTTTTTTATAGTTATATTGTTTAACCCTTAGTAGTCTATACATAGGCTGAAAGATCCATCCTTTTTTCGAACCAATACCACTGGGGTTGCATATGGACTTCTTCTTTTTGTAATAACTCCACAATTCAACAAATTTTGAATTGGCCTCCCTATCTTTATTTTGTGATGATGGAGATAGTGGTATGTTTTGATATTAATGAAAGGTGCATTTGATTTAACCTATATAATGTGTTCTATCTTCCTTTATGGTGGTAAATTCACATATAGTTCTTGAAATACTTTGTTATACCTTTGGAATAGGGTTGTAATCTCTGGTTGTTGTGATTGAACTACATTTGTAGTTAATAATTCTATTTGTTGACATTGTGCGATATATATTAGTGCTCCTTTTCAAATAAGTTTTTTCATTTGTTGTGCAAATACAATTTGAGTAGGAGGTGGTTGGAATCCGAACAATTTATATCTTCTACCATCCCATTTAAACTTAATGAAATTCTTCTGGTGATTTGCATATTATGTTTCCAATATTTGTAGTCATTGTATTCCCAAAACAATGTCTACTCCTCCCATGGGTACTATGTAGAAGCTAAACTCCATTTCATAATTGCATAATTGTATAATTGTAATTTAGTCTTGAGACATTTTCCAACTCCATCTATTCTTTTTCCATCTGCCACCATGACTCTTATATAAAATGTTGGATACACAAATAGGTTTAGTTTCCTTGCAACAATTACATCTATAAAATTATGAGTGCTTCATGTGTCTACTAACACAATGACATTTTCCTCTTTTACGTGTCCTCTTAATTTTAGCGTTTGTGGTTGTGTTATTCCTGTGATTGCAGCAAGAGAAATTTTAGGCATGCCATATTCTTCTGGTTCCGTGTTTGAGGCTTCATTTCCCTTGTCAGTCTCATCATCCAAGTCACTGCTAGATGAGTATTCCTCATGTTTTTCTTCACAAGTGTATAATTTTTGTGTGTTTCATTTATGACTTGGTGCATATTTGTATCGACATGTCCAACATTTTCCTTCCTTCTTAATCTCTAGATTGGAGTAGTCGTTACCTTCTTCTTGTAATTAGGGTGGTATGTACCTGTTAGATTTATCTGAGAAATTTTTACTTGATTTTTCTTTGAAATATTTGCTTGATTTCTCAGAACTTGTGAATGAAGTCTTATTGAATCTATTTTTTGTTCAATAAACTTTTCCACATGTATAACATCTTCAATAGTGTTTCGTTTGCATAGATTCAACACGAATATAGTCCTTTAGCCCACATATATGCATCTTTAATAGTTGATCCTCAATGAATCCACTATTTTGTATTCCTAATACTTCCCATTCGTGGGTGTAATCACTTACATTTCCCTTCTGCTTGAGATGTATAAATTTGTTGTATATATTTCCATCATCCTCGTCTTGAAATCTATTGGGTCCCTATAATACTAATGATTACCCCATTACTATTGTAGTTGCATCCCTTATTAATATTGTTGTGCCCCTATTATCCCCATATTGTTATTACTGTGCCCCATAGAATCCATCTATTGTTATTTTTGGGGCTTTATATTATTATTGTTAGGTCGAGTGGGTTATATTGTGACTCCTTAGACTCCTATATATAGAAAGGAGGTTTTGTATTTTGAATCATCCAAGAATAGTTCATTTATGTAATGTAAAGGAGGTTGCCCCCTCGAAGAGGCTGAATTCTAAGGTGTTGATCTATCTTTTCTATCTTTTCTTGAGCTAGTTTCATAACATTTGGTATCAGAGCTTTGGATTCTAGGGTTTCGTTGCTCCAAATAGGTCATCGTGGAATTTTCGCTATAACTTTTTTTCTGCGACGTTTCAGAAGCTAAAAAAAAAACCATTTGAGAAGAAATCGCGCTAAACCTCGGGTGCGAATTTCAGAACTTTCCGCTCTATATTTGTGGAGATATGATCTGAGGAAGTTGGTCTTTTTGCAGACTCCTGAATTACATTCAAACAGGTGACCTAGGGAAAAATCGTCATAACTGTCTCTTTGAGCATCAGATTGAAATTTCGTAAGAAGGTAGAGAAAGAGGAAGGACTGTAGTTTCTTGTTTATTTTTTAGAGCCAAAGGTTGAAACAGTGACTTGTGGCACATCGTACAAGTTCGATCTACTAAACTAGTCTATAATCAGGTCATTGTGGGAGATTTCGCATAACTCTTCCTTGGAGAATCCAATTTGGATCAGACTAGTGGCATTGGAAAGAGGACACAAAGGGCTACTGTAGGTCGCAATTTCAAAACTGGATGATCCGAAAGTACAGAGATACATCAGAGGCAATATCGAGCTCCTACAAAGTGAAAAAAGGTTTGTAGATTCTTTTAAATTTTTGCTTAAGATTGGTTTGAAAATTTATTTTGAAGGAATTCAAAGGGCACAGTAGAGCATTATAATCGGTAACTGATGCCCTGAGGAAAGAAATACAAACACCTAGTAAGCAACCTGAAAGCTCTAGCATGACTCATGAAGAAGAGGAAGAAATGTTACATGATATATCAAAATTACAAGAATAAGTGCAACAAATGTCACTCTCACAAAAGCTAACAGAAGCTAAGATAAATGGCATGGAATCTAAGATAAAGGGCGTGGAAGCTAAGATGGATGATTTGAAGATAGATTTGAAGAGAAACATGGCAGATTTGAAGACAAATTTGAAGACAGACATGGCAGATTTGAAGACAGATTTGACAAATTTTCTACAAGAAATACTTACTAATGGTGAAAAGGTAGTAAAGGAAACTCATGATGCGAACAAGAAATGTTAATCATGATTTCATAGACTCTAATGTGGTATCAAAGACCCACCATCTTCCAAAAATCGATATGAGGAAGTTTGATGGCAAGGATCCCACAACATGGATATTACAGATGGAGCAATTTTTTGATCTCAATAATGTGAAAAACACACAAAAGGTACGTATTGCAACTTTATATTTGGAACCAAATCAGTTTGTATGGTATCAATGGCTTTGCTATCGTAAACAAATTATCACTTAGGCAATTTTTACGGAAGAATTGACAGCACATTATGAGGATACAAAAAGCAACACTTTTTTTAGCCAATTGATAAGTCTCAAACAAAAGGGTTCAATAATGTAGCACATTGAGGAGTTCCAAAAATTGAACATAAGGGTAAAAAATATTCCACAGGAGCATAGAATTGATGTTTTCATAGGGACTTTAAAGGATAATATCCAACATGATGTTCACCTTTGGGAACCTGATTCATTAGAGAAGGAATTTAGGTTAGCAAGAAAAATGGAAAGCAAAATTATGGGAACCAGGAAGCATACCACTCACAACTATAAAGATGGAAGTGTTTTTGCCCTTAGTCTTCCACAACCTATAAGGTTGACACCACAAAAAGTGGAAGAAAAAAGAGCAAAAGGGCTTTGTTACAGTTGTGATAGAAAATACACTAAAGGTCATAAGTGCACTGAGAAGAAATTATTCTACATAGATTGCGAAGAGGAAGAAGAAAAGGAGCAAGAAAGGTCAAAAGAAGAGGATATACTCCAGGAACAAAGCCTAGATAAAGAAGAAATGAATCTGACCATATCTTGTAATGCATTGGCGGGAATTACCACTCCTCAAACCATCAAGATAGAAGGACAAATCAAGAAGAAAAAGGTAATAGTGTTGATTGATTTAGGAAGTACCCACAATTTTATTCATTGTAAAGTAGCAAAATAATTGAATTGCTTCTTATATCTAGCACCAGAGTGTCAAGTGATGGTTGCAAACGGAGGAACAATAAATTACTCTGGAAAGTGCCATAATATCAAGCTATTGATGGGAGAATATGTATTGACTAGCCCAATGCTTTCCATTCCAATGTGAGGTGTTGATGTTGTACTATGTTATGAAACCAGCTCACAAAAAGATAGAAAAGAGAGATCCGCACCTTAGAATTCAGCCTCTTCGAGGGGGCAACCTCCTTTACATTACATAAAAGAACAATTCTTGGATGATACAAATGACAAAACCTCCTTTCTATATATAGGAGTCTAAGGAGTCACAGTATAATCCAGCCGACCTAACAATAATAATATAAAGCCACAAAAATAACAATAGAGGGATTCTATGGGGCACAGAAATAACAATATGGGGGTAATAGGGGCACAACAATATAAATAAGGGGTATAACTACAATAGTAATGGGGTAATCACTAGTATTATAGGGACCCAACATGCCCCTCTCCTTCAAAAAAGTGTTGTCCTCAACGCTTGAGTAGTTCTGGATACTTCTGCATAAAATTCTCATCCTCCCATGTGGAATCTTCAGCGGATAAGTTCTTCCACTTGATAAGATACTCTGAAATTGATCGATTTCGTAGCTGTCGAGTTCTTGTTTCTGTGACTGCTTCCGGTTCCAATATAATTTTTCCTTCCTCGTCAAGTTCTGGCAATATTGTTTGAACTGGGAGCTTGTCGCCTATAACCTTCTTTAAACATGAAACATGGAAAACTGGGTGCAATCGAGAAGCTGCAGGAAGCTCCAATTTGTATGCCATAGTACCAATCTTTTCCAACACCTTGTACGGACCATAATACTTTGGTGATAATTTATTATCCTTCTTAGCTTGCTTTAGGGACATTTGCTTATATGGTTGTAGCCGTAGGAATACCCAATCACCTACATCAAAACTTCTTTCACTGCGATGTTGATCTGCCTGTTGTTTCATTCTATTTTGTGCCAACACGAGGTTATCCTTTAAGAGTTGGAGGACTTGTTGTTGATGTTCGATGTGATGTTCCACTGCCTGAACCTTAGAATTTTCTCTTAAATATGATGTGATTGATGGTGGTTGGTACCCATAAAGTGCCATAAATGGGGTCATTTTTGTTGCTGTATGGAAGGAAGTGTTATACCACCATTCAGCCAGAGGCAACCATTTGACCCATTGTGTCTGTTTATCAGATACAAAGCAACGAAGATATCCTTCCAAACATTTGTTTACTATCTCAGTTTGCCCATCAGATTGAGGATGATAAGATGAGCTATGAGCTAACTGAGTACCAAGACAAGAAAATAATTCTGTCCAAAAATTTCCAGTGAAAATGGGATCTCTGTCACTTACAATAATCTTTGGGTTTCCATGTAGCTTTTGAACTGTTTCCATAAATGCAGTAGAAACTGTACTGGCTTTAAATGGATGTGATAATGCACAAAAGTGTGCATACTTGGTAAGTCTGTCAACTACCACCATGATGACACTCTTTCCCTCAGACTTGGGTAAACCTGTGATAAAATCCATTGAAACCTCCTCCCAACGTTGGCTTGGAATGGATAAAGGTTGTAATAGACCTGGTGTCTTAATTGTTTCAACTTTATTTTGTTGGCAAACCAAACATTCCGCCACAAACTTTTGAATATCTGATTTAAGGCCATCCCAAAAAAATTCCTTCTTAACCCTGTGGTAAGTTTTTAAAAATCCTGAGTGCCCTCCTAAGGGAGAAGTGTGCAATTCCATAAGAATCTTTTGTTTTAGCTGGGAATTCTTACAGAGGTATAAGCGATCTTTGTACCATAACGAATCATTTTGCCAGCTAAATGTATCAGAAGTACTGGAATCTTGTTGTAGCTTTCGAATAAGTGCCCACACTTCTTCGTCATTCTTCCATTCCTCCTTTGCTTCGTTTATCCAATCTGGTTGGATAATAGAAATGGCACACAACAATGCTTCCACATCCTCATCCTTTCTTGAGAGTGCATCTGCCACCACATTTTGCTTCCCTTTTTTGTAGATGATTTCAAAGTCATAACCCAACATCTTTGTGACCCACTTTTGTTGCTCTTCAGAGGATAATCTTTGTTCTAAAAAGTATTTAAGGCTATCATGATCCGTTTTTACCTTGAAGTGTCTTCCCATTAGGTAGGGTCGCCATTTCTTAAGTGCATGGAGTATTGCCAACATTTCCTTCTCATAAATAGCTTTGCTTAAAAACTTTCCCTTGATTGGACGACTTTCAAAAGCAATGGGTCTTTCATCTTGCATTAGAACAGCACCAATTCCATTTCCTGAAGCATCACATTCCACAATAAAGGTTTTTGTGAAGTCCGGTGTAGCTAAGACCGGTGCTTGGCACATTGCCTCTTTAAGATGTTTAAAGGCCTTTGTTGCTTCCTGAGTCCATGAAAATGAATCTTTCTTCAATAATGTTGTTAGAGGTGCTGCTATTCTCCCATAATTCTTAACAAACTTGCGATAATACCCTGTCAACCCAAGAAATCCTCGCAGATGCTTTATGGATGTGGGGATTTTCCATTCCTTAATGGCTTTAATTTTGCTAGGGTCTACCTTAACTCCTTCATGAGATACAATATGACCCAAATATTCCACCTCCTGGACTCCAAAGAAACATTTGGATCTTTTTGCATATAATTGTTTCTCCTCCAATAGTTGTAGCACCTTGTCAACATGTTCAACATGATCCTTCCAAGACTTGCTGTAGATTAGTATATCATCAAAAAATACTAACACAAATTTTCTAAGGAATGGTTTGAAAATTGAATTCATCAAACCTTGAAATGTTGAAGGTGCATTGGTAAGGCCAAAAGGCATGACCAAAAATTCATAATGACCCTCATGAGTTCTAAATGCCGTTTTCGGAATGTCTTCAATCTTCATTCTGATTTGATGATATCCCGAACGAAGATCCAACTTGGTGAAGTAAATTGATCCATGCAATTCATCCAGTAATTCATCAATGACAGGAATGGGGAACTTATCTTTAATAGTGAGCTTGTTGAGCTCCCTATAATCTGGACACATGCGCCATGATCCATCCTTCTTGTGCACCAATACTACTGGAGCTGAGAAAGAACTTTGACTCGGTTGAATTATACCAGCCTCTAGCATTTCTGCAACCATACGTTCAATTTCACTTTTTTGGACATATGGATATCTGTACGGCCTGATGTTTGGAGGAACACTTCCTGGAATCAGATGAATAGCATGATCATGATCACGCATAGGTGGGAGACCTTTGGGAGTCTCAAATACCTTGGAATGATTGTCCAGGACTTTTTGGAGATCTGGAGAAATAGATGATTCCAATGTGGAAACATCTAGCGAACATAATTGTGCAATTACACCTCTTTGCTCCTTTTTTAGAAGCTTTGTCATGCCATTAGAGCTGATTATCTTTCCTGGTTTCCCTGCAATACCCCTTAATTCAACTTCCTTTCCTTCCACAGAAAATTTCATGAAAAGTTCTTGAAAATTAAAAGCTATTGTACCCAAGGATTGTAGCCATTGGACTCCTAGTACAACATCAGCACCTCCCATTGGAATGGAAAGCATTGGGCTAGTCAATACATATTCTCCCATGGATAGCTTGATATTATGGCACTTTCCAGAACAATTTATTGTTCCTCCATTTGCAATCATCACTTGACACTCTGGTGCTGGATATAGGAAGCAATTCAATTCTTTTGCTACCCTACAATGAATAAAATTGTGGGTGCTTCCTGAATCAATCAACACTATTACCTTTTTCTTCTTGATTTGTCCTTCTATCTTGATGGTTTGAGGAGTGGTAATTCCCGCCAATGCATTACAAGATATGGTCGGATTTATTTGTTCTTCATCTAGGCTTTGTTCTTGAAATATATCCTCTTCTTTTGACCTTTCTTGCTCCTTTTCTTCTTCCTCTTCACAATCTATGTAGAATAATTTCTTCTCAGCACACTTATGACCTTTTGTGTATTTGCTATCACAATTGTAACAAAGCCCTTTTGCTCTTTTTTCTTCCAATTGTTGTGGTGTCAACCTTGTAGGTTGTGGAAGACTATGGGCAACAACACTTCCATCTTTATAGTTGTGAATGGTATGCTTCCTAGTTGCCATAATTTTGCTTTCCATTTTTCTTGCTAACCTGAATGCCTTCTCTAATGAATCAGGTTCCCAAAGGCGCACATCATGTTGGATATTATCCTTTAAAGACCCTATGAACACATCAATCCTATGCTCCTCTGGAATATCTTTTACCCTTATGTTCAATTTTTGGAACTCCTCAATGTGCTCCATTATTGAACCCTTTTGTTTGAGACTTATCAATTGGCTAAAAAAAGTGTTGCTTTTTGTATCCTCATAATGTGCTATCAATTCTTCCGTAAAAATTGCCCAAGTGATAAATTGTTTACGAGAACAAAGCCATTGATACCATACAAACTGATTTGGTTCCAAATATAAAGTTGCCATACGTACCTTTTGTGTGTTTTGCACATTATTGAGATCGAAGAATTGCTCCATCTGTAATATCCATGTGGCGGGATCCTTGCCATCAAACTTCCTCATATTGATTTTTGGAACATGGTGAGTCTTCGATCCAACATTAGAGTCTATGGAATCATGATTAACATTTCTTTTGTTCTCATCATGAGTTTCCTTTAGTATTATTTCACCCTTAGTGACCATTTCTTGTAGCAACTTATTCATATTTATCTTCAATTCGTCCATGTCTGTCTTCAAATCTATCTTCAAATCATCCATCTTAGCTTCCACGTCAATCATCTTAGCTTCTACGCCTTTCTTTAAACAGTCCATCTTAGCTTCTACACCTTTCTTTAAACCATCCATCTTAGCTTCTACATCTTTCTTTAAACCATCCATCTTAGATTCTGTTCCTTTTTGTGCAAGGGACAGTTATTGCACTTGGTCTTGTAATTTTGATATATCATGTTGCATTTCTTCCTCTTCTTCATGAGTCATGCTAGAGCTTTCAGGTTCCTTACTAGGTGTTTGCATTTTCTTTCCTTGGGGCATCAGTTACCGATAATAATGCTCTACTATGCCCTTTGAATTCCTTCAAAATAAATTTTCAAACCAAGCTTAAGCAAAAATTTAAGAAAATCTACACACCTTTTTTCAATTTGTAGGAGCTCGATATTGCCTCTGATGTATCTCTGTACTTTACAATCATCTAATTCTGAATTTGTGAGCTGTAGTAGCCCTCTGTGTCCTCTTTCTAATGCCACAAGTATGACCCAAATTAGATTCTCCAAGGAAGAGTTATGTGAAATCTCCCACAGTGACTTGCTTATAGAATAGTTCAGTAGAGCGAACTTGTACGACGTGCCACGAGTCACTGTTTCAACCTTTGGATCTCAAACACACATACAAGAAACTACTGTCCGTCCTCTTTCTGTACCTTTTTACGAAATTTCAATCCGATCCTCAGAGAGAAAGTTATGACGATTTTCCCCAGGTCACCTGTTTTGAATGTAATTCAGGAGTCTGCAAAAAGACCAACTTCCTCAGATCATATCTCCGAAAATATCACGCGAAAAGCTTTGAAATTCGGACCCAAGGTTCAGCGCCAATTCTTATCAAATGGGTTTTTGTTGCGACTTCTGAAACGTCACATAAAAAAAGTTATAGCGAAAATTCCACGATGACCTGTTTGGAGCAGCGAAACCCTAGAATCCAAAGCTCTGATACCAAATGTTATGAAACCAGCTCAAGAAAAGATAGAAAAGAGAGATCCACGCCTTAGAATTCAGCCTCTTCGAGGGGGCAACCTCCTTTACATTACATAAAAGAACAATTCTTGGATGATACAAATGACAAAACCTCCTTTCTATATATAGGAGTCTAAGGAGTCACAATATAATCCAGCCGACCTAACAATAATAATATAAAGCCACAAAAATAACAATAGAGGGATTCTATGGGGCACATAAATAACAATATGGGGGTAATAGGGGCACAACAATATAAATAAGGGGTATAACTACAATAGTAATGGGGTAATCACTAGTATTATAGGGACCCAACATACTAGGAGTCTAATGGCTACAATCCTTGGGTACAATAGCTTTTAATTTTCAAGAACTTTTCATGAAATTTTCTGTGGAAGGAAAGGAAGTTGAATTAAGGGGTATTGCAGGGAAACCGGGAAAGATAATTAGCTCTAACGATATGACAAAGATTCTAAAAAAGGAGCAAAGGGGTGTAATTGCACAATTGTGTTCGCTAGATGTTTCCACATTGCAATCATCTATTTCTCTAGATCTCAAAAATGCCTTGGACAATCATTACAAGGTATTTGAGACTCCCAAAGGTCTCCCACCTATTCGTGATCATGATCATGCTATTCATCTGATTCCAAGAAGTGTTCCTCCAAACATCAGGCCGTACAGATATCCCTATGCCCAAAAGAGTGAAATTGAACGTATGGTTGCAGAAATGCTAGAGGTTGGTATAATTAACCGAGTCAAAGTTTTTTCTCTGCTCCGGTAGTATTAGTGCACAAGAAGGATGGATCATGGCGCATGTGTCTGGATTATAGGGAGCTCAACAAGCTCACTATTAAAGATAAGTTTCCCATTCCTGTCATTGATGAATTACTGGATGAATTGCATGGATCAATTTACTTCACCAAGTTGGATCTTCGTTCAGGATATCATCAAATCAGAATGAAGACTCAAGACATTCCAAAAACAACATTTAGAACTCATGAGGGTCATTATGAATTTTTGGTCATGCCTTTTGGCCTTACCAATGCACCTTCAACATTTCAAGGTTTGATGAATTCCATTTTCAAACCATTCCTTAGAAAATTTGTGTTAGTATTTTTTGATGATATACTAATCTACAACAAGTCTTGGAAGGATCATGTTGAACATGTTGACAGGGTGCTACAACTATTGGAGGAGAAACAATTATATGCAAAAATATCCAAATGTTTCTTTGGAGTACAAGAGGTGAAATATCTGGGTCATATTGTATCTCATGAAGGAGTTAAGGTAGACCCTAGCAAAATTAAAGCCATTAAGGAATGAAAAATCCCCACATCCATAAAGCATCTGCGAGGATTTCTCGGGTTGACAGGGTATTATCCCAGGTTTGTTAGGAATTATGGGAGAATAGCAGCACCTCTAACAACATTATTGAAGAAAGATGCATTTTCATGGACTCCAGAAGCAACAAAGGTCTTCGAACATCTTAAAGAGGCAATGTGCCAAGCACCAGTCTTAGCTACACCTGATTTCACAAAAACTTTTATTGTGGAATGTGATGCTTCACGAAATGGAATTGGTGTTGTTTTAATGCAAGATGAAAAAACCATTGCTTTTGAAAGTCATCCAATCAAGGGAAAGTTTTTACACAAAGCTATTTATGAGAAGGAAATGTTGGCAATACTCCATGCACTTAAGAAATGGCGACCCTACCTAATGGGAAGACACGTCAAGGTAAAAACAGATCATGATAGCCTTAAATACTTTTTAGAACAAAGATTATCCTCTGAAGAGCAACAAAAGTGGGTCACAAAGATGTTGGGTTATGAATTTGAAATCATCTACAAAAAAGGGAAGAAAAATGTGGTGGCAGATGCACTCTCAAGAAAGGATGAGGATGTGGAAGCATTGTTGTGCGCCATTTCTATTATCCAACCAGATTGGATAAACAAAGCAAGGGAGGAATGGAAGAATGACGAAGAAGTGTGGGCACTTATTTGAAAGTTACAACAAGATTCCAGTACATCTGATACATTTAGCTGGAAAAATGATTCTTTATGGTACAAATATCACTTATACCTCTGTAAGAATTCCCAACTAAAACAAAAGATTCTTATGGAATTGCACACTTCTCCCTTAGGAGGGCACTCAAGATTTTTAAAAACTTTTTTTTTTGTAAGCTAAAGTGGGACCTTTAATTTTCTATTACACCAGGTTGAAATAAGTACAAACATTTGGAGGCATCAACCCACCCCGAAGGGAAACCAAGTCTGCTGACCACCTTAAGTCTTTATAAGCTGACCAGTAGCAAAAAAGCATAAGTCTGTCTATCCATGCCAAATAAACGATACTGCCAAAGTTACTAATCTGATTTCCTATCAACATAAGAAACTATAAACAGAAAAGGAAAGCTTGTTCTTGGCAGAATATCAAGGAAAACCATGAGCTCAGCTTGAAGGCCCAATCTACCATGTTTTCAGGAGGTGTGCCTTGATATTTTGGAGCTATCTTCTTCAGTTATTGAATCTCCTCTAGCTTGTTGTCCTGCATGAGCAGAGTGATCTGAAGGTTCTTCATTTCTCTCCTTAAGTTGGGGATGCCTTGAGCCATCTCTGCCATTTCCCCTGCCACCTGTTCCATTGCCTTTGCCAGTAATCTCTTTAACACCCCGTATACATGTAGGGCTTGCTTGTATAAAGACAGGTGTCCCCTGGCATTACCCGGGTCCGGAATCAAGTTTCCCCAGTCTTCCATCTCTGGTTCAGATTCTTCCTGCAGTGCATTGGCTTCTAGTTCTTGGATTATCCTGCATATATCAGCGTTAGTGCCCTCATTATATGCTTTTTCAGCCTCCTATACCATATGCTTCATGGTTTTTCTGCCGTGTCTCTAGCCAACTGGAGATGGTGGTCTCTGTTCCTGTCTGCTAGTTTGACGTCCTCTTCCCCTACCCCTGCGCCCTCTTCCACGGCCTGGGCGCATTGATTTGTTCCTAGTGGATATCCCGCTTCCCTGTAAATTTCTCACCTCCCAGCCCCTTTGTTTTCTTTTCCTGGTTCGTTTCCTCCCCTTGCTGTTCTCTCCCAGGATTTTTCACCGTCTCCGCTCCTCCTCTCCTCGAGTGGATTTGGTGAAACTGCTCGGGGGCCTTCTCTTCCTCCCTAAACATCTGTTCCTCCGTCTCTGCCTGCCCCTGATCGGTGTCCGTCCCCAAACCTTGCATGGTGTTCTCCTTAGCTGTCCGACTTCCTCCCCTGCTCATTTTAACCCCTGCCTTTCCCACTCTCTCACCCTCTATATTCTGACTGATGTTGAAATAGGTGAGCTTCCAGTCCTTTTATTTTCGGCGATCTTCTGTAATTGTTAAACTTCTTCTGGTTTCTTTACTCCTACCTATGATCTTAGAGAAATCAGTGGACAACTTCACGCATTCATACCTCCTCCCAAGACAGGTTGCAAAGCGCGCCACCCAGACTCTAAATCCCTTCGTCTCCTTTCTTCTCCGCATGCAGTCTTCAGGTTCGCCTTCTCCTACCCTTATTAATCCTATGCCTTCTCCTCGACGTCCCATCATTTGATCACCACCGATCTTGCCACCTTCCTTCATCGTTTGATCGCCACCACTCCTACCACCTTCTTCCTTCATTACTCTGTCACCTTTGCTCCTCGGGATTCTTCCTAACTTGCAGGCCGTCTCGACGTCCTGTGTGCTCATGTTGTTTCGTGGTGGCGTGCTCTGCCACCTTCCTAACTTCATTATGTTCCCACACGTCACTGCCTCTTCCACCCCGATCGGGGGCCATCTGTAGCCTTTATCATGAAGTTGTGGTCTCATTGTCATCCTGTGTAATGATTAAATTGAGGTTTTCCTAGCGTGGCTTGTCCATATGAGTTGGCCATGTACTGTCTACCTTCCCATCCTGTTCATTGCAACGCCAGTTAGCTAGGAAGTCTGCTTCTTTATCACTGTCCCTTCTAACATGGTTAAAGATTTATATTCAACACGTTTCATTATATCCACCATGTCTTGAATTAGTCCTGCCGTCCCCCAACTCTTCGCTACCTGTTCCCAATCCTTTTTGTTATTCAATTTCCTAAGCATCTCTTTACTAGCTGTGATTCTCCTTCAATCTCCAGCTTTGTATACCCATTTCTGATTGCTATTATGATGCCTTGGTAAACTGCCATCAATTCAGCTTCATTATTAATCATTATGCCTCCACGATCCGCATAAACCCATCTCATGCGTCCTTGATTGTCTCTGAAGATGCCTCTGAATCCTACTGGCCCTGGGTTTCCTTTAGAAGCCCCATCAAAATTTAGTTTGATAAAGTTTTCTCGAGGGCATTTGAACTTGGATGGGCTCTAATTCTGAATACTCTGGTTTCTCTTCTTTTGAGGATACACCATGCCATACTCCAAATGTAGCCTGGCTAAGATTTGGCCCTCTTCTGGGATTTTTTTCCAGTCCTCTTCCTCCCAGGCATCCGCTAGAATAGTTTCTCTTATGAGTTTTTGGGCGCTCTTCCAAATCGTTTCTGGAGGGTTGCCTTTGTCTTGAAATATTATTTGATTTCTCTCTTTCCATATTAGCCATATAGTAAATCCCATTGCTAGACTCCAAGCTCTCTTAACCACTGGGCTTGAGAATTGACCTTTTCCCCAATGGAAGATGGTTTGTTTGATGTCAAGGGGATCCCCATTAGACTTTCCAAAGAGGTTCCTGACTTCTTCCCATTGTTGCTGAGCAATAGGGCATGAGTTCAAAAGATGTTAATGCATTTCTATGTCCCTTTTGCAAAGGCTACATCTAGGGGGTCCATAGAATCCTCGCTTCTGTATCTGATCCCAAGTCAGGATTCTTCCTTTTCCTACTAACCAAGCAAACAAAGTTACCTTTGGCCACCAATTATTCTTCCATATTTGTTTCCACACTGATGCATCCTCTTCTTGTTCCTGACTAGTGGTTAGATAGTAGGCTTCCCTTACTGTGAAAGTTCCCCTTGTGGATCCACTCCATCGAAGTATATCCAGGCCTGTTCTCATTTTGATTCTTCTTGATTCCATTTCTTTTACCAGTAGCGCTCTCTGTCTAGGATCTATATTGCTGTCCCATTCTTCTGGGTTCCTCCAAATTTGCTAGGTCTCATCTTGCCTTTCTTCTTTCCAATATTCATTAACATAATTTAACCCCTCCGCTGTAGCTTTCTGATATAAATTTTGTAGGGCTTGTATCCCTATCATTATCTCTCTTTGCTACCACGCTTCCTCCCAAAATTTGGCTGTATTTCCGTTTCGTATTTCCCAGAAAGCATGCCTGCCTATAATATCTCTGTTTTGACTGGCCAGGTCCCATATTGTGGATCCTATTGGAACCTCCTCCAATCTAAGAATGCCTTCAACAGTTGTGGGCATAGAGTAATTTTGGGTCCAAATCTTTTTCCATAGATCTTCTCCTCCCCTCATCCATCTCCACCACAGCTTTGCTCCTAGAACTTGGTTCACAGTGCACGGATCTCTAAGACCTAGGTCCCCTTCTTCCTTATGCTTTATTAGGCCTTTCCACGATATTAGGGCCCATTTCTTTTGCTGTTTTGGACCTCCCCAGAGGAATTTTCTGAATATTTCTGTCATTTTTGTACCTACTCCTTTAGGGACCGCCATTGTCGTGAGAGGATAGATAGGAATTGCTTGAAGGATTGATTTAAGGAGCACTAGTCATCCTGCTATGTTCAGCGATCTAAAGAACTAGTTTGCCAGTCTGTTCTTAAGTTTCTCCACAGTTTGCTGCCAATTTGCTATCCTTAGAGGGTGTAAAGCTAATTGATTTCCTAGGTATTTTGTAGGTAGTTCTCCAGCTCGGAAGCCCAGGGTTCTGGTCAAGTGGGCCTTGACCGCTTCTGGTGTGTTGAAAAGGAAGGTGCATGATTTGTCCTTATTAATTTTCGTGCCTGAAGCTTCCATGAAGAGGTCCAGAATCCGTTTTACCCTTTTAACTTCTCTTAGTGAGACAACACAAAAAAGCATAGTGTCGTCAATGAACTGCTGATGAGTAATAGGTAAGTTGTTTCCCCATGGCCTCAGTCCTTCGATTTTTGCTTCCCTCAGTTCTTAGGATTTTTAAAAACTTACCACAGGGTTAAGAAGGAATTTTTTTGGGATGGCCTTAAATCGGATATTCAAAAATTTGTGGCAGAATGTTTGGTTTGCCAACAAAATAAAGTTGAAACAATTAAGACACCAGGTCTATTACAACCTTTATCCATTCCAAGCCAACGTTGGGAGGAGGTTTCAATGGATTTTATCACAGGTTTACCCAAGTCTGAGGGAAAGAGTGTCATCATGGTGGTAGTTGACAGACTTACCAAGTATGCACACTTTTGTGCATTATCACATCCATTTAAAGCCAGTACAATTTCTACTACATTTATGGAAACAATTCAAAAGCTACATGGAAACCCAAAGATTATTGTAAGTGACAGAATGGTGGTATAACACTTCCTTCCATACAACAACAAAAATGACCCCATTTCTGGCACTTTATGGATATCAGCCACCATCCATCACATCATATTTAAGAGAAAATTCTAAGGTTCAAGCAGTGGAACATCACATCGAACATCAACAACAAGTCCTCCAACTCTTAAAGGATAACCTCGTGTTGGCACATAATAGAATGAAACAATAGGCAGATCAACATCACAACGAAAGAAGTTTTGATGTAGGTGATTGGGTATTCCTACGGCTACAACCGTATAAGCAAATGTCCCTCAAGCAAGCTAAGAAGGATAATAAATTATCACCAAGGTATTATGGTCCGTACAAGGTGTTGCAAAAGATAAGTACTATGGCATACAAATTGGAGCTTCCTATAGCTTCTCGATTGCACCCAGTTTTCCATGTTTCATGTTTAAAGAAGGTTATAGGCGACAAGCTCCCAGTTCAAACAATATTGCCAGAACTTGACGAGGAAGGAAAAATTATATTAGAACCGGAAGTAGTCACAGAAACAAGAACTCGACAGCTATGAAATCGATCAATTTCAGAGTATCTTATCAAGTGGAAGAACTTATCCGCTGAAGATTCCACATGGGAGGATGAGAATTATATACAGAAGTATCCAGAACTACTCAATCGTTGAGGACAACACTTTTTTGAAGGAAAGGGGCATGTTGGGTCCCTATAATACTAGTGATTACCCCATTACTATTGTAGTTGCATCTCTTATTAATATTGTTGTGCCCCTATTATCCCCATATTGTTATTACTGTGCCCCATAGAATCCATCTATTGTTATTTTTGTGGCTTTATATTATTATTGTTAGGTCGGCTGGGCTATATTGTGACTCCTTAGACTCCTATATATAGAAAGGAGGTTTTTTCATTTGAATCATCCAAGAATTGTTCATTTATGTAATGTAAAGGAGGTTGCCCCCTTGAAGAGGCTGAATTCTAAGGTGTTGATCTATCTTTTCTATCTTTTCTTGAGCTGGTTTCATAACAAAATCTCTTTAACAATGATATAGTGAACCCTTGCCAATGAAAACAATGAACATCACACTTTCTCATCCATTAGAGGAACCATTCATAAGCTTCACCTTTTAAGGTGTTGGAAGCAATCATTATATTCTCTCTTTCACTTAACAGTAGGTTTTCTTCAAAAATTCTATTCATCTTGTTGACCGAAACAATTTCTCATTTGGGATCTTTACCATCATATTTTGGTATTTCATTCTTAATTCGCTGATGGTTTATGTCTGGAATTCTAGTGTGATATTTTCTACTTAAAAAGTATATCTCAATTTCTTATGGAGGGTCATGCTCACTGGCGTTTTGTAGGCTAGTCATTGGTCTTCAATATGGAAAAATTTTAACTGTTAATATGTCCACCATCTCATTTAATTGATTAAGTTGTTCACTATGGTCATTAAGCTTTTGGGTTTCATTGATTTTGTCATCTCTTTGTAGTATTCTGTCAATTTTCTCCATCAACTTGCCCCCCTTCATTTAAATCTATTTGCGACTTTTCCAAGCCATTGAGATGATATCGCATGCTATTGACTTCATCTCTACAATGATTTATGATCGCTTGTAACTCATCATTATTCACCATTTTGTCCCTGTTCTTCTTGGCAGAACCCACTTCTACCTTTTTCTTCTAATTGTTTAATTTTATAGAATAGTTAATAGCTAATAGTATAATAATAATAGATTTATTATATTTTATATTAATAATCAAACTATGTATATAACTATATAGTTATTAATTAATCTATATAATTAATTATATAACTATTATATATGACTATATAACTAAGACGTCAAGGGACATGACAATGGCCACAGAGTGACGGTCAATAATCAAGACAAATGGTGGAATGCATCATTCAAGTCAATGAGGCATATGTTGGAAAAAAGTGAGGCGGAGGGAGGACACATGGGCATGATTCAGTTTCTTGGCGAGAGCATAGCCGGGGAACAAGTTGTGTTGCAGATTGACAAATCGATTCAGGGACTAGCGGAATACAAGCAAATTGAGTCAGGGTATGTCAGCGGGAAGACCAGATTCACAACGTGGAATGATTCAAACTACTAGGAGACAAATGTCAAGGGGTTACAATCAGGCTCACAGAAGTGGATATAATGTGGGTGTGGGGATGATGGCATCGGGATTAAAATGAAACAAGTGTATGAAGTTCAAATGAGGCAGATATGTTATATATCTATATAACATATATAGATATATATAAATTTTATTTATTATTGAATGAAAAATTGGATGATTACATGCCTTCATGACAGTGTGCCTAAATAGGCTTTCACTGATTACAAAGGTTTGAATGTTCATGTCTAATAACTTTTCCATTCATAACTAATAGTTTTTTATTAATTTTTATTAATTAATTAATTAGTTAATTAAGTTTTAAGGGGTTTTCGCAGTGCATTATATTAGATATCATTTTTTGGGATTCAACTACGTTAAGTAAGTCATTCTTGTATGACCATTTCCATGAGAGGCAATCGTAACTTACTAATTTCTCATGATTTTTGAATAGTCCACTTAGCACTCATTGCATCGGGTGATGCTCATAGGTGTGAAGAAGTGGGATTGAAACTAGTGAAATGAATCACATAGTGTCAATCATCACTTCCAGGGCTTGCACCGGGTGTTACACAACATTTTGTCACTGTCCCTATGCTCCCCATTCCTTGATCCTGGAGGACCTCTATAGTGAACCCTACATGCTTTCCCATCATGAAGAAACTCCCATTGTGTCCCTCTTCATGAGCATAACAATTCCCTTTTGCATTATTTCCTAAAAATCTTCTGTTTATCCCAATTTACAAGACCAACTCTACTGACCCGTGTCCTCCTCACACCGATATGCAGGGTTTACAACTGTCCCTAGCGTCGATCGGATCAACTAAGTCCTTTCTCAGTTGCGTCGATCCTCTTTCGGAAAGTTTTTTAAATATGGAGCCGAAGCTTCTAGCTCTAGAAGCTTCGTAATGGAAGTCTGGTAAATGGTTAGGCTAGATGAAGCCAAGGAGGTCAGATTGGGCTCCTTTCCCCTATTAGGATGGAACTACCTCAAGAGATAAGACCTTCTCCCATGAGAAGAGGAACCATCTCCCATCCATTCAAGCTATATAAGCCTCCACTTTTCCCAAGCACTAGCACACAAGCTAGTGTGTGTGTGCTAGTGCTAATTAAGTTTTATTTGGAGTAATCAACAAGTTATCCATACTTTGCAGCTCTCTAGTTTGTGTTCAAGGTATAATTATGAGTTGGTTTGGTGTGAAGCCTAAAGGGAAGAGCCTTGAGACTATAATTGTTGAGGCCATCCATGGAATGCTAGCAGAAGAGTGTGGGAACCCAAATTTGTCAGAGGAGAACAACAACGTCCAAACGTCGGTTGTAATCTCTTCTTGATTTAATAAATATGCAATTATCAATTGATTTCCTACATAAGATGTCATTTCACATGTTTATGGCTTAATGTTTCTTGACTTGTTAAGTAAGTTGAATAAAATTTGTATATTATCACGGTTGTTGTTTGCTATTGTCTACTTGTTTCAGGTGTTCGCAAGAAGAAACGGAAGATAGCTGGAGCTAGGAAACAGGGTTGTCATCAAACAGATAATGTACTAAGAGGTAGGCCTTTTTAATTAGTTCTAACCTAATAAAATATTCCATAGAATGTCTTGTTTGTGGCTAGACCCGCTCTCGGGCTAGAGGAATTGTTTGTGTCCGCACTTAGAATTTTACCTACACCACACCCAGTAACCGGGAATTCCCGGGAGGTCACCCATCGTAAATCGCCTCTGGCTCAAGCGCGCTTAACTGTGGAGTTTTCCCCACAATCAAACCCACTTAGCTTACTACCTAATTTGTTAATTAATTAATTTTTATCAATTATTTTACTCATTTATTTATTCATAACAACATACTTACCACAGATTACTACCCACCATTATTTATAAAATTTTTAGCACAAAAATAAATAGAAGTAAAAATTTAATGATTGCTTCACTTCACATCTATTTTAACAATAATTTTTATATATAGCAAATATATATAAAATAAAAAAAATAAAAAAAAATTATTTATTATTTATTAATTTATATAATTAAAATATAAAGAAATGATTATTCACACTTTATATATATATATATATATATATATATATATATATATATATATTATTTATGATATTATGATCATATATGTAATATAAGCTAGATATCTTACATTTTATTAAGTTATTTAAGTGAGATACTATTGTTGTATGTTTTGGAGACAAAAGTGAAGCTTATTTCATAGAATTAATGGCGAGTTTGTCAGCAATAAACTTCAAAATGAGAGAAAAAGAGGTGAAGGTTTCCATCGAGGACCCATTTAGAAATTTCTATCCAATTTTCCCTTATTGTAACTCATAGATGGTTGCAAGCTTAGGTATCTGAATAATATAATTTTTTTTTAATATAATATTGGGTTTAATATGTTAATATATATTAATGCGTTAGGCTAGAGAGCTTTAATATAATATAATATTATATTAATATAGAAAATATTAATATTATAATATTACATTGTATTAGGGGTGGCTTGGAGGGGTCATTTATGGCCCCAAAAAAATCAAAGTTTTCAAGTATTCATGGGGCTTGGGGAAGATAAAAAATAATCAGGAAGAAGCCTATGGTTTACTCCAAGGAATTCTCGACAGTAATAACAAGATGGTTGATGTGCAAGTTGTGGAGCATAAAGAACAAAGAATGAATAGAAACAAACAACAAACAAAAAGACAACAAAAAAAGGAAAAAGGGATGACAAGTAACATGTATTAACAACAGAGGGGGATGCATAGAGAACATCAACATGACAACAAAATAATAACAAAAATAGAGGAAAGAAAAAATTGAACAATAAATAGCACATCAAAGAGAAATTCAAAGAGAATATTGTTGGAATTTGGGTAGCTTGGAAGGTATTTCTGAGAGGTAAAACCCACAAAAAGTGAGTTGGTTGGGAAGTTACCCAAGTGATTAGGGTTTTGACCTAAAATTGTGGGTTTGGACCCAAGTCAATTAATTTTTTATTCTAATTTATGGTTAAAGGGTTGAGTGAGAAAAACCTTAAAGGACCAAGGGTCCCCTAAATAATCTAACGAAAAACTATAAATAGGGGGCTAAAGGAAATGCCTAGATACATAATTGGAGAAGGACTTTAATTTAGGGAGAGAGGGAGGCTAAATGACCTAGCCATAGATCTGCCTTACAGGAGCCACAATAACAAGGAGGTTGAGTTTCTCCATAATATGGTCAGCGAAAGTAGTTGTTGCCAAAAGGGAGAAGGAGGCTGAGTTGGAGGATCTAGTTGCAGTGTTGGAAGGTAAGATCTGTAAGAAGAAAGTCAGATATGAGTGTTGGAAGGTCAGATTTGTAAGAAGAAAGTCAGATATGAGTGTTGGAAGGTTAGATCCACAAGAATAAAGTCAGATATGATTGTTGGATGGTCGGATTTGCAAGAACAAAGTTAGATCTATGATATGAAGAAGCAAATCTAGAATATCAAGAAGTTATAGATCAGTCAAAGAACAAATTCTGTATTTTATTATATACTATGTATACTAGTCATATCAGGGATGATAAAGGACATGGTTGCTGTCACGGGAGCCCTAATGTTTTCTTATTGATGGACTCATGAGAGACAAGATTTGGGCTCATATATTCTTGTGTACTATTGTTGATTTCACTGTTGCTATATTGTCACTGTGAAAAGTGCTTTTAGTTGGGTACCTTGAGCATGTTTATAATCAAATTTACACATTCACCAAATCTGGGGTTTAAGGGAATTTCAACATGGTATCTGAGCTACTTTGAAGAGCACGTGGATCAAACTGCGCACAAGAAACTAGGAAACCCATTAGAGGTTGTGTAGGCTAAGAGAGAATCTAGCTTTAGAGGGAGATTGAAAAGGAATGTTAGTCGCTCAATGGAAGTTTGAATCTTCAGGTTCAAGCAAGAGAGTGGAGTTTTCATCCCATGCAAGGACAATCATGAACCATGCGAGAACACTCATGGTGGTGCAAGGAAAAGTCATGTTGCATGCAAGGACAATCATGCACCATGTAAGATAAAGCTTGCCCAAGTACAAAAGAAGATGTGTCACATGCGAGGAAATATATGGCTACACAAGGGAAATTCATGACTAATGCGAGGACAGTCACGGGTATGCAAGGAAATTCATGGAGCTGGAGATGTCAAAGTGTGAAGGAAATACCTTCCTCACTAGGAGGGAGTTTTGGAATTTGGGTAGCTCAGAAGGTATTTTCGAGAGGAGAAAACCCACCAAAAGTGAGTTGGTTGGGAATTTACCCAAGTGATTGGGGTTTGGACCTAATTCAATTAATTGTTTATTCTAATTTATGGTTAAAGGGTTGAGTGGAAAAACCTTAAAGGACCAAGGGTTCCCCAAAAAACCTAATAGAAAACTATAAATAAGAGGCCAAAGGAAAGGCCTAGATACACAAGTGGAGAACGACTTCAACTTGTGGAGAGAGGGAGGCTAAAGGACCTAGCCACAGATCTTCCTTAGAGGAGTCGTAGTAGCAAGGAGGTATAGTTTCTCCATGATCTGGTTAGTTAAAGGATTTGTTTCCAAAAGGGAGAAGGAGGCCAAGTAGGAGGATTTAACTGTAGTGATGGAAGGTCAAATCTGTAAAATGAAAGTCAGATCTGAGAGCTTGGAGGTCATATTTGCAAATAGAAAGTCAGATCTCAGTGCTAGAAGGTCAAATTTGCAAGAAGAAAGTCAGATGTGAGTGTTGGAGGCCCAGATATTAAAAAAGAAAGTCATATTTGTGATTTGAAGAAGCAGATCTAACAGATTGAGAAATTGTAGATCAGTTAAAGGACAAATTGTGTATTTTACTGTATACTAGTTGTATTAGGGGTTTTGAAGGGACATGATTGCTGGTGAGGATACCTAGTGTTTTCTTATTGATAGACTAATCGGAAATGATATTTGGGTTCATATATTCTTATGTACTATTGTTGATTTCACTTTTGTTATATTTCCCTCGTGCAAAGTGTTTTTAGTTTAGTACTTTTAGTGTGATTGTGATCAAGTTTAGACATAAACCAAATCTGGGGTACAAGGGAATTTCAACACATATTGATAAAGAAAAGCGCAACAAAAAGAAATAGAACAACGACAAGAAAATATGAAAGAATAGTTTGAATGAAAAAGAGCACATCAAGGAGAATATCAAAGATCATATCGATAGAGGACGATGCCGCAAAAAAAATGGAACAACAATAAGAAGAGATGAAAGAACAAATTGAATGAAAAAGAGCACATCAAAACGAATATCAACCTGAAATTCTTGTTGATATTAATATTACACATTGAAAAAATTGTGATATGATTGATTAATTGATTCAAGTTCAAATGTGTTATGTGTTCCAAGAGTCATATGTTGGAATTCATATATTAAACACAAATACAAGTCCAATATGCATGAGTTGTAAAAGAGAAGGAACTCATCACATATTTTCATCTGATAACCATATGAATCCAAGAGAACAACCTAAAATTCTTCAAGATCTCACACAAGTTGAGAAGATGTTGATAGCACGTGCAAGTCAAATTTTGCAAGTTATGCATTTGATTGGTGGACAAAATTAATATAGAGGACACACCATTATTTTTCCATAATAAGTTAACAATCTTTCCATTAGGTTGCCCCGACATATTAAAGACTTGGAATTGATGATTTTTGTGTGCAAAAAAGTTGGAAAAGGATCAAGTTGGCTTTACTATCATAAAAGATAATGTATTGCATGCATTGACTTATAAGATTAAGAATGATACATATTATTATGGAGTTCAAGTTGATGATAATGCACTTAATGAATGTCATTGAATTTATAATGTTGTAATGTGTTTTAGGGATTAATGATGCATTGGATGGCTTACAGACAACTTCTTTTGCAACAAAGCCTCCAAATGCATGGAAATATATTTATACTATTTGAGATTAGGAAAATAACCCTAATGTAAAGAAACAACCCTAATGAAATAAGTAAAAAAAACACAACTTCCTTTGAAACTTGCTTGGGGCTTAATAATCCATAAGTCACAAGGATTGACTTTGGAGAAAGCTACAATTAATATTGGGAAGAAAAAGAGATAAGGTATGACGTTTACTATGATATCTTGAGTTAAAACTCTGGATTGTCCACGATCTCAACCTCCCTTTTCATGTGAAAGATATGAAAAGATGACAAAAGTAACAGATATGACAATGAGGAAAGAAAAATAAGAGAGATTGAGCTTGATTACAGTGTAAATTATTTGTAATTGACTAGATTCATATTATTTACATTTATCATAATTCGCCCATGGGGCGTAGAGTAGATGATGACAAGGTGTTTTGTTGAGGCACTCCATGGTGAAAAGGTTATTGATTCAAAACCTCATGAGCAAAAATCCAACCCTTAGCTGGCCCATGCTGAGTGCAATCCTCGAGTGATTTTAATGGTTTAGATGCCCCTGGGTCACGACTACTCAAGCTGCAGGTTGGGTGTCCCAGTCATCTCAGGACTTACATTACTTAACAAAAAAAACAAACATTTATCATCATTCAACATTGTAAATTTTTATTCCTAATCTATATTCATATTTTGTATTTAATTATTGTATTAAAAACAACATTCTAAATTTGTTTTCATAATTTGTATTAAATTGTTATATTAAAATTATCAAATAATATTAGACATATTTAAAATAATCAAATTAAACATATGTTCAAAGAAATTTGTGTGACCGCAAATGGTTGAAACCAACCTAGATCCATCTTAACTCCAGATTTATCAAGCACCAATAGGGTCCAAATCTCTCGAGGTGCAAACAATTCCTCAGATTTTGCACTTAAAGAAGAGATTTTCACCTCAAGAGGTTTGATCCCTCTCGACACTTATAGATCCAAAGTTAGGATAAGGCTAAGAACACATATTTCATTAAAATTGGATTTTTTTTATTACAAGGATTTCACTAGAATTGTGTTTTTTTGTTATTTTTAAATTCTAGATCCACTACATAATTCCAAATTTAATGAGATATGTGTTTAAGCTAGTTAAGTACTTTTAATAAAAATATATTTCATAAAAAAATTAATAAAGTTTTATTGTATAAAAAGACATTTTTATAATTTGTTTTAAAGATGTCTATAACTTTCATTCACTAGAGATTAAATAAAAAACTTCATATATATATATATATATATATATATATATATATATATATATATATATATCAACAAATTAAGTATCTCATAACTTTAGTCTTTTTTATAATTTGTTTTAAAGAAGATGTCTATAACTTTCATTCGCTAGAGATCAAATAAAAAACTTCATATTTATATATCAACAAATTAAGTATCTCATAACTTTAAACTAAATCTTGATAAAAAATGAACTTTATTTAATGATTAAAAACTCATCACCTTCCATATTAGATCCAATTCCTTTGAATTAATATTAATGTAAATTCATTTTAATTTTACATTTATTATATCACAATAAAAACTAATTAAAAAAAAAATTCCCTATGGCTATGCACTATATAATTGAAATAATTAGAAAAAAAATTCCTTATCACTATGCAACATATAATTAAAATAGTTAGTAAATAAGTTAAGCATCTCAAGATACTTACTTTTCTTTTCATAATATATTTCATATTATTAAAATATAAAAAATGATTAAAATTAATCAAATTATAACTTTATTATTATTATTATTATTTATTAAAAAATAATTTAAATATATATACATTTAATCAAAAAGATTTTGTAAATAAACTTTCATCAAACATTACAACATGTAAAAAAAATATAACAAAATTATTAATTAAAAAGAAATTTTATAAATAAGCTTTCATCACTTTACACCATTTCTACTCAACTAAAAAGCACAACTACTATACTATTATATTTTATTAATAATATAAATGTCTTTTTAATATATATATATAATATAATTGAAATCATCCTCTTGCAAATTTATTCGTGATCTTTATGCCTCTGTAAGAAAATAGTATGAAACATCATGACATAAAATAACCTTTAAGAGTTAAATGATCTACAAGACCAGCATTACCATATAATAAAAGTATTAAAGAGTTTATGAATATTGTTTTGCATGCATCTTAAGCAATCCAACATTTTCCGTTCTACCAAGGAATGAAACATCACTTCTATAATTTACGATAGTTTAATCAAATAAAATATATTAACCTTCGTAAATTTTATAAATATTTATATTTCGAAATTAGAATTGTTTACACTCCCGAATTAAATAAATCATTATTTTGTTTATTGTAGGAAAGACTATTTACATATAGTTGATGATACATGTTAAACCAAGGAGCTCCGGCGACAATGGCGGAACCCTAACCCTAGTTTCTGTGCAGGCACGATTCTAACCATGGCGATGATCGGCCTGAGCGTTGGGTTCACGGATCTCTGACTGGCTGCATCGCGACAACAGCTCACGGGTTTTTTGGCACCTTGTTTTACGCTGCGGTCCCCCACCGGTCACTTTGGTGCACAGGTCTCCTACCTTTCCGTTGGGCGGCCCCCTGGTCGGTCCCCTCTGGGACAACTCTGCATCGACAGGCAGTCATGGGCGACGAAGACCTCGTAGACTACGAGGCGGACCCCACGCCTCACCAAGACATCTGGGCGCATACGAAGAGGCCTACTATGAAACCTCGGAGTGTTGAACTGGCCTCTGAGACAGCTGCCTCCTCTCTGCAACCGCATCTGCCGCTCACAGGGAAGAAGAAATCCTCTGATTTCATCCTGGCCGACTCTCCGGCCCTTGAATGCCCGCCCCTTTCCCCTGCTACTCTACATTTATTGGGCTCCTGCCTTCAGACCTCGCCTTCCTTCGACTCTCCGCTTCTGAACCCCACTCGCCCTGCCTTACCAAAACCCCCACCGCCTCCGCCTCCATCGACTTCACTTTCACCCTCCGTCTCATTTATGCCGCAGAACCAACAGGCTTCACCCCGCCCCCCCCTTTCTCTTCTCCCGGGCACTAGCTGTATTGGACCTCGCTCCCCGATACGCTCGGGCTGTTTTCACACTCCTCTGCTCCCGGTTCGATCTGCGGGATCCGCACAGCACAGTTCATCGGATCCGTGTCGTAAACTATTAAAGGACCTCCCCTTTGGCAAGCGCACAGAGAAATTGAAAAAAGGCAGATGCCTTCGAGCTATTGATTCAGACTTCAACATCACCTTTGGGGAAGAAGCACCGTTGCCGGATGTGATGGAAACTGCCCGCAAAGTCCTGGTCGGTAGGGTAAGGGGACGTACCTACTCTGTGGAAAGACTCAAGCTCTGGGTGGAGGAGATATGGGGCACTCTGCTCAAAGAACTTCCTGATATCATGGTCCTCGCGCGGGGCTGGTTCGCATTGCACTTCCATAGGCCTGAATATACTCAATGGATTCTCTCCCAATATTGGCATATCGAGTTAGCACCAGTCATGCTCAAGCGATGGGATCCTTTGTTCGACCCGGAACGTGAACAATTGGGGGCTGGACCCATCTGGGTTCGTCTTCCTGGTCTGCCCATGCAATTTTGGAACCCGTATGTTTTCAAGCGAATTGGGGACACTCTAGGCACTTACCTGGAGCATGACAGATCCTACGAGAAAACGGGAATCAGGACAATGGCCCGTATACTTGTTCATCTTGACACCAGGCCAGGATTGGAGGAGAAAATCACCCTGCATCACAGCCATGTCTCGCGCAAGCAACTGCTGGATTACGAAGGTGTACCATTCAGATGTCGAAGATGCCATAAAATTGGTCATCTCTATAAGGATTGCCCACTGAATTCGGGGGTGACTTCCGAGGATACCAAAGGCCCCAGACAGCAGCCTACTGTGGATCAAAATATAGGAGTTAATATTCCTACGGAAGGGGAGCAGACTCAACATGAGACTCCATCTAAGCTGGCTAGTGAAGGCGCCAAAAAGAACACCAGAAGAAAGGCTTCATCTACACCTGGGCCGCCTCGTACCCGCTCCAAGACTGCGGAGACTGCTCCTGCTCATCCGGGTAATGTTTCTATTCCCAACTGTTCTCACAATATTTCTGATGCTATGCAATCTGTTATACACTCTTCTTTGCGGTCCCCTCATTCTGAACAAATACCCCTTCCCTCCATCCCCTGCACCATTGCTCCTCCTCCACCCACCTTCTCTACCACACCTTCCTCTCACAAATTGGATCTGGGTCTCCCTGAATCCTCCTCCTCTCCGGTTGGATTCGGATCACACGCTTATCATCTCAGACCCCAGGATCGACCCAGATTACTGGGTCTGGGATCATCCCCTGGTTGTTACCGCAAGCCGAAGAGGGGTAGACCATCTAAAATCAATTCGGCCATACAAAATGTTGTTGCTGATGTCGCCCAGGGGCGACAGTATACCATTGAACGGGCACTTAGAGCTATTGAGCCCCTGACCTGCGGTTCCCCATGATCTGGCTCTCATACAATTGCAGGGGACTAGCCAACCCCAAAAAACGTCTGGCTCTGAAAAGACTTATGTATGAATCAAGATGCGATATAATATTCCTTCAGGAAACCTTATGCACATCTGAGGTGGCGGTGCGAAGTTTACAAGCTCTCCTCCCTGGCTGGATTTTACATGGATTGGATGCGTGTGGCCGATCTGGTGGTCTAGTCATTGGTATTAATCCCAGAAAAAGCAGACCTCTCTCCATATGGGGGGGCAGAGGCTTCCTCGGCATGGACATTTTCATGGGCGATTTGGGCATCCCTATCAGGATTATTAACATATATGGCCCCAACCAGAATAGGCTTTCTTTCTGGCAAAACTTTCTGAATGGCAATCATATTACACAGAATACAGTGCTGGGGGGCGATTTCAACTTCTCCTTAGGGGTTGGAGAATCCTGGGGACACCATGCACAGAGTGATCCTATTGCGGATCAAATGAATATGTTAATTGATGCACATAGACTAGTGGATATACCTATGAACAAGAAGCTCCCAACGTGGCACAATCAGCGTACTGGTGAGGCAGCTCTGGGGCGGCGTTTAGACAGATTTATGATGCATGAGGAGCTGATTCAATTGTTTCCCCTGTATAGACAATGGGTCAGCACTGGGGGGCTATCAGATCATCATCCGATTCTTCTTCAGGTCAGCGATAAAAAATTAAAGCCACGCTCCCCTTTTAAATTCTTTGCTGGGTTCCTCAAAGAGCCGGATTACATCAAGATGGTCTCGGATTTCTGGGCATCACAACCTCCCCTGAGAGAGCAGAGGAAAGCGATGGATTTCTGTGATAGACTAAAGAAGCTCAAGGAATTGACTGAGATTTGGGCGAGGAGAAAGAGGATCAGGGATGAACAGTTGCTAAAGGACACTGAAGAACATATAGCTCTATTGACAGATGAGAAGGGTACTGGCTACCTCACTGATGACTCGAAATCATTACTGAATCAGCTGCTTGGGCAAAAAACAAGGATACTACAAGAAAAGGAGGAGATGTGGAGGCTAAAAAGCAGAGCCATTTGGCTCAAAGCTGGAGACAGTAATACTAAATACTTCCATAATCTCGCTAATGGCAGAAAGGCATCAAACACTATTTGGAAACTGCCATGTGAACCAGATGGTTGGGCTACCACGCATCAGCAACTTGCCAAATTAGGGGTTCTACACTTTAAGCACCAATTCACTGCACCGAATGTCATCAACCTCCCAGACATCATCAATCTTGCAGGTCACTTTCCTCGCTTTGTGGGACAAGAGGACATTGAAGATATCATTCAACCGGTCACAAAACAGGAGCTGGAAAGTACTCTCAAATGGTTTAAAAAAGACAAAAGTCCGGGGCCGGACGGCTGGCCAGTGGAGTTCTATCTTGCTTTCTATGATATACTGGGCGAGGACTTATTGGAAGTCATAGAGGAGAGCCGGATCACTGGGCACATACATCCACCTATGAACCAGACATTCATTGCCTTGATACCCAAAACTGATGACCCCTCATCCTTCAATGACTTTCGTCCTATATCATTATGTAATTGCCTCTACAAAATTATTGCCAAAATCATTGCCAACCGCATTAAACCCATTCTGTCCTCACACATATCTGCAGAACAGTTTGCCTTCCTCCAAAATCGCCACATCCAAGAGGCTATTGGTACTGCCCAGGAAGCCTTACATTCCATAAAGCTAAAGAACCTCAAAGGCATATCTCTAAAGATCGACCTTGCAAAGGCTTTTGACAAGGTAAACTGGCTCTATTTGAAAATGATTCTCACCCATTTGGGCTTCCCCCACATGCTCATTAACTGGATAATGGGTTGTATATCTACTGTCTCCTTTGCTATCCTTATTAATGGTTCGGCCTCTGCTCGCTTCAACATCAACAGAGGTATCAGGCAAGGCTGCCCTCTTTCCCCACTACTCTTCCTTATTGTCATGGAAGGGCTCAGTCGGCTTATAGCTACAGCAAAAAGGAATGGAGACTTCAGCGGACTCAAGATTACTGAACAGTACTATCTTACTCATCTACTGTTTGTTGACGACATCTTAATCTTCTTGAATGGAAGTGTCCGGGATTCCATTGCTCTAAATGACATTCTTCAACTCTTCTGTAAAGCTACGGGCATGGAGATCAACAGGGAGAAATCTACCAGGTCCACGATGGGGTGCACATATCAGGAAGCTCAGCTGGCATCCCAGCATTTCCCCTTCCTGGAAAATAATTTGCTGGAGGGCATCAAATATCTTGGCTTCAGACTAAGGCCGGATGGGTACAAAATTGAGCACTGGTCTTGGCTTATCAACAAAATTGAAAAAAGGATAAATTGCTGGCATCATCGTCTTCTGTCTAAAGCAGGTAGACTACTGCTGATCAAATATGTTCTTGAGGCTACCCCAGTTTACTGGATGTCCCTCACATGGATCCCAAAGAACATTCTTCAAAAAATTCAACAAATTTTTAACAGATTCCTGTGGAATGGCAATAAAAAGGGGAAGATCTTTGCCTGGACAAGATGGTCATTGGTCACTACACCAAAGAGATGGGGAGGGTGGGGACTGAAATCTCTATCTGAATTTGCACAAGCGTTGACAGCCAAGCAGGGCTGGTCACTTCTCAAACTGAACAGTTTATGGGCGGAAGTTATACACCAAAAGTACATTTGGCCCTCTAACATCATTGACTGGATCCGCAGACCCCATTGGAACCAACAAGGCATATCTGCGATCTGGAAGGCCACTCTAAATGCTATGCCCCTCATTAGAGACAATCTGCTATGGTGAATTGGTAATGGTACACAAGTCCGCATTGGCTTAGATCCTTGGCCTGGCTCGGGGAATGCGCACCTACTGCCGGAAGATTTGGTTCGTTATCTCAACAACAGGGGCATAAAATATTTTGCACAGATTGGAGATCAGCAACATTCTTCCATCTTTTCACAGGCATGGATAACTGACCGTCAGTGGCAACTAACAGATGAATGGAACTCTAATTGGAAAGGCTACATACAGGCACTAACCGAATCGCACATCAAGATACATGAGGAAGAGGATGAGTTAATCTAGGCGCCTGCCAAATCTGGTAATTATGCTCCGAAGATTGGCTACTACAAGTTGATCGAGGCAAAGAAACCTGACATGCATAAAAACTGGTGGTCAGCTATCTGGCATCTACAAGCTCAACCAAGAGCTCGACTTCTCATGTGGAATATTCTTGCAGACAAATTACCAACTGGCACCATCCTCAGGAAAAGAGCTTTTGCTGGACCAACATGGTGCGTCCTATACAGAAAAGAGGAAGAAACAACTCTACACCTATTTCTTACCTGTGAGGTCACAAAGGATTTATGGAACCAGGTCACATAGGCCCTCAATATAAATACAGCTTGGCAGGGGGCAGATATACCTACGGCCTGGGAACAATGGTGGTCTGCTGTGGCTTCAGAAAAGTCTAGGAACTTACCGCTTCTGGTGTCCTGGTACATCTGGAACAGACGTAATGCCATAATCTTTGAGGACTGCATGGTCAATTGGCACCTACTCCCACCGTCCATATGCGCGGCATACACGGAGATCCCACTTGAAAATAAACATAACACTCCCAAGAACATTATGCCTGAAATTATTAACAAGGATCTGCCGTGGGCATACTTTGATGGGGCTGCACCGAGGCAAGGCTGTGGGGGGGGGATTCTTTTTCATCTATCTGATACACACTATTTTCACCTGAGAATGGGACTTGGTCCGGGCACCAACAACCATGCTGAACTAATTACTCTGAGACATCTCCTCTATTTTGCTTTATCCAAAAACTGTCGGCAACTACAAATTTTTGGGGACTCAAAGATTGTGATTGATTGGGCAAATAACAAATCTATCTGTCATGCATATTCTTTGAAACATATCTTGGAAGAAATTGTTTTTCTTAAAACACATTTTGACCAGATCACTGTTTCTCATATCTACAGGGAAAGAAATTCAACTGCTGACCGGCTCTCGAAAGAAGCGGCGGATCGACCTCTAGGAGATTGGCTGATCGAGGAATACAATCCAGATGGGATGCACAGATTTTTTCATCGACCATATATTGACGACCTCCTACAGGGGGGCAATGCCCCCATCTAAATTTTTTGCTATGCTATGATACTCATTGTATATAACAGCCACAGTACAGATCGTCCTTTTTGCTATGCTATGATACTCATTGTATATAACAGCCACAGTACAGATCTTGCTTCTGTATAGCGGATACACTCTACAACTCTGTTTATTTTGGTTTTTTTGAGACATTGCACATTCTCTGAGGGATACAGATCCATCGTATCTCTATGGGTCTCTATTTGATGTAAATTTTATTTTTTTCTGAGCAGTGGTGAAAACCACACTACAGCATATGCCAATGGCATCAACAGCATGTAATTTCTTATTAATAGAAATTATGAACTCTCTTTCTTCGGAAAAAAATGTTAAACCAAAAATAAAATTTTGTCACTTCAATAATTTATAATTTATGATAGTTGAATCAAATAAAACATATTAATATTTGCAAATTTAATAAAAATGTAAATAATAGAATATATTAATATTCTCAAATTTTATAAAAATATAAGTTTGAATCTTTATTTTATTTCAGTAGAGTAAAATAAAATCGAACAAGATTTTTCTTTATAAATCAAGAGATTTTTAATATGAGTATTATTATTTATTAATGTTAAAAAAACCATAATTCATTTTATTAAAATATTAATTTACATTTGAATTATTATTTTATTATTTTATTTTAATAGAGTAAAATAAAATGTAACAAACTTGTTCTTCTTGTTCTTGTTTTTTTAACCGTAAAAATATAATTTCAATTTATTATTGAGATTTTTAATTTATAAATAAGTTTTGTTCCAATAACTTAACTAACATTATTAGTCACTAATGCTATATCTCCAAAAAAACCATAACTCAATTTATAATACCAGAGTTTAAAACTATAAGCCATTTTATGTGATATTTATTTAATTAAATCACAATCAAACATACTAAATTAATCTCACACTAATAAAAACAAATTTTCACTATTTTCACTAAATTTACTTTCAAACTCTATCTAAAATCCCTATAACTATATTTTTTTTTTTCCACATCACAAGAAACTCTCACACATATCACAAAATATTGTATAACATAACAAAATAAACTCATCTAACACTCATGAAACAATTTTTTACTAAATTTACATAAAACTCTATCTAAAATTCTAAAATTTTAGTCACCCAGCCCAAAATTTGTAGATAAAAAGTCTACTTCAAAACATCTGATCCATAGGCTACAGAAATAGAATTCAGCATACCAAAATAATGTTACATTGTATACTATGATGAACAGATATGGACAATACACATTGATAATCAATACCAAAATGTAGAATAATGTTATATTGTACACCATAATGCAAACCTGAATTCAGCACATATACTGATAATCAATACCAAAATGTTACATTGTACACTATGATGAACAGATTTGGACAGTACACATTGATAATCAATACCAAAATGTTACATTGTACACTATGATGAACATATTTGGACAGTACACATTGATAATCAATACCAAAATGTCATATTCTACACTATCATGAACAAATAAAGTTGCTAATCTATGAAAACCACATAACAATTAACACCAAAAGTTTTCACTGGTCTCCCTCAAACTTCCACTAAAATTTTAGCCATTCCTAAAGCAAGTCCACTAGAAAACACCCTATCCAAATACTCTAGAAACATAATCTAGCATACTCCTGATGTGCCATAAGGAATTGAATCACCCCCACTATTTTCCAAGCAGAGCTTTAATCCACCAGAACCCCTTATCCTTTGGAGCTTCAGTCTCTGGATCGTTATTTTGCGTAGTTTTATGAAGACGACTTATGTCGTACCCTTCTTGGCGAGCATGTTCCAATAGACGATTATAAATTGCTTCGTCTAGCTGTCGTTGCCTGCAGAGGACCTGCCCATACAATAACAAATAATCCTCAGAAAATCTGAGAAATAACAGACTATTACTATTTGCTATTTGCATTATGAAGAGGCCATTTTTTAAAAAATGTGGTTAACTTTACTATACTAATCTTCTATTGGCTACCTCCACAAACAACATCTAGATCCATAAATCTGAGAAATAACAGACTATTACTATTTGCTATTTGCATTATGAAGAGGCCATTTTTTTAAAAATGTGGTTCACTTCATTATACTAATTTTCTATTGGCTACCTCCAACAGAGACATCTAGATCCACTAACCATATCTACTACTTTTATAAAGAACATCTACCACTAACAATACCTATCTCTATGAACCACATCTACCACGAACAACATCTACGGGCTATTCTAACAAACAACATCTACCTGCCGGTTATTTTAAGGATTCAAGGTACTTGCTATTTTAAAGAATCAAGGTAGATAATCGCTTTACATGAAAAATCTCAAAAAATCAATGTTAGATAAGAATCGAGATAGATAATCACTAACAATATCTATCTCTATGAACAACATGAAAAAATATCAAAAAATCAATGTTAGATAAGAATCAAGAATCAAGATAGATAATCACTAACAATATCTATCTCTATGAACAACATCTACCACGAACAACATCTACTTGCTATTCTAACCAACAACATCTACGAAATATGTAAGGAATCAAGGTACTTGCTATTTTAATGAATATGTAAGGAATCAAGGTACTTGCTATTTTAAGGAATCAAGATAGATAATCGGTTTAACATAAAAATCTCAAAGAATCAAGATATTACTTTAGATAAGAATCAAAATCTCAAAAATCAAAGTATTGCTTTAGATAAGAATCAAGATAGATAATATAACACTAACTGTTATAAAAAACTATAAACAAACTATTCCATGTATCAAAATAGATAATCCTGTCACATAGTCATATGTTATAGTATGAAATTCAAGGCCATAATGGAAGGAGGCCACTAAAGGGACATATGGGGGAGAATATTGTTACCCATAAGTATTTGAGAGAAGGTTCTCCAATGAGAGCCCACTGGTAATCTTCATCCAGCAGCAGAACCCAGTAATTCCCATAGACTGGAATAATGGGGAGAAAGGGAGGCACCATAAATTTAACTTTAAATTTGGCATCCTCGCTTTTGGGATCAACTTTGTACGCACTTCCCTCGATGGAGCTTTTCTTCCCGTTCACAAAAGTCTCGTTCAGCACATGCACAGTGCTGTCCTCATTCAGCGAATACGTAGCTCTGGTGTTTATGCCATTCTTTGGCTGGAAAAAGGACGGCATCGAAGCGATTTCATACCATACCCCCATGTACCTCTGCAAGTCTAGTCCCTTCACAACCTGCAAATCCTCCTTTCCCATGGCTCGAACCTGCGACCTGGTCACAAAATTCTAAATCTGTTGCCGCTGCGCCGCGAAGAAGATCAGGTTGTGGTAATAATAATTTCAGAGTGGGAGCGTCGGGTGCGGTGAAATAGTTCGGCGAGTTGCTGAGGGGCGCGGCTCTTTGCGGATGGTCCAAGACTTTGGCGACAAACCGTCCCATCTGAGGCTTTACCAGAAGCTAAAAGACGCGTCTGGATTCTGTGGTTGTGAGCGTTAGATTGCATGTGAAGGAAAATGGAAGAGATAAGGTGCCACGTGGAACGATTTGGAAGTGGATATGTGGACAACAGATAAAGCTGACACTATGTTTGCCGCTCGAGAAACGACGTGTTCTTTCCAGCTGCGCTGATGAGATGTGTCGTGTACGTGTACTTAACCTAGAAATTCATTTCGATGTTTTAACATAATGGGGGTGAAAGCATAATTTTCTTCTTAATTAAACCATAGGTAATGAGCATTAAGGAAAGTTATAATTCATCACTGTATTTGAGGGAAAACTATTTGAAATGATTTAAGAAAGGTGTAGAATTTCATGTTTTTCTAAAGGTTCAAGAGAGAAACCTAAAAATGATAAAAAAATAAAAAAATAAACTTATTAATATTTAATGTCGAGAATTAATGTAGATTTTAATGAACTTAGAGTTTTCATGAAAAATTAATGTATTGAAAATAATAAAAGTGAACATCACAATTATTATGATTTGTCATACTTCATAACAATATTATGGTTTGTCGTGTTCTATAAAAAAATGTTAAAAATAATAAGTTTCATTTAAAAATGATATGACAAAACAAATAAATAAACTCATTAATATTTTGGTGAATTATAAAGTTTCTTTGTTTAATAAGTTTCATTTAAAAATGATATCACAAAACAAATAAATAAACACATAAATTCATTAATATTTTGGTGAATTATTAAAGTTTTAACAAAGAATTAATGTATATTTTAGTTAACTATAAAATTTTAATGAACAATTAATGTAGATTTTAATGAACTTAAAGTTTTCATGAAAAATTAATAAAAACACAACTTCTTTTGAAACTTGCTTGGGGCTTAATAATCCATAAGTCACAAGGATTGACTTTGGAGAAAGCTACAATTAATATTGGGAAGAAAAAGAGATAGGGTATGACGTTTACTATGATATCTTGAGTTAAAGCTCTAGATTGTCCACGATCTCAACCTCCCTTTTCATGTGAAAGATATGAAAAGATGACAAAAGTAACAGATATGACAATGAGGAAAGAAAAATAAGAGAGATTGAGCTTGATTACAGTGTAAATTATTTGTAATTGACTAGATTCATATTATTTACATTTATCATAATTCGCCCATGGGGCATAGAGTAGATGATGACAAGGTGTTTTGTTGAGGCACTCCATGGTGAAAAGGTTATTGATTCAAAACCTCATGAGCAAAAATCCAGCCCTTAGCTGGCCCATGCCAAGTGCAATCCCTAGGTGATATTATGGTTTAGATGCCCCTAGGTCACGACTACTCAAGCTGCAGGTTGGGTGTCCCAGTCATCTTAGGACTTACATTACTTAACAAAAAAAACAAACATTTATCATTATTCAATATTGCAAATTTTTATTCCTAATCTATATTCATATTTTGTATTTAATCATTGTATTAAAAACAACATTCTGAATTTGTTTTCATAATTTGTATTAAATTGTTATATTAAAATTATCAAATAATATTAGACATATTTAAAATAATCAAATTAAACATATGCTCAAAAAAATTTGTGTGACCGCGCATGGTTGAAACCAATCTAGATCCATCTTAACCCCAAATTTATCAAGCACCAATAAGGATCAAATCTCTCAAGGTGCAAACAATTCCTCAAATTTTGCACTTAAAGAAGAGATTTTCACCTCAAGAGGTTTGATCCCTCTCGACACTTATATATCCAAAGCTAAAATAAGGCTAGGCTAGTTAAGTACTTTTAATAAAAATATATTTCATAAAAAAATCAATAAAATTTTATTATATAAAAATACCATTTTTATAATTTGTTTTAAAAAAGATGTCTATAACTTTCATTCACTAAAGATTAAATAAAAAACTTCATATTTATATATCAAGAAATTAAATCTCATAACTTTAAACTAAATATTTAAGTATCTCATAACTTTAAACTAAATCTTGATAAAAAATGAACTTTATTTAATGATAAAAAACTGATCACTCTTCCATAAGATCCAATTCCTTTGAATTAAAATTAATATAAATTCATTTTAATTTTACATTTATTATATCACAATAAAAATTAATTAAAAAAAAAAATTCCTCATACTATCCACCATATACTTGAAATAATTAATAAATAAGTTAAGCATCTCAAAATACTTATTTTTCTTTTCATAATATATTTCATATTTTTAAAATATAAAAAATAATTAAAATTAATCAAATTATAATTTTATTATTATTATTATTTATTAAAAAACAAAAAAATCATATATAATTTAAATATATAAAAATTTTATAAATTTTTTTTATAAATAAACTTAATAAATAATAATAAATAAATAAGCTTTCATCACTTTACACCATTTCTACTAAACTAAAAAGCACAACTACTACTAAACTAGTATATTTTATAATAATATAAATGTCTTTTTAATAAATAAATAAATAAATAAATAAATATAAATATATATATATATAAATAATTGAAATCATCCTCTTGCAAATTTATTCATGATATTTATGCTTCTGTAAGAAAATAGTATGAAATATTATGACATAAAATAACCTTGACTTTAAGAGTTAAATGATCTACAAGCCAACATTACAATATAATAAAAGTATTAAGAGTTCATGAATATTGTTTTCCATGCATCTTAAGCAATCCAACATTTTCCGTTCTAAGGAATGAAACATCACTTCTATAATTTACGATAGTCTAATCAAATAAAATATATTAACCTTCGTAAATTTTATAAATATTTATATTTCGGAATTAGAATTGTTTACACTCCCGAATTAAATAAATCATTATTTTGTTTATTGTAGGAAAGACATTTTAAATATGGTTGGTGATACATGTTAAACCAAAACTAAAATTTTGTCACTTCAATAATTTATAATTTATGATAGTTGAATCAAATAAAATATATTAATATTTTTAAATTTATTAAAAATGTAAATAATAAAATATATTAATATTCGCAATAAAATGCAAATAATAAAATATATTAATACTCACAAATTTTATAAAAATATTAATTTGAGTTTGAATATTTATTTTATTTTAGTAGAGTAAAATAAAATTGAACAAAATTAAGAGATTTTTAATTTATAAATAAATTTTGTTTCAATAACTTGATTAGTATTATTACTTCTTAATACTAAAAGATCCATAATTCATTTATAATTAATTTTATTAAAAATAATTAATTTACATTTGAATTATTATTATATTAAATGAAACAATCTTGTTTTTCTTGTTTTTTAAAAAAGAAAATTTAATTTCAATTTATTATTGAGATTTTTAATTTATAAATAAGGTTTGTTCCAATAAGCTGATTAATATTATTAGTCACTAATACCATATGTTCAAAAAACTATAACTCAATTTATAATACTACAGTTATAAATAAGGTTTGTTCCAATAATCTGATTAATATTATTAGTCACTAATACCATATGTTCAAAAAACTATAACTCAATTTATAATACCACAGTTTAAAACTATAAGTCATTTTATGTGATATTTATTTAATTAAATCAAAATCAAACATACTAAATTAATCTAACACTAATAAAAACAAATTTTCACCATTTTCACTAAATTTACTTTCAACTGTATCTAAAATCCCTATAACTATATATCTTTTTTCCACATCACAAGAAACTTTCAACATATCACAAAATATTATATAACATAACAAAATGAACTCATCTTACACTCATGAAACAAATTTTTTACTAAATTTAACTAAAACTCTATCTAAAATTCTAAAATTTTAGTCACCCAGCGCAAAATTTGTAGATAAAAAGTCTACTTCAAAACATCTGATCCATAGGCTACAGAAATAGAATTCAACGTTACCAAAATGTTATATTGTACACCATAATGCAAACCTTATAGCAATAGAATTAAGCACATACACTGATAATCAATACCAAAATGTTACATTGTACACTATGATGAACAGATATGGACAGTACACATTGATAATCAATACCAAAATGTAAAATAATGTTATATTGTACACCATAATGCAAACCTGAATTCAGCACATACACTGATAATCAATACCAAAATGTTACATTGTACACTATGATGAACAAATATGAACAGTACACATTGATAATCAATACCAAAATGTAGAATAATGTTATATTGTACACCATAATGCAAACCTGAATACAACACTGATAATCAATACCAAAATGTTACATTGTACACTATGATGAACAGATTTGGACAGTACACATTGATAATCAATACCAAAATGTCATATTCTACACTATCATGAACAGATAAAGTTGCTAATCTATGAAAACCACATAACAATTAACCCCATAAGTTTTCATTGGTCTCCCTCAAACTTCCACTAAAATTTTAGTCAGTCCTAAAGCAAGTCCACTAGAAAACACCCTATCCAAATACTCTAGAAACATAATCTAGCATACTACTGATGTGCCATAAGGAATTGAATCACCCCACTATTTTCCAAGCAGAGCTTTAATCCACCAGAACCCCTTATCCTTTGGAGCTTCAGTCTCTGGATCATTATTTTGCGTAGTTTTATGAAGACGACTCACGTCGTACCCTTCTTGGCGAGCATGTTCCAATAGACGATTATAAGTTGCTTCGTCTAGCTGTTTTTGCCTGCTGAGGACCTGCCCATACAATAACAAATAATCCTCAGAAAATCTGAGAAATAACAGACTATTACTATTTGTTATTTGCATTATGAAGAGGCCATTTTTTAAAAAATGTGGTTCACTTTAGTATACTAATCTTCTATTGGCTACCTCCACAAACAACATCTAGATCCATAAATCTGAGAAATAACAGACTATTACTATTTGCTATTTGCATTATGAAGAGGCCATTTTTTTAAAAATGTGGTTCACTTCTCTATACTAATTTTCTTCCAATAGAAACATCTAAATCCACTAACCATATCTACTATCTACTACTTTTATAAAGAACATTTACCACTAACAATACCTATCTCTATGAACCACATCTACCACGAACAACATCTACTATTGGCTATTCTAACAAACAACATGTACCACTTATTTTAAGGTACATGTTATTTTAAAGAATCAAGGTAGATAATCGCTTTACATGAAAAAATCTCAAAGAATCAATGTTAGATATAAGAATCAAGATAAATCACTAACAATATCTATCTTATCTATCTTTATGAACAACATCTACCACGAACAACATCTATTGGCTATTCTAACAAACAACATCTGCTGGGTATTCTAACAAACAACATCTACTGAATATCTAAGGAATACATCTACCACGAACAACATCTATTGGCTATTCTAACAAACAACATCTACTGGGTATTCTAACAAACAACATCTACTGAATATCTAAGGAATCAAGGTACTTGCTATTTTAAGGAATCAAGATAGATAATCGCTTTAACATAAAAATCTCAAAGAATCAAGATATTACTTTACATAAGAATCAAAATCTCGAAAATCAAGATATTAATTTAGATAGGAATCAAGATAAATAATCACTACTATTATAAAAAACTATTAGTAAAAAAATTAAACAAACAATTCCATGTATCAAAATAGATAATCCTGTCACATTGCCATATGTTATAGCATGAAATTCAAGGCCATAATGGAGGAGGCCACTAAAGGGACATATGGGGGAGAATATTGTTACCCATAGGGATTTGAGAGAAGGTTCTCCAATGAGAGCCCACTGGTAATCTTCATCCAGCAGCAGAACCCAGTAATTCCCATAGACTGGAATAATGGGGAGAAAGGGAGGCACCATAAATTTAACTTTAAATTTGGCATCCTCGCTTTTGGGATCAACTTTGTACGCACTTCCCTCGATGGAGCTTTTCTTCCCGTTCACAAAAGTCTCGTTCAGCACATGCACAGTGCTGTCCTCATTCAGGGAATACGTAGCTCTGGTGTTTATGCCATTCTTTGGCTGGAAAAAGGACGGCATCGAAGCGATTTCATACCATACCCCCATGTACCTCTGCAAGTCTAGTCCCTTCACAACCTGCAAATCCTCCTTTCCCATGGCTCGAACCTGCAACCTGGTCACAAAAATCTAAATCTGTTGCCGCTGCGCCGCGAAGAAGATCAAGTTGTAGTAATAATAATTTCAGAGTGGGGGCGTCGGGTGTGGTGAAATAGTTCGGCGAGTTGCTGAGGGGCGCGGCTCTTTGCGGATGGTCCAAGACTTTGGCGACAAACCGTCCCATCTGAGGCTTTACCAGAAGCTAAAAGACGCGTCTGGATTCTGTGGTTGTGAGCGTTAGATTGCATGTGAAGGAAAATGGAAGAGATAAGGTGCCACGTGGAACAATTTGGAAGTGGATATGTGGACAACAGATAAAGCTGACACTATGTTTGCCGCTTGAGAAACGACGTGTTTTTTCCAGCTGCGCTGATGAGATGTGTCGTGTACGTGTACTTAACCTAAAAATTCATTTCGATGTTTTAACATAATGGGGGTGAAAGCATAATTTTCTTCTTAATTAAACCATAGGTAAAGGGTTAATGAGCATTAAGGAAAGTTATAATTCATCACTGTATTTGAGGGAAAACTATTTGATATGATTTAAGAAAGGTGTAGACTTTAATGTTTTTCTAATATTTAATGTATATTTTAATAAAGTTAACAAAGAATTAATGTAGATTTTAATGAACTTAAAGTTTTCATGAAAAATTAATGTATTGAAAATAATAAAAGTGAATATCACCATTATTATGATTTGTCATACTTCATAACAATTATTATGGTTTGTCGTGTTTTATAAAAATGTTAAAAATAATAAGTTTCATTTAAAAATGATATGACAAAACAAATAAATAAATAAATAAACTTAAGTTTCATTTAAAAATGATATGACAAAACAAATAAATAAATAAATAAAGTTATTAATATTTTGGTGAATTATAAAGTTTGAACAAGGAATTAATGTATATTTTAGTCAACTATAAACTTTTAATGAACAATTAATGTAGATTTTAATGAACTTAAAGTTTTCATGTAAAATTAATACATTGAAAATAATAAAAATGAGCATCACAATTATTATTATTTATCACGTTTCATAACAACTATTATGACTTGTCTTGTTCTATAAAAATTCAAAAAATATTTTTATTATTAAATGTTGAAAATGAAAATATTAAAATCATTCTGATTTTGGTAAATGATAAAATTAAAAAAATAAATTGATTAATAATGAAGTATTCATACAATCTTAATATTAGGACTAACCATCACAATTATATATCTAAGGCATCTAAGGCTAAATAATTAGTAAATTATGTTTTATATTAAAGGTAAGAATTTCTTTTAATATTATATATTGGCTTATTTTACAAATAATTGTTAAATTATGTTTTATATTAAAGGTAAGAATTTTTTTTAATATTATAAATTGACTCATAGTAAAGTAGTATTGCATGGATCTTTGTCACCATATTTCATTGAGCATCCAAAACAATGCAAAATGGATTTTCATGTTTTTGTATAACTTGCCAATTTTGATTTTGTGGGGTTCCAATGGCATTTCCTTTGATAGTTGTGCAAATCTTTCGATAGTGAAATCTTGAATGAATTTGGCACAATAACTGAAGGAAACTTATTAGAAGCACTCTTAGGGTGTACAATAATTCAGATCTAAGTTGCATTTCCAATTAAGGGTGAGTTCTTAACTAGTGTCGAGTCTCTTCACACATGTTAAAATAAAATTCAAACTTGGTTAATTCACATTTTAAACTAGTTCTTATGGACCTTAAAGACTTTCTATAAGAAGAAGCCATGGGACAACATTTGAAGAAGAGAAGATAACACAAAATTATGTTACTTGTATGATACTCAAAGCTCCATAAGCCTTAAGAGATCCTTATAGCATCCATAACCATTGGATTGTGCTTCACTTCTTCCAATGAAGGGCTCAAGCATACTTCTTTGCTAAAAAGAGAGAGCAGGCTTCCAAAGAACATAAAATAACCCCCCCGGGGAGGAAGGGAGGGATCACCTGCACTCACTCATTCTTTGTGGAATAACAAAGTTATTTCCATTGGTTGCATAGATATCATTACTTTTATTCTTGTTATTTAGTGTGATTTTTGTGGTTTCCATTTCTTTTTTTCATTTATATTTTCTATGTTGTAATTATAGTTATGTCATCGGAATAACATTTGCACCAATTCTATGTTGTTAGTGTAACAACCTTACACTATAGTAGAGTTGTTTTTTCTCAGCCAAGAGACAAAGCAAACATACACCATGGTTTTGGAAAGTCCAACTACTACATTTAGGTTCGCTCTTTAACTATATATATATATATATAACTCACAATTTCAAGCTTTGATAACATTTTTGTAATATGTCTTCTTCTTTTTATTAATAATTTCAATGTTGAGAGGTGACATGCTTTGAGTGGGGTCATCTATTACTTCTATGTACACCCTTGACTTTATTTATCATTTAAGGAATGAGAGAAGTAATAAACAATACAACCCATAATATTGTAAGGTGTCAAACCTTCGGGCACCTTAACCTTTCAATGAGTACTTATCCTTGGTGACTCCCACATTATCGTCTCTATACTCTCGAAAAGGGTTCAATCATCCTCCTCACAAACCCATTGGACTCTCCAAAGAATCAAGCCTATAAATGTAAATAGGATCATCCTAAAGTAAGAAAAAGGGCCTAAAACGTCCACAATCCATATCCCATGATTAGTTTGGAACATTGCACAAGTCAACAAGGATGAATAAAGGTGAATTTAGTGGGTTCAAAAGTAAGAAGGGGATTCTTCATCCTTCCACATTTTTTTCCAACTCTCCCTTCTCCTCATCATTGAAGGATGATACCTTGTTATCTCCCTCATGCAACCCCTCATGACCCACACCACCTTTGCCCCTTCTCCTCAGATTCCTTTTCACCCCTTTGGATCCTCTCTCCCATGCCTTCTCCTTTGCCCCTTTCAACTTATCTCATTATGTCCCTTAATTATTCAACCCTCCAACCTCTCTAATGATGGAAGGAAGTCACTACCTCATATTGTTGTTGTTGATAATGAGAGAACTACATGCCCTCAACCCTAGCTATGAGCAACTCCACGTGGGAGGTGAGGCATACCTAAAGCACAATACTCTGTACATAAATATTTTGAGGGTTATAAACTTTTATCAACCATTTTTTCATGAAAACCATACAAATAAGTTTTTGAATACATAAATAGATTCAACCCCTAAAAATAGAAGAATTTTGAAAATTAAACAATTTAAACTAAAAAAAAAAATTACTCATAGAATTTCATTGTAAAAAAAATCCAAAATTAAAACTATATCATTTATTAATTCTTCTAATTTATATAATTAAAAAAAATTGTTTTCTAATTTAAGTATTTATACCTAGCAACATCAGAGAAAGAAATGATTATCCAATTTTCGCTTCATTTTATTTCTCTGTAATTGATAAAATCTTCGCTAAAGTCATGAGAGCTTTCATGTTGGTCAAATGAGATACACGAAGTTGCTGGAACACACTTAGAGTGTTTCACAAGTAAAGCGGAACAAAAATAATGCATACTTAGAGTGTTTCACAAGTAAAGCAGAACAAAAATAATGCATAACATATAGATGAAAGGATAAAATAATACATAAATATCTTGCATTGTTCGAAAGATACAGTTCTAACTTATATACGTGATGTCTTAGCCTATGGTACGGCCCACGGTATTCCAAACCGTCTTCGTTGTTACGTATGGAATACAAATTTATTATAATTCATTTTAACGGATAGTAGTATAGTTAAATTTATTAAATTTATTTATTAATGGACAGTGAGAGCATTGTTATATTTTTTATTAGTAGTAAATATGGGTGAATATTTTTTTATTATTAAAAGAATTATGTTATATGAAATAATGTAAGGGAATTTAAAGTATAAATTTTTGGTTTTTTTTTTTTTTTAAAGGATTATTAATTGATTTTTTTTTTATTTTTAATTTAAAGAAGACATATTCTTAGTTAATGAGAAGTTTTAGGTTTTATTTTATAACTAACAACAGTTTTATTTTATATTGTATTGAGATAAAGTTAGTATCTCTAATGGTCATATTTGAAATTATCTTTAAAAATATTAAATATATGTTAAAAGCATTTAATTTTAATCTCATAAATTAAATCAAATATTATCTTAATTGTTTCTTTAAATTATTATTATTATCATAAATAAAATAAAAATATTATCTTAGTTGTTTTTTAAATTATTATTATTATTATTTTTTAAATCAATGTAGAATCTTAAAACTTTTTAAAAATTAGCATACTTTTAAAAAACTAATGGAAATCCCCCAGAAGCCGAGGTGGGCTAGAGGGTATGGGGGGCCGAGGCGCTAGAAGCCACCTAGCTGGCCCAAAGGATAGATGGGGTATTGGAAGGTGGGAGGACACGAAGGCAGGTGGGGCAGCATGCAGGACAGGATAGGGCAGTAGACAGTACAGAGTTAATGCAGTTGTGGCTGAGGATGGAGGAGAGAGACGGAGTTTCGGGGTCAAGCGCGAGGGCAGGGAGACCAATGATGACAAGTGGCAAGGAGAAAGAAGGAAACCTGCAACAGGAGCAGTCGGTGGCACGAGTGGAGTGATGGAAGGCAATAATGGAAGGGTCAGGGAAACCTCGTCCCGAGGAAATAAAATGAAGGAATGGGTGGCAGAAAGACGAAGAGGGCACATGGGGGACCTTATGGAAGATAGGCGGGGCTGCTAAACAAAGAAAAAAGAAGCTAAGACAACTGAGAGAGAAGGCATTGGCATGCAGAGGGAGAAGGAGAAAGAATGTGCAGCGAAAGGTGGTGGAAGCGGGCTGGAGGATGTTGAGCGGAAAATGGGTTTCGTCGACAAGAATTGGTATGTTACCTCGGTCCCCTTTCTCGATTGCATAGCAAAAATGAATTCTATAGAGGAACATGGGGTGAGGGCTGAGGGAAGTCAAGACTCAGAATGAGTCGAGACCTGTGTTGCCTGGGAAACTAGCCCGGTCGATTGGAGTGTTTTCGCCTGGAATGCCATCAGGGTGAGGGGGCTCGGGAAAACTGTAATGTATCTCTGGGTAGATAGGGACTGAGGGAATGTGGCCTGCTGGGATGCCCAATGGGAATTCTACAATGGAGAGAGTAGGAAACCTACCACTCTGGCAAGGTGGAGCCTGTGGCATGTGAGGGAAGAAGTTATTATCATGGGAGGGGAGCTTGTAACCGTCATGGACCAAGCAACAAGGTTGTGGTTCTTTTGGCTCGAACTGAGTCCAAACCCGGCTGAAGGTTGCGAGTCACAAGGGACAATCAGGGGTAGCAACCAGGAGAGGGAAACAGAGAGGAGAGAATCCTGGTCCGGTCCCTCAAACGCGACCCAGAATACCTATAACGAGACTCAGAATCGGGACACTTACATAACTGCTAATTCTGCTCTGCATTATCCTGTCTGTTGGGGAGGGGATAAGCAGAGAGGGGAGGAAACTGAAGTAGGAAGGGGCAATAGAGAGACCCCGCGGGATTTGGGAAATTGGGATATACAAACCACAGAGAAACACTAGAACAAAGTGAAAGGCAGAAGCCTATTCGTCTTTGAGAAGGAAGGGGGGAAATCAGGGGATATAGAGGGCAACCACAATTCTCCAAGCCAGGAGCGGGTGGACAAGCTCGGGCCAAAGAAACTTAAGTCCACTCTGTTTACAAGAATTCTAACTTATAAAGAATTTTCATTTGTTAATGTTCTAGGTAATAAAAATACTAGTGTGTAGCGACACCCGGTGTTCCGGAACCCTTATCGTGTTCCAGCCCAGGAACAAGAAAGCAAGCCGGAACTAGTGAGCCGCTCGGGAAAAGAAATACTAAGCAGGAAAGAGGACAGGATGGCAAAAGAGGGAAAAGAGGCGGGCAAGAGAGGAACCAGAGGAATAGGTAAGGTAGGGAAAAGGACCAAGGGGGTGGAAGCAACCTCCAACAAAGGTCCAAACAAAAGAGGAAGAAAGATTGGGAAAGAAAACATGCAGACCCTCATAAACGCGTATATGGCTGGCACTCCACCGGAGGTGAAAGCTCAAATAGTAGAGTGGGAGAGGGAGCTCAATGACAGTATAACCAATAAGGAAATAGAGACAGAAGAATGGGAAACTATGGTGAAAGATCTAGGGAACACCAGAGGTCGCCACACGCTGTTTTGGCAAACAATTCAACAATACTGGGTTATGAAGAACATAGTGGCCCGAGCAATGACACTATATAAGGAGCGAGAGGAATAGGAGGAGGCTAGACCAACGGAGCCTAGCATGAAGGATCTACACAAAGAAATTGCTGTAGTCCAGATACAAGTGTACAGAAACAATCTCACACTGAACAGGATCGAGCAGAGCATACAAGACATGAAGAGGAGCGAAATCTCGGGGTCCAGTGCGAAAGCCCCAGCCCCGATGGACTCATCTGATGAGTGAAACATGTCTTCAAACATAATTTTGTTAATATGTCGGTTAGCCTTTACCTTTTTAAGTTGAAGTTTATAGTAGATAAAACTGGAAATATAGCCTAGATGGTCTTGAAAAATTTATTTAAATTTTGCACAACATTTGATGCAAATAGGTGGCCAACAGACTTGGTTTCCCGCGGGCAGGTTGAGGCTACTTGCAAATTTTGTTAAAGACATACTTATGTTCTGAAAATATTAATAGAGAAAGTACTACCAAATTTACACAAAAAAAACCATTGGAAATTATTCTAAAGATAATTTAAGGGAGGCTTTCATATTTATTTTTTTAATTGGAATCATAGAAAAAATTGAAATTAAAAATGTTTTTATTGATGATGTTGGTCTATTATTTTGAAAATGACTTTTTAAAATTGGTAAAAAGATTGTGCTATTTAAAAGAGAACATAAATCTTAAAAGGCTCAAGAACTCTAGATATATCCCCTCTAAAAGGAAAAATAAGAGTACTTGACATACGAAAAAAATAATAATATAAGCATTTAAACCCATGCTTTTTACGAGTCTTGATTCTTTACATTTGAACATGAATAAAAAAAATGATATATAAAAGTCTTATGGTCTCTTTGCCTTAATTGTGAATCTAGAATTAAGAGGAATTAAGAGTTGAGAAATTGAAAAATATGTAAACAAAAAACTTCAAAGATTTGAAGTGAACTCGTCACTACAAGCAAACCATTTAAAAAGTTTGAAGTAAACTCATCTTTGGTTTGGGTTAGTGAACTACACTAACTTGTGCATTATACTTGGTTGCATTCATAAGGAAATACTAAAGAGAATAAACTCACATGCATGAGATATAACATAATACAATATGCCTAACAAAATGTACTACACCTAAGTACATTTAGAAGCCAATATTGAATAAGTTAAAGCCACATGCATGTGATATAGTAAGATATGCCTAACAAAATGCACTTCAAATCTACAAGAAAAAACAACACATAAAATTCACTCATGATGAATGACAAAGGCCCCTGAAAATTAAATCCAATTGCAAATATAGATATCCAAGCCAAACAATTAAGTAGAAAACTAAACTTCTAATAAATGCACTCATGATTATTCATGAGTAAATCTTCAACACAAGAGAAAGGATTAAACTCTTTTTCATATCACATTAATGTATTTGCAAACAAATTTTCAATAAAAAAACAAAAACCCTAATAAATTCACTCATGATTATTCACGAGCAGAGCTTGAGCACAAGAGAAAGGATTAAACTCTTTCTCATATCACATTCATTTATTTGCAAACTAATTTTCAACAAGAAATTTCAAAATGAGGAAAGGATCTGTCTCAAAATGGATAAAATCGTTTACAGAATCAATTCAACAAGTATTCTTGATGGAATTTCTTGTCATCCCTGTTTCAATTGTCATCCCTCTTTCAATTGATTTGCATCAATAGAATTAGCACTATTTCAAGGCATGATATTGTATCTCTTGGCATTATGAAGGTTTACTTCATTAGCATTAACTGCCCCTCCCTCCTCCACCCAATCCCTCTGCAACTCACCACCCATTTCGACACTGTACCTATAAGTTGATGAACCTTAGGCCATCATTATTGAACCAAGAGAATATTCTATTCTCCTACCATGATTATGAAATATTTATAGAGTAATCTAATAAGGCCACGTTTTTTTCCTGGAAAATAGTTGAAATTTCAGCATGATTTTGATATAAATTTCGACATAAATTTTGGGAAATCTGGGTTACAGTTGTCAAGCTTTAGGATTTTGGGTGCCATGAGGATTTTTGATGGTGCTTAATCCATTTCCACCATAAAAAAATTTATTCAAAAATTCCTATGGTCATATTAAAATAAAACTAGATTCCATCGAAAAATGACTTTCCGGATGAAATTGTGGCCTCGATAGACAACACAATATTTACTAACATAACCATGTTAGTAAAGTCGTTGATATACACCGATCAATATGATTTTCCACTTTCTAAAACTAATGGTGTCAATCGACATATGAAAGGTGGAAAATGATGTCGATCAGAGTATATCAACCACTTTATCAATGTGGTTGTGCAAGTTGAAGTTTCATGTGTGTGGGGAGGATCAATAGACCATGGTCGACTATGGTTAAATATGGTTAAGTCATGGTTGATGATTGGTTGACCATGGTTGACAAAGGTCATCCATGGTTGACTATGGTTAATTATGATTAACTTGGGTTGACCATGGCTAACGAGGTTTAATCATGCTTGTGGTGGTTGACCATAGAATGAATATTGACATGGTTGATTAAGGGAAGACGATGATTAAACATTGGTGACATGGTTAACCATGGGTGAAAAGGGTCAACCATAGTTGACTATGGTTAGATATGGTTGATTATGGTAACCATGGTTAACCATTATTGAATTGGTTTAACCATGGTTGACTATGGTTGAACTTGTTGACCATGAATTATATTGTTTAAGCATGGCTGACTATGGTCAACTATAGTTGACCATGGGTGGACATGGTTGACCATGGTTGTCAACATTTAACTAAAGATGAATATGGTTGACCATGTTGACTATATTTGACCATATTGAACATGGATGTCCATGGATTATGATGGTGAACATTGAGATCGTGGTTGACCATTATTGACTTTAGTTCAACCATGGTTGAATATGCGTGACTATGGTTGAATTTGGTTAATTTTGGTTGACTATGGTTAAATATGGCCAAGCTATAATTGATGAAGGTTGAACATGGTTGACTATAGTTGTTGAGGCTTCAACATGATTGAAGATGGTTGACTGTATTTGACAATGGTTCATGATGGTTGAAGAGGGTTAACCATGGTTGAAGATGGCTAACCAAGATTGATGAGGATTAATCACATTTGACCATGGTTGTTATATACCTAGGGGGGATAATATGGGGTACAAAGGGAGGTACCCAAGGTAATAATGTAATAATGGGATGGGCCATAGTAATAAATAAGGTGGTTAACCCATATCATGTAAGGGACCAAAAGTAGTTAGTAATAATGTAATGGGCCCATTGTCTTAGTTTGATGGTATGAGGGAACCATGGTAATGACCCATGGTATTGTATGTAGGAGGCCTATATAGAGGCTAGAGACTCCACATGGAGAGATGTCAAGGATTATTGTATGAACAGGCATATGGTTTGTGGAGTGTTCTCCTTCCTTAAGGAGTGAATGTATGGTGTTGCCCTACCTTAAGGGTTTGATCAATAAAGAAGCATTTCTATCTATTTCTCTCTTATTGTTTCTTGGGTTTATTTCTATTTTCATATATTTTCAGATCAGATCTATAACAAGTGGTATCAGAGCACTTTCTTGGGCAAAAGTGGATAATTTTTTTTTTTTTTTTTAGGATTTATGGGGCGGCGAGTTTGCAGATTAGATCTGTATGTTTTGGGGCAAAATCAACAAAATCTAATTGTGAAAAAATACCCAATTTCAAAAAAAAAAATCGGCCGAATCGGAATCCAGATGAAGGAGATATCGATGATCTAAAAATTAGTGGTGTTGCAGACAATTTTTTGGGGCAGTAAGTTTGCGGCGCAGATTTGGATGTCCTGGTGTAATATCTACAAAATCTAATTGCAGATCTGAATTCTTTGTGAAAAAATACCTGATTTCAAAAAAAAAATCAGTCGAATCGGAGTCCGAATGAGGGAGATATCGCTGATTTAAAATCAACTCTTTTTTTTTTCAGAAATTTTTGGTGACGGTGGGAGAGTTGCAGCGCAGATCTAAAATTCCAGTGCCTGGATTAGGATTTCTATCACATGGGCAGATGCAGAATGGTTGCTCCATTTCCAAAAATAGGTCATAATAGGGATTCTGAGCAATATTGACGGAATTGTGGCCATTTCAAATTTTCGCCAAATTTTTTTGTGATGGCGGGCCTAGATCAGAGGAACGTGTATAAATTTGATGGCTCTCATCCAGCCAAATGGCTAGCACAAATGGAGAAATATTTCAAATTGAATTACATCTATGATGATGCGACTCAGCTGAGTGTGGGAAAAATGTACTTGGACCACGAAAGATGGCAATGGTGGCAGTGTCATCAACAATGCCATCCAAGGACAACTACTTGGCAGATGTTCGCAAAAGCTATTTGTGACCACTTTGACCGTAAATCTAAGCTCACACAGACAGATTTTATTTTTACAGGAAACAAGGAAACCAAGAAACCTAAAGGGTTATTTTCTGCTGGTATCTCCTTATTGCAGGTTCATGGATTGATTCAGAAGGAGAAGATCATTGTTTCTATAAATCCTAGTTGCAAGCATAATTTTATCAATGTTAATTTGGCAAAAAAATTGCAAGTTCCAGCAAAACACATTGAAAACACACAGGTTGATGATGAGGATGTTCTAGTTTATAAGGATTTGAAGCTTTCTATGGATAAGTATGTGTTGCATGGTGATTTTTATACTTTAGATATGGATAACATGGATGTTGTTTTGGGATACCCTTGGATGGAATCAGTGGGTACTATCAATATTAATGTGTAGAAGAAATTCCTGAAGCTTTGGTATAAAAAAAAGAAAATTACATTACAGGATATTTCCATTAATAAACAATTAGAGTCTAAGGAGGCTGAAGCAGAAGATTTTCTAGGGACTGACATATCAGATGATGAGCCAGTGATGATTGACAATCAAACACAAACAGAGGCTAAAGCAGAAAATGTTACAGGTGCTGATACATCAGATGAGGGCTCAGTGGTTGAAGTAATATTGGAAGATAAGACACCACAGCATGCACCACAACATAACAGTCAGGCTCCAGTAAGGGGTGAATTAAAGAAAAAGACACCGTGGGTTAAAACTTCAACATATCATCACCCACATCACCCCACAAGACAACAACCAACAAGATGGCAACCAATTAGCCACAAGGACAACCCCGCAGGACAGATAGAGAGGAGCGAAGATCCACCTACTACACATCAACACAGAAGAGCTTCCACGGTCAACTTCCATCTCAAGCGAGCGAGGCACCAGTGAGATCGAGGGTTCACCTTTCTCTTGGATGGCTAGATACACGTGCATGGTACCAGTGGACTACTCTTTTGAGTAGATTTTTGTGTTCTTCCCATGTTTCGGGGATGAAACATGCTAAGGGGGGTGGAATGTTATATACCTAGGGGGGATAATATGGGGTACAAAGGGAGGTACCCAAGGTAATAATGTAATAATGGGATGGGCCATAGTAATAAATAAGGTGGTTAACCCATATCATGTAAGGGACCACAAGTAGTTAGTAATAATGTAATGGCCCCATGGTATTAGATAGATGGTATTGAGGGAACCATGGTAATGACCCATGGTATTGTATGTATGGGGCCTATATAGAGGCTAGAGACTCCACATGGAGAGATGTCAAGGATTATTGTATGAACATGCATATGGCTTGTGGAGTGTTCTCCTTCTTTAAGGAGTGAATGTATGGTGTTGCCCTACCTTAAGGGTTTGATCAATAAAGAAGCATTTCTATCTATTTCTCTCTTATTGTTTCTTGGGTTTATTTCTAGTTTCATATATTTTCATATTAGATCTATAACAAGTGGTATAAGAGCTATAACAATGGTTGATGAAGGACTGATGAGGATTGACCATTGGTGACAATGGTATATCATGGGTGAAAAAGGTTGACCATGGATGACCATGATAACCATGGTTGAACATTCTTGAGCTGGTTTGACATTGGTTGGACTTCTTATCCATGTTTGACCATGCTCAACATGTTTAACAATGGATGAGCTTGGAAAATCATGGTTGACTATGGTCAATTATGGCTAACTATGGGTGAACATGGTGGACCATGATTGGCAACGCTGAACCATAAATGAATAAGGTTGAGCATGTTGACTATACTTGACAAAGTGGTTTCCCATGGATGTCCATGGATGAGCAGGGTGGCCATGGTTGAGCATGGTGGCCATGGTTGAGCATGGTGAGCATGGTTGACCATTATTGGGTTGGTTCAATTATGGTTGAATATGGTTGACTCAGGTTGAACTTTCTGACCATGTTTATCTATGGTTGAGCTTATTTGACTATGGTCAACTATGTTTGCATATGGGTGAACACGATTGGCCATAGTTGTAAGTGTTTAGATATAAATGACTATGGCTGATCATGGTTGAACATGGTTGACCATGTTTGACCTTGGTTCATTATGTTGACCATGGCTAAAGCAAGGTTTGACCACGTTCAACATACTTAACCATGTTTGGCCAACCATGTTGCCCATGGTTGACTATGGGTGATAATGTAGACCATAGTTGAGCATGGTTTACCCATGTTTGACCTTGGTTGAATATGTTGGCCATGTTGACCATTGCTAAAGCAAGGTTTAACCATGTTTAACATAGTTGGCCATGGTTGACCATGTTATCTATGTCAACCATATTAAAATTGGTTGATATATGAAAAGGGGAGTTTTAAAGGTTTTTTCGGAGGGGGCTTGAAGTGGTAAGTGGTTTGTGAAGAGGGGGGTCCAAAAGAACAAAAGAGTGATACATAGATATAGGGCTGGATGGGAAAAAACACTTTTCGGACCCCCCCTTGAGAAACTCAAAATTGAGCACAGGGGGGTCCGAAATCTTCTTTGTTGTTCATCCGAACAGATTAGATCTGAGTTGTTTCTTTAAATCGCAAGAAAGACCAAATCGCAGTCGCTTTTAGACCGGGGGTACTCCAAAAAAAATCCAAAGGGGGCCTTCTCAAATCATATCGCAATCGGCGTTTAGAGTGGAGGAGGAATGGATTAAGTTCTGTGGATTTTGCAATAGCCGCAGATGCAAGGAATTTATGAATTGGCATGTAAAATCCTATCGGGTCCAAGGCTTGTATCACAATTGCAATCGGAGGTGTAATCGCAATCGAAAATTGTTTGGTCTAATCACAATCACAAATCGGCGAAGGTAATGAGGCATGGACTTAAGCCTTTGAAACTTTTGTGATAGTCACAGATGTGGGGGGATTTATGGAATGCAGTGTATAATCCCGACGGGTCCGGCTATATCGTATATCGCAATTGGGAAAGGGAAGAATGCTTGGCCTTTGGATTTTTTTTGATAGCCTGCGGACACGGGATTTTATGAATTGGCATGTATAATCCCGTCAGGTTTGGGCTTTATCGCATATTGGTGTTAGCGGGGGAGTCTTTGCCTTTGGAACTTTTTTATTATGTTGATGTGTGATGTAGGGTATGGCAAAGTTATAAAGTTTTTAACCTTCGGGAATTAAAATAAAAAACTCCTATTCATTTTGATTTTAATTAAAAAACCCGTATTGTTTAATGCTTAAGGTTTTTAAAGCCTAAGTATAGTTTTGGTCTTGGGGGCTATTTAAAATTTGGTTTTTTGGATAATCAAGGTTTAATACTTGGGTCTAAAAAAAGAGCCTAAGTATTAAACTTTGGTTATAGTTTTTTATTAACATTTTTTTGTTGATTTTATATTTTTAATTTTTTGGTTAAAAAAAAAATCAAAGGCTTTTTAAAACTAAAGGGTCTCTATTTAACATAATAAATTTCATAGGAAATTTATAATATATTCAAATGGGGGTTGTTGAACAGTACAACAATTGACGATTCACTAGAAGAACCAGTTATCTCTGATAATAATGAAATTTTCCAAAATTTTAGTAAAAATGATTTAAGAAGTGAAAACTACTTTTCGAAATATTTAAATAAATAAAATTACTTTGGCTATAAAACTCATTAAATTGCAATTTTTTTTAAAACCTTTCGTGAATTGAAAATTCCTATTTACTTGTATTAGTCATTAATAAGTTGATAAAAATAAAGTAGGAGGCCTTTTACGACTTAGTTTGTAATGTACTCGTTTGTCACAGGTAGAGCCACTGCTGCCAGCAAGCGTTCATAGCCTCGACAGGGTTACCTTTTAACCAACAACAATCCAATATCCCATCCATTTAATAGTGCACTAATTAGAGGTAAGTTTTTGTTTTTGTTTTTTTTTTTTAACTGATGCTAAAAAGCCATTGTCTTGGTTTGATGACTAGATAATGACAATGCCATTCACCGGTAATAATTAAAACTGAACAAGTTGGCTCGTGATGAGACCCCTTGTCTTACAATTAAAAATCATAAGCCATTACCTTGATTTGGTGTTCAGTGTGGTAATGTCAGTTTAATTGGTTCCCTATGAACATGGTAAGCAAGCTCATGATGAGACCTCTTATCTTTTTAGATTTATTATATTTTAGAATTACACTCTAAAAATTCTCTTTTTAATGGATGGGGAGGATCATTGACTCCTTAAGAGTTTTGGATGAAAAATCTGAGTTGAAAGTGTTTTTAGTCGTAAGATAGTATTACTTTTTAAGCATAATCTTTTTTACTGAAACAAGAGTGAAAGGATATATATTTTTGAGTTTTTTTATAAATATTTTACAACTTAATGGAAAAATTTTAGAGTTATATAATTTTTATCTAGTTTTCAATTTTGGTAACCACTTCTTAAAAAATTCCTACCTTCAAATTGAAAAAATTAAAATAACTTCAAGAGATGTTTGAAAAGTCAATAGAGTACTATTTAACATTTTATTAACAAAATCTGTAAAAGGAAAAATAAATTGCAGCAGGATGTACAATGGAAGTGATTTTTTACAGATTTTTTATTATTATTATTATTATTAATATTTTTAAGAAAATAATTTCTTTAAGATGAGCCCATTTATAGGAAGAGAATCTCTCTTTCTTGATAAATCTTGAAGTATAAATGTAGATGGGCTTATCTGTTCAACAATCTGAAATGGACCAAGCCATAATTTCTGAAATTTGGTATGTTTCCCTTTTTCTTCGTGTGCTTCATCCCACTTGAGAACTAGATCTCCAACTTGGAAAGATCTATGTGTGACTGAACTTGCATCAAAATAAGTTTTCACCATGTGTTGATGTTTGGTGTGTGTGAGTTTCGCCTTTTCCCTTCCTTCTTCTAGTTTTAGGATTAATTGCAAGGAAGAAGAAGGTGTTTCTTCAATAAATTGAACTAGGGCTAATGAAGGAAGAGCTAAATGTGATGGAATGATGACTTCCTTCCCATATACTAAGTTGAATGGAGAAGTGCCTATAGAGGCCTTCTGAGTTATCCTATCAGTCCATAGAGAAAATATTAAAGCTTTGTGTTAGTTTCTTTGATTTTGATCAACATTTCTTTTGATTATTCTAAGGAGATTTTTATTAGTGGATTCTGTCAAACCGTTTCCCTGGGGATAGTAATTAGCAGAATATTTGAGTTTAAAACCTCTCCTAATTACAAATTCAATCATACTGGTACCCAAAAAATAACATGCATTATCAAATATAAGTGTAGAAGGAAAACCGAATCTTGTAATGATAAATTGATCAATAAATTCAATAACAATTCAGAATTGACTACCTTTAGTAGAATTGCTTCCACCCACTTAGTGAAGTAATCTGTAGAGAATATATCTATGTTGTTTAGAAGAATGAGGAACGATCTTTCCTATGATATCCAATCCCCATTGTCCGAAAGGTTGTTTGATGTTGACTGGTTGTAGAGGCAAGGTTGGTTTTCGTTGTCTTCTAGAAGCAGTTTGGCATGTTTTTCATTTCCTTACGTATGCGTGGCTATATTTGAAGACAGTGGGCCAATAGTATCCAACATGTAAGATTTGGCGTGCAGTAGTATCTCCTCCAAAGTGTCCAGTTGGTCCATAGTGAAGTTCCTGCAAAATTGTTTGTGCTTCATACTTTTTAAGGCATATTAACTATATGGAATCATAGTTTCTTCTAAAAAACACGTTATCAACAATCTCATAATGACTTGCTTTTAATTGTAAAGCTCTTTTTCTTTTATGATTGAGTTCGGGAGGAGCATATCCATTTTTAAAATAAAAAATTAAATCAGCGTATTGGGACTCAACATCAATTACACTTACCTCATAAATGTGTTCATTGTTACCTATGTCCCCTTCGGCTAGTATGTTGGATTCTCCTGTAAGCATCTTGCAGAAACCTTGCCCTCTAACAATTTTGGCTGGTTTAATTTCAATATCGTACTCCTGCAGAGCTGTTACCCAATTTTCTCTCTTTTCTCCTAATTCTTTCTACATTAGTAATTGCCTCACTGCTGGGAATGGGACTATTACTTTTGTGTGTGTTTTTAAAAGAAAAGGTCTAAAATGCTTTACAGATTTATATACAACAAATGCTTGTTTTTCTACTTCTGAATAATTCAATTCAACACCCTAAAAATTTGAACTAAAAAAAGAGATGGGTGCTTCAATTTTCTGATTATTAATTTGTGTCATTAAGACGTTGAGGAAGAAAAGGTATATAAGATGAAATGATCAGAGAAATTTAGAGTATTTAAAGAAGGAGCATTGATAATTGCCTGTTTGATTAAATCGAATGCTTGCTTTTCATAATGACCCCATTTAAAAACTACATCTTTCTTAATCATTTGTTGTAACGGAAAAATAATTTGTGAAAAATCATGGACAAACCTTTTGACAAAATTGATGTTGGGACTCAGAAATGTCATATTTTCATCCACCTTTTTCTTCACTATTCCTTACATTTCATCATCCCATTAACCTGTTATCATATCACTTTCATACATACATTTGGGTTTCACCTTCTTATTTTCCATTTTATTCATTTTTGTATTATAAGTGAATTTATGATTAATTATTAGAAAATGTACATATTTTTATATCTCAAGAATATGTGAGTTTTGTGATGTGTAGGAAATATGTGAAGAATTAATATCTCCTCCACCATATCAAGGAGATAATTATGCAAGCCTTTTTCTATGGAGAAAATCATGGAGGCATATCTTTTCTATGGAGAAAATCATGGAGGCATATTTTATCCTAAGGAGAAAATCATGGAAGCATATCTTATCCTAAGGAGAAAATCATGAAGACATATCTTATCCAAGATATGAGAGAGATTTATGGGATCATGTTTGAGAGATTTGTGCGATGATATCTTGTAATAATGGGAAACTAGTTGAGAGTGCTTGAGAGAATATTTGATATGTAATTATGGAAAGGTTATCTTCCTCATGTATATAAGAGAGTGCTCTCTCTTCATTGAAATAATGAATAATGAATAATAGAGAATGGAGATTAACTTTGATTCTTTCTTGATTTGTAATTTAGTTATTGTAATATAGTTTGACATAGTTTTATTGTCATGAGCTCATATCTGTTGTTTGCCATTCACTTCTTCACATGTTGTATTTATTTTCCTTTATGCAATTTCATGCTTTCCTAGTTAGTGTTTCAATGCTTTAATTTGATTTCAGTAATTTATATTAGATTAGATTAGATTAGTTCCACTTCAGTCCTGCATATATAGTGCATGTGTCTCGTAAGTCTACGGACCTCAGATTGATAAATTAAATAGTTGGGTAAGTACTACAACGGAACTAAACGAACATAGTTTCACCCAACATTTTGGCGCCGTTGCCGGGGAGGCACGATGGATTGAAGTTTAGTTTGATTTTTTTTATGCAAGTGTGTTAGACATGTTCCTAACTCCGAGGTGTTAAGGCGGTAAGACGTGGGGAACAGCCTACGCATCGCATTCGAGATACCGTAATGGGCTCGACCTCTTATGGATCAGGGCATGTAGGGTGTGTTTACATTTATGCAAGTGTGAATTTCAATTTCTGCAAGTGTGTTTGATTTTCTCAACTGTGAAGAGTGTTTGATGAATTCATGGTTCATGGTTATAATTGAAGCATTCGATTACTCAATTAATGAACAGTCCTTGTAAGAGGGTTTAATTGAGTATTGAATTCAAGATTATTTCTGTGGTCCTTTTGTCTTTAATTCAATTGTTAGTGTACTGATTTTTATTTGCTTTTCTCTTTCAACATGGTTTTATAATGAGTGTCAGCTTGGAACTACTCACTCAGATCCTTGCAGAAGTCGGAATCTCCTCTTCCCTGGAAAAGGAGATCTTGACAAAAATTGAAAGTTCAACTACTCCCCAAGAAATATCAACATCTGAAGAATCCTGTGTATCTGATGGCGAACAACCATTCGAACAGGAGATAGAGGAAGAAAAGCAGCAGATCGGAGAAGAAGAACAGGAATTACAGCATAATCTGAGTGAGAGTAACTGTGCTTATCAAAGCTTCATCGAACAATGGTTCCAGGTAAGTACTAGATTAGATTTATCTTTTAATTTTTTAGTTAATTTGCAGTTACAACAACTAGACTCATCCACTCTCGAATATTGTCATTTTTCATTTGACAAATTGCTATTGAATCTATTGTTGCTACTACTACGTGAATGGCTTCATTGGAAGTTTAACTACACGTAACTAAATTGTAAATTCTAATTAGTATAGAGTAGGTAGGCTTTCAGATTTAGCTTTTGCTTTCATTTTCAGTTTTGATTTTACCTAGAATAAGTATGCTCTCCTCCTGCGTCTTTGTACGATCTCGAGGATCAGAAAATAGGTTTCAGTTTTGCTTAGAATAAGTATGCTCTCCTCCTGCGTCTTTGTATGATCTCGAGGATCAGAAAATAGGGATGATTTAGGCGACCAATTTCAGGAATAAATAAATGTTTGCACTATGCTTGATCAAAACATCTTTCAATATGCAAATCATTATGTCCATTTGTAAAAACATTAAGAAAAAATTTAGTTTCTTTCTAAACTTCAGTTATTCATTAAATTAAAATAATAATAATAATAAAAAATAAATAAAAAAAAAATTGTAATGCATCCCGAAGAGGACAGCGCACTTAACCCTAGTGGTGATTTAACCCACCCCACTCAAATCCACACAACAATTTCCAGTTCGATCTACTCACCCCCGAATAATCTGTCCACACATTTGTGTTGTTCTACACTTAAGCGCACTATAGGTGTTCCATTATTGTGCAACTGCGGGAACAAACTGGCATTTCACATTAAATCCCGGACCATTTAACATGCAAGAGCATATGCTCATAACAATTTTTGCTTCTGTTGGAAGTAGTGGGGTCTACGGCTCGAATTCTTTACCTTCATATGGCTCACTCCATCACCACCCACGCCAATTGATTTTTATTGCCACAAGCTTCACGAAATCGCACCAGTCTCAACACGTGATTTTAAAATGGATTTTTTGCACAAACCAGGATGAATTAACAAAAACTGAGACATGGGTTTTCTCCGGAATGGGGGTAATTAGGTGACTTGCGAGAAATTTCCTGAAATTTGCAGTGGTTTAGGAGAAAATTGGGTCTCTTTCGAACCGAATTTGATAGATTGCGCCAAAATCCGATTTTCTTTGTGGCCATATCTGATTTTCGTGGTTTATTGACATATTCCTTCAACCGGTTCACAATTGTCTCTGATTCTTTGCCACTCCATGAAACTTTGTGAATCCTGTCACATGGATTTTAGTACCGGGCGGCCCCTCTAATCCCATTTTCTCACTTCTGGATGTCCGAAGCACAATTCACCGGCCCCGAATCCCAATTTCCGCTGCCCATGACAGTCAACAATGTGAATGCTGCCAATTCTGTCAAAAACGCTATCATTTAGGAAATTGGCACTGCTCAAATGGATGTTCTAGAGCTAGTCGAAATTCAAATCTTCGAATCTTCCTTTGAACATTTTAATAAATAACGCAAGAATTATGGCATGTCCCTTTCAGCTTTCTCAGGATGGCATCGAACTACAGTTGGAATCTTGTCCTTTGATCAAGAACATTTTGCTTCTAGATTCAGAGGGAAAACGGGTTACAGTTAAGTACTATTCTGATGATTGGCCAACCCTTGCTTCAAAGCTAGCTTTTGAAAAAAATCTGTTTTTTTCAAAAACTCAGAAGACAAATTCCCGAGCAGAAGCGGAAGTTGGCATGTTCGATAGATTTGTTGTCATCTATAAGTTCATCTCCGATCTATATTTCTATGTCACTGGTGGTGATGTTGAGAATGAGCTTATTTTGGCTACATTACTGTTCTGAGTTTTGACAAATTCTATCTGAAAGTCGCGTTCATTGACTCTGACTTGACAGATTTCAAATTAAACAAATGTAAATACACCATCTGTTTCTGAGTGAGCCGACCAAGGACGCTGTGGCTGACAACAAATATTTTGGAAATTATAGGTTGTCTGATCTTTGAACGTTCAAAGCATTTTTATTATGCCTGCTGCGATTCGTCTGCCATACCCCCGCCCCCCTTGACTGTGAATTTCATGACTGTTAAAAAGCGATAACAAATTCAGTTTGATATATATGCAAATGACTGCGGTGATATATCTCGTACGGAATTACTTTATTGATCAATTTAATGCAACACCTAGAATTGGAATTTGCTGTATTCAGGAGCAATGTGGAGAAATGAACACGACTTCTTTGATGCGGTTGCGCTTCTTCTCAGGAGCAATGTGGAGAAAAGAACAACTCTTGAAAATTTAGATCTCATCCTTCTTTTTCTTGACGAGATTGTTGATGGGGGAATAATTCTGGAGACTGAAGCAAGTGTAATTGCTGGAAAAGTGGTGACCCATGGTGCTAATGGTGGAGGCGCACCCCTATCTGAGCAGACTATATCTCAAGCACTTGCATCTGCACGGGAACATTTAGCAAGATCACTTCTAAAATAATCATTTGTTTAATCCTTCCTTGCATTTGAGTTTTGTCAGCTTACTGGTGATCCTTGGCATGTGTGATGCTTGGTGGTTGTGGACATTGTTTGAATCTTATGCTCATCACTTTTCTAAATTGTAATTTTTCGGTGGTATTACCTGCCATTTTGTCTTCCATTCCAAGCTAATCCAAATTCACATAACTAGGTTGGTTTCTTGATGCAAGCAGTCTCAAAAAGTCTGAATATGGGGAAAAAGGTTAAATAACACTGCAACAGAAAATTAAATTCTGTCTTCACTTTTCATGTTTTGTGTTTTTGCATAAATTTTGAAAAGTTCAGGAAGTAGGATATGGTAGTTTGTGTACCTCTTAAGAGTCACAAATTTATATAAGCTTGTTTGCATAAAAAATAAAAATAAATAAAAAAATAAAACAAAAAATAAAATAAAATTGCCCTCATTCATTCATAATACTTGTTCCCTAAGAAATACAAAAGCCTTTTCAAAATCAATTTTCCTGCAAACCAATAAAAACATTTTGAAAAAGTATTGCACAATCAATGAGTACATTGCATGGGGACATGCAATATTTCTAGTTGGGGGGAAATAAAAGTATGTTGGATTTTTGGTGAATTTGTCGGCAAGAGTTAGAATGCACATACTAACAAGTGAAATGAGATTGGTGTTATGTGTAGGACAACGAGAAGCTTATGCAGAAAGCTCAACATTACGATGCGACACCTTTTTCATCCACAATTAGAGTTATTTCGGAAAATAATTAAAAAAATGGACATTTTGTAAATTCTTGAAAATGCACTAATTTGTTTTTGAGTCACTTCATACATGAATGATCGATGGAGATGGCACACGAAGATGACAATTTTTATGCAGGAATGGTGCTAAGTTTTTCAGAGTATGCAAAGTGATTTTTCCAAATCACAATGAAACATGCATCATTGGACGCTTGAAGGAACAAATTCTTCACTGCACATATCATGACATTTTCCACTACACACCTTTTGCGTCATGATTACTTCCCTTTTTCCTTCCACATACCTAGACCATCCTTGTGTTGCAGCCCATCTTCCATTTCCTTATCTTTCACAACTTCATGCACGCCTATTTTTCTGAATCGCATACACCCCTTTATCCTTTTCAGTTTAGTTTTACCTTTTAGTTTGCCTTTTGAATAAAACTCATTCCCTTTCCATGATCACATTACCTTGATTTCCTAGCCATGCTGATCCACACTGCTTGTCCGTGAGTTCTTTCCATTTATAGTCCTACCAAATCTTTTTGTACAAACTCGCGTTGACTGATGTGGGATTCCTTAAGGCCCACCTTTCAACAAGTCTTGCCCCATCGACATCAACACCTTATCTGGGAAATAGACTAGAGTTCATTTTGAGTACCTAGAGGCTTGCATGCCTTAATGGCAAGTTCTCTCACTGGAGATCATGGGAATACATCAATGTCCCTTGAACTTCAGATCTTGCAAGTGGCTCGACCTCGACACATCCATTCGCACTTCGCAAGATGTACTCCAGTACCTTGGCACTCATTGACATCAATGGTGAGTTGCCTCGCATTGGTTAACGACATACATCAATGGCCGGTAATCTAATGATTTCTATTCATGCTCGAGATCGACACATTCATTCGCATGTTTAGAATTGTACCATCGGGTTTGTAGCAGGTGAAGACTATACACTTTTTCATGACTCCCTCAGCAGTTACAGCAGTATGCATTCTGATCTATGAGAGTACCACAGTACCACCTTCAGCTTTTATCTTTTCCATGATTCAGCATCAGCAGTTCAGATTCCTTCATTTCCCAGGATCCAGTTACATCAGTCACATTTTCCTGATCCAACAGTAGCAGCAGCTACATTCCTATTGCATACTTCATCATTCTTGGGTAAGTAGAGGTATGTTGTTTTCTAATCTTTAATCATGCAATTCCTTATATGCTAACTTGAATATTTTGGAAAATTCCCTCACCATGCTACATTTCCTTTCATGCACCATGTTAAGTTGCATGCGGACATGCAACCAATTCAGTTGAGGGGGGGAGAACTACATTCACTACATATTCACTTCCATGATTCCATTTCTTCACCACTATCACTCCATTTACCATTCACCAACATTTATTTTCCAATGATACTTTGTTGCACTTTGTTTCATACGCAATATTGGCATGCTTTATTAATATTACAAAAAGGGTTTTCTTATGCACATTATGATTTCCAGTGAATGTTTACATTATTGAAGAAAAGAGAACAAAAAATGAAATGAATGTTGTTAACACAAGAACCAACATTCTTTGTATTCATGGTTGTCACACAAGAACCAACCATATTCATGGTTGTCACACAAGAACCAACCATAAGAAAATGTAAATTGTTATCAATGTCTCTCACATATCCTGGAAACATTTAAGACATCATCATGTAAAGCCAAAGTTCAATATGCCAAATGTTCTTAAAAGATACCCATGCATGGTTGCATGAGGACATGCAACAAGTTCAGTTGGGGAGGATGTTGGGACTCAGAAATGTCATATTTTCATCCACCTTTTTCTTCACTATTCCTTACATTTCATCATCCCATTAACCTGTTATCATATCACTTTCATACATACATTTGGGTTTCACCTTCTTATTTTCCATTTTATTCATTTTTGTATTATAAGTGAATTTATGATTAATTATTAGAAAATGTACATATTTTTATATCTCAAGAATATGTGAGTTTTGTGATGTGTAGGAAATATGTGAAGAATTAATATCTCCTCCACCATATCAAGGAGATAATTATGCAAGCCTTTTTCTATGGAGAAAATCATGGAGGCATATCTTTTCTATGGAGAAAATCATGGAGGCATATCTTATCCTAAGGAGAAAATCATGGAAGCATATCTTATCCTAAGGAGAAAATCATGAAGACATATCTTATCCAAGATATGAGAGAGATTTATGGGATCATGTTTGAGAGATTTGTGCGATGATATCTTGTAATAATGGGAAACTAGTTGAGAGTGCTTGAGAGAATATTTGATATGTAATTATGGAAAGGTTATCTTCCTCATGTATATAAGAGAGTGCTCTCTCTTCATTGAAATAATGAATAATGAATAATAGAGAATGGAGATTAACTTTGATTCTTTCTTGATTTGTAATTTAGTTATTGTAATATAGTTTGACATAGTTTTATTGTCATGAGCTCATATCTGTTGTTTGCCATTCACTTCTTCACATGTTGTATTTATTTTCCTTTATGCAATTTCATGCTTTCCTAGTTAGTGTTTCAATGCTTTAATTTGATTTCAGTAATTTAGATTAGATTAGATTAGATTAGTTCCACTTCAGTCCTGCATATATAGTGCATGTGTCTCGTAAGCCTACGGACCTCGGATTGATAAATTAAATAGTTGGGTAAGTACTACAACGGAACTAAACGAACATAGTTTCACCCAACAATTGATCTGTCCAAAAAATGATTGCATGTTTTTTTTGTTATATGGTGGAGAAATTTCTTTTATTCTATCAGGGTCAATGTAAATTCCATTTTTTGACACAATGAATCCTAAAAGTTTCCCTTCACTAAGAGTGAAAAAAGACTTTTTCGGATTTAATGAAATCCCATATTTTCTACAATGTTAAATTTTTTTCCTTAAGTCCTGCAAATGATTATTTCTATTCTTTGAATAAACAATAATGTCATCCAGATAAACAACAACCGTTTTGTTTAACAGACCTTTGAAAGCTATATCCATGGCTCGTTGGAAAGTGGCCCCTGCGTTTATTAAACTGAATGACATTTTTTGGTAGGCATAAGTTCCCCATTTGGTTCTGAAAGTAGTCTTTAGCCTATCATCTGGGTGGACCATGATTTGATTATATCCTGAGAAACCATCAAGGAAAGACATAAGTTCGGAACCAGCAACTGATCGTAAAATCTATTCCATAGTGGGTAGTGGGAAATTATCCTTTTGACTGGCCTTATTAAGATTCATAAAATCTATACAATTGTAGATATCACAGTTTTTATTCCTAACAAGTACTAAGTTGGAAACTTGTCTTGAATTCCTAATAGGAAAAATGATTTTAGCCTTAAGAAGTTTATTTAATTTTGTTTTTATTTGATTTTCTAAGTTCGAATGAATTTTTCTTAATTTTTGTTGGATAGGTTTATCATTAGATGTCATCGAAATTGTGTGTTGAATGATGGAGGTGTCAAATGTTTTGAGATCTTTGTAACTCCAAGCAAAGATATCCTTATATTTTTTTAACAAATGAATGAAGGATAATCTTTCTTCAGATGAGAGACCAAGTCCTAAATTGATGTTTTGAGGTTTAAGATTTGTCCCAAGGTTTATTAATTCAAATTTCAAAGTTGAACTCTATAGTTTTGAATTAGTAAATCTTTTAAATCATAGAGATCCTCAAGTTTTGCTACAGATTTGGGTATGGGATTATCATCGATTTTCTATTTTTAATTGATTATCGTGTTCATTTTCATCAATTATTTGGTCATCATATTGTTTTCTGAAGTTAAGAAGCTTAAAATGTCTTCATCATCATTAAATACCCGCCAATTGGTGATATTATCTGCCAATTGGTGATATTATCAAGAATGGATGGTCTAAAGATTAATTTTACAGAAAATCTATTGGGACTATAATCTTCGGATGAGATCAATTTTGATGCAATGTTAGCAAGAAGGTCAGTGCTGGTATTCTGAATCCTAGGAATAGCAAAAATGTTAAACGCTAAAAAATGTGAAGTGAGAGACTGAACCAAAGACTAATAATGCTTCAAGTGTGTAGAGATACAATGCATCATGTTTCTTACTTGTTTAATTACAATTTCTGAATCTCCAAAAACTTGAAGGTATTTAACGTCAAGACTAATTTCTTTGTACATACCTTGGACCAATGCCTCATATTCTGCAATATTATTGTGCATTCGAATTCCAATTTGAAAGTCAACATTGTCTTCACACCTTCAAGATTAATCAATTTGGAACCTGCTCCTACACCATCACTTGATTTCGACCCATCAAAATACAATGTCCAGAATAAATAATTAACTAATGGTTTTTCTAGCATATTTACACATCTAGAAAAGTATGTCTATGAAAAATTTTCAATTTGAGAAGTTACAAAATTACTCAGAAATGGTGACATTTGTGCTTTAAAATTCTCAAAAAATGATTCAGTGGAGTAGTTACAAGAATGTTGTTATTAAATGCTACTGCCTTCTTTTCACCTTTGAAATCTATTACTGAATGTTTCATGTGTTTTTATCGGTTAATTCTAATTTGATTTGCCTTTCCATTAAATGGGATCCATAAGTGAGACCAATCAGTGGAAAAATAACTGTGTAGTTTTTCTGACCAATCTCTACTAAGAATTAAACCGTAGAAATCTGGGATATCAGCAACTAGTATATCAATTATTTGACAAACTTCAAGATTCAAAGATAATCTAATAAGAACTGAATTCATTTCTCCTATGACTTTGACTTTTGTCCTATCGAGTTGCACAATGTGAACTGCAGTTTTCTAGGGTGACATGTTTAATTTCAGACAAATTGAATACGGCATGATATTCGAAGAAGCCCCTGAATCTACCAAGAAATTATGTACATTTTTATTAAATATTTCAAAAGTCAAAAGAAAAGGAGGGGTATGTGAATTAGACTTGTCACCTATCAGAATAACATCAAAGGAATCAAATAATGAATGACCAGGAGGTTTACCCATTCTGTTAGAAGCTTTGGATACCACAACAACAGGAAGAGGAGAAGCAGGTACTGTGTTCAATTCTTTCAGTAAAAATTTATGTTGTTGTTTGAGTTTAGTGAGTTCATGAAGGGAAATGTTTTCTTTTATTTTCTTCATATCCTCAACTATATTTTACTCAATAGTATATGAAACTACTAAGTTTCTGGGTGAATATGGAGAATTGGATGAAGACAAAATTACTTGGGGGGAAGTGGAAGTGGATTTTTTAACAACAACTTTATCTTTAGCAATGGAAGTTGAAGGTTTCTGTTTTTGAATTGGTTGTATAGGATCAACTAGACCTTTACTTCTTGTGCTAACAGGTAATGATTCATATTCATTTTCACTATCAGAAATAGGAAGAATAAAATCCCACATTCCATTTAACTCAACTATTTGTTCATCTTTCATCAATAGAAAATGTTGCTTCCTCCTCATCTTCATCATCAGTTTCTGCATTAGAGATCATGTTTGGAGGTTGTGGATTAGTTGGTTGATTTATTCTAAATTTTCTAAAGGTTTTTTGGAAGAAGATTCAACTACTTGTTTTTTGATCTCTACCATATCGTTAGACAAACTTTTAAGGACTTGTTGCAAGCCTTCAAGATCAAATGGATCTTTAAGTGCTTTCTTTTTAGATTCATCCTTAAATGTAACTCTTTTTAATTTTTTGTATTCCTGGTCTTTTTTCTTTTGTAGTGCATTTATCCCCTTCTCTACAGACACAACTTCTTTCATGTTTTCTACCAAGGTATTTTTATTAGCTCTATCTACAAAATTATTACGTTAGAAGGAAGAGATGAAATATACCATTCAATTTGTACATCGACACCGGGTCTAGAAGTAGCTAGGATTTTATTTAACAATTTGTTAAATTTGGAATTGAAATCTTTTATCTTTTCCCCTGAATTCATTTTTAAATTGGAAAGGTCATTGATAAGAGATGCAGTTGAGCAATCATCACCAAATTTAGTTAAAAAATTTTCTTCAAAAATATCCCAACTAGTAATAGAATTGTTTGGTAATGAAAAGTACCAAGACCTTGCTGATCCTGTAAGAGTGTACGGGAATAATATAACAACAACGTCTTCTTCAACTACCCCATTAAGATTGATGGCTAACATATAATTATGAAGGTGCTCTTCAGCAGGTAACCCATCATCAGGATTGAATTTGGGAAGCCATCTTTCAGGATGTTTTGGTAGAGGATGAAGTGGTGTTGGCATTTGAACAGCTCCCGGATTGGACCATGGTCTAGCTGCCATTGTAACAGTTGGGGAGGTGGATGTGATGAAAGAAGAACTGGCAGTTGTGATAGTACTTCTTGAGGCAACACTAGTCGTTTGTGTAGAGGAAATGGAAATAGATGAAGTGATCGGTAGAGAAAAAGGAAATGAAAAAGGAATAAATGGAGATGTTTGTGAATGAGAGAATGAGGTAATATCACTAGTAGATGTTTGGGAATTTGATGTAGCATTTTTCGTTCAGCAGGATTGAAGTGGAAATTCAAATGGCGAGATGCCAAGTTTTGCACTTAGGACCGAGTCAAAACACTAGTTCCGTGAAAAATAGAAGTTATACTTCCTTCAGAAACTTCGGATGATTCAGGATTTTCTGCTGAAATGGAGATGTCTTCCAATTTCTTTATCAAATCTGTAATTTATGGTGATTCTGGAGTATAATCTGCAAGGATTACCTCAGGAAGTATTCTAGGAGACTTGGGAGGTGATTGTACAACTCTTGATCTAAAAGTAGGAGATTCTGGAGGGGATCTGGAAGTTGTAGGAGATTTGGAGGGGGAATGACTCGTGGAATGGAATATTTTTTTTAGATTGGACTTAATTGCCATTGATAGTCTATAGGCCCTCCTTCTAGTGATAGAAGTGTTGAGGCTTCAAAAATCGTTGCATCAACATGAGGGAAAACCACCCGGTCTGGACCTTCAGACAACTCCTTTTTCATTTAGGAAGTGGCTCTGACTAGATTGTATGGGACCAGTTTCCCAATGAGAGGTGATTGAATGAATGTGTAATGCTTATTGTGTAGTGAAATACATGTATTTGCAGTAACGAATCAAATGGAAAACATATGTATTAATCTAATCTATAACCCGGGATTGTTTAACATTTATCTATATGTGATCTATAATGATTTTCCTTAGTAAATGACAATATAGATTGCTCAAACACCAATGGAAATGAAATTATTTCAAGATGATTATGTTGATTAAATAGTTAATCAAAATAATGTGAATAACTCATATCGCATTTAGAATATCAAAGCAAATTTCTTAACATGTATTTAAAAATATCAATGGCAACATGATCAGAAATGAATACATGTAACATTGTTCTTTAAATACCATGTAATAAGAAATATGAAAAGATAAATTCACTATTTATTTATGAACAAAATAGAAGTACAAAGATAGAAATACCAGATGCATGTTTCTCAACTCATAAAAGAAATAGCAACAGTTTATTCCTTCTCACAAAGATGATTTTAGGAGTACAGAAATGCAACTTCTAAAAATTCTTTATGAAAATTCCTGAACGATGTTCTAGTCGTTCTATTGAGAAAAGTATGAAAGTACAATATTGCGAGCTTTCGTAAGCCTTTCTTAAAAAAATTCTGGACCTTAATTTCATACAACAAGTAAGCTTAAATAGCATAAAAACAACTGAATGTATTGTGTAGAGCATTAAGGGCATTTAAACATATCCCTTCAATAACGCTTAAAGAAAAACAATTTTTTGGTAGAAATTTCTAAATGTGATTTGTTGTCTTCATAGGCTTTGTTTGTTCCATTAGATTATCTAGATGTTTTTCTATCTGTTTGAACTGAACTGCCGCTTATCAGCACAACTGTCTTCTTCTGTCATGAACCTGAACACGGAAAACAAGAATCGATAAGTAAAAAATAAATGAGACTGATAAGCGAGTTTTATTTGAAACAAATCATGTTTTGTAGGAAATTAGGAAAAATGTAGAGCGTAATAAATACTGAACACAACCATCATGGAGAGGACTGCAGAGTGAGATTTGTGATAAGAGAGGCAGACTTTACAATCTTATCGCAAATCGAAAAATAGAGATATCATAATCGCAGTGATGGAGTGGCAGGTTATAAAGAGCGGTCGGAAGACTTGCGATTTGCGATATGCGAGATGGCGTGATGGTGACTCACTATGACGTGGAAGATCCATGTGGAAACATGATGTGGCAGATCCATGTGGAAACATGACGTGGTAGATGATATGACAAAGGAAATGGTCTTATTGCAAATCACAAAACAGACGCTGATGAAAAGGGGAGGTTTAGTGGTTTTTTCGGAGGGGGATCGAAGTGGTAAGTGGTTTGTGAACAGGGGGGTTCAAATGAACAAAGGAGTGACACGTAGATATAGGGTTGGATGGGAAAAAACACTTTTTGGACTCCCCCCAACCCCCCTTTAAGAAACTCAAAATTGAGCGCAGGGGGGTCTGAAATCTTCTTTGTTGTTGGTCTAGGTAGATTAGATCTGAGTCGTTTCTTTAAATCACAAGAAAGACCAAATCGCAATCACTTTTAGACCGGGGGTACTCCATACAAAATCCAAAAGGGGCCTTCTCAAATCATATTGTAATCAACGTTTGGAGTGGAGGAGGAATGGGTTAAGTTCCGTGGCTTTTGCAATAGCCGCGGACGCGGGGAATTTATGAATTGGCATGTAAAATCCTATTAGGTCCGGGGCTTATATTGCAATCTCAATAAGAGGTGTAATCACAATCGTAAATCAGTTGGTCTAATCACAATGGAAAATTGGCGAAGGGAATGAGGCATGGACTTAAGCCTTTGAAAATTTTACGATAGTCATGGATGTGTGGGGATTTATGGACTGTAGTGTATAATCCTGGCGGGTCTGGCTATATCGCATGTCGCCATCAGGAAGGGGAAGAATGCTTGGTCTTTGGATTTTTTTTGATAGCCTGTGGACACAGGATTTTATGGATTGGCATGTATAATCCCATCGGGTCTGGGCTTTATCACATATCGGTGTTAGCGGGGGAGTCTTTTCCTTTGGAACTTTTTATTATGTTGATGTGCGATGCGGGGTATGGCGGAGTTATAAAGTTTTTAACCTTTGGGAATTTAAAAACTCCGATTCATTTTGATTTTAATTAAATAACCCGTATTGTTTAATACTTAAGGTTTTTAAAGCCTAAGTATAGTATTGGTCTTGGGGACTATTTAAAATTTGGCTTTTTTGATAATCAAGGTTTAATACTTGTGTTTTAAAAAAAAATCCTAAGTATTAAACTTTGGTTATAGTCCTTTATTAACATTTTTTGGTTTCTTAAAGAAATAAAATCAAAGGCTTTTTAAAACTAAAGAGTCCCTTTTTTAACATAATAAATTTCATAGGAAATTTGTCATATATTAAAATGGGGGTTGTTGAACAGTACAACAAATCCTTGGATCCCATAACCATACTGGAAGTCCACAACTCCCAATCCTCACCACCTGCTGCTGTGACATGCTGCTAGCTGCTAGGACCCCTATGTGTCTCATGTCTAACCCCTGTATGTCTCCAATGGATGGGCACCCAACATCAAGAATTTGTCCCGCATATGACAAACTACTCTGCTCCTACCAAACCACACGACGAAATATGTTATCCCAGCTCCTGATGATGTACCCAGATACTGCCTAGAGCCTAAGAACCCTCCTACTAATGAGGAATATCATCCCTTGTACCTCATGCTCACATAACACCTTGGGTTTTGCTACCGAAAGTGCACTTTGTATCTCACTCGCGATCATCGATTCACCTCCCTGAGTGTGAACTCAAGGGTGGAGCATACACTACCTATGAAACAAACCATGTAATCCCCAAGCCTATACCTATTAGCTCGTGCCCTAATAAAATGCCACTGTTGATAAGTCTTTATCTAGATACTCTGTGTCCCAACTAATTGTCTCGAGTGAGCCTCCCGCATCTTTCTGCTCATGATGAAGGCATTGAGGGGCAACATCCAACTTCGCTGCACTTGCACCTGCAAATAATGTGGCAGTGAGATAGGTACGCAAGTCCCCCTGGATATCATCAAATGATGCTCATCAACCTCTCCATCGATCCTAAGTGAGCTACACCCAAGGGTATGCCTGTTGTCCCTATTAGGTGGTCTCCCTGGAGGTAACACTCCAAATTCCCATGGGCTAGCGTCACAAACCACTGCATACGAACAAGTATCCATGCGCTCCTATGCATACAAACATGCACCTTTGCGCCCCTTCGCAAACAATTGCATCAAGTTGAACACCTTATTGCACTGTTGAACACCACTACCAACTGCCATATCATCCTGAATCAACCGATATCCCTCCTGTGACGAAGTAGCTGTCACTCCATGTGAAACCTCAAGGTGGTGTGAATCACTACCCTTACTCCATAGTGCAAGCCCGCACAACATGACACTCCTCCATACACCTTTATGCTCCTTTGCATAACACTAAACTCTGTGGCACAAATTTGTGCACCATTGAACACCTATGCTAACTTCGGCACCACCCTGCATCATCGAACATCCCACATGTGTCAATGCATCCACTACTCTTTTAGTGAATCCACCATGATGTGTGCTACACCTCCTCCTCTGCCCTAGTAGACCTGAGTGTCCTAGCTCCTCACATGCCAACGAGAATGACACTACTCTGCCTAGAACTCAGTATCTCCTAGATCCAATATTACAATAAGAGAGCATTGTCTCCATACAAATCCCCATCGGATGGCCTACTGATGTCACCTCGTCTAATCAGCGGCTGCCAGAGTATGTTACTCTCCCTATGACTCCATGCATAACCAACATGTCCAAACAACTCATAGAATATGCATGCTCCCCTGTTAATCCAACCCATCACTAATGCTAATGGTGATATGAAAGTGTGTGGATGCTCAATCACTAAATCTTCCATAATTCTAATACCCTCACTAGCCAAATCCATAACGTGTTTGGGAATCCCAACTAGATCCTAACAACAGTCTAGCCCTCGGGCTCCACTGGTAACCCACGACCCTTATTAGACTATGTTCCTAACTATGGATATCTCTAGGCACCTAGCTAGCTCCAACAAATACCAACTCAATATCCCTTTCCATCCAACCCCAAGAGAGGGATTGAATGCATGAACACTCGTATATATAACAAGCCATCTATCCCATGAATGATGCACCCTACGTATTTCATGTCACATCGTCTCGCTAGTTTGGTCAACACATATAATCTGACTAGGTAACTTTGCCTCTCTCTCACCAATATGAAGAGGTAATGTATTAGTGTTGCAATCCCCATCTATATATGCTTGAAGAGCGTTTCTCTATCGCTCCAATGTGTACTCCTCTAGATGTGTCACTAGGGAATCCAAACGTTCCCCAACACCAGTTAGCTTGGTTGTTGACTCAACACAAACCACTCTCATGCCCTCCAGCTCCTCATTCTGTTGCAGAATGGTCTCTCAGAATGTCATGGCCTTGCTTTTCAATGCTAGAAGGTTGGCTTGGAGATGTCGAAACTGATGTGGGAGGATATCATCTGTAAACCTAGTCACAACTCTGGATACCTCTATGTCTCTCGACACCTCATCAATGGTGGATATGTCTCCTGGTACCTCATCAACAATGGATACCTCGATGTCTCCTAGAACCTCATCAACCTGTTGTAGGCATTCATCATCTCGAAACTCTGTTACAACTTTAGGTGCCTCATCAACAATTACCTCCTCAATGGATGGTCCTACGGGTGTATGCTCAACTGTCTCCACCAAGGTTTTAACCAGATCTCTCAAAGGAATATCCTCATGCTCCTAATATATAAAGCCAAGTCTTCACCAATAGAAGCACCTCTTGGTCTCACCCTCTAACTTCCCTCCACTATATGATGATCCATTCCCTGATCTATGCTCCTCAAACGAGAGATCCCATCTTATCCTAGAGCCCGATGCATCATACTCATCAATCCTCTCCCCAAAGGACCTCATCAAATATGCAAAGGTGTCTGGTTTCCTCTCCTTCTTTGGTTCATCCAGAAAATGAGGCATGGTGGGTCAGCTAGGCTGGCCATGGGTATTGTTCTGCTGGAATGTGTGTGCATGTGTGTGGCTTCTCTGGGTTGGCTAGGCTGGCCATGGGTATTGTTCTGCTGGAATGTGTGTGCATGTGCGTGGCTTCTCTGTTGGTTATGTATCAATATTCCTTTCATTTATTGCATCTCCTCTAGGATCTGTTCATTTCGCTTCCCCAACTCCTCCATGATCCCTTGTGTACTCTTCCCCTTTTGCATAATTGTAGTCTCCATAAATTCACTAATCATTGTGCATGCATAACTAAAACCTCCAAGATATTTCTAGCTTCCCCACAACCAACCAATATCATGCTTCAATACCATTGTAATATTCTAACTAGAGAAATATAGTGAAATATCAAAACATGAACTACCTACAACAAAATAAATAAGCATGCAATCTGAAAACTCCACAAGAACAACAAATTTAGAACATTGTCGAGCATAAATAATATAGTTAAGCCATTTTATTAAATATCCAATGAGAAGTTGAGTATATAATATAGTGGAATGTGTGCACCTGGGCTTGCTAAAGGAAACATGCTAAACCGAGGTGAGAATGAAGAAAACTCCATGCTGAAATGGCTCACCGATTGTATGCTCCACCCATAAATTTATTGTGGTTGCTGTTGGAGGCAAACTGATATTTGAAACCTCAAATCTCCTCCAAAAAGTCTGAAAAATTACAGAGAGACTCCTCACACCCCAACCAATAAAATCCATAAATATTTTGAGCTAATTCCAACTGACCCGAAATGCCTAAAATAATGTGAAAATCCCATCTAAACCAAAAATTCACCCTGCTATAAGAACGTACATTTTAGGCCCAAATATTGCCCATAAAATTTGAAAAAAATTAAGACAATTCTCCCCAACCTCTAACCAACAAAACCCAAAAAGATTTTGGGTTAATTCCAACTTCCCAGAATTACCCAAAATTATGTGAATTTACCCATTGTCTAGCTCTGCATCCCACCAGAAAAACTACAGTTGATCCACCCAAAATCCTCCACAAAATAACTGAGAAAATAGCATGTGATATAGTAGAGTGAGGTTCCAGCTATTTCCAGCACAAATATGCTTTACAACTGCTAAAAAAAAATGATCCAGAAAAAACCCAGCACAGGTCCTAAGAAGAATTCGGCCCACACAAATGCAATAGTCTTACACTCTGAAACTCCAAATGGAAATCCTTCCTCCTCCAGGTGAAATTCCTGCAAATTCTTAGGCAAATTTCCTTGACAATTTCCTCCTCCAAGCAACTCTATTTCTGCTACTTCGTCCTCTTGAAAAATTCGTCCCACTTATTTGCAAAGATGAAATGGCTCACAAAATTTAGGAAAATAAATATCCAATCAACTCCAAATTTCTCTCCTAGGGTGACACTCTAGGTTCACTAAAAGAGAGTTGGAATTTTCCACTTGGAAATCCCTGTGCTAAACAACATTGGTTGACTTGGCTCAATAACTCAAGAAAACACCCCAAATTAAAATGAAATGCCAAAATATAATGATCAAAATGAGGCTCTAGTCTTCCTTTTATTGTTTCTTTCCCTTCCTCATACCGTGATTCGATTTCCCTCACACCATGCTTTGATACCATGGTTTGATTCTTCCCATGGTTCGATTTCCATTTTGGTAATCTCCACAACTTATCTTCACTTTAATTTTTCTTCTTTTCCTAAGTCCCAACCATTGCCTTTTCTCCAAAATTTATTTAATATCTCCACAACTTATTTCTCCTAATTTTATTTATCTAAATATATATTAATTTCCAAAATTGCAAAATTGGAAATTTCCCTTAGAAAAAGTATTAATGGGAGACATGACATCTATCCTTCTAGTTTCCAAGTCAAAAATAGCCATTTTTATGTTTATTAATGTTGATATCTTACATTTTTATGTTATATTTCATTTCAAAATTAGTTTATATGTGTGTGTGTGTGTGTGTGTGCACTACAAGGAAAATACCTTCTAGCAGATGTTATAACAGAGGCTTTTAGTGTTATAAAATTGGCAAAAATTGTCCAAAATCATCCGCTAAAACATCTGTTTGTGATAGCAGATGTTTTAACGAAGATTTTAATGGAACTTCATCAAAACTGGAGAAAATTGGGCGGCCGGAGGTTTTAGCGGATGCTTTTTTTTTGTGGTGCGCTTAATGGAACAAGCAGTACAAAGGCGCTACATATATAAAAGCACTGAGTGACATATATAAATAAAAGCACCGAGGCATTGAATACAAAGAACAACACTGCGTAATATATACTACACCAGTGTTAATAGATAAAAAAAGCCTCAGGGCGTTCTTGTAAGGTACGACACCAAGGCACACAAAAATAATTGTTGTGCCAATGTTTTTTTTTTTTGAACTTTCAGCGTCGATGCATATCATTTGTACAAACGCCCCGATGCATTAGCTATACAAAAGGACCAGTGATATTAGTTTTCATAATGCACCAAGCTGGAAATAATATTTTGTAGGAATATGGTGTTAGTTATATAAAAGCACTGGTGCATTAAGAATTACAATGCACCAGGGCTTTGATCTCAAACAATGTCAGTGCTTGAAGAGATAAACGCATTGGTGCTATCGTTTTTTGGGAAAGCACTGATCAGAAAAATAGATGCCATCACTGTGATTTTATATAACATTACACACCGATGCGTTTTTATGTCATAGACACAACGAGTTTTTGAATAAGATTCTCTTTTTTGAGAACATTAACTTGTGACAATGAAATTATTGTATTTTTTAAAATCCATTATTCATCAAAAAATTGACATATATCTTATAATAGTATTCATATAAATTAAAATTTGATAAGTGAATTTGTATATGATGTTTAGATTAATTTGTTATATTATCAGATTTCACATTTTTTCATTATAATATTTAATCATCTATATATTTAATCAGTGGTGTAACATTTCAAAACGACATTGGATAATACAATAGAATAAATTAAAATACATTTTATTATATATCAATAAGAGACTTTTTGTCATAGAAAATGGGATTGTTATTTGTAACCCCTTATCTTTCAATTGAGACGCTATGTCTATTACATTAAACAAAATCTCTGATTTTCACAAACAATTATTTCAAAGAATACAAGTTGCATTGATATCCAAATAGATTATCATTCTTCGTTGGAACTATTGTCAGTGCTCGAGATACTTCCATGACTTGGGTTATTTGGAAGAATGTTTTGTTGATTGCATCAATTATTTTTGTCTTCTTGATTTTGCAGTTCCATCTGCAAACATAAAAATAAAGTGTAATGAGTGTATTTACATTGGTGAGAATAATGAACATTGAAATAAATAATATACATCATTGTAAATCGAATAACAATGTACCATAGCAAAAAGTGACTCATAAACGGTACACATGGTTTCAAAACCAAGTCTCATGCTTTGTTGCAACAAGTTTTTTGCTCACGTAGTTCCATACTTTGTTTTATACATGTTTTAAACCCCATTATAAATCATAGATTTAATATAAATGAATTTTTTGTTATATTAATTATAAACTCAAAGAAGTAAAACAACATAGATACTTAAAAATTCCACAATTAATTTTTGATATGCCAACATATACTCACAACTCTTATTTAACCCAATGTCAATCAATTCTTCTGATGGCTCTTCTTTGTATGTTAGCACCTATTTGAAGACATTCAAGGATGGTTGTTGTAAAATAACTTAAAATATACAAAAATGAAACCTTGAGTTGTTATAAGGAAATATTAACAATTACTCACAAACTTTGAAATCAACCATTTTCTTCCTTGTCGTCCTGTTTTATGTGTTGAATGAGTTCCATCTTGTTTTATTTTCTGCAAGAAAATACTTGAAAATTAATATTTAATGCTAAATTATTTTTTTATATGTACAAAGTCAATCATGATTACATACATTTGAAGCACGTTGTTATTGAGATGACTCCTCTTGTGATGCAATTATGTCAATTTATTTAACCATCTTCTTATACACTTTTTTGGACATTCCTATTGGTATGTTTTGCATATCAACACATTGATCATTTGGGATTTTCATAATCTTCCTGAAAAAATTAATAAACTATTTTTATAATGATATATGAAAACTAAATATAACAAAATCGATATTAATAAATGAATGGTTTGTAGTAATATATACATATAATTCTAGAAAATAATTTTATATATTTAAGAATATTACCTTTTGAATGACTTCTTTTTGTTGTTTTATATTTTTGTCATTGCAAATCTGACATGTCTCATTGACCATTCCACTAGAAATGCTTCCTATAGTTTAGAAATAATTTGGTTCTTAGAGTCATTGGATTGATTTTTGTATTGTAAGTGGAAAGTTCGTCTATACGCTCGTTCCACTAGATCCCTCATAATTCTGTAAAAATTTTTCCCCTTTCTTTAACTTCCAACGCCACTCCAGATGAGCTAAAGACCAATTCATTGTCATTTACATGTTTTATAATTTTTCTTTTCTTAGAACGACATTGATGTTTTCCTTCGTTGTTGCTCCCTGTAGAACATTAAACATATATAAATTAATAGATTACTTGAAATATGTTATCTAATATTCTTAAGTATACTATCAATGAAAATTAAAAAAAAACTCATATTGAATAGTATTTTTTCATTCACCTGATTCATCATTCTACAATTTTTTTCAGGCTTTTAGGCTCTTCTTTACTTAGATTAGAAATAATCTTATCGCCCTTGTTCATTTTGTGGTTCTGCATAACACACACCAACCAATACATATTAGTTAAACTTACATATAGTTCAAACATATTATTTTTGTAAATAATTTACAAAGAACTTGCGTTCTCTACTTTGTTTTATGTGCTATCATTGTGTTGATCTGTATTTTTGTTACTTAAGACCTCAAACATTTTTTTATCAATATACAACCTGTACGATTCAATATAGAAGGCATTAAAAATATTTTACAAATAAATCATATAATTTTTAGCTAAAAAAACTATGGTAATCAATGCATTTATCTAAATCAATGCACCAATGCATTTACAACATTAAACACACTGGACGTTTAATTATTCAACACCGTCATGGAAAACTATTTTTAAATTATGATAGTGAAATTTGTAAGGATAAACACACCATAATTATTTAACAATGCTATTTGGAAGATGCGCGCTGGTGCGTTATATTACAATGGGAGCAACAATGAACATACTAGAAAGAATCCAAAGTGTTATAATATTTCGGTTCATTGTATTACACAGGGAGCACCGATGCATTATATTACGTAGGGCGCACCATGGAACATATAGTCATTTTTATAAAAAACAGAGGATCGACAGGGTTTGGATCTAATTCAATAAGTGATTCCCCTACGTTACATGTCAAACACCATTTATAGTAAGTACACAAACCCATTAAATCTAATCTGCCTAAACTTAAAAATCCTAATTGTGAAGTGGTTGAAGAAGTTAAACCTAAGGTGAAATTTTTCAGGAAGAAGCAAGAGTTTAAGGTAAGTATTGTTATTTATTTATTTATTGTTTTGTTTGTTTGTTGTTTTTTTGTTTTTGGTTTTTTGTTTGTTTGTTTTTTTGTTTTGTTTTGTTTTGTTTTTTATTTTGTTTTTCAAATTTTAATTAAATTTAAATAGGAACAGAGATTGTAAAAATTTGTACTAGTAAAATTTATAGTAAATTTTTTATTATATAGGTTTTTTTTTTTAATTAAATTTAAATAAGAATAGAGATCATAAAAATTTTTACTAGTAAAATTTATAGTAATTTTTTTATTATACATTTTTTTTTTTGAATTGTGAATAAATCTAACAGACATTGGAAATATTTTAATGGTAAAATTTAAGATTTTTTTATTTTATTTTATTTATTTATTTATTTATTTTTTTATCTAGGGTTTTGAGTCAATTACCATACCTTTCAACTTCTGATCTTTTGGTGGATCCAAAATATTTTGCAACTCCACAGTGCTCCTAATATGTCTCTCTTGCAAATGAGCTTTATTTTCATTAAACCCTAACAAAAATGTAAAATTTTTTATTAGTAAAATAAACTGTTGGGTCCCTATAATGCTAGTGATTACCCCATTACTATTGTAGTTGTATCCCTTATTAATATTGTTGTGCCCCTATTGTCCCCATATTGTTATTACTGTGCCCCATAGAATCCCTTTATTGTTATTTTTGTGGCTTTATATTATTATTGTTAGGTCGGCTGGGTTATATTGTGACTCCTTAGACTTCTATATATAGAAAGGAGGTTTTGTCATTTGAATTATCCAAGATTTGCTCATTTGTGTAATGTAAAGGAGGTTGCCCCCTCGAAGAGGCTGAATTCTAAGGCATTTATCTCTCTTTTCTATCTTTTTGAGAGCTAGTTTCATAACATTTGGTATCAGAGCTTTGGATTCTAGGGTTTCGCTGCTCCAAACAGGTCATCGTGGCATTTTCACTATAACTTTTTTTTGCGACGTTTCAGAAGCTAAAACAAAAACCCATTTGAGAAGAAATCGCGCTGAATCTTGGATCTGAATTTCAGAGCTTTTTGCGCTATATTTGCGGAGATATGATCTGAGGAAGTTGGTCTTTTTGCAGACTCCTGAATTACATTCCAAACAGGTGACCTGGGGAAAATCGTCATAACTTTCTTTTTGAGCATCAGATTCAACTTTCGTAAGAAGGTACAGAAAGAGAATGGATTGTAGTTTCTTGTATATATTTTTCAGAGCCAAAAGTCGAAACAGTGACTTGTGGCACATCGTACAAGTTCGCTCTACTGAACTAGTCTATAATCAGGTCATCTTGGGAGATTGTGCATAACTCTTCCTTGGAGAATCCAATTTGGATCAGACTAGTGGCATTGGAAAGAGGACACAGAGGGCTACTACAAGTCGCAATTTCAGAACTGGATGATCCGAAATTGCAGAGATACATCAGATTCAATATCAAGCTTCTACAAAGTGAAAAAAATGTGTGTAGTTTTTTTTAAATTTTTGCATAAGCTTGGTTTGAAAAATTAGTTTGAATCGGTAATTGATGCCCCGAGGAAAGAAAATGCAAACACCTATTAAGCAACCTAAACGCTCTAGCATGACTCATGAAGAAGAGGAAGAAATGCAACATGATATATCAAAATTACAAGACCAAGTGCAACAAGTGTCACTTGACAAGTGACAATTCGACAAGTGTCACTTGCACAAAAAGCAACAAAATCTAAGATGGATGGTTCAAGGAAAGATGTAGAAGCTAAGATGGATGGTTTAAAGAAAGGTGTAGAAGCTAAGATGGATTGTTTAAAGAGAGACATAGAAGCTAAGATGGATGGCATGGAAGCTAAGATGAATGGCATGGACGCTAAAATTGATGGCATGGATGATAAGATGGAAGAATTGAAGATAAATATGAATAAGTTGCTACAAGAAATAGTCACTAATGGTGAAAGGGTAGTAAAGGAAACTCATGATGAGAACAAAAGAAATGTTAATCATGATTCCATAGACTCTAATGTTGGATCGAAGACCCATCATATTCCAAAAATCGATATGAGGAAGTTTGATGGCAAGGATCCCGCAACATGGATATTATAGATGGAGCAATTTTTCGATCTCAATAATGTGCAAAACACACAAAAGGTACGTATTGCAACTTTATATTTGGAACCAAATCAATTTTTATGGTATCAATGGCTTTGCTCTCGTAAACAAATTATCACTTGGGAAATTTTTACGGAAGAATTGATAGCACATTATGAGGATACAAAAAGCAACACTTTTTTTAGCCAATTGATAAGTCTCAAACAAAAGGGTTCAATAATGGAGCACATTGAGGAGTTCCAAAAATTGAACATAAGGGTAAAAAATATTCCAGAGGAGCATAGGATTGATGTGTTCATAGGGACTTTAAAGGATAATATCCAACATGATGTTCGCCTTTGGGAACCTGATTCATTAGAGAAGGCATTCAGGTTAGCAAGAAAAATGGAAAGCAAAATTATAGCAACTAGGAAGCATACCACTCACAACTATAAAGGTGGAAGTGTTGTTGCCCCTAGTTTTCCACAACCTATAAGGTTGACACCACAACAATTGGAAGAAAAAAGAGCAAAAGGGCTTTGTTACAGTTGTGATAGCAAATACACTAAAGGTCATAAGTGTGCTGAGAAGAAATTATTCTACATAGATTGTGAAGAGGAAGAAGAAAATGAGCAAGAAAGGTCAAAAGAAGAGGATATACTCCAGGAAAAAAGCCTAGATAAAGAAGAAATGAATTCGACCATATCTTGTAATGCATGGCAGGAATTACCACTCCTCAAACCATCAAGATAGAAGGACAAATCAAGAAGAAAAAGGTAATAGTGTTGATTGATTCAGGAAGTACCCACAATTTTATTCATTGTAAGGTAGAAAAAGAATTGAATTGCTTCTTATATCCAGCACCAAAGTGTCAAGTGATGGTTGCAAATGGAGGAACAATAAATTGCTCTGGAAAGTGCCATAATATCAAGCTATCCATGGGAGAATATGTATTGACTGGCCCAATGCTTTTCATTCCAATGGGAGGTGCTGATGTTGTACTAGGAGTCCAATGGCTACAATCCTTGAGTACAATAGCTTTTAATTTTCAAGAAATTTTCTGTGGAAGGAAAGAAAGTTGAATTAAGGGGTATTGCAGGGAAACCGGGAAAGATAATCAGCTCTAATGGTATGACAAAGCTTCTAAAAAAGGAACAAAGAGGTGTAATTGCACAATTATGTTCGCTAGATGTTTCCACATTGGAATCATCTATTTCTACAGATCTCCAAAAAGTCTTGGAGGGCCTTAAATTAGATATTCAAAAGTTTGTGGCGGCATGTTTGGTTTGCAACAAAATAAAGTTGAAACAATTAAGACACCCGGTCTATTACAACCTTTATCCATTCCAAGCCAATGTTGGGAGGAGGTTTCAATGGATTTTATCACAGGTTTACCCAAGTCTGAGGGAAAGAGTGTCATCATGGTGGTAGTTGAGAGACTTACCAAGTATGCACACTTTTGTGCATTATCACATCCATTTAAAGCCAGTACAGTTTCTACTGCATTTATGGAAGCAATTCAAAAGCTACATGGAAACCCAAAGATTATTGTAAGTGACAGAGATCCCATTTTCACTGGAAATTTTTGGACAAAATTATTTTCTTGTCTTGGTACTCAGTTAGCTCATAGCTCATCTTATCATCCTCAATCTGATGGGAAAACTGAGATAGTAAACAAATGTTTGGAAGGATATCTTCGTTGCTTTGTATCGGATAAACAGACATAATGGGTCAAATGGTTGCCTCTGGCTGAATGGTTGTATAACACTTCCTTCCATACAACAACAAAAATGACCCCATTTATGGAACTTTATGGATATCAGCCACCATCCATCACATCATATTTAAGAGAAAATTCTAAGGTTCAAGTAGTGGAACATCACATCGAACATCAACAACAAGTCCTCCAACTCTTAAAGGATAACCTCGTGTTGGCACAGAATAGAATGAAACAACAGACAGATGAACATTGCAGTGAAAGAAGTTTTGATGTAGGTGATTGGGTATTCCTACGGCTACAACCATATAAGTAAATGTCCCTCAAGCAAGCTAAGAAGGATAATAAATTATCACCAAAGTATTATGGTCCGTACAAGGTGTTGCAAAAGATTGGTACTATGGCATACAAATTGGAGCTTCCTGCAACTTCTCGATTGCACCCAGTTTTCCATGTTTCATGTTTAAAGAAGGTTATAGGCGACAAGCTCCTAGTTCAAACAATATTGCCAAAACTTGACGAGGAAGGAAAAATTATATTGGAACCAAAAGTAGTCACAGAAACAAGAACTCGACAGTTACGAAATCGATCAATTTCAGAGTATATTATCAAGTGGAAGAACTTATCCACTGAAGATTCCACATGGGAGGATGAAAATTTTATACAGAAGCATCCAGAACTACTCAAGCATTGAGGACAACACTTTTTTGAAGGAGAGGGGCATGTTGGGTCCCTATAATACTAGTGATTACCCCATTACTATTGTAGTTGTATCCCTTATTAATGTTGTTGTGCCCCTATTGTCCCCATATTGTTATTACCGTGCCCCATAGAATCCCTCTATTGTTATTTTTGTGGCTTTATATTATTATTGTTAGGTCGGCTGGGTTATATTGTGACTCCTTAGAATCCTATATATAGAAAGGAGGTTTTGTCATTTGAATCATCCAAGAATTGCTCATTTGTGTAATGTAAAGGAGGTTGCCCCCTCGAAGAGGCTGAATTCTAAGCTGTTGATCTCTCTTTCCTATTTTTTTGTGAGCAGGTTTCATAACATAAACAAATAAATTTTAACATTTATACTATGCAGATTTTTGAGTGAATCACCATACCTTTCAGCTTTTAATCTTTTGAATAGTTCTACCGCTCCAAAGAATTATGCTACTGCATTGTGCTCCTGGTATGTCTCTCTTGTAAATCACTTCTTTGAAATTTTGGGTGAAATAATGAAATGGTGAATAACTTTTTACTATTTAAAAGACTTTATGAAATTAGATTTCGAAAAATCAATTGCTACTCGTTTTTGAATTTAAAAAAAAAAAGAAGAAAAAAAACCGAGTTTTTTTTTTTCAATTTCTTCGCACATCGGTCTGGTCGATAGTCGAGCACACCATTGTGTTTGTAAAACAAGTGCACCGACATTACCGAGGTGCCAAATTTTTTTAACCCACTGACATGATACATTTATTGTTTTTTTTAATATATATATATATCCTGAAATGGTGCGATTAAATGTTTTAACGCAACAATTCAGTTTTTATTTAAAAGCATCGATGCTCTAATTGTTATAAGAGCACCGAATTGGTTGAATTCTTTTTTATTTTTTAAAATTTGGAAATAGGTGCGTGGTGGTGCTGTTTGTTTTTGAAACACATTGATGCGTTTTTGTAGAAGAGCACCGATATGATAACATATTTTTTTTCGGAATACCATAAATTGATGTGGGTATTATTTGAACACCCTGGTGTTGTTATTTTTTTAAATGCATCGGTGCGCTTTGTTCTGACAAGCTCACCGTTTGGGTTTAAAAGTTATATGAAATTTTAATTTCACATAAAATGGCATATCAATTTCAAATTATCCTTTAGGATGCATCCACATGAATTACAATTTTTCATAGTATACATTTTCTACTTAAAGTTGTCTTATTCTTGAAAAATGGTTTGAAAACTATATTGAAATTCAGATTGTAGTTATATGGTTTCCAAGATTAATTTGAGATATGCGCACACAATTTTATTTCTGATTTTTCTCAAATACAAAGACAAAATCTCAATAACATCAAATGGTGAATTCTTCAAATTCTAGCTTGTTTCATATTGCTCAAAATCCTTCATAGAGTTCTCCCTTTCCATCTCGAGTAAGTTCATATTTTATTTATATTTTGATTATCTAATTGATTTTATTTTTTTTAATCCATGCCAATTTGAATAAAAATGTATCCAAATTTGCAGGATCTTGATTCAAAATTGAGTTCATATGCAAAAAATATTCTTCCATTTCAAAAAAGTCTGAAACTTTTATCATGAATAGCATATCGCTAGCAGTTGGTAGATCAAAATGGACAACTTCTTCACCCTGCCAATTGGGACATGACATCTTCCAATTGCAATCTTGGATTGATGATAGTAATAATTGCTTGGTATAATGTAATTTCAACAAACCAATTATCTTAACGTGCTTACTAATATCATTGATATTGTATTAATGACGTTCAATATTTTTTGACATTAGGATTCTATTGATGATGAATGACCTACCTACCATCTTCAGGTGCACCCCACTACAATGTCAACTCGAGGAAAGATTGCATAAAGAGAAAGACTCAGAGAGGAATCATACAAAGAATGGATGAATCAACCACCTATTTAATTCCCACTACATCCAAATTCACCAATTAAGAATGACTGCAGCAATAATAGTTCTTCATCACAAGTTAGCAAATGAAGCAATCAAATAGAGGTTGGTATAGATGATTACTTACAAGATACGACTGCCATGGAGGCAATGTTGTTAGATTCATTTTAGAACAATGAGCTAGGGGATGATGTTCATATCACTGATACCTTATTTGAAAACCTGAAATATACTTCCACCACCCCTCTCTTTGGACCTGGCGGCAAGTCAAACTCTACTCAGTTGGGGACAACGATGTTGTACAATGTGAAATAAAAGTTTGACATGTTGAATGCATGTTTCTCAGATATATTTCTCCATATATTATGTCACAAAATCAAAATTAAAAATGATTGATTTTATGAATGTTAAATATTGACATTATACAATTATATTCCCCACCAACTGTAGGATATTCAAAGATAAGGTTTTTTTGAATGATAATATATTGTTGGGTAGTTGCAAAGAGGCAAAGAAATTGTTGAAAATGTTGGGTGTTGAGTACATATCATATCATGCATGTTTGAATGATTGTATTCTATATAGAGGAGAATATGTAGATAAAGAGATATGTCTAAAATGTGGGCATGGCAGGTATCGCAATTAAAAAAAATGGGTAATCGCATGGTCCTCCTCATAAGATATTGAGGTGCATGCCTATAATCCCAAGGATTCAAAGACTATTTCGTTGCAAAAAATTAGTTATGTTGCAGGGATGGCATGCCTCCAATAGAAGTGAGTTAGGAGTTATGAAAATCCCAAAAGATTCAAGAGCCATGAAGCATATAGAGGATACATGGCCTGAAAAATTCAAGGATGAAGTACGAAGTCTACGACTCAGCATAGCCATGGATGGTGTCAACCCACATTACCTCCAAAACACCAACTATTCTATCTGGGATCTAGTAGTGATCAATAACAATATCCCCCCATGGTTGTCCGTGAAGAATGAACATATTACGTTGGTTCTCATAGCCCTGGTAGAAGACAAGTGAAAAATATGGATGTTTACTTACAACCAGAATTGAAGGAATTATGTGAAGGGATACATGTGTATGATGTATCAAGACCCATCGCAACAGAGAGGAGTTTTACGTTGTATGGCATATGTGCTTACACCATACATGATTATCCATGCTTAGGAGTTTGCTCTAGTAAATTACATTCTTATTGATTTGTTTAGTAACAATATTGTTTCGCATATTAATTTAATTTTTTACAATTGTTCAAATCTTCATGGTTGTTAATGTGTTGGCCTGTATACAATAATTTCGCAGGACTTGTAACAAAAGGGTATCATGGATGTAAATGTTGTGGGCCTTCTTTGAAGGCTAGGTGGTCCGACCACTTACGAAATTCAGTGTATGATTTCTCCATGGTATTCCTCCTAGAAGAATTCCCTTATAGAAGAGCAACATCCACTTTCAATGGTAAACTAGAGAGAACCCAAAGGTCTGCAATAATGACACCAACTGAATGACTTAGAGCATATGAGGGAGAGAGAGAAGGAGAAGGAGTTTTCAGAAATGTTTGATTCAAATGGGGAGCCTATGTTTGATAATCCAAAATTATTCGACACCTATGTTGAGAAATTTCCCATTGGGATGAAAAGGAAACTTGTCTTTTATGAGCTCCCATTTTGGGAGGATATTAAGATTTCCCACTTACTATATCCCATGCATATATTTAAAAATATTTCATCTTATTTATCGATTCACATATCATTAAAAGAAGTGACACATTGACTATTAGAAGAGATCTTATTTCTTCAAAAACTAAAAAAACACATTGGCCAAGATAAGAAACTAGAGGAGAGGCTGGTCCCTCTTGGTCTTTCAAAGAAGGTGATGTCCCATGGATTTTAAATAAATATGATATTTCTTTAGCAAAGGAAGTTATAATGAGTATGAGGGTGACTTCTTTATATGGGTCTTCGATGGCACTGCTTCACTGTGGAAGACCGTTTGTTGGGGTTGAAATCGCATGACCATTTGAACCTTCTAAGAATACGTCTGTCAAAAACATGATTTTATTATTTTATTATTTTTATTTTTATGTAATGGGATATTTTATAATTAATTTTTGTATAATGTACTATTTAATGTGCACAATCATTATCCTCTACTCGTGGGTGGGTGTCTAAACCATGACTCCCCCCAAGACCTACAACATGTCATATCTAAATTATTTGCATTTGTACATTGGATCACATCAAAGGAGATTCACATGGCTAGCATTCCATGGTGGCGTCAAGAGATAACTGAGATTGTTTATATGTTTGAGAAGGAATTGCCAATGAGTTTCATGGACTTGCAGGTCCATCTTCTAATTCACCTAGTAGATGAGGTTGAATTAGTTGGGGTGGTTTTTTGTCATTGGACTTTCTTCTTAGAGAGGTACATGCAGAAATTGAAAGGTTTTGTTTGACAAAGGGAAAACCTGAGGGGTATATATTGTATGAGCCTTTCTATTGTACAAGTGAGTACATCAAGCATATCGACAACACACCAGGTGCGGCGATTTGGGATGACGAAGGGGATGAAGAAAAAAGAGAAGGGAAGATTCTTGAAACTAACAGAAAGAGGCACATGATAAAGAGTAAATGCGGACTTATCATTTTTCAAATTACTACACAATAACTATTCACACTAAAATTCATATTAATGCATATTTTGATATCATACGTACTATATATATATATATATATATATATATATATATATATATATATATATATATATATATATATATATATATATATATATATGTTGGTTTGATTTCATTAGCGAATTCAAAAATTGAAGCCATCAACAAATTCATTCTTTACAATATGGAAGCGACACAAGTGTGGGTCGCATCATACGTTTTTTTCACTTTTTTATAGGTTCATTTGTTCCCATCTATGTGGGAATATGGACATCATTTTCACACGGAGGATTTCAATGATGGATGCATGACACAAGGCTGTGGAGTGGAAGTCGAGTTTGACCAATATAGTCATGCTAGCCACCACGATTGAAACCTAATATAAGGGACATTAGGTTACGTTGGAAAGATACAAGAGACCATTCAACTGAACTTCTCTTCGTTCCAATGTGTTATTTTTAGGTGCAAGTGGTGGGACACCTTTGATCATAATAATGTAAAGGAAGATCACAATAGTGGGCTGATATCTATCAACTCTAGAAAGATGTGGCATGAAGCTACGGAGTCTTATGTTTTCCCAAAACACTGCATATGGGTGTTTTTTTACCCAGATGTGTTAGATAGGGATTGGTGGTTTGTATTAAGGCACGACCCTAGATCAAAACATATTTTTGAGAACAACAATGTTATCATGCCAAGCTAGGAATATAATTAGGGTGATGACAATGGAGAGTGATATGTACTTGTGCTATTTCATCATTTATACTATTGTTGTACGTTTTTGTTGTCATTATTTTGTTAATTATATTTTTTTTTATTTGTCTTGTTGGCATTTTATAATATAATTAGTAGATTCACAAATGTTTTTACATGTTTTTTTGCAGTGGAAACATTTTTATAGTACTTAAAACTAAGTATTTCCGATTGTGTACATTATCTATGATAATAAGGATTCAATGTCACAACCCTTCTCAAATAGGAACATATCAAGCACATCGAATTTGTGATTGTGATTAAGATATATTTGTTTGACTTTCAAATATACTTGGTGATGCATTTCTGTTTCCTATTTAGATTATGTGAAATAAATATCTTTTTTTTTTAATGTATTTATAACTAAATTATTTAAAATAGACATGTCTTTATCATTGTGAACATGATGCAATATTAGCTAGGAAAAATGTGGAAAACATGAATTTTAGTGACTAACTAGTGATAAGTATGTGGAAAAAATAACATTTTTTGAGTTGTTCATTAAGAAATAATCAAATATATTATTTGTCAAAAAGTTTAAATCTAATATATTATCATTTTTGTATTATTTAACTCATATTTATTATTAAAAAGAGTTAAATTTAAACCAGTACAATAGAAAATAAAGAATGAAAATAGCATCAAAATGTTATATCTTTATTACTAGAAAAAAAATCACTTGCCTCTTTAAGGGAGAACTTCCAATAGAGAAAATCCCCAACTACAAGTAACTTCACATGAAGCCTTATGTTACATTTCTTTATCCTCATCTTTAGAGAGAGAAATTTCTAATTTAAATTAGTAAGAGTTGCCTAAATATTAAATTTAAATTGCTTGGAAATCTCATAACTTTAGCAATAAATTAAATTTTATAAAAATAAAATTATTTAAGTTATATTAAATCTAAATTAATTGGGTAGAGGCGCTCTACAACTCAGTATGGGAGAGATGTAGAGGCACTCTACAACTCAGTATTCTAGAGATGTAGACGAAACATTACATTTAAAAATAGTAAAATAATAATTTAAATTAACAAATTAAAAATAGTAATAACAAAACCTTAATTTTATATAATTTTATATAGACATATAAAGTAACCGGAAGTAAAAAAAAATAAAAAAAATTAGCTTTTATTATGAGGAAGAAATGTAATGAGTAAAAAAATATAATTTACTTTTTACTACAAGGAAGAAATGTAATTTTTTTACATGACAAAAAATAATATTATTGATATGTAGTCCTCAGAATTACAATACTTCAATTTACACCTTAATCTTATATAATTTTTTATAGACATATAAGTAACCGAAAGTGAAAAAACAAAATAATTTAGCTTTTATTATGAGGAAGAAATGTAATGAGTAAAAAAATATAATTTACTTTTTACCACAAGGAAGAAATGTAATTTTTTTCACATGACAAGAAATAGTATTTTTGATATTCTATGTTCCATTTACATGTGATATTTAAAAAATACATATATTTATAACAAAAATTATTTTACTGACAACCATAAGTAGAGTATTTCAATGTGCATATTAAATAACATACATTTATAGATATTTTATATTGAGAAAAGTAAAGTAATTTAAATTGAAAATTTTCTTATATTTTCACTTTAGTGAGAAAGATTGAGAGAATTCTTATTCCATTAATAGTTGATTTCTAATTCAATGTATGAGGGATATTGTAAAATTTTCAATGTTTAATATGGATTTGATATGTAATATTTTACAAAATATTAATAAAAATAATAATTAAATGTATACATATAAGAAAAAATTATGAAGGGGTATATTTTAACATTTGGAGAACATGAATTGTAAATAAAATATTTCAATGTCAACTACATATATATTATACTAGCCTAGATCTGTCTTAACTCCCAATCTACCAAGGGAGATGTTTGCATCTCAAGAGATTTGATCCCTCTTGGTGCTTGGTAGATCCAAAGTTAAGATGGATCTAAGCTGCAAGTTATAAAAATTGTGACTTAAGTTTTTTAAATTTAATAATAGATTGAATTTTATAAACCAATATTGAATTAGTTAAATTGTATTTTTGAATAATTTATTATTAATAATATTTTATATTAAAAATTGAATGAGTTACACATTTTTGTCTTATTAAGAACTAACTAAATTATTTTACCTTTAATTATTTTTTCCTTGTGAGTATTGAAATATTTTACTAATTAAGTTAGATTGAACTATCACAAATATTTATGGTAATTTTACAATTATATTTTGGACCCTACTAAACGTAGTAATTTATAAAAATATTTTTGCATTTTTTTTTAAAGTCATTTTTCATGCAATTTCATATATAAAAGTTTGATATAAGTTCACCAATACATAATCTATAATAAATATTATTTCATAAAAATAAATATCATAATGATAACCATCTAACAATCATAAACATCATCTAAGATACACATTCGAATTCACTACCATCATCTAATTATATACACCTCTAACACATATAAATGTCATTAGCTAGCACACAAATCTAATAATCTAATAGGGAATCATTATCATGATCACATCTAACAAAACACAAACATTGTAATCTAACATCATCACCACACACATCCTCAAATTAATATAAATCTCATGTCAAATAATTGCTATCATGTACATACACATCTATATACAAACATATTAAATGAACATATCTAATATGTGCTAACAATATACACATTAACACCAACATATAAATTAAGTACATAAACAAGAACAAAAAAATGTACTATATATATGTATATACAAACATGTCAAATAATTACATCAAGTCAAGTAAGTGCAATCAAATATTTAATAAAATAGATGTAGTGTCATCCTGGTTTGCAGTAGAAGACGATGGATGGTCAACTACTGCATGATCAACGTCTGTCGAACTCAACTGAGGTGGAGGAGGAGGTGACTGGTCTACAGTAGAAGACAATGGATGGTCAACTACTGCGCCCTCAATGCGGTCTGGAAAACTTTGAGGTGGAGGAGGAGGTGGCTAGTTTGCTTTGTCAAGAGAAATATAAGGCACATCCTCTAGCTCTGACATCTCATCATCATGCTACTGACGATGAGGTGTACTACTAGAAGGATCACCGCCACCCTAATGGCCATGATCTGATGGGGTGGTACTACCGGAAGCATCATGATCACCACCACCATCATCATGACCGTGATCACCACCACCCTCATCTGATGTATCTACCACTGCATAATGCTGGCTTGCATCCCTCATTTCTGCTAATTCCCTACTAGATCTAATGATATTCTACATAAGAGACATCATCTTACGTGGACAGTCCTTGTAGAGATTCGTGAACGTCAGATCTGCGTTAATATCTCGAGGCCTCATAGGGTGGACTCCCTCTCGAACCAAAACTTCGGCCAATCTATCACAATAGTCCATCCAAAATCGTAGACCAGCCCTACGACCTTGGATGCCCACGCCTCCCTGACGATGTGCCTCACCCTCTTAGGCATCGTCCATCTCCTCATATCCTCCATCCGGTGATGAGAGAGAAGGAATGTCCCCATCAAATGAGCAGATGTCTACAAAATATATAGTATACAAAAATAGTTAGACAATTTCATTTAAAAAATTAATAAGACAAGTTAAAGAACGTGATAGAATAAATTTTATTCTAATTCATTAAAACAAGAAAATGAAACTAGATTAATTTAAAGAAAACACTAATATTACCTCTATCATTTGGAGGCTCAGCCATTGTGAAGAAGATGTTGGGACACCCTCTCAAATCAATCCCCGCATACGAAAATGCCAATGTGACAAACACATGGTCATCCTCACTGTCCAGTAGCGCAAGTGCCTCGGGGGAAATCCTGGCTGGATACTCTGGCAGGCCCCTCTTGGGCTTCATCTATCCCCACATGCGCATCTGTACCTCAATGATCAACCTATGAAGGTGATGGTCAAATGTAGGCCTCGTCTCTAGAAACCTCTCAAAAAATAAACAAAAAATCTTGGAAGCGAAAGGGAAGGTCTCCCTCCCATGTATCAATGCATAACATCTATCTAAAGCCATGAAAAACTGCCTCAAAAAGATGACATACCATCTAATGCAATGTGGTACTTGACTCAAACAATCAACATAATACAAAAGAGGGAAATTAATGTGTTTCCCATCATTACTAGAGTGTGAAATTGTGGTGAATAATAATGAGAGGCACCTGACCTCCTCTGTAGAAAAAGAAGAAATTCGTAGTTGTCCACCATGAACTTGAAAAATTTGATGGAAGGACCGCATGAGGCCTGACATATCTATGAGTGTACGCAAGCTGAATCTCAACTGCAACCCCATGGCAGACATCAAGGAGCTGGGGAAAATCCTCCCCTCTCCTTGATAGGCTGGTGATAAATTATATATCCTCCTATGTGGACCTATACCACGCCCTAGTACCAACACAAAAAGTCTGCTGCTGGTCACTCCATCGGTGGATCAGATGTGCCAATAAGACGTAATGCGCCTTCAGGGATGTAGCCTCCTCATAGTACTTGAGGAGGCCTACATTCCTAAAGAGCACTTGGGTCGCTATAGTAATAGGGCGAGGGTATAAATCCCTCCCCCTCTCTCTGGCCTAACATGTTCAGACAATATTGTATGGGTTTGCCTGCTGCTCCTGCTCCTACTGGTGCTCCCTATGCTAATGTCTCTACTACATGATTGACATATAAAATACATTAGCCTCATACATAAAATACAATTTATTTTTTCTTAAATGAAACATGTAATTATAGATATGGAAACATAACTTTTAATTAACAAAAACAAAAAATCATCGGTGCGCTCAAAACACAGTCTTGCACCGATGCTGGTGCTTTCAACTATAACTAAACTGGTATCAGTGCGCACATAAGTATGACGCATTGTTATTGGTTCACAAATTTAAATTTTAATAGCGGTGTGGTACACTTGTGCACTGATGTGCACGATTATCGTTTTAGCATCGGTACAGAACATTCATGTTATTAAACGCACCAAGCTATAACTATATTTTTAAATATTATATTTGCAATGTGTTTGATAAATATAAATGCATCGAGTGTGACACATCGACGTACAATCTGTCACATCTTTCTTGATGCATTTTTATTACAAAACACATTGAAACAACGACGATGCATTATGTTCATGCAATGAAATGTGGTGCACCCTGTAAATTTACTGGGTGCACCGCTATGGGTGCGAGCCGAACATATCGAGCGCACCATGTAATGTTTTTTTTTCAAAAACTGTGGAAACTTTAACCTAATTTGCAATTCTAATCTGCTAAAAAATTAAATTACAAAGAAACATGGACATTACCTAGACATTTGGTCATCGGGGAGGCATTGTGGACACATAATGGAGAAAAACTAATTTTAACACGATTTGAGAAAAAAGAAAACTCAGAGAGTGAACACGACACTAAAGGATTGTGAGCCAGAGAAGCACCAATGTTAGGGCACTTGCATGTGGCAAGAGTGACACCGGTGCTTCAGAGCTCTTCCGCACTATAGATGGTAAAAATGAAAATTATGGCCAAGAGGGTTTTTTGTTTAACCCTCCTCTGGTGCATTTCTCTAACCGCACTGATGTGTGATATATCAAAAGCACCAAATTTGTCTTAATTAAAAAATATTGTGGTACTTTTTTCGAGACACCTTGGGGCGTGCTTATACAGGTATCGCACCGGTGTTGTGTTTTTATTATAACACTACTATTTTTTTAGAAACTTAAGACCACCTAGCGATGCGCTTTAGAAGTTGGCCTGCGACGTTTTGATAAGTTTACGACACCGAAGTGTCGTTAGGAAATAACACCACATTTTTCTAAAATTTAAAACTACATCGATGCTCCTTACTAGTATGAACCAGGACGTTTTACTATATGAAGGATACTAGTGTTATCGATTATTCAAGCACTGGCGTGTTGTGTTATTTAGCACACTGTGTCTTTTTTATTTTATAAAAATAAATTTTCCACAGTGCACCATGTTATATGTAGCACTAGTGCTTGTATGGATAGTAAAGCACCAACACGTTTGTAGATTTTAGATGCACCATCCAAAAGACATCCGCTAAAACATCTACCTGCCCACCTCTTCTACAAATGATTTGTTGGGATATTTTTACAGGGGCTTCTGCAAAAACCTTTGCTAGAAGGTCTTTTCCTTGTAGTGACAGGATCTTGGATAAACGATGATTATGTTCTCTTCTAAGATACTCCTTTATGTGAAGTCACCGGTTCAATTCCCCGCCCTGGTCAAGGTGATATATTGGACATGATGATTATGTAGTTCCACCCAAACTCATAAAAAAAAAATATCCACAGTGTCTTGGATAGACAGTGATCAGGTGATATGTTAAGGCACTCCTTGATGTGAAGTCACTGGTTCAATTCCCTGCCACAATCAAGGTGATATATTGGAAATGATGATGATGTAGTCCCACCCAAACTTACAAAAGAAAAAAATTCCATAGGGTCTTGGATAGACGGTGATCAGGTGCTCTGTTAAGGCACTCCTTGATGTGAAGTCATTGGTTAAATTCCCTGTCCCGTTCAACGTGATATATTGGACATAATGAATATGGAGTCCTGCTAAGATTATGGTATATATATAGACAAACCTAATGGTGAACCTCATAAAAAAAATTGAACTTGAATCGAACGTAATCATTGCCAAATCCAAATTCAAACTCAAATTATGTGACTTCGTCGATAAGAAGAGGCAGCGGGACAACGTTTGAAGGAGAGAAGATAACACAAATTACTGCTACCTTTATGATCCTCAAATCTCTATAAGCCTTAAAAGATCACTTATAAAATCCATAACCATTAGCTTGTGCTTTACCTCTTCCCATGAAGGGCTCAATAACAAGTATTTTCTAAAGAGAGATAGAAGGGCTTCCAAAGAACATAAAAGAACCCTCCCAGGGAGGAAGGGAGGGACCACCTATACTTACTCATTCACTATGGTGTAACAACATGGTCCTTTCGATTGGTCTACATTGATATCACCGCTTTAATTCTTGTTGTTTAGTGTAATTTTCGCAATTTCCATTTCTTTCTTTCATTTATATTTTCAATGTTGTAATGGTATTTATGTTATTGGACTCACATGCTAATCAATTCTCTATCATTAGTGTAACAACATTATGTTGGAAACCAGATCACTACTGAGAGGGAAGGGGTGGGAGGGGGTGAATCAATAGTGATGGCCTTTATATCAATTTAAAAATTTTTCCCACAATATCAAATAGCCATGCACATTCACAACATTAGCTTAACTGAATATGAAAGCAATAATAAACTCAAAGCATAATAACCATGAGAAACATCAACACAAGCATGCACACATAAGAACACAAGTATTTCTGGTGGAAACCCTTTTGGGAGAAAACCACCCTATTGTTGTTGTGCTGCTCAATTATTTTATTAATTTGCTGAACAAATTTACATGGATTAGCTTACACCCATAAGCTGGAAGACTTAGCTTCCTTCACAGTATGTTGACACCTATCATACAGGAAATATGTTTCTCTCACGAATCTACGAACTACCATCCACTAGAAGCTCCCACAACCAATGATCCTCACCCAACTACCATTGGACTATCCAACCTCTATTGGATGGAGAAATTTGTTCCTTCTACTGAATCTGCCAAATCACTGTCTACTTTGAAGCCCCCATACCTTCACTTCCTCCATGTGAACCACGTTTGAGGATACTTCATACTGGGTTCTCAATCTTCTCAACATGAGAAACCCAACAACACCATCATTCTGCACACAAAATCTAAATCAAAAACTCTGACCTAGAGGAGGGAAATTATTCACTTATTCTCACACTAAAACACTGCTCTCAAACACACCACAAGCTACCAATTTTCTGCCACAAACAACACATAAATTCTAAGTCTTCTTCTCAAATCTATCTCTGATTTCTACATACAATTCTCTGATATAACTCTACAAAACTATGTAAGTAGCTGATGTAATCTCTACTCACTCTCAATTCCCTCACAATGAAATTCTTTCACACTCTCAATACAACCAACCAAATAGACTCAAAGCCTTCCTCTATTTATCAATTTTTGTGTTGATTAGCTTAGTAAATGCTAAAAGTTATGGACCACTCAACAATTCTTTCCACACACTTCAAATTTGGTTGAGATAGACTTCTTGACCAAATAAATCCACTTGATCCACTAGCCTTTTGATATTTTCAACCTTAATCAACTTCTAGAGGCCCCATAATTTTTTCCGATCTTTACATGTAAAATGCCGAAAAAAACATTGCCAGAAAAACTAAAAATTCATTGACAAGCACGAGGAATGCGGGGAAAATCACCTCTAGGTGGCATACACTTTTTACCTTCACAAGACTAGTGTATGTATACTATTTTCCTTCACCAAAACAATGTATACATTCTAAAATCCATGTTTTCAACTTGTTTTGGCCACCATCTAAATCACAGTTGTACCACAGTTGTAGGAGGGTGTGAGGGACATCATGACAGACCTCCAAAACATGTACAACCTACTCAAGCATCCTCCAACACTTGTATAACCTCTCCAAGCCCTATCTATAACATGATCAACATGAGAGACCTAATCGAGGACATGGATACCTAATCAACAAGGCTCCTCAACTCTAACTCCTATAGCAACAACCAACACCTATATGCAACAACATCAATCAACATGATCAAGAAGATCATCACGTCTCCAATACAACTCCTCCTCTACACAATTGAGCATCATGGGAAGGTCTCCAAACCAGTGGAACAATCATGATATGAGGACCGTGACATCCTTTGCTCACAAACACTATATGCAACACCTGCAAATCACATCTCCAGCCTCACATTGCCATGCTAGTAGACATGCCAAAACAAATGTAAATCACAACCATGTACAAGCCACCTGAAACCAAGCTTGCAAGTGCTAATCAACTCATTTGCAACCCAAGCAACCAGGTTGACATCAATGCCAACCAACAACATATATGCAACAATGCAACACACATCAATGCCAACAATCTACCCCTTTGACATTGATGTCAACCCCTGCTGAAATAATCATCTAAAAGTGTCCTCTGAAAATTTATTAACATCCTCACATTCTCCCCCTTTGACATCAATGGAAAAGGGCTAAACATGTCAAGGATGAATGCTATAAACTCCTCTACATGAAAGGGGGTCCACTGACAAAAACATATGCTCCATTCAAAACATATGTAGGTGATGAACAATGGATTGCAAGACTGAAAGACAACAACACTCCCCCACATAACTGAAAAATATGTGCAATAAGCCCCCCTTGGACACAAGCTATGTCTAATCAACAACACACTATAGCAACAATATACATCTCCTACCAATAGCAAAATAAACTCTCTCACTTAGTAGAAACAAAACTGAAACACGTGTTCTCTCCCCCTAAGCAACAACAACATAATACATGACATAATAGTAGCAATATATCAAATCACCAACACATAGCAACAACAACATAATGTGATCAACTAGCAACAAAAACACTAATGAACTCCATAGCAAAAGGAACATATATCCAACCAACTCTTAAACAACAACAACAAATGCATCCTCCCCACAATGTACTCTCTAGAAGCAGAAAACTAATATATCAACAACAACAATGTCTATCTAGAAACAACATCTCTCTGAAGTAGACATGGTAGCAACAACTACATGATGACAGGTCACAACAGTATGACCAACCATACTCCACTAAACACAAGCATATCCATGGCTGAATGTAAATTGATATATATATATATATATATATATATATATATATATATATGGCTGCCAATTCCTCCTTTCCATATGCAAGAGGCTTCTCCACGTGGACTAATGACTATGACCAAATGATATGCATCAAAGTACAAGGATTCATAGGCCTATTACATGGCTTCAAAATAATTGTACAATGACAACACAAGCCCATACATGGCTGAACCAACTCTCATGACTCACTATGCAACATATGCCAATCATGGCTCAAGACTCTATGACTCATATCAAATGATTTACAATAAGAATCTATGATCTCATGAGAATAATACAAGGCTCCATCAATGAGATATACCACTGATAAATGACATTGAGTGATGAAGCATCAGAATACATGGCTGAAATATACACTCACTACAATGGCCATACACCATGGCTCACCTCTATGCATGACATAAATAAGTACATGACATAAATGATCAACAATATGTGCCTTATATGACAACAAGATAATAATAATACATATCATATGAATACATGTGACAGTCTCTCCAAAACACTAGCCATAAATCATGATCTCAGTTGTAGTAATCAACAATAGATAACAATACATAGTGGCCTAACAATAGTATGCATCAACAACATCATGAACCAACAACATATATCAACATCATGAATCGAAAATATACCAATCATCTCAATATATCAACCTTCTGTAGCTATGCATGGAGCAACAATAACCATCATATGGAGCATAATCCCCTATAATACCCAAAAACAGATAGCAACATATAACAATGTAATGACAACAAAATCACATCAACAACCATACTAAAAAACATAAGCATCATAATATGTAGCAACAAAATCAACATGAAACACATCCATCATAAATATAAACATCATGCACCATCATCATACTAATCTCCATGGCACCACCACATGCATAAAATCATCAAACCAAGATGCATAATACATGCCAACTGCATGTCAAACCATATGAGCAACAAATAATTCATGCATAATCAAAATATAAACATTTGCAACGGATGAGCACATAGTGTAGATGCATAGACAACTCCTCAAGAAACCATGGTGCCATCAAAACCATCGAAATATTGGAAGCATATAAAGTGCTCCCCCTAAACATGTACCATCTATCTTTCTGATCACACCTTAACAAAAACAACATCCGTAGAAAAAATGCAACATCAATAAATCATAATCAAAGAGATACACATTAATATCATTACAAACTAACTGTATGAAAAAACAAGATGTGATATATACTCCCCTTGAGCCAATGAAGGGCTCACATTCATTTTGTAGTCTAAATGATCTATCATGTAAAAGTGAACTACAAAATGTGTTGATCTCTTCTACTCAGAATTTGATGAAGAAGAGTATTTCTTTGACCTCTTTTTTTGCATACTCTTCCATTCAACACATAAACATTGTTTGGTGTTTTAAAGCCTCTAGATATCACCTCTTTTATCCTTCCTTTTGAATGAAACAACCCTTGGAGTTGAAGACAAATTCCTTAACTCCATCAACCAATTGGATCACACTTTAAATATTGTGCTTTAAACCCTCTACGAGACACACATTTTTTGCATTGGTCCTCTTTTCACCAAGGTTGGATTTACCACTTCCCAACACTTTTGTTGGTTCACTCCCTTCAAAAACAACATGACCACTATTGATTCTCTTAAGGAAGTGAAATTTTCTCCTATCTCCTGACATATGATGTGAGCATCTGCTATCAATATACCATTTATCATCCTCATCACGAGAAAAAAGAGAAATACCACATTTTCCTAATTGTTCTTCCTTTTTCTTCCACATAGCTCCTGGTTGGTTCCTTTGTTGTGCATGCTTCTTTGGTTGTTGCTTTTTTATTGAAGGTATCATGAATCTAGGCATATGGCAATCCTTGGCCATGTTTCCAAAGTTGTGACACATAAAACATTCTACATGACCAAGATAAGAAGCCAAAGGATTTGAACTTTTGTTGCTCATGCTAGATTTCCATCTTCTTGTACGAGATCTGCAATCAATGGCCTTATGGAAAAAAAGGTTACAAGCATAAAATAAACCATTAAACAAACTTGTATACCTGAAAGAAGATCCCATTCTTTGTTGTCCAAACTGCTGCATAGATGTGTCCAAATTTCTCCTACAAAAAGTTGCCACATGTCCAAGATGGTGACAATTGAAACACTTAATCTCGTTCAACAACGGAGAAAATGAATTCTAATCTCTCCTTTTAATTCCGCTATTATCAACTTTAGGAGTGAATTATTTTATTAGCATAGAAACTCCTTTCAAATCTCTTCTTTGCTGCTGATGAATTTGCTGCCTCTTTTCTCCAACATTATCGTGGTTTCTCACAAGCTTCATTGTAGGCTTCTTGAATCTATTCTGTTAATATTTCCTACATCCAAACTTGCATCTCCTCTTTTAAGATTAGAGTAAGATTTGTTCATTGCAATGTTTCTCTTCATTTTTTCAACCTGTTGGTCTATTTCTTCAATTTTATTTCTCAATTTATCTACTATGTTTTCAAGCGCTTCTACATAATATTTTTTTTTCTTTTGCTTGCTGCACATTACTTCTTCATTTCTTTTTGAATCCTCCAACTAGGTGCTCAAAGTAGTGAGCTCCTTGTTGAGATCTTTCTCTTTCTCAATACAAATTTGCAACAATTCCTTATGATCTCTACATGTAGCTGTTAGACTATCCACTTGAGTAACTAATTCTTTTACTACAACCATTGTCGATTCATATTCAACTTTAACACAAGCAACATCATTTTCTTCTTCAATGTGTAACTCAAACGAATCATCAAAAGCATAATTCAGAAATTCTTTCAAAATATTACCTAATTCCACATTTGATTTGGCTGAGATTTCACAATTTGCAACTTCTTTTGCAATGGACTAATTTGATTCCTTCTTCATATTATATGTCTTTTGAGACATCCTCTTCTTGCTTCTGGACATGATCCACGATCTACTCTCCAATTAGTCAAGCTTCACTGAAGAGAACCAACTTTGATATAAATTATTGGAAATTAGATCACCACTGAGAGGGGGTATGAATCAGTAGTGATGGCCTTTATATCAATTTAATTTTATTACCACAATATCAAATAGCCATGCACATTCACAAAATTAGTTTAATTCAATATGAAATTAGAAATAAACTCAAATCATAATAACCATGAGAAACATCAACACAAGCATGCACACATAAGAACGCAATTATTTCTGGTGGAAACCCTTTTGGGAGAAAACCACCCTGTTGCTGCTTCACTGCTCAATTCCTCTATTAATTTGCTAAAAATATTTACATGGATTAGCTTACTACCATAAGCCAGAAGACTCAAATTATTTCACAGTATGCTGGCACGTATCAGACAGGAAATCTGTTTCTCCCATGGATCTACGGACTACCATCCACTGGAAGCTCCCACAACCAACGATCCTCGCCCAACTGCCATTGGAGTATCCAACCTCTATTGGATGGAGAAATTTGTTCCTTCTACTGAATATGCCAAATCACTATCTACTCTGAAACCTTCATGCCTTTACTTCCTCCATGCGAACCACATTTCATATTATTTCATACTGGGTTCTCAATTTGCTCAACATGAGCAACCCAACAACACCATCGTTCTGCACGCAAAATATGAATAAAAAAATATGACTTGAAGGAGTAAAATTCTTCACTTCTTCTCACACCAAAACACTGCTCTCAAACACACCACAATCTACCAATTTTCTACCACAAACAACACATAAATTCAGAGTCTTCTTCTGAACTCTATCTCTGATTTCTACATATAATTCAATGATATAATTATGAAAAACTATGTGAGCAATTGTTGTAATCTCTACTCACCCTTAATGCCCTCACAATGGCATTCTCTCACGCTCTCAAGATAACCAACCAAATAGACTCAAAGCCTTCCTCTATTTATCAATTTTTAGTGTTGAGTAACTTAGTAGATGCTATAGGTTTGGTTGATATGGAATTCTTGACCAAATCAGTCCACTTGCTCCATTATAATTTTTGTATTTTCACCCTTAATCATCTTCTAGAGGCCCCATGAAATTTTTCGACCTTTACATGTAAAATCTCGAAAAAAACATTGTCGGAAAAACCAAAATTTAGTTGACAAGTGCGAGGAATGTGGGGAAAATCACCTTCAAGTGGCATGCACTTTTTCCCTTCACAAGACTAGCACATGTACGCTAGTTTCCGTCACCAAAACAACGTATACATTCTAAAATCCAAGTTATCAACTTGTTTTTTCCACCATCTGAATCACAGTTTTAGGAGGGTATGGGGAACATCATGACAAACCTCTAGAACCTATACAACCTACTCAAGCATCCTCAAAAACTTGTAGATCCTCTCCAAGCCCTATGTATAACATCATTAACATGAGATACCTAATTCGGGACATGAAGACCTAATCAACAAGGCTCCTCAAATCTAATCATGTAGTAGCAACCAACACCTGTATGCAACAACATGATCAGTCAACACGATCAAGAAGATCAGCACATCTCTAATACAACTCTTCCTCTACACAACTGAGCATCATGGGAAGGTCTCCAAGAAAGTGGAACAATCATGATATGAGGACCATGACATCCTTTTCTCACACACACTATATGCAGCATCTGCAAATCACATCTCCAACCTCACATTGCCATGCTAGTAGACATGCCAAAACCAATGCAATACACAACCATGTACAAGCCACCTGCAACCAAGTATGCAAGTGCTAACCAACTCTTCTACAACCCAAGCAACCAGGTTGACATCGATGCCAACCAACAACACATCTACAACACTACAACGCACATCAATTCCAACACCTTACACTATAGTAAGGTTGTTTTTGCTCACTCAAGACACAAAAACAACCAAACACAATACTTTTGGGATAGTCCAACTACCACATTTACTATGGAGGTTCGCTCTTTAACAATATACATTTTTTTTTATAAAATAAAAATATCAAGGTTTGATAATATTTTGTAATATTCCATCTTCATTTTATTAATAATTTAATTATTGAGGGGTGATAAGAATTGAGTGGGGTCATCTATGAGTTTGGTGGTCACACAACTCTATCTATCATTTATGGAATATGAGAAGTAGTAAACAATAAAGCTCATGGTATTCTATGGCATCAAACCTTTAGGAACCTTAACTTCTCAGTGAGTACTTTATCCTTAGTGACTCCCACATTATCATCTCTACACTCCAAATAAGGGTTCAATCATCCTCCTCACAAATCCATTGGACTCTCCAAAGAATCAAGATTCTAAGAGTAAATAGGATCATCCTAAAGCAAGAAAAAGGGCCTAAAACATCAACAATACATATCCCATGATTAGGCTAGAAAATTACACAAGTCAACAAGGGTGAATAAAGGTGAATTTAGGGAGTTCAAAAGGAAGGAGGGGATCCTTCATCCTATCACATTTTTAACCACCTCTCCCTTCTCCTCATCATCAAAGGATGACACCTTGTTATCTCCCTCACGCAACCCCTCATTGACCCACACCACATTTGCCTCTTAACATATGATTCCTTTTCACCGCTTATGACCCTCTCTCCCATGCCTTCACCTTTACCCCTTTCAACTTCGTTCATCATGTCCCTCGATTAGTCAACCCTCCACCCTTTATAATGATGGAATGAAGTCACTACCTATGTTGTTGTTGTTGCTAATGAGAGAATTCCATTCCCTTAAGTAGGCTTTGAGCAACTCCACCTAGGATCTTAGGCATACCCACAACAATGTCCAATATTCTATTATATAAATTGTTTGGGGATCTCTAATAGATAATTACTCAATGTTAGTGGACGAGAAGAGGGATATTTATAAATTATTGATAGCAAGACACCAAGCAAGGGAGGAAGGAAAACAAAGTTTCCTAGAGTGCCTCGCCTAGAAAATCATGGAATTAGAACAACAGGTCGCAACTCTCTCAAACTTGGTCATTAAAATTGTTACTTTTGTTAGGTACCTTGCAATGTTCTTTCCCATGTACTAGAACCAAACATATAAATTCAAATGGATAAAACTTCCTTGATATACTAGTTTCTATGTTATGTTGCTTTAATAAATTTGTTAAACAATATACCAAAGATATTTGAATTAGAAGAATAACTTAAATTTTGAGAAAAGTCTTTCGGTATAAATCACATAGTAGAATTTTTGCTGACGCGTTTCGAACCAACCAGTGTGGTTCATCATTAGGACTAGATGAAGAGGTAGATCGTGGCCAAGGATTAAATAAAGAGAAATGTAGAGACCTTAATATCATGTAACGACTATACTAAACGGTTAGTTATTGAAAAATAATATTTAATTTATGATATTAATTTATTAAAATAAACTATTATTAAATAAATTCTATTAATAGGTAATAATAAAAAAATATATAACCAACAAGGAAACAACAATGAGAGTCAAACTCCAAACAAGGAGTGAAGTCAAAAATTGTAAAAAGTAGTCAAGAACCCAATTAGTAAATAATTAAGTCAACATCCTTTAATAAATAAAAATATAAAGATAATTAATGGAAAATAAATAAAGTAAAATAAAAATAATAATTAATGGAGATAAAATAAAAATATTCATAAGTCGAATAAATATAATTAAATTCAAAGAAAAGTAATCAAAATAAGAGGGATAAATGAATCACGTTCAACCATAAAATACGGGGTTGAGGCCCATTAAACAAAGAATAAGAAAAAGTACTAAAAGGAGCAAAGAACGAACAAGATGATAAAATACTTAGGAAGACAAGAAAGATCAAGAAAATAAACTCTAATGAGAATGGAAAACAATACCTGCAAAGATAAATAAACAAACAAAATAATCCAAAAAGAAACTTACAAAACTAGGAGGATAGGACAGGGACCCAACTTCTGCTAATATTCCAGCCATCGTCTTTATTCAAATTATTGGGCTTGTTTTCGATTTCTAGGGCCTCCCTCAATTTAAGATGATGAAAATGATTAACCCTAGCATTGACTTGAGCCTCCTCAATGCATATATGACGTCGTGCTTGATGGATCGAGTCCTGTCGTTCTTGATGTCAGGGACATGCTCATGAATCCTTTGATTAATCGAGCGATCAGTCTCACCAATGTAGGGAGTCCCACATGAGCACAGGATTATGTACACACCCTTCGTATTATTGGGGTCCACTGGGTCTTTGACGGATCTAAGGGAGGCTCCAAATGGTATTTAGAGGCCTAAAGGTGGAAGGCACCTTATGCTTCCGTAGGATCCTTGCAATCTTGTCAGCGGTCCCTTGGATAAAAGGGAGATGAACACCCAAAAATCGATCCTTGGTTTCTTTCTTAGCCCTAGCAGATAAATCTAAGCAGTTGTTGATGGTGCTGGACCCACCAACATGTAAGGGGATCTCCCTGGTAAGAAGTCCCAATTAGACATCAGAGCGTTTGGAGTAGGCGTCCCAACAGTGGGTAGTACAATAGTGCCTTAACTGCGATAGTGCGCAGAGGCAAGTATGATAACTTTGTCAGAAGCAAGTGTGTGACCTTGCAACAAGTCAAGTGAGATGCATGGGGGTTCTAACACACAAAGGGGAAAAGGAAGTATGTCCCTTAGAAGCCTGTAATAGTACGCAACCTGAAAGGAACACACAAGCTGAATGACATCACAGGATGGAAGCGGAATAGTCCACAATCCAAAGTGACAGGTTAATATAACAACATGTCTTCAACAAGATTCTTAAAATTGTATACAAAATAGTTCATACACAAATGCGTAAGTTAAATAACATACATTTCTAGAGTAACCAAAATAGTTGAACTACAATAACAACATATGCATGAATACGTGCTGGATCAGTTATATTATTAAGTGAAAGTTCCATCCATACATACACCAACGACAACCACTAGCCCCAATAGTGGAACATTACAGTCAACACTGCTTGCTCCTCCAAAGAGATGTACTCTCTCTACACTGTGGAGAAGCCAAGGTTCGTTACAATACTCTCCAAGCCTTCTCTAAGAAATTCTAAGCCAAACACTTCGCTCCCCAAAAGCCTGTACTATGAGTTATGAGGTTCTATATATAGCAAAGGGTGGGGTGACCCTTGACATTCCCTTTTTACTCTTGGACTGCCCTCATAAATCTTCACATTCCACTAGTGACAATTGGAATTTCACTTACAAAATATTTACAATAATACAATTTCCACATATACCCATGTGGGACAAAATAGACTTGAGTGAGCCTAACAAGACAAACAACATCACTCAGAGTCTTGGGGAAAGACCAACTCAGTAACTCCATGCGGTGGTCTTTGATGACGAACTGATACCAAGATTGGTACTGCGCTATCATGTCCCCATAATGTTTGGTGATGTATTTATCGAAGCGGACTCTCGCCTCCATGGCTTCCAAGTATATGGTTTTGAAACCTCTGTCCAACTCATCCTGAAGCATGCGCAACATTGTCTTGAGTGTGGTTGGATAACCGATGTACTTCTGCATGTTCTCTGCACTCAATTACAAGTCATCATTGGTGGCTTTGCGCATCAACTGCTCTATGTACCCGTCGACCTCCAGCATGACTTGGTTCTTCCTCATGGCTTGAGTGAGGGTTCCGATGGAATGGATCATGTGTGTCCTCACTATGACATACAGACCCATGTACAACTATGCATAGGAAGCCTCAATGATGATGATGAGCGGAGGGAGTTTCTCATAGTTCCGGATCAACATCCAAATCCGTGCTTTGTCTAGGTCTGCCTACGACTTCATCATCTTGTGCAAGTAAAGTGGGGCCCCCTTGTACCCTATTGTCCATTCTTGTACATGCACAATGGCAACGTGGATTTCTTTGAGAGTTTGGGTTGTCTTCGCGCGTTGTTGTTGAAAATCATATAGATGGACAACCACTTTGTGCATGGTGACAAATATTCTATATAGCATCCACATGGTGGTCTCCAAGGATGATATCTTCGCAAATATTACTTTCTTCATTTCTTCCATGGCGGATCCTGCAGACTACTCTGTTCTCTGCCTGGTCTCTTGCAATTCCTTCGCCATCCAATCATTCTTTGTTATCAAGAACTTAACCGTTGAACTTGTGTCTTTTGCATAATCCCGAGACAGGGAAAATTTTAAGAACCCCCTAAATTTACAAGTATAATAAATGGGCGAATATCCATGGTATATAGGAAAAATGGAAGGCGATTTTATCAATAATATGATATGTATATATAATTTTTTGGCGAATCTCTCACCAGGCATGGCAAATATTTTACTCAATTATAAAATATTATGTTTATTGAATACACAAATGAAATCATTGCATTTCTTTAAAAAATATTTTGAAATCAAAATTACCGAAATCACATATCGATAACCTAGTGGGTGTAGGATAAAATTCACCCGTGCCATTCACAGAAAGCATGAGAAAAAACCTAATACTATATATAAAACCAAGAAAAATTCAAATTCATCACTTCTAGGGACCTCGTAACCACCCTGCCAATACACAAGTATGTTCTTGTTTACAATTAGAAAAATTACCCAAATTACAATCTGTTTACTCCAGCATATGTTGGAAAGTTATAGAAGGATGACTAGTGCAATCAATCCATTCCTTTTAGCCCTGGATTTGTTTCAGTTTAAAACAGAAGTATACAAATATACTTGTCCAATGTCTATGCTTTAACCATTCATCTTAAGATGTTTTTACAATATAATTTCCTAAGTCTATTTAATATCTTCATTATCATAAAACCAACCTATATCCATATTAACTCCACATCTACCACTCTTAGGGGCATGAAATCTATTTATCCCTCCGAGCACTTGGTAGACCCAAAATTAAGATGGATCTAAGATGATAGAATTTCCCCTTTAAATAGTCTATGCTCACATGAATACCATGGTATTACCATGGGTCAATACCATGGGTTATCATAAACCTGGAGCTTAAAAATTACTTTTAGTAATTTATAAAAATTAATAAAATTAATAGTTGATGTTTATTTTATTTTTTATTTTAACCAAGCTAAAATGTTTAACATACATTAAATTACAACATCCATTTTTTCTCTTGATCGGATCAAATATTTTTTCACTCGATGCTAGTTTGCATATCACCATATTTGATACCTCTCAGGGGTTAGTAGATCCAGAGTAAAGATGGATCTATGCTGGTTTAATTCCCCCATTTAAATAGGCTACATTCCAGGTGAATACCATGAGTCAATATCGTGTGCCATTTTGGTGAATACCATGGGTCAATACCATGTGTCAGTTTTATTTTTATTAATACTAATATTAGGGTTAATAATGTTTTTGTTCATGGTATTAATAACAATCTAGTCCATGGTATTTGTCCCATAGTATTTTGCCCATAGGTTTCACCTAAATATAACGCATTTTTTGAGTGTTCGTAAATATAAGGTGACTTATGGAGTAAATATAAAAAAATGTTTTATTTGTTTACCATACCTCTCATTTATTTATATTTTTATTAATTTACCATACCTCTTTTACAAATATGGTATTTTGCCCTAGGATTCACTTAAATAAAACCTCTTTCTTGAGCCTTCATAAATAGAATGAGGGTTATGAACTAAATATAAAAAGAGGTTTTATTTATTTACCATGCGTCTAGTTTATTTATATTTTTATTTATTTACCATACCTTTTGAGTAAGTATAAAAAGACGTTTTATTTATTTACCATACCTCCACCTTACTTATATTTTTATTTGTTTACACCCTTGCATGTATATAAGGTGAATTATGGAGTAAATATAAAAAATGTTTTATTTATTTACCATACCTCTCATTTATTTATATTTTTATTAATTTACCATACCTCTTTTATAAATATGGTATTTGGGCCTTTGGCCCATAGGATTCACTTAAATAAAACCTATTCTTGAAAATCGGCGAATGAAAGGTTGTAACTCCTAATCTCAAGGGCTAAATTTACCTTTTTTACCCTCTCCCTTAAAATAAGGTGGGCTATTTGAGGTGATTTGTAAAAATGTACTATGATACAAAATATTTGCCCACTAAAAATTTAAAACCCCTTAATTTCGCCAAAGGGCGAACATTCGCCCCTAAAATTTTCTATGTCCTGAGAAGCCCCATCCATGTAATTTGGATGTCTTCTAACATCTAACACAATCACCCTTTCTACTATGTGCATGGGTGATGTGTGATCATCTGGGAGCTGCTTTCTACATGATTTTACAATCCTGTGATGTGACTTGTCGAATGATAGATTGCGCACATCCATATTTGGATCATCATCAAGGAGAATAACCTCTCCTTGCTCGCTCGGGACCGGTTGTGATTCTAGAGGTGGCGGAGACTATGGTGCGACCTCGGATGCTCTCAGCATGAGATCAGTGTCTTGGTCCTATGGCTCCTGTGTCGTCTCCATGTCCGTTGCCTCATCCATCTACTCAACATGTTGAGAAAATTCCCCAACATGCACCTTATCACCCTCTTCTTCATCTGTTGGTTGCTCCGCTATCTCAAATTTTATAGGCACAATTTGCTCTCTTAGTGCGCCTTGCCTTTCCTCCTGTTCCTGTTTATTATTTTCTTCGCTTTCTCTCATCCTGAGCCCTTGCTATACTTTTAGCTTCTTTTTTGTTTCCTGCAACTTCCTCTATACATCTTCCAACCTTTGCTTATCTCTCTTCCTCCGTTCTACTCTCCTTTCACATTGTCGCCTCTTCGCCTCTATCTCCAAAGCTACTCTCTCAAAAATAGGATCTTCTCTAAACTTGTATCTTTTCTCAGCCTCTGCGCTCTTGACAATCTTCCTCTTGCCTTTGTCTTGCGTCGATTCATTGCTCATTGTTGTTGTTGTTGCTTCCTATGGTGCTGTTGTCTACAGTGTTGCTTTCCATTCTATAGCTATGCTGATCGGTTCTATGAGCCTAGAGGAGTTGTAGCAATACCTCCAAGGATCTTCCTCTGGCCAATGACATACCCTGTGGATCCATGGGTAATATATATTCGCACAGTGGTTCTTGCATATGCAGTGGGGATCATATGGATTGAAACTCTTAGTGTTGAACCCAAACTTCTTCAAGTCCTTGGCCTCAACATTCGCATCCTTCAAGGTACGAATATCGTACAAACCCAATCCGCAAAGGAAGAGTAGGCCATGGTTCCTTCTTCCTCATATGCAGTCCTTTTGATAACCCTGTGGAGATGTGGTATGCAACCTCTTGCATAACAAAAATGTACGTGGAAAACCTTGGTATCTCATGCGGAGGCTTCTCCGTGCCAAACATCCTAATGAGGGTGCCACCGGGTGAGGCATACCAATCTACAATGTTGAGAAATGTCTGCATCACTTCCTAGGAAACGCAAGGTGGATCCTGTTCAAATATCATCTTGTACAGCGGGGTGATGAAGTGGTCAAAGAACACCGCCATGACTCCTCGGTAGCTACACTAAGAGAGAAACTTGAAATAGATGTTCACAACATCCTCTCATGGTGTCCATGTCCAACCCATGATAGTGAAATGTTGTTGGGCATATATTGTATCAAGTAGGTATGCGAACATAAAGAATCTTGCTTGCTCATATTTAGGTGGACTTCGGGTGTTGGACACATGCACTTTCAGCTAAATAGCCAACATGTCAGACTAGTTGAACGACCTTCCTTCATTTTCCAACTACTCCAACATAACCACCCAACTCTGCGGGAAGGCCTCCCTAATCTCTTGGCCATACAAGCGACACACAAAGATGACCAAGAGTTGGTAAGCCTTCCTGAGTGAATTCATCTTGTAGACCTGGTTGGGTGTCTCTTTGAACTTCGATGCCTCTTTTACCCAATGCTTCATGATGTCTCTAGTGTTCACATTGTTGTTGGGACTGTAGAATACTGAATCCATTTAGTTCACCGACTGCAACAAGTGATACATCTGATTGCAATTTTCCATCCTGAAGGTGGCAAGATGTGTTCCACTGGTACTACTTAGTGTCATTGTCTCAGGATCAGTATGTGAGACAATCCAATGAATGCTATTCATGAATGGGAAGTTGGGGTACTTTCATGCAACCTTGTAAAACCAGACTTGTGAATGGTGACATAGACTTGTCAGTCTTCCAGATCTTCCTTAAATCTGGCGACAAATATGTCCTTTATTTATTGTCATGTAATCTTCATGTCCTTCTCTACGAACAACTGCGTGTCTTCATAGATAGGAAAGTTCATGTTAGGTTGTGTTATATTCTTTCCATGATTATCCTACGTAGTTAACTGGGGGCAATTAGCCCCCCTCTACAGGGTCCGAGGCAGCGCCCTAGGGAATTTTTTTTGGACCCTATATTAGGTTGGGCGGACCTACCTATGGTTTTGTGCATGGTTTTCACACATGGTTTTGGATGCGATGGTTTTCGGTCCATGGTTTTGGATGCGATGGTTTTCGGTCCATGGTATTGGATGCTTCGACATGTATAAATATGTATTGTAACATTGAAAGGAACATAATGAAAAATCATGCTGGTAGTCCTGGTTTTGGGATCCAAGGGAAAATATCTGTATATGTGTTTTATGTGTTAGGATCTCGCATTGTTTATTTTTTTGTGTTTTAGAATTCATTTGCAGGTAATTTATGTACGGGGTTAAAACCTACATTTGGTATTAGAGTTGTTTTGGCTTCAAGGGGACGCCTTTGTTGCTGAGGGGTTTCGCTCAGGCCTGTGGTAGACCCTGTTCAGTGGGAGATTTGCGAGATCGATTCTGGTGGTGAAAGAAGATGGCGAGCAGTGGAAATATAGAGATCGAGAAATTTAATGGTCAGAGTTTTAAGTTATGGAAACTCAAGATGGAGGATCTGTTGGTCGATAAAGATCAGTGGATCGCAGTAGATCTAGGTACTAAACCAATGGGAGTGTCCGATGAAGAATGGAAGAAGTTGGATCAGAAGGTAAAGAGCACAATACGATTGTGTGTCTCAGATTCAATATTGCTAAATATATCAGGGGAAGCTACAACGAAGGCTTTGTGGGACAATTTAGGGACTTTGTACCAATCTAAGTCTCTAGTGAATAAACTATTCCTATGGAAAAACGCTGTATAACCTGAGGATGAAAGATGGAGACTTGGTGACAGAGCATCTGAACACATTTAATACTGTGGTAAATCAATTATTATCTGTTGATATTAAAATTTCAGATGAAGACAAGTGCCTCAGTTTGTTGTGTTCTCTACCAGATTCGTGGGATAGTTTGGTTATTGCAATAGGTAGCAATGCAACTGCCTTGCAGTTTGATGAAATAGTCTCATCCTTGCTGATGGAGCAGATGAGACGGAAAAATATGGAGAGCCAGAATGGTGATGCCTTGACTGTACGAGGACAGCCCCATAATAGAAACAAAAATAAGTCATTGAGTGGGAGATCTAAATCTACAGGGAGATCTAAATCTCCAGGAAAACCTGTATAGGTGGTTTGCTGGAAATGAAGAAAGGAAGGGCACTACAAAAGGGATTGTAAATATAAAGTTTCTGACAAAGGAAAGGGATATGATGATGCTCCTTCTGCACAGGCAAAAACCACCTCAGATGAAGGTGGGGATGTGTACTTGGCTTCTTCAAGTACACATGTAGATCATGAGGCATGGTTGATTGACTCGGGTGCATCCTTTCACTTCACTCCCCATAGAGAGTGGTTTTGCGAGTATGAGAAATATGATAGTGGTGATGTCTTCTTAGGGGATGATAGGAAGGTTAGAATCGTTGGTCACAGAAAAGTAAAGTTGAAGTTGCAAGGTGGAAAGGTTAGAATACTTCTGGGTGTTCTGCATATTCCTGCATTGGCCAAAAATATGATTTATGTAAGCAAGCTGGATGATGCAAGTGTAAAAATAGTGTTCGAGAAGGATACCTACAAGATGGTTCGAGGAGAACTGGTATTGATGCGTGGAGTTCAGATTGGAACTCTGTACAAGATACAAGGTAGCACTATTGTTGATGGGTGCAATAGTTCTATGGTTCCTGAAAGTGGAGCAGAAAATCTAGTGGTCTCTAGAGAGAAGACCATGCTTTGGCATCAAAGGCTTGGACATATTGGAGAGAAGGGCCTTCGAATACTTCATGGTAAAGGTATGGTAGAAGGTATGAGTAATAGCTCTCTCGATTTTGATTTCTGTGAAAATTGTGTATATGGGAAGTAGAATCGAGTGAGTTTCCCCTCTAGTGGTAAGAGGGCGAAACAGATATTAGAGCTTGTGCACAGTGACATGTTTGGACCTGTGAAGGTTTCATCACTAGGTAAGTCTGTGTACTATGTGTCATTTATAGATGACTTCTCAAGGAATACATGGATATGTTTCCTTAAGAATAAATCTGAAGTCTTTGATAGGTTTAAAGAATTTAAGGCTCTGGTGGAAAACTAGACAGAGAAGAAAATAAAGGTGTTGAGGTCAGATAACGATGGAGAGTTTTGCGGCAAGGAATTTGAAGAATTCTGTAAGAAGTGTGGTATATCATGATAGAAGACTACTCCATACACACCTGACTAAAATGGAGTTGCAAAAATAATGAACAAGACGTTGATGGAAAGGGCAAGAAGCATGCTCAGTGGTGTCGAGTTAGGACAAGAATTCTGGGCAGAGGTGGTGGAGACAACATGTTACCTGGTCAATAGATCACCTTCATCAGCGTTGGAGGATAAGACTCCACAAGAGGTATGGATTGGTAAGAAACCCTCTCTTTCACATATGAGGGTATTTGGATGCGATGCATATGTATATGTTCCAAAGGAGAAAAGAACCAAGTTGGATAGTAAATATGAAAAGTGCATCTTCATTGGTATAAGGATGGTTTAAAGGGTTATAAGCTTTGGAACCCAGTAACAAGGAAGGTTGTGTACAACCGAGATGTGGTGTTCATAGAGGTGAAAGATGTTATTAAACATGAAGTCCGACCAAAAGAACTTGAGAAGATAGAGTTTGAGCTTAAGGAGGAAGAATCAGACTCTACAACAGAGGAGGAATCAGAAGATGAAGAGCCACAAACTTTGGGTGTGAGAAGATTAGTTCGAGAAAGAAGGCAACAAGAAAGGTATAGTCCATCTGCTTTCTGTTCAAATTTTTCTTTCTCTGTCATTGATGATGATCTCAGAACTGTGAAGGAAGCAGTAGATTCGGAGGATGGAAAACTCTGGAAAGAGGCCATGGTTGATGAAATGACATCTTTGCACAAAAATGAGGCTTGGGATTTGGTGGAGTTGCTGGCTGGAAAGAAACCCATTGGCAACAAATGGGTGTTCAAGAAGAAGACAAATGCAGAAGGAAAGGTGGAGAAATACAAAGCTCGGTTGGTAGCAAAAGGTTATTCCCAAGTGTTGGGAATTGATTTTGGTGATATTTTTTCTCCTATTGCCAAGCTATCTTCTATTAGATTACTTTTATCTGTTGCTACTGCTTTTGATTTTGAGGTAGAACAGATGGATGTGAAGACAAAATTTCTTCACTGGGATCTGGAAGAAGAGATCTACATGAAGCAACCTGAAGGCTTTGCGGTGAAGAGTAAGAAATAACTAGTATGCAAGTTAAAGAAGTCTCTGTATGGGTTAAAACAATCACCAAGGACGTGGTATCAGAAATTTGATACATTTATATGGGGACTTGGCTTCACCAGAAGCAAAGCAGATCACTGTGTGTATTTTAAATTAATTGGTGACCGTGTTATTTATCTGGTCTTGTATGTGGATGATATGTTGCTGGTTGGAAATGACAAAGAAATTATCTAGGATTTGAAGACCCAATTGTCCTCCAATTTCAACATGAAAGATCTTGGTGCTGCAAACTATATTTTGGGCATGGAAATTAAAAGGGATTGGGCAAAAAGGAAGCTCTAGTTAAACCAAAGGAAGTATGTCGAGACAATACTGCAGAGGTTTAATATGAAGGATAGTAAACTGGTGAAGGTTCTTATTCCTGTAGATGTAAAGTTTTCTGCTGAACAGTGTCCCAATACACAAGAAGAGGAAGAGGACATGTCCCATGTTCCATATGCTAGTGCAGTCGGTAGCCTGATGTATGCAATGGTCTGTACTAGACCATAAATTGCACATGCAGTGGGAGTATTGAGCAGGTTTATGTCAAAACCGGGGAAGGAGCACTAGACAGCAGTGAAGTGGGTTTTCAGGTATTTGCGTGGCACTAGTGATTATGGTTTGTGCTACCAAGGAAGACGACGATTGGACAGGGTGTTGGATATTCATGGCTTTGTTGATGCACACTAGGTTGGAGTTTTGGATCAGAGAAGGTCTACAAGTGGGTATGTGTTTAACCTATTTGGAGGTGCAGTTAGTTGGATGAGTAAGAAACAATCTATAGTGGCACTATCAACTACAAAGGCAGAATACATGGTAGCCACTCATGCAAGCAAGGAAGCAGTTTGGTTGCAGAGATTGTGTTCAAGTATGGGGTTAGTACAGGGAGCTATAAGGATAGACTGTGACAACGAAAGTGCAATTTTCTTGGCAAAGAACCCTGCTTATCATTCAAAGACAAAGCACATTGATGTTTAGTATCACTTTGTGAGGGATATGATAGAAGACAAAAAGGTGTTGCTAGTAAAGGTGGACACTTTGAAGAATACTGCAGATGCATTGAAAAAATCTATGAGCTCTAAGAAGTTCTCTTGGTGTAGAGAAACAATGGGCATTTCAGGGCTAGATAAATGGCTAAGCTCTCTTTTGGCCCCCTGTGGAAAGAAAACAACAAGTGGGAGAATGTTGGGTTGTGTTATATTCTTTCCACGACTAGCCTACGTAGTTAATTGGGGGGTTAGAGGGAGGTTTGTGGGGGGCAGTTAGCCCCCCTCTACGGGGTCTAGGGTAGCGCTCTGGGGAATTTTTTTTTGGACCCTATATCAGGTTGGGCGGACCTACCTATGGTTTTGTGCAGGGTTTTCGCACATGCTTTTGGACGCAATGCTTTTCGGTCCATGGTATTGGATGCTTCGACATGTATAAATATGTATTGTAACATTGAAAGGAACATAATGAAAAATCAAGTTGGTAGTCCCGGTTTTGGGATCTAGGGGAAAATCTCTATATATGTCTTTTCTGTGTTATGCTCTCGCATTGTTTATTTTCTGTGTTTTAGAATTCATATGCAGGTAATCTCTGTACAGGGTTAAAACCTACAGTTCATTGGCACCTGTTCAACTACATCTCGAATGCTACTCTCTACAATATCCTTTGATCCAACTCGCTTGGAAAACACACTACCTGTACTGTTGAGAAGTTGCTAAACAACTGATGTACCTGAAGACATAGCGGACACTCATGGCAAGCAAACGTCTGCTTAAAAACACAAAGCACTTCAAGGATCAATCATGTAAGAAACTAGGCAACTTCTGGGAAAAATTGTACAGTTGTGACTCTCAGAGGTGTGAGATAGTTAGTTGGATCTACGCATTCTGCAGTCCCAACTGCGATTGAGAGGTAGTGATGACTGGAACTGCGCAAAGCGCAGTCTAGTGTGGCTTGATGTGGACTACAATAGCGCAATGCACAGTTCAGTCTAGCTTGATGCTGGATGGGACTACGCGTTGTGCAATCCAGTGGGCAAGACTAGGGATTGTCTCTTGGAACTAGGCAAAGTGCAACTGGAGCCAATCACTAGTAGCCTCTGCACAATTCCTGGAGCCAAGGCAGAGCCTTGAGTTCTAGAAATGCGTAGTGCATGCAGGGAGAAGCTAGATCTACGCCAAGACAACCCAGATATGCCCAAAGGGAAACTTGAAAGCGAGTAGATCTGAATGCATGAGCGAAGGATGGTGCAGATATGAGTGAATGGTCATGCATGCAATCAAAGAATGTGTAGAAATCAGTCAAACAAACAAACAACAAAATTCATGGGGAGGGTTGCCGCAACAATGACCATTAGTGCAAAACATGGTTATGCATGTGACCCTCAAAAAGACAATGCAAAAATTGAAACAAGACTTCTACAAGTTAAAGAAAAAAATAAAACACCAGTGGTCATTCAACAAAACATGCAAAACAACACTCACACAAACCAAGGAAACAAAAGAAATAGAAAAAGCAGCAAAAGACTTGAAAATGAAAACTTTCCCGGAAAAGTTGTGCCGATCATGCTGAAGGTTCCAAGATGCTCCAGGAATGCTAGAGCTCCAATATCGAATGTGAAAATGAGCGCTGGTAGTGTCCATTAAATAGATTTGATTGATTTAGTGTTTATGACGTGCATGCCAAAAATCTGGGAAAAAGTGACAAGTGGTGGATGTTTCTAAAATTAGCTCAAGTGTAACTCCCACTGCTAAAAATATATCCCTATCTTTTAGGGATTCTTTTTTCTTTTTGCTTTTTTGGGGAAAGGCTGCCATGCATGCATGCATGGAGAAATTGTGCAGTTCCAGAGGGAACTAGGCAACCTGCGGCACATGCATCAAACAACAACTGAGGGAATTATTCTGCGCAATTCTTGGGCTAAGTGGCTTTGGATGCCTCCCATGCTCTGTGCAATTTCACAGTTGAAGACAAGATGTCAATTGGGTATGCACGGTTCTAGAGTCGAAGCCGACTGTTTGGTTGATTTGCGCAATTCTTGAGAGAAAGGCTCACTACTGGGCTGCTCTGTGCAAATCCTGAGAGTAGGGTTGGCTGCCCTCTAGGACTACGCAGTTTGCCAAGGCAATGCAAGAACCGGATCAACCAAGTCACAGGGGTCAGCTTTTGGTTAGATAGAAAAGAAAGTAATCAAACACAAGTTTCAAAGCAACAAATAAATTCAAATGAAATCACAAGTACCTGAGCAGTGCAAGAAAAGTTGCTAAAATTTAAGGAGGGAGACTCCAAAAGAAAGCGAAGGCAAGATTTTGGAGGGTGGTAGTCGCCGCTACAATATTGGCGACACACTGGTAGAACTCCAACTCTATGTATGGACCTTGTCTCATGTAAAGCGAGTCTAAATCCTCCAGAAGTATTGTTTGATTCTTTTATTTTCATGGCTTCTTCACTAGCTTGAGTTAAAGATATAGTCCCTGCTGGTCTCTTGATCAACCAAGACACATACCAAGCCAAGTCAACTGAGATGTTTCGATTGGAGATTAGGGGTATATTGATTCCCAAGTAATGTAGACTGTCAGAGTTTTAGTTTTATCTCTAGTTTTTCTCTACTACCAGCTGGCCTGGACAGTACCCGGGCGGAGTCACTTCAGGAACACAAGCATTGCTCCGTTACCAATGAGCCTAGACAATACCCTAATGGAGTTGCTTGATTCACCTCTCTGCGCATGAAGCCTTTCTCTTCTTTCACCCTTTTTTTTTGTTTTCCTTTTCAGATAACTGTGTATATGCACTTATTTATTTCATGAGGTGGAAGAGGGATCCCGACTTATTAAGAGTAGAAGAGAATTTCCCTTCAAATAAGTATGTTATATATACCTCTGACATACTTGTTAAGGTTTCCCCCCTCACCTTACTCTACTTGAATGAGTTGACAAGGGTTAACCAAATATAGAAAAACCGATTAGAGTAAGTGGTACTAGTTAAAATTGCAAGTGTTATGTTTTCACCAAGACTCACTCTGAACATAATGTATTTTCCATTAGGGCATCATTGAATGAAAGAATATAAGGTATTCATAAGGAGAGGGAGTAGACAGATAACCAAATTTTATTAATTGTACAAGTCCTCTTGTACTTCTCTCTGCTTGTCTAAGATCTATGTTGGGTTGTGTTATATTCTTTTCACGACTAGCCCACGTAGTTAATTGGGGGGTTAGAAGGGGGGCAGAGCCCCCCTTCGTTGCGCCGATTGTGTAGCGGGGGGTCATAGTTGGTTTGAGGAGTACCCGAAACCCCACTTTATGGGGTGAAAATTTTGGTTTTGGACCCTATGTTAGGATGGGCAGACCCACCTATGGTTTTGTGCATGATTTTCGCACATGTTTTTTAGACGCGATGGTTTTCGGTCCATGGTATTAGACGCGATGGTTTTTCGGTCCATGGTATTGGATGCTTCAGCATGTATAAATATGTATTATAACATTGAAAGGAACATAATGAAAAATCAAGCTGGTAGTCCCGGTTTTGGGATCCAAGGGAAAATCTCTATGTATATGTGTTTTATGTGTTATGCTATCACATTGTTTATTTTCTGTGTTTTAGAATTTGTATGCTGGTAATTTCTATCCAGGGTTAAAACCTACATTTTGTATTAGAGCAATTTTGGCTTCAAGGGGACGCCTTTGTTGCTAAGGGGTTGTGCTTGGGCCTGTGGTAGACCCTGTTCAGTGGGAGATTTGCGAGATCGATTCTGGTGGTGAAAGAAGATGGCGAGCAGTGGAAAGATAGAGATCGAGAAATTTAATGGTCAGAGTTTTCATTTGTGGAAACTCAAGATGGAGGATCTGTTGGTGGATAAAGATCAGTGGATCGCAGTAGATCTGGGTACTAAACCAACGAGAGTGTCCGATGAAGAATGGAAGAAGTTGGATCGGAAGGCAAAGAGCACAATACGATTGTGTGTCTCAGATTTAGTATTGTTGAATGTATCAGGGGAAGCTATGACAAAAGCTTTGTGGGACAAGTTAGGGACTTTGTACCAATCTAAGTCTCTAGTGAATAAACTGTTCCTGCGGAAAAAGTTGTATAACCTGAGGATGAAAGATGGAGACTCAGTGACAGAGCATCTGAATGGATTTAATACTATGGTAAGTCAGTTAGCATCTGTTGATATTAAAATTTCAGATGAAGATAAGTGCATCAGTTTGTTGTGTTCTCTACCAGATTCTTGGGATAGTCTGGTTATAGGTAGCAATGAAACTGCCTTGCAGTTTGATGAAATAGTCTCATCCTTGCTGATGGAGGAGATGAGACGGAAAAATATGGAGAACCAGAAAGGTGATGCCTTGTCTGTACGAGGACAGTCCAGGAACAAAAACAAAAATAAGTCAACGAGTGGGAGATCTAAATCTAGAGGGAGATCTAAATCTCCAGGAAAACCTGTAAAGGTGGTGTGCTGGAAATGCGGAAAGGAAGGGCACTACAAAAGGGACTGTAAATTTAAAGCTCCTGATAAAGGAAAGGAATCTGATGATGCTCCTTCTGCAAAGGTGAAAACCACCTCAGATGAAGGTGGGGATGTGTACTTGGCTTCTTGTTATGAAACTAGCTCAAGAAAAGATAGAAAAGATAGATCAATGCCTTAGAATTCAGCCTCTTCGAGGGGGCAACCTCCTTTACATTACATAAATGAACAATTCTTGGATGATACAAATGACAAAACCTCATTTCTATATATAGGAGTCTAAGGAGTCACAATATAATCCAGCCGACCTAACAATAATAATATAAAGCCACAAAAATAACAATAGAGGGATTCTATGGGGCACAGTAATAACAATATGGGGGCAATAGGGGCACAACAATATTAATAAGGGGTATAACTACAATAGTAATGGGGTAATCACTAGTATTATAGGGACCCAACACTTCTTCAAGTACACATGTAGATCATGAGGCATGGTTGATTGACTCGGGTGCATCCTTTCACTTCACTCCCCATAGAGAGTGGTTTTGCGAGTATGAGAAACACGATGGTGGTGATGTCTTCTTAGGGGATGATAGGAAGGTTAGAAGGGTTAGAACACTTTCGGGTGTTCTTCATATTCCTACATTGGCCAGAAATCTGATTTCTGTATGCAAGCTGGATGATGCAGGTGTAAAAACAGTGTTCGAGAAGGTTACCTGCAAAATGGTTCAGGGAGCACTGGTATTGATGCGGGGAGTTTGAATTGGAACTCTGTACAAGCTGCAAGGTAGCACTGTTATTGATGGGTGCAACAGTTCTGTGGTTCCTGAAAGTGGAGTAAAAAATCTAGTGGTCTCTGGAGAGAAGACCACGTTGCGGCATCAAAGGCTTGGACATATTGGAGAGAAGAGCCTTCAAATACTTCATGGTAAAGGTATGGTAGAAGGTATGAGTAATAACTCTCTGGATTTTAATTTCTATGAAAATTGTGTATATGGGAAGCAGAATCGGGTGAGTTTCCCCTCTGGTAGTAAGAGGGCGAAACAGATATTAGAACTTGTGCATAGTGATGTGTTTGGACCTGTGAAAGTTCCATCACTGGGTAAGTCTGTGTATTATGTATCATTTATAGATGACTTCTTAAGGAATACATGGATATATTTCCTTAAGAAGAAATTTGAAGCCTTTGACAGGTTTAAAGAATTTAAGGCTCTCGTGGAAAATCAGATAGAAAAGAAGATAAAGGTGCTGAGGATAAATAATGGTGGAGAGTTTTGTAGCAAGAAATTTGAAGAATTATGTAAGAAGTGTGGTGTAGCACGACATAAGACTACTCCATATATATACACCTTAGCAAAATGGAGTTGCAGAGAGAATGAATAAGATGTTGATGGAAAGGGCAAGAAGCATGCTCAATGGTGTCGGGTTAGGATAGGAATTCTGGGCAGAGGCGGTGGATACTGCATGTTACCTGGTTAACAAGTCACCTTCATCAACATTGGAGGATAAGATGCCAGAAGAGGTATGGACTAGTGAGAAACCCTCTCTTTCACATCTGAGGGTATTTGGATGTGATGCATATGTACATGTTCCAAAGGAGAAACGAACCAGGTTGGATAGTAAATCTGAAAAGTGCATCTTTATTGGGTATAAGGATGGTTTAAAGGGTTATAATCTTTGGAACCCAGTCACACTGAAGGTTTTGTACAGCTGAGATGTGGTGTTCAGAGAGGTAAAAGATGTTATTAAACATGAAGTCGAACCAAAGGAACCTGAGAAGATAGAGTTTGAGCTTAAGGAGGAAGAATTAGACTCTACAATAGAGGAGGAATCAGAAGATGAAGAGCCACAACTTCGGGTGTGAGAAGATCAATTCGAGAAAGAAGACAGCCAAAAAGGTATAGTCCATCTGCTTTCTGTTCAAATTTTGCTTTATCTATTACTGACGATGATCCCAGAACTATGAAGGATGCAGTAGATTCAGGGGATGACAAAACTCTGGAAAGAGGCCATGGTTGATGAAATGACATCTTTGCACAAAAATGAGGCTTGGGATCTGGTGGAGTTGCCAGCTGGAAGGAAACCCATTAGCAGCAAATGGATGTTCAAGAAGAAGACAAATGCAGAAGGAAAGGTGGAGAAATACAAAGCTCGGTTGGTAGCAAAAGGTTATTCCCAGGTGTCGGGAATTGATTTTGGTGATATTTTTTCTCCTGTTGCCAAGGTAACTTCTATTAGATTACTTTTATCTGTTTTTGTTGCTTTTGATTTTGAGGTAGAACAGATGGATGTGAAGACAACATTTCTTCACGGGGATCTAGAAGAGGAAATATACATGAAGCAACCTGAAGGCTTTACAGTGAAGGGTAAGAAAGAACTAGTATCAGAAATTTGATACATTTATACGGGGACTTGGCTTCACCAGAAGCAAAGCAGATCACTATGTGTATTTTAAATTAATTGGTGACCGTGTTATTTCTCTAGTCTTGTATGTGGATGATATGTTGTTGGTTGGAAATGACAAAGAGATTATCCAGGATTTGAAGACCTGATTGTCCTCCAAATTCGACACGAAAGATCTTGGTGTTGCAAACTATATTTTGGGCATGGAAATTAAAAGAGATCGGGAAAAGAGGAAGCTCTGGTTAAACCAGAGAAAGTATGTCGAGACAATACTGCAGAGGTTTAACATGCAGGATAATAAACCAGTGAAGGTTCCTATTCCTGTAGGTGTGAGGTTATCTGTTGAACAATGTCCCAAGACACAAGAAGAGGAAGAGGACATGTCCCATGTTCCATATGCACGTGCAGTCGGTAGCCTGATGTATGCAATGGTCTATACCAAACCAGACATTGCACATGCAGTGGGAGTATTGAGCGGGTTTATGTCAAAACCAGGGAAGGAGCATTGGACAACAGTGAAGCAGGTTTTTAGGTATTTGCGTGGCACTAGTGATTATGGTTTGTGCTACCAAGGAAGATCAGGATTGGACAGAATGTTGGATATTCGTGGCTTTGTTGATGCAGACTGGGCTGGAGATCTGGATCAGAGAAGATCTACAAGTGGGTATGTGTTTAACCTATTTGGAGGTGCAGTCAGTTGGATGAGTAAGAAACAATCTATAGTGGCACTATCAACTACAGAGGCAGAATACATGGTAGCCACTCATGCAAGCAAGGAAGCAGTTTGGTTGCAGAGATTGTGTTCAAGTATGGGGTTAGTACAGGGAGCTATAAGGATAGACTGTGACAGCCAAAGTGCAATTTTCTTGGCAAAGAACCCCGCATATCATTCAAAGACAAAGCACATTGATGTTCAGTATCACTTTGTGAGGGATATGATAGAATACAAAAAAGTGTTGCTGGTAAAGGTGGACACTTTGAAGAATACTGCAGATGCATTGACAAAATCTGTGAGCTCTGAGAAGTTCTCTTGGTGTAGAGAGACAATGGGCGTTTCAGGGTTGGAAAAATGACTAAGCTCTCTTGTGGCCCCCTGTGGAAAGAAAACAACAAGTGGGAGAATGTTGGGTTGTGTTATATTCTTTCCACGACTAGCCCACGTAGTTAACCGGGGGTTAGAAGAGGGGCGGAACCCCCCTTCGTTGTGTTGATTGTGTAGTGGGGGGGGGGTCACAGGGGGTTTGAGGCGTACTCGTAACCCCACTTTATGGGGTCCAGGGCAGCGCCCCAGAAAATTTTGGTTTTGGACCCTATGTTAGGATAGGTGGACCCACCTATGGTTTTGTGCATGATTTTCGCACATGTTTTTTGGAAGCGATGGTTTTCGGTCCATGGTATTGGATGCGATGGTTTTTTGGTCCATGGTATTGGATGCTTCAGTATGTATAAATATGTATTATAACATTGAAAGGAACATAATGAAAAATCAAGCTGGTAGTCCCGGTTTTGGGATCCAGGGGAAAATCTCTGTGTATATGTGTTTTATGTGTTATGCTCTCGCATTGTTTATTCTCTGTGTTTTAGAATTCATATGCAGGTAATTTTTGTACGGGGTTAAAACCTACAATCTAAACATAGTTCATGGGAAGCTAAACCTACGGGTGTAAAACAAACAAACAAATAAGCAAGCAAAGGAATGAAGAAAAACGAAAGAAAAACAAGTAAACAAAGCAAAACATGAAAGAAAAGAAAAAGATAAAGCAAACATTACTCCTACTCCTAAGATAAATAGTGCATGGGCCTACTCATGCGAAGTGATATTTCCAATGCAGCCATTGACATCGATATGTACATCGACATCCTCATGATTTGATGAATCATACAGAGGGGTTAATGAGGAACATAAATTTTCACCTTCTGATTTTTCGGAAATGAAAGATGACAGATTGAGCGGATTCGGAAAGAAATTATTGTCCTCACCACAATCAAATGACAGATTGAAATCCTGTGCATCCTGTGAATGATAGGAAATAGAAACATCCAAGAATGAATGTTCACAAGACAAATCTGAAATGGCAAGATCATAGAAGATGTTAGGATAGAGAGGACGAGGTGCAGACAAGAGGAGGTCATCTTTCACTGCAAATTCTTTTCAGATTCCCACACATACTCATAAAAAATGACAACACAGGTTGGCTACTCAACACCAACTCCGCCGACAACTTGAACCTCATGAACGTCACATGCGGAGTCCAGAATGGACGAACATAAGACACCAAAATCCAGAGGATCAATAGAATGAGAGGACGGAGGTTGAGAAAATAAATTCACGTGACAACCAATAGGCTTGAAGTCCAAATCTACGCAGATATCCAGAGCAAGTGGGATGGGAGGAGGTGACAGTTCAATAGATGGGTTCGCAACTTATTCCACCTCGTCCTGTGGAGCTAGAGCTGTTTGATGAGGAGCGGACGACGGGTCACTTGTGACAGGAACCTTGTCCATCTTAGATTTAACAACTCTAACACCGAGGTATGCTGGGAGGGGTTTGAATGATTCTAACTCATAAAGATTTTTAGATATGTGAAGAAGATACTGAAACATTTTCCTTAGAAATTTTCAATCAACTTCATCTTTGAGAATTTGAAAAGTAAGGTTACAGAGGCGATCCCAGAATCTCACAATAGATTCATTAGGTGCTTTCCGTAATTCCAGAATTTTTTTATTGAGTGCTTGACGGTCATAAAGATAGAAAGCACGGAACAACTCATCAAGCATGTGATCATAAGAGTGAATGGAGGCTGCGGGCCATGTGCGACACCATTTCCTGACGTGCCTTTCGAACGTGTAAGCGAACAACCCACAAGAAATGTCGTAGGAGGAAACTTCATCCCCGGGACAAAAACCTGCGAAGGAAACTCCGTGCCTTAGTAGGGCTACTCTGCCTTCACCATCATACTTAAAACATGACAAGTCATCAAGAACGTCCTCCGACACTTCGAAGTCATCTACATGAGAAAAACATGCCAGATGTATGATTGTAATGTAATTCATGAATGATGTGCAGAGATTTAGAACAGACTTTGATGAACCAACGTGTCATTTGGACCTCTTTCTAGCATTGTAACAAACTTTTAGGACCTGCCAACATGTCAGGGGATCTCCTCGGTAAGAAGTCCCAACTAGACCTTAGACCGTTTAGAGTAGGAGTCCCAGCAGTGGGTAGTACAATAGTGCCTTGACTGTGGTAGCGCACATAGGTAAGTATGATAACTTTGTCGGAAGAAAGTGTGTGACCTTGCAGCGAGTCAAGTGAGATGCATGGGGGTTATAACACATAGAGGGGAAAAGGAAGTGTGTCCCTTAGAAGCCTATAATAGTATGCAACCTGAAAGGAACACACGAGCTTAATGACATCACAGGATGGAAGCAGAATAGTCCACAATCCAAAGTGACGAGTTAATACAACAACACGTCTTCAACAAGATTCGTACAATCGTATACAAAATAGTTCATACACAAATGCGTAAGTGAAATAACATACATTGCTAAAGTAACCATAATAGTCGAACTACAATAACAACATATGCATGAAAACGTGTTGGCTCAGTTATATTATTAAGTGAAAGTTCCATCCATACATACACCATTGACAACCACTAGCCCCAATAGTGGAACATTATAGTCAACACCGCCTGCTCCTCCAAAGAGATGTACTCGCTCTACGTTGTGGAGAAGCTAAGGCTTGTCACAATACTCTCCAAGCCTTCTCTAAGCAATGCCTAGCCAAAAGCTTGGCTTCCCAAAAGAATGTACTATGAGTTATGAGGTTCTATATATAGCAAAGGGTGGGGTGACCCTTGACATTCCCCTTTAACTATTAGAGTACCCTCATGACTCTTCACATTACATAGTGACTGTTCACATTCCACTAGTGACACTTGGAATTTCACTTACAACATATTTACAATAATACAATTTCCACATATACCCATGTGGGACAAAATAGGCTTGAGTCAACCTAACAAGACAAACAACATCACTCGGGGTCTTGGGGAAAGACCAACTCGGTAACCTCCTCGTGGTGGTCTTTGGTGACGAATTGATACCAAGATTGGTATTGCGCTATCGTGTCCCCATACTGTTTGGTGATGTCTTTATCGAAGCAGACTCTTACCTCCATGGCTTCTAGGTATATGGTTCTGAAACCTCTGTCTAGCTCATCCTGAAGCATGCACAACACTATCCTGAGTGTGGTTGGATCACTGATGTACTTCTGCACGTTCTCTGTTCTTAGCTATAAGTCATCACCGATGGCTTCATGCATCAACTACTCTATGTACCCGTCGACCTCTAGCATGACTTAGTTCTTCCTCATGGCTTGAGTGAGGTTTATGATGGAAGGGATCCTGTGTGTGTTCACTATGACATCCAAACTCCTGTACAATCGTGCATAGGAAGCTTCAATGCTGGTGATGAGCGGAGGGAGCTGCTCATAGTTCTAGATCAACATCTCAATTTGTTCTTTGTCTAACTCTTCCTGCAGCTTCATCGTCTTGTGCAATTAAAATGGGGCCCCCTTGTACCTCATTGTCCATTCCTGTACATGCACAACGGAAGAGTGGATGTCTTTGAGAGCTTGGGTTGTCTTCACGTACTATTGGTGAAAATTGTATAGATGGACAACCACTTTGTGCACAATGAATAATATTTATACAACGTCTGCATGGTGGTATCCAAGGTTGATATCTCCGCAAGTATTTCTTTCTTCATTTCTTCCATAGCAGATCCTGCGGACTACTATGTTCTCTGCCTGGCCTCTTGCAAGTCCTTTGCCATATGATCATTCTCTTCTATCAAGAATTTGACTTTCGAACTCGTGGCTTCTGAATAAGCCTAAGAATCCTCAACCATGGTAGCTGGATGTCTTCTAACATCTAATACAATCACCCTTTCTTCTATGTGCATAGGTGATGTGTGATCATTTGGGAGCTGCTTTCTACATTCTTGTACAATCATGTGCTGGGACTTGTCAAATCACAGATTGTAAACATCCATCTCTAGATCATCATCAAGCAGAACAAACCCTCCTTGCTCACTCGGGAATGGTTGTGATTCTGGAGGTGGTGGAGACTTTGGTGTGACCTCAGATGCTCTGAGCATGAGATCGGCGTCTTGGTCCTATGGTTACTGTTTTGTCTCCATGTCCTTTTCCTTAGCCATATGCTCAACTTGCTGAGAAAATTCCCAAACCTACACCTGCTCACCCTCTTCTTCATCTGCTAGTTGCTCTGCTGTCTCAACCTGTATAGGCGCAATTTTTTATGTCAGGGCCCCTTACCTTTCCTCATGTTCCTCTTTTTCTTTTCTTCCCTTTCTCTCCTCCTGAGCTCTTGCTATGCTTTCAACTTCTTTTCTGTTTCCTACAACTTCCTCTTTACATCTTCCAACCTTTTTCTTATCTCTCTTCCTCCTTTCTACTTTCCTTTCGCGTTGTCTCCCTTTTGTGCCTATCTCCAAAGCTACTCTCTCAACAATATGATCTTCTTTGAACTTGTAGCTTTTCTCATCCTCTGCGCTCTCGACAATCTTCCTCTTGCCTTTGTCTTGCGCCGATTTGTTTCTCACTGTTGTTGTTATTGTTTTTGCTTCTTGTGGTGTTGCTGCCTGCAGTGTTGCTTTCCATTCTACAACCATGCTGACCGGTTCATTGAGCCTAGAGGAGTTGTAGCAATACCTACAAGGATCTTCCTCTGCCCAATGACATGTATGTGGATCCATGGGTAATACACCTTCGCACAATGGTTCTTGCATATGCAGTGGGGATCATACAGATTGAAACGCTTGGTACCAAACCCAAACTTATTCAAATCCCCGGTCTCGACATCGACATCCTTCAAGGTACAGATCTCATACAACCTAATCTGCAAAGGAAGAGTAGGCCATGGTGCCTTCTTCCTCCTGTGCAGTCCTGCTAATAACCCTATGGAGATGTGGTATGCAACCTCTTGCATGACCAACTTATCCTAATGAAGGTGCCACTAGGTGAGGCATACCAATCAACAATTTTAAGCAATGCCTGCATCACTTCTTGGGACACACAAGGTGGATCATGTTCAAATATCATCTTGTACAACGAAGTGATGAAGTGGTCAGAAAGCCTTGCCATGAATCCTCAATAGTTGCACTCAGAGAGAAACTTGCAATAGATGTTCACAACATCCTCTGATGGTGTCCATGTCCAACCCATGCCAATGAACTGCTATTGGGAAAAATTGCATCAAGCAGGTATGCAGACATAAAGAATATTGCTTGCTCATCTTTAGGCAGACTTTGGGCGTTAGGCACATGCACTTTCAGCGGAACAACCAACATGTCAGACCGATTGAATGACCTTCCCTCATTTTCCAAATGCTCCAACATAACCACTCAACTCTTCCGGAAGGTCTCTGTGCTCTCTTAGGCATATAAGCGGCATGCAAAGATGACCAAGATTTGTTAAGCCTTCCTGAGTGAATTCAACTTGTAAACCTAGTTGGGTGTTACTTTGGACTTTGACGACTCTTTTACCCCATGCTTCATGATGTCTCTAGTGTTCACATTGCTATTGGGAGTGTAAAACAATGCATCCATGTAGTTCACTGGCTGTGACAAGTGATACATCTTATGGTAGTTTTCCATCCTGAAGGTGGAAAGTTGTGTTCCACTGGTACTGCTCAATGTCATTGTCTCAGGATCGATATGTTAGACAATCCAGTGAATGATATTCGTACACGAGAAGGCGGGGTACTTGCATGCAACCCAATACAACCCTGACATGTGAATGTTGACATAGACTTGTTGGTCTTCCAAATATTCCTTGAAGTTGCCTGCAAATATGTCCTTTGTTTCTTGCCATGTAATCTTCATGTCCTCTACGAACAACTGCGTGTCTGCATAGATAGGCAGTTTCATTGGCACCTGTTCAACTACATCTCTAGTGCTGCTCTCTACAGTATCCTTTGATCCAACTCTCTTGGAAACCATGTTGCCTGTACTATTGAGAAGCTTCTCAACAACTGATGTACCTGGAGACAAAGCGGACACTCATGAAAATTAAATGTCAGCTTAAAAACACAAAGCACTTCAAGGATTGATCATGCAAAAAACTGGGCAACTGCTGGGAAAGATTGCATAGTTGTGACTCTTAGAGGTGTGAGACAATCAGCTGGATTTGCACATTGCGCAGTCCCAACTACGATTGAGAGGTACTGATGACTGGAACTATGCAAAGCGTAGTCCAGTATTGCTTGTTGTGGACTAGAATTACACAATGCGAAGTTCAGTCTGGCTTGATGCTGGCTAGGACTGCGCATTGTGAAATCCCAATAGGCAAGACTGGGCACTGCCTCTTGGAACTGCGTAGAGCATAGCTGGAGCTAGTCACTGGCAGCCCTTGCGCAATTCCTGGAGCCAAGGCAGAGCCTTGAGTTCCATAAATGTGCAATGCATGCCAAGAGAAGTAGATCTGAGCCAAGGCAACCCAGATCTGCCCAAGGGCAACTTGAAATCGAGTAGATCTGAATGCATGAGCGAAGGATGGAGCATATATGAGTGAATGGTCATGCAAACAATCAAAGAAAGTGAAGAAATCAGTGAAACAGACGAATAACGAAGCTGGTGGGGAGAGTCGCCATAACGACAATCGTTAGTGCGAAAATGGGGTTATGCATGCGACGTTAAAGAAAGACAATGCAAAACTTGAAACAACACTTATAAAAGTTAAAAAAAAAAAAACTAAAATGCCAACATTCGTTCAACAAAACATGCAAAACAACAATCACACAAATCAAGGAAACAAAAGCAACAAAAAAAGTAGCAAAAGACTTGAAAGACAAAACTTACCTGGAAAAGTTGTGTCGATTATGCTGAAGGTTCCTAGATGCTTCGGGAATGCTAGATCTCCAAGATCCAATGTGAAAATGAGCTTTGGCGACATCCATTAAATATATTTGATCGATTTAGGGTTTATGAGGCACATGCTAAAAATCTAGGAAAAATGACAAGTGGCGACAGTTTCTAAAATTAGCTCAATTGTAACTCCCACTTCTAAGAATAGATCCCTATTTTTTAGGAATGATTTTTGATTTTTCGAGAAAGGCTGCCATGCATGCATGGAGAAATTGCAAAATTCCGTAGGGAACGGGTAACCTCCCCGCACATGCATCAGACAACCGATGAGGGAATGCTTCTGCGCAATTCCTGGGTTGAGTGGATATGGCTGCCTCTCATGCTCTGCGCAATTTCCCAGCTGTTGACAAGCTGTCAGTTGGGTTTGCGGAGTTTTGGAGCCGAAGCCCACTGCTGGGCTGGTATTCACAATTGTTGAGAGCAAGGCTCACTGCTGGGCTGCTCTGCACAATTCTTGAGAGCAAGGCTAACTGCCCTCTAGGACTGCGCAATTTTCCAAGGCAGTGCAAGAATCATATTAACCAAGTCACGGGGGTCAGCTTGTGGTTAGACAACAAAGCAAGTAAGCAAACACAAGTTGCGAAGCGACAGATAAATTCAAATGAAAGCACAAGTATCTTAGCAGTGCAAGACAAGTAGCTAAGATTTGAAAAGCGAAGGAAAAATTTTGGAGGGTAGTTGTAGCCGCTATAACAACATCATATCTGCATTGAGGAGGCCCAAGTCATTGCTAGGGTTAGTCATTTCCATCATCGTAAATTGAGGGAGTCCCTATAAATAAAAAAAAGGCCAAATAATTTGATTAGAGATGATGGTTGGAATATTAGCAGAAGTTGGGTCCTTGTCCTGTCCTCCTAGTTTTGTAAGTTTCTTTCTGAATTATTTTCTTTGTTTATTTATCTTTGCAGGTATTAGTGTCTTTTCTCATTAGAGTTTATTTTCTTGATCTTTCTTGTCTTCTTAAGTATTTTATCATCTTGTTTGTTCTTTGCTCCTTTTAGTACTTTTGCTTATTCTTTGTTTAATGAGCCTCAACCCTGTATTTTATGGTTGACCCGATTCATTTATCCCTTTTATTTTGATTACTTTTCTTTGAATTTAATTATATTTATTGGACTTATGAATATATATATATTTTTTAATCTCCATTAATTATTATTTTTATTTTACATTATTTATTTTCCATGAGTTATCTTTATTTATTTATTTATTAAAGGAGCTTCACTTAATTATTTACTAATTGGGTTCTTGACTCCTTTTTACAATTTTTGACTTCGCTCTTTGTTTGGAGTTGGAGTTTGACCATTGTTTGATCCTTGTTAGTTATATATTTTTATTATTATTACCTATTAATAGAATTTATTTAATAATAGTTGATTTTAATAAATTAATATCATAAATTAAATATTATTTTTCAATAACTGACTGTTTAATATAGTCCTTAAATGATCTTAAGGTCTCTACATTGCTCTTTATTTAAGCATTGGCCACGATATGCCTCTTCATCTAATGATGAACTACTGTAAGGTAGACAAAAATTCTACTGTAATTTCTACAGAAAAACTTTTCTCAATTCATTATGGATCGTGAATTGAGAAATTTAAATTTTGATTAAACATTTCATATAATGGTGCTTCTCCTTTGTTGAGTTAGATCTATCCAAATTTGTAGTTTATATTGAATACTCTTTAGGTTAAGTCAAAGCTAAGCATCCTCCCATACAAAGATAATCATTGTTATTAAAAAAATTCATTATAACTTAGTAAAATTGTTTAATATTTAATATTTAAACTTCAAATAATTTAAAATTTACTATTAGTGTGTCTTTGACAAAAATTTTTGCCTTATCCATAGATTATTGGGAATTCAATTTTTGCCTTATCCTTATTCAGAATTCAATTTTTATTTTTATTATTATTATTTAAATCTATTTATTTGTAAGGTGATTGGTTCAGAATTCAATTTTTGTTCTTTTTATTATTATTTAAATTTATTTATTTGTAAGGTGATTGGTTGAGGCCTTATTATGGTTGTTGTTTAGTAACTTCCATTTTTCTATTAGCTACTAATTTTTTTTGTTTTTTGTTTTATTTCCTTTCTATATATATATATATATATATATATATTACTTTTAAACTTGATTTATATATATATATTTTTGTTCTTTTCCCTGGTTTTTTTAATCTCTATTTTCAATTCCAATTCCATTAATCATATATATTTTTTTTCTTGTTAATTTTTTATTTGAATTTTTTTTTTTCCCTTCACCTTTCTATAATTTATTTCCCAGGAAGCAACAACTGATAAAACTTTCATTTCAAAGCATATAATTTAATTAGTAAAAAACAATTCTAAAAATAAGAAATTATTAAAATTAAAACAAAATTTGAGTGTAATTTTCTCCCGTTGTCTTATATATACACATCTCATTCTTCATTCTACTCAAATCTTAAAGACCTCTTGTCATTATTGGTTGCACTCAAATATAAGGGTTTGGAAAATGACAACTTGTGAAGTTAAAGTTGACAATGTGATCCCTTATATATACACATCTCATTCTTCATTCTATTCAAATTTTAAAGACCTCTTGTCATTATTGTCTGCACTCGAATATAAGGATTTGGAAAATGACAAGTTGTGAAGTTAAAGTTGACAATGTGATCCCTGTGATTATTGTGTTATTGAGCAGAGAGACTCATTCTACAGAGAGGCTCATTCTAAAACCCAGTATGATGTGTAAGAGTGTCCGTATGTCATCAAAGTTGAAATTTTGCTCATGTCGACCCAAATAATTTTTTTTTAAAAATCTAAAATTAAAAAAAAAAAAATTATACAAAACCTTTAAATAATGTAGGCTCATAAAAAATTGCATGTGAAGAAATTGGATCCCTCAATACCTCTCGGCTCATGTTACATCGTATTTAAGATGGATCCCTCTGGACTTATGTTAGATCCGTTTTTAAGATGGATCCATGCAAGTTATTATTCAACATAATTGATATAGTTGTTATAATTGATACAAGTGAGATAATTTTTTTATTTTTTTTAGAACTAAATATTTCATATATTCATATTTTTATATATATCTCTATGTTGTATGTTTTAAAACCATATTTAACATATTCATATTTTCATCTATATTGATGAGGATTTAATTATGTCCTTGTGTGGTTATTTATATTTTAGTTGAAGTAGTAGATTTTTGCAAAAATTGTCCTATAGGCACGTAGTGCATTACAAGTCAACCTCAACGAACTCACCTCTTTTAATATTATACCAACTACCGCTATTTATTGAGCATTAATATTAGTATTATTATTAATTTACATAATAATTATTTGTATAGTGATTTGTCTTCAAATTAGTTTTTTTACAGAAAAATTTAGCTCCCATTTGAAAAATGGCATTGTGGACATTGTAAATTTCATGAGACAGCCATGGGTTGATTGCAGATTTTTCAACTGTCTTCTTCATTATACATTGGTGAAATTATGCATAGTTGATTGCAGATTTTTCCAATCATCTTCTTCATTATACATTGGTGAAATTATGCATAGTTTTTCAACTGGAAAATGTGTTCTAGTAGCTGGAAATTGTATGGTATAATAGAGTTTTAAAATATGCATTGAAGATTCAAAATTGAATTATATTATTTAAGAAAATCATAGTATTTTCAATATGTGTTTGTTCTCTAGGCAAGTAAAAAAATTGGTTTGTGACTAATATATTATATTTGGAAGAACATTACAAAAAGTCTCTCTTTTGTACCAGAGAAATTACAAATAATAGTAACAACCATATGAGGACTCTAGAAGCAAGTTAACACAAAGTTTTGTTGTATCTACCTATGAAAAGAATGGTTCAATTTTATTTCTTAATTTTAATGACTTTTCTTCCCTTTAACTAAATCTCACTTTTAATTTTTAGATTTTTTTTAATAAATAATTTTCTTACATTTATTTGGCATCATCAAGTTTTTTTTTAAACTAAGAGACACATGATTATAATTTTAATAGCTAATATTGTTGTTGCAAGATGAGATATATGTAATTTTAGTTCTTTATTATTTTTTACTTTAATTTAGTATATTTAAACTAAGCAATAGATACTATCCACTACGTAGCATTGGCTAATTATTAATCTAATAATCAAAATATATAATTTGATTATATTTTTTTATATTTTGATAAAATATATTTAATTTATTTAGTTTTTTTAAAATATAGTATTATTATGCATTCACTTTTGACTTTGACTATTATTAACATAGGGAATTCATTTTTTTATTATTTATTATTATTATTATTTAAATTTATTTATTTGTAAGATGATTGGTTAAGGTCTTATTATGGTTGTTGTTTAATAACTTCAATTTTTCTATAAGTTGTTATTTTTTTGTTTTTTGTTTTATTTATTTTTTATTTAATTTTGTTTTATTTAATTTTTTCCTTTTTCTATTATTTCCATTGTCATGAATTACAATTTTTTCTCTATATTTTCAATTTAAGACAAATTTTAAAGAGGAAAAATTAATTAAAAAAACTTTTTTTCCAATAAGTTTTGTTTTCATTTCAAAGAATATAATTAAATTAGTAAACAACAATTCTAAAAATAAAAAAATAAAAATAAAAAAATAAAACAAAATTTGAGTGTATATATATACATCTCATTCTTCATTCTGCTCAAATCTTAAAGAGCTCTTGTCATTATTGCCTGCACTCAAATATGAGATTTGGAAAATGACAACTTGTGAAGTTAAAGTTGGCAATGTGATTCCTATGATTATTGTGTTATTATTATTCAACATAGTTGTTATCACTGATACAAGTGAGATTAATTATTTAACATATTCATATTTTCATCTTTATTGATGAGGATTTAGTTATGTCCTGGAGTGGTTATTTATCTTTCAGCTGAAATGTCTCCTCATAAGTCGTTCCAAAATTGTGAAGTCTATAGGCATGTTGCATGTGCATTATTATTAATCTACACAATAATTATTTGTACCATGATTTGTCTTCAAAGTAGTTTATTTTAGAGAAAATTTTAGCTCTCATAAAGACGACATTGTGGACATTGGAAATTTCATGGGACAACCATGGGTTGATTCTTCATTATACATTGGTGAAATTATGCATAATTTTCCAACTAAAATGTGTTTTAGTAGTTGGAAATTGTAGGATATAGCAGATTTTTAATTGCAAAAATTCCAACCATCTATTTCCTCAAATATTTTTATCTTTTGGATGTGGTTTCAAGTGGAAATCATATCGTTTAAGCTGGAAATTGTATGGGGTTTTGCGAATTTTTATTGTTTTTGGATGTATTATTAGGTTATTTTCTTATGCAAATAAACATAATTTTTTATTGAGTATTGAAGTATTTTATGTTTTTGGCTTGAACATATTGAACAATTTGATATTTCTTTCTTGAAGGTGCTGAAATTAGTATAAGAGCTCCCATATGCATTGAGGATTCAATCTTTTATAAGTAATATGTGTTTGGTTTTTAGACAAGTTAAAAATTTGGTTTGTGACTTAACATATTATTTTGGAAAATACATTACATAAAACCTCTTTTTTGTACAAGAGAAACTACAAATAATAGTAAGACGCCGAAAAAAATGGTTCAATTTTATTTCTTAATTTTAATGACTTTTCTCCCCTTTAACTAAATCTCACTTCTAATTTTCAATTTTTTTTTTAAATAATAATTTTCTTACATTTATTTCACATCACCAAACCTTTTTAAAAATTAAAAAACATATATTTACAATATTAGTAGTTAATATTGCTGTTGTAAAATAAAGTATATGCAATTTTAGTTTTTTACTTTAATTTAACTATAATTAAATTAAATAACAAGTATTAATTACTATGTAACGCTGGTTTCACTATTAAAATTTAACCATTTTATTTTTTTTTTTCTTAAATTTTAATTTTTTTACTCTACAACGCATGAAAAATGTTACCCAATTTTCACTTCATTTTATTTACTAGTAATAAAGAAGCAGCAAGAAACAAATTTGTTTTCAACTAAAATTATAAAAAATAAAAATTTGGATATAATCTTCACTAGAGTCTTGATTATGAAGGCCTAATAGTTTTCATAGTGAAGTTTATTTTTCATGAAAAGATATAGGAAGTTCTGTTACCAGAAGATACTAGGAGTGTTTCACAAGCAAAAGCAAAAGCAGAAGAAAAATACTGAAAGGATCAAATAATACATAAATATCTTTGAATAGTTCAAAAGATACGGCTGTTAGCTATACACGTTACCTGTTAGTCTATGGTACGGGATAACCACCCACCGTTTTCCAAACCCTCTTTGTTGTTACGTATGGCATAGTTTGTTTTTGTCTTTTTCTTTTGTTTTTTTCCTGTAATGATTATAGTAAATTTTATTATATTTATTTATTAATTGATTGTGGGAGCATGATTAAATTTATAATATTTATTTATTTATTTATCGATAGCGAGTATAGTTATATTTTTGTATTATTATTATATTAAAAAAATCTCAAATAATTTGCTAGTGGTATCAGTGGTAAATAAGGGAATTTAAAGAAGTAAACTTTTGCCTATTTACAATGTTTCTCGGTCTTTGATTTATTAATTTATTTTGTTTTTTTTGGAAAAAAAATTGTAATTTTATGAAAAAATAAAATTATATTTGGTAGTTCTTTAATATATTTATATAGTCTAATTACTTGAACTTTATAAAAAGTTTCTAAACTAAGATTACATTTACCTAAATAAGTTGAGTTTTTTTTCTTCTTAATTTTTTTTTTTTAATTTTTTTGCTAATCACCATAATTTGGATTAGCAATTAAAATGGTTATTTAATGTCTTTTTAATTTTAATAACACTTTTTTATCTGAGTCAGAACTCTCACATGAATGTATTGGCTTTGTTTCGGCTGCTCCTTGGTTGTTGCATATTTATTCATGTTGTTTTCCTCGATCCTTGATCACTGTTAAATCATTGCCTTTCACTTTCAGGATCATTCTACTTAATTTTGATTTTGATTTTGCGAACCTTGGGAACCTTGTTGATTTTGTTCTTTTGCTTGTTGACGATTCTCGTCCATTTCTTTGTCTTTGTCTTCTGAAAAAAGAGGATCTAGAAATTGCCATCCCTTTGGAGTTTGCAATCTTTTCTTTGTCTGTTTTTTGCTTGAGGACATGTATTTTGCAAGTGTCATGTCTGATGACAAATCTGACACCTGAAATTCGTATTTTCAAAATATAACAATTGATTCCATTTAAAATTTGTATGAACTAGATGGATGCTATCTGGTAGGCCTTTACTAAGGTCTATCTCAACATAGATCCTGTAAAAATTAAAAATACATTTTTTCATTCTTGATCCATCTTCAGAAATCTCCCCAATGTGTTTCCAATACCTTCTAAAACTTGGTGGTGCTAGAAAGGGAGAGGGAGGTTGTGTAGTCTCACCCATACTGACATCTTCGTAACCACCATTGTTGTAGCATCAAAAGCTGGAAACCATGGAGTTACGAAGAGACCCACCCTTCCCCAAAACCATGGTCCCTCATTTAAAACAAATTCCAGATCTTCTTGATTATCAAACTGAACCACAAAAAACCCTTCGAACACAAGTAAATATCACATTTATTGGTCCAATTGGTGAAGATCCACTAATGTAGATCTTTGGACTTGGGCCAGAAACCATTAAATTTGTAGATAAGAGCTTTGGCTTTGAGGGTTGTGAAAATACCACTTTTGGCAAATTTACTGACATATCTGGTGCTCTTTCCATCTATTCAACTAGGTAATGACCTGGGATTGAAAGATCTAGGTCTTTCTGTATGGTGTAGTAACTTTCCCTTACACAACATCCTTGAACAAGGCAGGAACCTTAGGGTTTCTAGCGGACGGAATTAATCCAGATGAGTTACTCAGTCCTAGAGTTCCACCGTGCAACCTCATGATAATTGTGGAATTACATTCTATGACATCTAGTAACAATTTTCCTTCATGACTCAAAATATGTAAACTTGTCGGTATACCCAAATTATACTGGACCTTCTTTTTCATATCTATCACTAGTTTTGAGGGCCAAACCCCTAAGAGGTGTGGTTTAGGATTTAGGGTTTTCACAAAGAATTGAAAGACTCTTCCAGATCCTAATTTGGTTTCTAAAGAAAATGCCTCTGAGCAAAAAAAGGGAGACTCCAGATTTGAGATCTAGGTCGGAACTGGACTAAAAACCTACTACTAGGTCCATCATACAAGTTTGACATGATCCAGATCCAAGTCCTTAGAGGCAAAGAGAAAAAATTCTACGAACCCTCCATCCCTGTCAAACGCTAGATCTACAAGATGCCAAATAAATAGCTACAAATCCCAAGTGGAAAAATGGATGTTGTCTAGAATTTTAATGAAAATACAAAAATATTTTTTAATATATATGGACTTATAGAATTTTACTACCATATCTGTGGAGATGTAGAACAAATCCACTACCAGGGTGACTTTGCTCACGTCTGGCTACCATTTGTTGTAATCTCCAAAAAACTCGTCACCCTTTTCAGATAAAGAAAGACTAAATCATCTTTGGGTATATGTGATCTTGAAAGAGGTCAAAAGCTCTTCAAGAGCAAACCAACTCTTCCATCACCATGACTTGGCTCATGTCGATCCAATGACACTTCATATGCATGGTCTTCAAAAGCCTCAGCGACCATCTGAATCTTGATGGCAATGACAAGGGGAGCAATACCTGTAAAAACCCTAGCATTCTTGATCCTTCACAACATGGACACTATAGCCCAATACTTTACAAAGAGTTACCATTAATCTATTTTGCATAAAATTCAAAGACAAATTCTTAGTTGAGAAGTAGTTTTAGATTTTACTCTAAAATTAAAACATGATTTCATTCTATATAGTATTGGGATAAAGCTAGTGTTCTTTATGGTCACGACTGAAGTTACTTCTAGAGAGATTATGCATGTTAAGAACATTTACTTTTGATTCGATACATGAAATCAAATACTATCTCAATTGTTTCTTTGAATAATAATACTAATAAAATTCTTTTGTATATTGATTTAGAACCTTAAAACTTTTTAAAAACTACATATTTCTTCCAAAATAATTTAAGGAAGGTTTTCAAGTTAATATTTTTAAGTGGAATTATAAAAAGTTTTGAAATTAAAAATTATTTTATTAATGTTGGCCCATTATTTTGAGGATGACCTTTTAAAATTTGTGGAAATATTATACCATTTGAAAAGAATGTAAATCCTAAGGGACTCAATAAATTGAGATATATTCTTCCTAAAAGGAGAAATAAGTGTACTCAACATATGAAAAAATGATGATGACGATGATGTTGACGGCGATGATGATGATGATGATGTACACTAAGGCCTATATGGTATATTGGACTTCATGAAGTTAAGATATTAATTAGAATTATTTAACATTTTATTTCTATGCTCAAAGAGAAGTGAGAGAAGCGCTCCGAGATGATCATAGTTTTGTTGAAATGACATAAATGTTGGTAGTATGACAAATATTTTGAAAGTAGATCGAATGTGAGAATAAGAGGACAATCTAAGAGAAAGTGTTTTTCATTTTCAATCCTCCTAGGATTGCATAGGTGACAAACAATTTCATCCCATGGTGTTTTGGGAGTTGACCAACGCTCAATTTCATTATGAAGCTTATGAAAATTAGTTCTAATCTTGGCAATGTTCATTTTCTTCTTAACACTAGTCAAAATATAGAGAGAATTTTGGTTTTCGAGATTGGGTTGATCACCTCCTTATAATATTCTAATTTTCTTTTTACCTCCAACTCTTTGTTTCCCCAAATTTTCTCCTTAAATTTGGAATTAATGATATTTATAATATTAATATGACCTTCTCCTTTATTCCCTAATGGTCTAGCAATACTGGGCATCCTTTTGCCACCCTCATTTGAGTCTATGGTATGGGTTTTGGCTAGAGTTAGAAGCAATTTTAAGAAACCTCTTGGCATCTATGTTGTATAACTTTTTCGTATACATAAGATACCTAGCCATACCCATGCTTTTAATGGGAGAAAGGATTGCTTCAATTAGGAGGATAAGATAGAGAGTATTTCATTTAAACTTGAGATTATAAGTTATAAACTGCTTTTGAATACTCAATGTTTGAAAATACAATAATATAACCATTTAGACTAAACTTTTAATAATACTTGATACTTTTATTTTAACATAAGAAAAAGAAAAGTCTTACTTGTCTTTCTGCCTTCAATTTTGAATCCTAAAAGAGAAGATGCTACTAGAGAAGTTGAAAAATGCAACAAACAACTTCAAAGGTTTGAAGTGTACCTGTCATTGCAAGGAAACCATTTAAAAAGTTTGAAGCAAACACATCTATGTTTTGGGTCATCAAACTACCCTAAATTGGTGTAATGTTGTATCTTTTGGCATTATGAAGGTTTACTTCATTAGCATTTAACGCCCCTTTGACCTCCTTCACCCAATCCCTCTGCAACTTGCCACATATTTGGACAGTGTACCTATAAGTCAATGAACCTTAGAAAATCATTGTTGGGCTAAGAGAATACTTTATTATCTCCTGTGATGATTACTAAATATTCATTATCCCTCATTTTCTTCACTGGACTGATAACAAGGTTCAACAATTGATTCCAACATTTTCTCTTTGTCTGCAATGACAAGTAAAATTAGTTTTCAGCAACCAAGAAGTTACTTGCACTGTAGTCTCGATCGAGGGCTCAACAAAGGCTCAAACAGACACTCAACATACAAGGTCTAGTGTGGAATCATGTGACATGGAAGAGATAATAGTTAGGTCCATTTTTACTCGTTTAATGTTTTTCCCGATGATCAAGCTAGAGGGAAGCAGTGAAGGTGGTTGCTGGAAAGTCATTTGAAATGAGGAAAAAAAAACAAACATAAAAACAACTATGACAAAACTTGGGAGGAATGAAAAAATTGAAACATAAATGACTACAAAATAGTTTGGGAGGAGGGAAAAAATTATAATATAAGAACAATATGTAGATATGGGTTAATATTTAAGCTTTTGATTTCATTGTTTACATAATATGTCATAAAATTGCATTGTCAATTAAGTTGGACAAAAAAACCATTTTTTTAATTAATATAATATTTATTATAATTGTAATGTTATAAAAAACTGCCCAATTTTAGAGTTTCTTCTACATAGTCATCCATGATCAGCTCCGTGAGAGGGAGCTCTTCCCCCTCCTTCAATCAGATTGTTTCAAGAGTTTGTAACAATCATGGATCTATTGGTATTCCCTTTCAATATCCTTATCTTTGACATCCTTTTCATAGAGTAACTCGGTGAAGTGAAGTTTCTAGTTTCTCAGAGAAAACTCCACTAGGTGCATCTTGGCAAGCTAGAAATCTAGGGCATTGTCTATCAAAAGCGGTGCAAGATCCAAAATATGAGGTTAAATCCAACAAGATTGGCAAATATATCCAATATATGCAGGATCATGCTTTGATATGCAAGTTCATCGAATTATGGCCCTCTAAAAAGTCTTTGATTGGGTGGATCCAAAATAAATGGAACCTCTAGGGTTAAATAGAATTGGAGCTAGGGGCAAAAGGATTCTTCACAGTCATTTTCTCTAGCTTGGAAGATAGATTGAGGGTTTTTGAAGGAGGGCCATATTTTTTTAATAATGTAGGGCTCTTCATGCAATTTTGGAAAGAGAAGTATAATCTGGAGAAGACTTGCTTGTTGCCCCAGTTTGGGTTTGACTCTTTTATCTTCCAAAGGAATATTAGGAGGAGGAAGCCCTCGAAGGAATTAGCAAATTTATCAAGGTATTAGAGGCTACTAAGAGAAGAAAATATACATCATATGCTCTGATTTTTGTTTATATGAATATCTCCCAACCTCTTCCAGCTTCAATAGATATTCATTATCACGATAGTGTTTGGAAGCAACCTCTAAATTATTCACATGTTCCATTTATATGCAAATGTTTTCATGAATACGAGTATTTCATTCAGGATTCTCTGATGAATGCAAAGGAAACACCCAAAAAACACCCCTCTCAGAAAGAACAAGATGATTTGGGAAAATTCCCCCAATGAAGAAGAAATTTGGGTCCTCAGGGTGCCTCAAATCATTACCAGATCTAGTGATTTTTATTTCTTGCATTGTTTTCATGGAAACTAGATTATAGGGTCGTTGTTGCATAGTAAAATAAACAAATATAATCATTTTATTTCAACATAAAATGTACCAATTAATTATGTGCCAATGAATCAACTCAACTTTATTTTGAGCATTACAACACATATTTGTATTAAAGGTAGGTTAAGAACAGTTATGAATAATTTCTAAGGTAAACACTCACAAGGGATAGTATAATAATCGAGAGCCACTATTGCAAGGTCAAGAAAGAAGAAGGAAAGTAGAAATCATCAAAATTTCTAATGAGGAACAATCCAAGGAAGACCTTCAAGTCATGTTTACTTAATTGCAACAAAGCATTGATGTACTTATCAATATTATAACATTATTGGCAACAAATTATGTACATGGAACAATATGTATCAAGCATTGAATAAAAACGAGTAAGTGTGGACAACCCAAAGGTGAACAAGTTTACAATTTAGGTAACATTGACTCTTTTATTTGGTCTTCACATATTCCATTATGGGTTAAAGGAAAAATTGAAATATCAACATATCATGTTCAAGTTAATGTCGAGAAACTCAAGAATTGGTTAAACATATCTAGAGGGCCAATCATCATCAAGTGCGAAACCTAAAGGAATTATTTTTCTTTGTAGAAAATGTATAGACATGTTTTATTATTGTGGGTGAGCTATGTAGATGTATTGAGGTCAGGGAAGACACCCATGGCAATAATATTTGATAATTTCAAGAATTTTTGGAATCACAACGTTATCCCATAGGATGAGAAGGAATAGTCCATGAAATGGTAACACATTTGGTAGAAACAAGGAAAAAGTGTTCAAGAATACACATCCAAGTTTGAAATAAATCTATTGACATTGTTGGGAATCTACTTGGAAAAACCCTAAGGTGTAAAGTACCTTGGAGGCATATATATATATTTTTAGAAGGAATGGTAGTCATTGGGCGTGAAAAAACTTACATAGAAAGAAAGAAAGAAAGAAAGATATTTACATTGAGATGGACTCAAGAAAGGGGCATCGAAAGGGTTAAGAAGAGACTAGAAAAAACAAGACAAGAATATTGTAACCACAACCTAGATAGGGAAAATCGCAAGAAACATTGCAAACATTGTGATGTATACGAGCAAATAGATGAGAAATGTTGGTTAGCTTTTCTCATAGGGAAGTGTAGTCATTGAGTGTGAAAAAATTTATATTGCAATAAACAAATATCTTTACACTCAGATAGATTCTAGAAAAAGGCATTATAAGGGTCAACAAGAAACCAACAAAAACAAAGGAAAGAAGATTATGCCACAACCTAGAGAGGGAAAATCCCAAGAAACATTGCAAAGAAAGGAAACAAAGCTTATTAAAGAAAGTGACTAGTACTTTTATTAAAGGAAGGAAAGAAAATAAAACTTATTAAATAAACAAACATAATAGGCATTAGTGTTAACATCTTATTTTGGTCGTTGAATGAAAAAATTCTATAAAACCATGTCATAAAGAGGTAAGTAACATGTTCCGTTTTAATATTTTCTTTCTATTTTGACCAAAAACTTCTAAGCTGTGATTTACAATTTCTTTTTTCCCTTTTAGTTTTGGTTGAAAGTATACTTAAATGGGTTGGAGTTAATTTCCTTGTAATTTTTTTTTAATATTTTATGCTTAAATTTTTTCCCATTCATTTTCTTCTTCAAATACGAAGAGTATTAAGAATACACAAATAAAGTATATATAAAGTAAGAGATGGTTCATTTAAATGGATAAAAATCGAATTCATATTTGCCTTTACATTTGCATTTTTATATAATTGGGTTATTAACGTCTTCAAACAAACTGTGAAGCATAATTTGTTTCCTAGTATTTTGAGTGGATTTTGATTTGGAATCAAAGATGTGAATTTTGTTTGTTGATGATGATGATGATGATGGTTAACGTCCACTGAAACCAAATTGGTCTATCGGACCTATAATTTTCTTAGTTTTTAGTTATCTAGCTCCTCGTCTTTCTTGGCGAGATTGGTGCTGTAGCTTTCTTTTTTTTCTCTACGGTCTTCCAACTTCCTTAATCTCGCATCTCCTTCATCTCTTCTGGTTCTTGGGACATTGGTGTCTTAGCTTCACGATCTATTGTGTTCGTCCTTTTGAAGATAGTCAGAGAAGAAGTTTGGTCTAGGAGATCTACTTTGCTGTTAAATGAAGATTTATTTTGTGCAGTATTCGAATCCTCATAACTGTTGATTTGTTGGGTGGGGCTTTCTCCTTGTTTGTCTTGAGAGTTGTTTCTTTCTTGCTCGATTTCTTGTGATTCAAAGTTTTCTCTAGAGTATTCTTATTTGATGACAATGTAGTGTTCTTTTTGTGCTCCTTCCCACCATGTAGATCTGTTGTGGTTTGTTCTAGCAGAATTTTTCTGGGAGGCTTTTGGGCAATTTTTGGCTAGATGGTCTGTCTCAAAGCAGGATCGACATCTGAAGAGGACACTTTCATAATCGAGTTTCTGGGTCCACACATAGTCTTTACTTGTTAGGTTTATTTCAGCTGGGAATCCGGCACTGAAGTCCATTTCCACGCAGATGCGTGCATAGGTGGTTCTAGCATATTCCTCTGTTTCTGGGAACCTGTAGTAAAATTTCCCAATTGCATTTCCAATGGCTTTTAGTGAGGAGAGATTCCAAAGATGCAATGGTAGGCTTAAAAGGTTTATAATACTTGGAAATAATGCTTAAATAATGATTTTAATGTTGGTTTGAGATTTTGTTGAGAGAATATCTCAACCCTCATATTCATATTTGGAATTAGTTGGATTTACTTCTAACGATATATATGGATCATCTTTATGATTGAATGTGTGAAGATTTTTTTTTTATTTTTATTTTTTGTGTGGTGTGAAATCAAATTTCTTTATTGGTATCAAAGCCCTTTTGGCCCTCACTCCCATAAAACACATATTTCATTAAACTTGGAATAAAATTTTGGATCTAGAATTTAAAAATAACCAAAAAATTGAATTATAATGATGTTCTTGTAATAAAATTATTCCAATTTTAGTGAAATCTCTATTATAAGGGAGGGGCTAGGGATACATAAATGTAATAGTTTCCTTTAATGTGTTGTGTGGTGTGAGATTTTATGAATGAATTCATCAATGCATCAACCACCATCTCATGGGCGAAGACAGATATGTTGATCCAGGACATGCAGGCAAGATTATACAACAAGATTGTGAAGTGGTACAACACTTGCTCTAACTATGCAACCTTGACCAAGGTGACTTTACATTCACTCTTGATTATTATTGGGGGGCATGAGATGCTGATGGTTGAGTTGTCAGGGTGGGAGAAAATGTATTGCCACGACCACAGATACGGGCACCCCATGAGATTCGATTTGGACTCAACCTCGTCACTTCGATTGTTCTTTGTCTTCTTCCTTGACGTTGGGATCCTCTTTTCTACTCAAGTCTTTAGTATTTGTTACCCACCATTTTGTGGGTGATATCCCTAGGAGAAATGTTTTCTCCATGATGGTCCTCGGCCTATAGCCAACAGCCCCTCGTAGCCACCAACTAGTTCGATGTGCCATTTCTCCGCACCTGAGCCAGCCATGTGCTCTCTCACCCGTTTGTCATGATTGTATGTTTGAAGGTGAGCCTCCCAAACCTAAAGGAATGCCTTGTTATTTGGTAATTGATTATTCTAGTTTATTTATCATGGAAACTTCAGGCATGGATTAATGGGGGGATTCGATAGAAAGAGTGGTCTAGGTATGTGCTCATGTCCCCTAGGCATCTTTTGGGACGTTAACCTTGCACTTTGTTCCCATGGGATCTCTTTTGTTGACCTATTGGTTTTAGAGATGGTACTACATGGGAAACCCTAATTTTGGTTACGTGGTCCCACTCCCTGATCCACATATATTACTCCCCTTCTGCTCAATATACCCCCAATCATCTCTCCTCCCACCTAGGTCCACATTCCTCCACTGGGTCCACAAAGGGTCAGCCACACCCTCCCCTTTCCCCACATCTTGGGTTGAGCCTGGAATGATGCCCGAAGGTTGATGCAACTAGAAGAAAAAGAAAAATCATAATTGGCCACATTCAATAGGAAATTGTACCACAAAATGAAAAATATGGCGAGGACAAAAGTAGTTAGCACATGGGAAAAATCCATGACATGAGCTCTACCCAATTCCATGGCCATCACCCTGGTTCCTACATGGCCCTTGATGAGCCTCCTTTATCATTCAGGAACCCATGATTTTCCCAACCCCGAGTGGGTGATGAACTGCCCCACCTTATAAGGGGGTATCCTCTTCTATACTTTACGCATCATGCTCTCATTACCTAGATCCCCGAGCAATTAACCAAATAAAAGCATAAAAGGGAAAGAGACATATCAAGAAGAATGGAAAAATCAAGGCCAGGGTAACTCATGCACCACAATTTCTCCCTCCTACACATTATTTACCCAAATGCGGCCTTCCCTTTTATAAGCTACCCTTGTACCATGCCATGTGATCTAGGCTGCCCCCTTTCATTCGCTACTCCATTCCATCATTATGCCACATGCCACCAATATTTGAAAGATGTACCACGTACATACCACCACATTTAGAGGTAGAAACCACCTAATAGGATGCTCAGTCAACGCTATTTTGAGTTGGGAGACATTAGCACATGTCAAAGCCCACTATGGAAGGGCATGCCATTATGAAGTGCTCACTTGTTATCCATGGTTTATAAGATATTTTACTTGATTTATTTAATGACTTGTGTGATGGAAGGCCCGGGGATGCTTGGATATTATGCAGGATTGCAGGTAGTTTCCATTTGGGTTTGGTCTCCCTATATGCGGTCCTGACCCTAGAGGGCTACATTGGCACATGTAGGGTGTGTGTAGAGAGCCATGGGCCTCCAAAACAACAAAAAAAACTCCATGGATCCCCACAACCATTTAGATATTGCTCGTGGTTCACTTATTGTACGAGGAAGATGCACCTGATCCATCATACCCGACTGGCACCAGAGTTGCAACATACATTTGGAAGATGATCCAGGACTTACACGATGATGTGGCATCACCTACACCACCATCCTAACCATTGCAGGTGATCTATACACATCTTTGATTTGTTTGGGGACCCATGAGGACACTTGTGTGCCCCCACATGTCATTTGGAGCACCACAAGCTATGACAAGGGGCCAACCCCTTGTCCATTGCTTTTGGGATTTCAACTACACATTATGGCACATATGGACTCCACTAGGCCTCCTCCAAGGCCTAATGACATGAAATATTAATTATTCGACCTCTTGAGAGGCTTATTATTTTGTTTATGAGCTAGTTTGTTGGGCTTGTCACCAAAAGTTAGTTATTTTGCACATTATTTTATTGTAGGGGCTAATGTAGGCCTAAATAGCTAAATCAAAATCATTAGAAGTGTATAAATACAAGTGATTTGAATTCATTTTAGGATCATCACTTGGATTTGGAACTAGTATCTCCTTAGATATTTTCACTATCCTTCCTAGAGGACGAATTTTTGGAGCATGGAATGAATTTTGATGTTTGGATAATTTTCATATGTCTTGGAGCTTCTTGATGGCAAGTTTTTGGATGGTTGGATATATTTTTATACATGTAAGTAAATTTTAATGCTATTCTTTCTTTCTAATTTTGTCACATACATTTTTGTTGGGATTTCGCTATACTAGGGCTTATTTATTTTCTACATCTCTTATGCTAAGTTATTGAAATTTTGTTTTTGGATAGTGAATGCTTCATGTATGGGCCATGTATAATGAATGAATGTTCCTAGGAATGTTTCATTACTGAAATTCATCTTTACAAGCCATTTATCTTTCAAAATGAAGTATAAAGTCTCTGAAGCTATTTTTTCTACTGCCCTAGTGCCAAGCGAAGTTATCTTTGAGGCCTCCTTGACCTAGAAAATTCGAAGGTCCATAGTCATAATTCTACCTGACTCCAATCTTGTCAAAGGATTAGGCATTGATACACCCAAAGGTGATCCCCTTAAACCTATTTTCCTTCTCCCCTTTCCTATTCTCTAGGTAACCTAGGGAATCACTTATATCATGATCTAGCCATCCAAATACTTCAATTTTTGGTCCAAAACTACGCTGGTGTGTCCTCAAGAAGCCCTCTAAATTTCATGAAATTTCGACGGTGGGATCTTGAGACATCGCAAGCACTAGATCGAAGACCAATTATTACCCTTGGTTTCCCTTAGGCTAGAAACCTCACTGGGATCCTTGCATTACCTTTAATTGGAAATTCATTCCTTGATCCCTTTCCCCTCCCTAATGAGGTCAAGCATATCATTGGTTGCTAAACTACCTCCCCTTGACCTAACCCGGTTTCACTTGGCCTTGTGTGGTCACATATCTTATCAAAGTCAATTCTTCAAAAACCACTTGGGAAACTAAGTTCCACAAGGATTTTAGGGTTTAGGAAGCTCCTTTATAGGTCACACTCCCTAAGACAATCCCTCAAATCCCTATTACCCTATCCTAGAGAACCTTACACCTTATTTAAGAAGCAAGCAAGTCCCACTCTTTAGTCTCTCATAGGAAAGGGTCATCGAGATCACTTCACACCCATCTTAGTTGATCTATCCTTTATAAATGATTATGTATATATCGGGTCTCCTCTCATTGGTGAAAGTTTGTAAAGAGTAGGAAGCTTTAGCAGTGGTGACAGTGGGATTTAGCTTCATTTTTTCCCTTAGCCTAGTAGTAAACCTTCAAGGATCCCCTTTTAGGACCCCTGCTAGTTTGAACCATAACATTTTGGAACTGTTGTCGGGGACACGAAACATGTGTTTTGTTCCCCATACGACACATTGAAATATCATTATTGGTAACTCCATTAGAAGAATGAAGCCATAGTTCTTCATTGAACTTTAAGGTTGATGATTGTAGGGTGAAACAAGCATTTTTCTAGGTATTGTTAAAATCACCATGGTGACTCCTACAAAATTTACATGTATACCTGAAGTAGGGTGTATTTCTTTGATGATTTTGCCACTTTGGACAACACTAGCATCCATGGGTACCCCAATCATGTCACCGGAAGGATGGTACGTGGGGTAACCCTATTTAATGATGACCCAAGATCCACAATTGACCATGTGGAAAGATTTAATGCACATACTTCAAAGGAGAAAGTGGTCCACCAAGATTTCCTTAAGTTGTTATTCTTTAGTTCTCTCTATGGTCATAACTCATGGTTGTAAAATCATGAACCTAGGAGCATCTCATCTATTGAGGAGTTCGTTGATGGATTCCTTAGGGATTTTCAGGTATGCCCCACATTGAGAATTCAAGAGGAAGGCTTCATCGAGCATCATCAAGACCTTGAGAATCTAAGTGATGAATGGGAAGATGAGTCCTCCTTGGGTCCACATGATGAAAATAATGATTTTGAGAACACGTGTTGGAAAGGATGAGTCCATGGAAAGTGAAGTTGAGACTAACGTTACCTTTCTCAAGGATATTACTCTCGGTGAATTTCCTTTTGAGATCCATGAGAAGGTGATCCCATTAGCCCCTTGGAAGACGACATTGAAGATTGATCCCACATTGAAAATGTGAAATGTGAAATTGTTGGTCCTCAATTTGATTGTGCTCCCCTTTATGACACCGACAAGGAAGATGAGGTTGAGAGTGGTCTCCCCTATTAGAAAATTATATATTATAGAGCAATGGAACACATAAAATATATTGCAGAAATATAAGCATAGAAAACACATAAAACAAGAGAGACACAAATATACGTGGTTCACCCAATTTGGGCTACAACCACGGGAAACATCCAATCCTTCCTTTTATATTATCCAACAAACTGAAGAGATACAACCTAGAGTAGATCTACTATAATTTCCTATTCGATCTCACACAATCTCCTCTCTCTTTCTCATTTAGAATATAGATCTACATAGACGCAATACAATTCCCTCATATATAGCGAGGGGGTGTCTTCTAGGGCAAAAAAAAACCTAAATTAAACACAACATCTACCGTCATATCTCCGCCTAATGAACGGCCCAAATTGACTACAAAATTACAACATTTGACAAGGCAGTTTTACATCTATTTTTAGCTTTGCCCCCAATCCCCGCACCAGGGGGGGCTTCCAAAGGTCGCAGCCACTCCCCCTAGACCTCCCCTACAACGTATATTTTACGGGCGGCATTGCCGCCCCATTACGAACTGGGGTTCAATGCGATGATACCTTTGAATACAAAAGATAATCAGGCTCCACACCCAACATCCCCTTTCTCTTAGGAATTATTTATGGTGACATATCCATCAATACCCTTGAGAAGAAGGGTCATTATTTTCCCTTACATGAACTTTGATTATTTTGAGGAGGAAAAACCTGTTGAATATAATACTTCACTCTCCCCTTTTCCTTATCCTTTTATTCAACACTTAAAGTATTTCATAAGTGATTCCCTCGCCCCCTTTTCAAATGATCCCGAGTGATCATAAGCCCTTTCTCCCTTCTGAGTATGGTGTCAAGGAAGAACCCCTCATTGACTATACTTTATCTCCTTTGATACACCCTCAAGATCATGATCAATTTATAATCCCCCCTTTTTGATATGATCATCATGGGAAACCTACTTGTGTTTTTCCATCTCACCAGTCTCCCTTGCCTATTAATCATAATCCTATAGAGGCCATAAAATATGAAATAAATGATAAGGACCATAATGGAAATAATATGCCCGAGGCTGCCATCTATCAAAATTTTATGAGCCTAATCATTGACGTATCCATATTTTGGCTAGAAGAGAGGATCTCATGGACTAGATTACATCATTTTCTTTCCTCTTCTCAAGTGATCATCCATGTGTGGGAATTCTATTTTTCCTACCTCCCACTGGCTTTATCATCCATGTAATTCTGTCCACATTCACTTTGGCATTTTCTACATGAGTAATCATATAGGCAAACATATTTATATTAATTTGATGATATGTTGGTTGCACTACCATAATGTTAGGGTAGGATGCATTGCATGTTGATTTTCACATTAGAACTAATGACATATGATATTTCTCATGGTAGATTAGGTGCATTTAGATTAAAATTTGCATATTTTTATTTTTTTCTGATGATTTTACAGCTTACCACTAAGCATGGGTGATCATAAGACACAATAAAAACATGTACCATGGGTTTAGTCTTTGATATGTGCAGGTAACAGGTCTACAGTAACCAAGAGATTGTTGGTGTCCTCATGACCTCCCATTCGATTAGCTTTGCCCAATTTTTTTAGAGATCATGTCCCAGTTGGAGCCAGATGTTACCCACCATTTTATGGGTGATAGCCCTAGGAGAAATTTTTTCTCCATGATAGTCCTCAATCGGTAGCCAACAAACCCTCATAGCCACCAAATAGCTCGATGTGCCATTTATCCACCACCAGAGCCAACCATGTGGTCCCTCACCCATATGTCATGATCATATATTTGAAGGTAGGCCTCCAAACCTAAAGTATGCCTTGTTATTTGGCAATTGAGTATTCTAGTTTATTTATCATGGAAACTTTGGGCATGGATTAATGGGGGGATTCGACAGAAAGAGTCGTATAGGTCTGTGCTCATGTCCCCTAGGTCTCTTTTGGGATGTTAACCTTGCACCCTATTCCCGTGGGATCTATTTTTCTGACTTATTGGTTTTAGGGATGGTACTACATGAGAAACCCTAATTTTGGTTATGTATCCTTGCTCCCTAATTCACATATATTACTCCTCTTCCGCTCATTACACCCCCAATCATCTATCCTCCCACCTGGGTCCACATTCCTCCACTGGGTTCACATATGGTTAGCCACCCCCTCCCCTTTCCCCACATCTTGGGTCAGGCCTGAAATGATGCCCGAAGGTTGATGCAAATATAAGAAAAATAAAAAGAATAATTGGCCACATTCAACAGGAAATTGTACGACAAAATGAAAAAGATGGCCAGGACAAAAGAAGTTAGCATGTGGGGAAAATCCATTGCATGAGCTCTACCCCATTCCATGGCCATCACCCCGGTTCCTACATGGCCCTTGATGAGCCTCCTTTATCATTCAGGAACCCATGATTTTCCCAACCCCTGGTGGGTGATGAACTGCCCCACCTTATAAGGGGGTATCCACTGCTATACTTTACGCATCATGCTCTCATTACCTAGATCCCCGAGCAATTAACCAAATAAAAGCATAAAAAAGAAAGAGGAATATGAAGAAGGATGGAAAAATCAAGGTCAAGGTAACTCATGCACCACAATTTCTCCCTCATACACATTATTTACCCAAATGCGGGCTTCCCTTTTATTAGCTACCCTTGTACCATGGCATGTGATCTAGTTTGCCCCCTTTCATTCCCTACTCCATTCCATCATTATTCCTCATGCCACCACCATTTGAAGGATGTACGACGTACATACCACCACATTTAGAGGTAGAAACCACCTAATAGGATGCCTGGTTAACCCTATTTCGAGCTGGTTGACATTAGCACATGCCAAAGCTCACTATGGAAGAGCATGCCATTATGAAGTGCTCACTTGTTATCCATGCTTTATAAGATATTTTACTTGATTTATTTAATGACTTGGTGTGATGGAAGGTGTGGGGATGTTTGGATATTATGCAGGATTGCAGGTAGTTTCCATTTGGGTTTGGTCTCCCTATACAAGGTCCTAACCCCAAAGGGCTACATTGGCACATATAGGGTGTGTGTAGAGAGCCATGGGCCTCCACAACAATAGAAAACACTCCATGGATCCCCATAACCATTTAGATATTGTTCGTGGTTCACTTATTGTACAAGGACGATGCACCTAATCCATCATGCCCGATTGGCCCCAAAGTTGCACCATACACTTGGAAGATGATCAAGGACTTGCATGATGATGTGGAATCACCTACACCATCATCCTAACCCTTGAAGATGATCTACATGCATCTTTGATTTGTTTGGAGATCCATAAGGACACTTGTGTGCCCCCACATGTCATTTGGAGCACCACAAATTATTATAAGGGGCCAACCCCTTGTCCATTGCTTTTGGGACTTCAAGTACACATTATGGCACATATGGACTCCATTAGGCCTCCTCCAAGTCCCAACGATATGAAATATTCATTATTCGACCTCTTGAGAGGCTTATTATTTTGTTTATGAGCTAGTTTGGTGGGATTGCCACCAAAAGTTAGTTATTTTGCACATCATTTTATTGTAGGGGCTAATGTAGGCCTAAATAGCTAAATCAAAATCATTAGAAGTGTATAAATACAAGCGATGTGAATTCATTTTAGGATCATCACTTGGATTTTGAACTAGTATCTCTTTAGATATTTTCGCTATCCTTCCTGGAGGACGAATTTTTGGAGCATGGAATGAATTTTGATGTTAGGATAACTTTCATATGTTGGAGCTTCTTGATGGAAAGTTTTTGGATGGTTGGATATATTATTATACATGTAAGTACATTTTGATGCTATTCTTTATTTCTAATTTTGTCACATACATTGTTGCTAGGATTTTGCTATACTAGGGCCTATTTGCTACATCTCTTATAAGAAGTTGTGGAGATTTTATTTCTGGATAGTGAATGCTTCATGTATGGGCCCTGTATAATGAATGAATGTTCCTAGGGATGTTTCATTACTGAAATTCATCTTGACAGAGCCATTTATCTTGCAAAACGAAGTATAAAGTCTTCGAAGCTGCTTTTGTTGTTGCCTTAGTGCCAAGCGAAGTTGTCTTTGAGGCCTCCTTGATCTAGAAAATTCAAAGGTCCATAGTCATAATTCTACCTGACTCCAATCTCCCCAAATGATTAGGGACAGGTCCACCCAAATTTGATCACCTTAAAACTATTTTCCTTCTCCCCTTTCCTCTGCTCTAGGTCTAGTACTCTAGGTCACCTAGGGAATCACTTATATCACGATCTAGCCATCTAAATACTCCAATTTTTGGTCCAAAACTGCACTAGTGTGTCCTCAAGAAGCTCTCAAAATTTCATGAAATTTCGACAGTGGGATCTTGAGATATCACAAGCACTAGCTTGATGACCAATTATTTCCCTTGGTTTCCCTTAGGCTAGAAACCTCACTGGGATCCTTTACTTCCTTTCATTGAAAATTCATTCCTTGATCCCTTTCGCCTCCCTAATGAGGTCAAGCATATCATTGGTTGCTAAACTCCCTCTCCTTGACCTAACCTGGGTTCACTTGGTCCCGCGTGGTTCCATATCTTATCAAAGTCAACTCTTCCAAAACCACTTGGGAAACCAAGTTGCACAGGATTTCAGAGTTTAGGAAGCTCCTTTACAGTTCACATTCCCTAAGCCAATCCCTCAAATCCCTATTCCCCTATCCTAGAGAACCTTGCACCTTGCTTAAGAAGCAAGCAGGTCCCACTCTTGAGTCTCTCTTAGGAAAGGGTCATCGAAATCACTTCCCACGCATCTTAGTTGATCTATCCTTCATAAGTGATTCTCTATATATCGGGTCTCCTCTCATCGGTGAAAGTCTGTGAAGAGTAGGAACCTTTAGCAGTGGTGACAATGGGATTTAGCTTCATTATTTCCCTTAGCCTAGTAGTAACGCTTCAAGGATCCCCTTTTAGGACCCCTACTAGTTTGAGCAGTAATAGTATCCAAATCCTCTCAGTCTCTACAAACCTATCTAGTAGGTTAAGGCCGAAGGATTCTAATTATCCTATGTGGACACGTTCTGTTCTAGTTCTTAGATCTTCATTTACTATTTAAGAGTGTTGGCCACCTTATGAGTGTTGGAGAAGTAGTGACATTCTAGCTCGTCCAAATCAGTATTTTGTATCGCATTTGACTCTCCTTTGATTGGTGATGAGTACAGTTGATTCAATGGGTTCCAGCAAGTGTAGCAGAGGGTGTAAGCCTTAGCCTGGAGCTTGTGCAGGCACTATGTGTCAAAGCGGTCCCTTTATTCCTTGAACATGTGACCATAATACACAAGTCCATGTTGTAAGAATAAATTATGCAGTTGGATATCCATAGACAACATCAAAGGCTTTTTGCTTAATCATAACAAGAGTCTTTCAAGGATTCTTGTTTTTCCTTTAACAGTTATTCCTACAATAAATATGTTAATCATACCTTAAAATATATGTTTGGTCGATTCAATGTCCTTGAATTGGCAATCATAAATTGTCAACCAGGGAGCGTAGACTGATGAAGTACATGTGCACAATATGTGCTTAGAAGTTATTCATTAGGTCGTTATGTATTTGTTAAGATCTAAACTTAAGATGGGGGCGGTGTTTTTCAATTGTATTAGTGTTGTAATTCTTAGGGATGCTGATTAATTTTCCTAGGAATTAATCTTTATCCAATTAGTTTTTAGATGATGTGAGAGTGATTTTACTTATGTTAGATTTTTTGGGATTTTTGATCTTAAATCTCTATGTTACAACGCCTAATTCTCTAAGTGCAAAAAGAAACCTATTCTATCAGCTATGAAGGAATACTATTGAACTCAATTGTTTTAGGAGAGGTCTTCTCACTTGTTCAATTTCTGCTCAAACAAAGTAACCCAAGCAACATCTATATTGTGAATTGAACACACTTCAATTATGCTGGATAATAAGCAAAGGAAAGAACTATGCAGTACCAGGTATAAAGCAAATTAGATAACAGTCTAATCTAGGTATAAAGCAAATTAAAGTTCTTATGCAGATAACAATTCGCTGGCGAGATCATTATGCAACATTGTCACACAAAATAGAGCAATTGAAGAATTCAATGTCCTTGAATTGGCAACTATAAATTGTCAACCAGGGAGCGTAGACTGATGAAGTACAGGTGCACAATATGTGCTTAGAAGTTATTCATTAGGTCATTATGTATTTGTTAAGATCTAAACTTAAGATGGGGGTGGTGTTTGTCAATTGTATTAGTGTCGTAATTCTTAAGGATGCTGATTAAGTTTCCTAGGAATTAATCTCTATCCAATTATTTTCTAGATGATGTGAGAGTGATTTTATTTATGTTAGACTTTTTGGGAATTTTGATCTTAAATCGCTATGTTACAGTGCCTAATTCTCTAAGTGCAAAAAGAAACCTATTCTATCAGCTATGAAGGAATACTGTTGAACTCAATTGTTTTAGGAGAGGTCTTCTCGCTTGTTCAATTTCTGCTCAAACAAAGTAACCCAAGCAACATCTATATTGTGAATTGAACACACTTCAATTATGTTGGATAATAAGCAAAGGAAAGAATTGTGTAGTACCAGGTATAAAGCAAATTAGATAACAGTCTAATATATAAAGCAAATTAAAGTTCTTATGCAGATAACAATTCACTAGCGAGATCATTATGCAGCATTGTCACACAAAACAGAGCAATTGAAGAATTAAAGGAAATCAGATTGTATTTGATTAAAACCTGCCACTGTTTGTAGGGGCCCTCCACATAGCAGTTCAGAGCTTCAAATCAACACAACGCTTGCACACAAAAACCAATTCTATTCACACGAAATTCACAAACTGTTCATAAACATATCATTCGGTGTGCACCCAAATAACAATGCGACCATTAGCTTTATAGCAGGTCTCTTGGCATAATTGTATGAAGATTTCAAGCATAATATCTCTAACCTATCTAAACTTGTATCGCTGAACCGTTGTTTTTTTATTCCGAAAGCACAACGATAAGGTTTCAACTAATCTCGAGTTCTGTTCTGCGTTAATCTGACGGTTGACTTGGAGTTTGACCGCGATCTCCTGTGCTTCTTTTAGCAAACAATTTCAAGTGGATAGGAAGGTATCCATGAGGGAGTCATCCTCTATCCATCCGCACCTTTCACTGCTGACCTGGAACTCTGGAACCTTGCAAACAATGAAGACAACTATGGAAACCTGGATTAGCTGCGGAAACAAGCTGATTCGGTAGCCAATTGCAACTTTAATAAAACAATAGGGTATACAGTTAAATATGAACAAGAAAACATACTATTGCATACCTTCATCAAAACCTGGTAGATATGGATTTATTTAAGTGATAAATATATATGAAAAAGAGAGGATCATTAGGCAAAAAGGATGTCATGGTAGGACAATCTTTAGACTCTACATTCCCCCAGACTGGAGATGTTGTATGTCCTCATACACTTCTTCCTTGTCTTTTGCTTGTGCCTCTTGTTTGTCATCTCCCTGTTTCATTGTTTTCTTCTTTTTGGCAGAGATTGGCATTCTAGGCTTCCTCATTAGGATTTTGTACTTTAAACTGATTATATCTCTCTGCATAATTCTGTTCTCTTTCTTCAGCGTCTTATTTTTCTTATACCACAAGCTTAGATGTAGGATCAAATTGTCACTATTGGCAATCTGTATGTCACTCTGTGTCTTCAAGGATTGATTTTCATTTTTAAGATACCGATTCAGTGTTTCTAGTTCAAAGATTTCCTGGTTCAAGATGTTTGAGGCCAATTGTTCATTCACCTGGTTGCTTCCTTCTCTAGGGCTCTGTATTGTTTCCTTTATTGTTGTTGCCTTCCTTTCCAGTGACTCTATGTAGTCATATATTTCCTGCTGTGCAGGGTCAATTCCCGGACTATGTATCAGGCTTCCTAGAGGTGAGGTGTAAGGTTGTGGTGATGATCTTGGTGACCCTTTTGGAGAATTCCCAAGGCTTCCAATTGGCTCATCCTCTACTGGCTCGTCCTCTGTTGGCTCAATATTTGTTTGAGTGTTCTTTGTTGGCTCAATCTCTGTTGGAGTATTCTCTGTTGGCTCCTCTTCAGTTGGCTCATTTTCCTTAAGGTTAATGTATTCTGTAGTTTTTGAGGTTGTTTGTGGAATCATGCTCAACCTCGTGCTCCTTCTCAACCTCGGGGTTTGTGTTTTCTGCACTTTCCTCCTCTTATTCTCTGATTTTTCCTCTAGAGGAGAGGTTTCGGTTTGTGAGAATTCTTCTTTACTCTTGCTGACTTTCTTTCTTCTAGGGTTTCCCCTCTTCATTCTCTGCAAAAATTTTACTATAGGTAGCTCTTCTTTGCTACCTCTGTCTGAGTTTGAGGTGCCTGTTCCTTTATCATTTCTATAGTTCTCTTTCTCCCTCTGAGGGCCCCGCTGCTACTTTGTTTTTCTGGGGATTTTCCATCAAAATGGTTCCTTATTAGGAAACTCTCCCAGTGATCCCCTATACTTCGAAGGTGAGATTTGACCAATATTTTTACCAGACCATGATGATAAATGGTGTTTTTTATGCATTGAATTTTATTTTGAACATTTGTAGCCATTTTCCTGAGGCTATTCAAGAGAAAATAGGGGAGGTTCATCTGATGATCCTCAAGGAAGTGCATCATCATTCTAACACGATAAAAATACATTTGCCCAAACCTACCCTCACAAGTGATAAACTTCTGAAGCACAAGTAATAAGTTTCTCCATTTGTCTTTAAGAGCAGAGCTTGGAATACATTTTTTATAGACTGTTGTGTCCATGTTCGGATTCTTGAGGAAAACCTTCCAGTCCTCACTGTCAATCCCTCTGTTTTTAAACCATTTTTCTCCATGTCTTGGTAGCTCGGTGGCCTCAGCAATCATAGACTCTGTTACTGTGAGTTTTATGTCCCCAATTTCGGCCTCCATTCCATCGAATGAGCGCACAAATGTCTTGGTTACCTCCTTGTGGAAGCCGTTAAATTTCTCAATGAACTGCAACCATTTTCTTCTTTGCAACAACTCCCTAGTTTGTGGGTACCCCTCTAGGAATTGCTTCCCTGCTGGCTCAGTTCGAACAATTAGCCCCATGCCGAAGGATGCTTTGCCTCGAAGATTGGCTACCTTGACAAGAAAACGAGACTAGTAGGGTTTGCTAGATGGCAGAAAGATGGAGTGGCTGTGAAAGATCAGAGGAGTGTAGGAATAGGGAAGAACGAATGGGTTATCAAAAGGATTATGGGAATGAATTCGATCATTAGGCGCATTCAAACTTATGATTTGGTAATTAATTTGGCAGATTTGGCACAAGGTCGTGACATGACTTTTAGAGTGGTGGCATATGATGTTTCGTTAGGCGGCCATTACCCTTAGGTTATAATGATTTCACTTTAGTACTATATCTTCTTACTCATACATGCTATATAACCTTCCCTATTGTTAAATTAAAGTAGCACGTACCTTTAATTTTCTGTTGCTAACCTTATTTGTTGTCCTTTAATCTCCTGCAGGTGCCTTGTTGTCAACTGTCCTTTAATCTAGATCACCAAGCATCCTTGTAGACTCCAAAATTATTAGGCTGCAGAAATTTGTTTAGCTGTAGAAACTTGTCCAAGCTGCGGAAAGTTGTCCAAGCTGCGGAAAGTTGTTGTTTCTGCAGCTTAAGAGAAAGAAAGCTTTTAGTAGATGAACTTTATTGTTTTTTTCTTTTTGAAAAGAAAATTTGAAGTGCCAACAAATTGGTTTTCACTTTAAATTTTCTGTATAAACATGCCAACAACATGTTGGTTTTCATGTTTATACAATTATATATATATATATATATATATATATATATATATATATATATATATATATATATATATTTGTCATATATATATATATAATTTATTTATTATATTTTTGTCATATATATATATATATATATATATATATATATATATATATTATTTGAAGAACAAACTGAATGAAAATTTCTAAGGTGGAAAAGAAGAAGAATTCTTCTTGACCATCTTCAGTTCTGAATTATCCTGAAATATTTTAACAAATTCCTCTCTTGTTAATGGTTTTTGGTAAAGCTTGAGTCGATGTCCATTTACTAATAGAGGAGTTCTTTCTTTGTCAATAGTCCTGATTCTAACTGCACCATTGTCAAAGACATTCTCAACCTCATAAGGTCCAAGCCAATGGGTTTGGAATTTCCCTTGAAAATTTTTGAATTTTGAATCAAAGAGCAATGCCCAATCTCCCAGATGAAACTTCCTTTCTTTAATGTACTTATTGTGCCATCTTGACCTCTGTTGTTGTAGTAGGTTGGTCCTCTGGAAGGCCTCTTGTTTGATTTCATTGAGCTCATTTAATTGTGTCATCCTTTGCTTCTGGGCTTCTAACAAGTAAAGATCTAACTGGACTTCTGCCTTATAGGTCTAGATCTGGAACTCTATTGGAAGTAATACTTGCTTCCCATAAACAAGTTCATAGGGAGTATGTCCTGTATTATTCCTCCATGTAGTCCTATAGGCCCATAAGGCTTCTGGAAGATTTTCCACCCAATATTTCCTGTGTAGATGTATGGTCTTTGTAAGGATAGCCTCGATCACCTTATTTGTGGACTCAACTTGTCCATTAGCTTGTGGATGATATGGAGTTGGCTTCCAATGTTTTATCTTGTATTGGTCCACAAGCTTCTGCACTAGTCTGGATGTGAACGGTGTCCCTTGATATGTTACAATTTCTCTTGGAACACCAAAATGAGTAAAAATATCCTAAAAAAGAAATGAAACTATAGTTTTTCAGTAGAAAAAGGAAGTGTTTTAGCTTCTACCCATTTAGTGACATAATCAATACATACCAGAATATACTTCTTTTGCTTTGAAGGTGGGATGATTGGTCCAACAAAATCTAATGCCCATTTTTCAAATGGTTCGATAAGTACCTGTGGTTGCAGTGGCATCTCATTTGAAAGAGTAGGTTTACCCATTCTTTGGCAATTGTCGCATCTTTTAACATATTCCTTGGTGTCCCTGAAAATGGAAGGCCAATAATATCCTAAAACCAAGATTTTGTAAGCAATTCTCTTGTCAGAAAAATGTCATCCACATGGCTCATTGTGACAAGATTTTAGTATCTATGGTATTTCATCCTCCCGAACATATCTTTTGATGATGAGGTCTAGTCCTGTCTTATATAATTCCTCATTTATCCATGAGTAGGATGTGCTATTGTGGACTATTCTTCTTTTTTCTCTAGGAGATAAATGAAATGACATTTTTCCTGTGGCCAAATAGTTAGCAATATCTGCATACCAAGGAGATTTAGTAGATACTACAAAAAGATATTCATCAGGAAATTTATCTTCTTCGGATCGATCATTGTTTTCGTTTTGTATTCTAGATAGAAAATCGGAAATTGTGTTCCGTTTTCCTGGCCTATCTAGAATGGTTATATAGAATTCTTGTAGAAGTAGCAGCCATCTAGTTATTCTTCCATTAGTCACTGGTTTATTCATTAGGTATCTAATCACAGAATGGTCTGTGTGGAAAAATGTTTCGTAGCCAGTTTTATAATGTCTGAATTTATTAATGGCATGAATTACAGCTAAGAACTCCTTCTCGGTTAAAGTATAATTTAACTCTACAGGGGTTAAATTTTTACTAGTATAATAAATGGTATAAGGAGTGAGATATTTTTGTCCTAAAACAACTCCTAAGGCTGAATCTAAAGCATCTGTTGAGATATGGAAAGACAATTTCCAGTTAGGTCCTTTTAAGATGGGTGCTTTAGAAATTCTCTTTTTCAATGTTTCAAACGCACCTTGGGATTTAGAATCCAAACTGAATTCACAGTCTTTGGTGAGTAATTTAAAGAGTGGGTATGCAATTTTTGTGAAGTTTTATATAAATTTTCTATAGTATCCGGTAAAACCAAGAAAACTTATAATATCCTTTTGACAACTTGGCATTGATAACTTGGAAATAAATTCCACCTTAGATGAGTCTACCTTAATTCCATCTCTGGAAATATGGTGACCTAAAACAATTCCCTTGTTAAACATCATGAAATATTTTTCATGGCTTAATGAGAGGTTTGTTTCTTGACATCTTATTAAGACTTTCTCCAGGTTTTCTAGTGCTTCATTGAAAGAATCCCCATAGACTGTGAAATCATCCATGTACACTTCCACACAATCATGGATAAGGTCAGAGAAAATGCCAAGGACTGCCCTTTGGAATGTTGTTGGAGCATTACATAACCCAAAGGGAAGTACCTGGTAAGCATAAGTTCCCCATGGACAAGTGAATGTGGTTTTATCTTGATCTTCAGGGGCCACCTGAATTTGGTTGTATCCACTGAACCCATCCAAGAAGGAAAAATATTTTTCCCTTGCTAAAGTATCTAAGACCTGGTCTATGAAAGGTAATGGAAAGTGGTCTTTTAATGTTTCTTTATTCAACTCCCTGTAATCGATGCATACTCTCCATTTTCCATTCTTTTTAGGGACGATTACTAGGGGTGAAACCCACTGACTGTCAGATATTGGATAGATGAAATTTACATTTAATAATTTCTGCAATTCTTCCTTAACAATTTCTTTTAGATTTGGGTTCATTCTTCACTGAGGTTGTCTAACTGGTCTTGGATTTTGTTCAATGTAAATATCATGTATGCACATTTTAGGATTAATCCCTCTCATGTCAGTATATTCTCATGCAAAAGTAGAAGAATGTTTCCGTAAAATTTCTATCAATTGTTTCTTTTGCATGTCTTCCAAGTTTTCATTGACATTTAAGGTTTTTCCTGGAAAGATTTCTATCGAGGAATTCCCAAATTTTTCCATGGACAACAATGATACTTGTTTAGAGGAGATATATTCATTTCCACTACACTCATAATGTGAGGAATATTCATTATTTTCTAGTAAATTTAAAAGTTTGTCTTCCTCTTTTACTTGTTCAGTGACAAAAATAGGTTGTATATCTTCTCCATCTTCTATCCATTCTTCAGTTTCTGTATCTATTGTTGTTCTTGCAGGGGGGTATAATGTAAATTTCTTTGTAGAATTTCCATCTGAGATAAACATATCACCTAACCTACAGCTGATAAAAGCGTCTGCTGTAGCCAACCAAGGCCTTCCTAGAATTAATGGATGTCCTCCTAGATTGTTCTTGGGTGTTAAGACCATGAAATCAACAGGATATTCCCAAGAATCTAAAGATACACAAACATCCTCTAACACACCATCTGGTTTAATAACAGATCTATCTGCTAATTGTAATAAGGTTGGTGTGTATTGAAGGTTAGGAAGCCTAAGTGTGTCCATAACTTGTTTTCTCATTATGTTTATGGTTGCAACTAGGTCAATCAGTGTGTTTGGTATTTCAGTTCCATTGATGTGAATTTTTACAATGGGGCTTCCTGGGTCTAAATATTTTTGAATTGTCATCTTCCCCATCATAATGTCTGCAATTTTTCCGACTAACTGAATTCTTTTTATATCTTTTCTTCTTTTCCCTGATCATTGTGTACTTAATTCCTTAATTGTTTTTGCAAAAATTGGTATTTCTTTTATGGCTTGTAATAAAGTAATCTTAATATAAACATTTCTCAATTCATCCATCATATTGTAATCAGGCAAGATAGTTTGTTTCTCTACCCCTTCATCGATTTTCAACCTTTTTGGGAAAGGTGGTTTAGCTAATATTGAAGGTTGTTCTATGATAGGAGCATCTATTGGAATTTCTTATGTTTGTTTAGTTTCTTTTCGAGGGAGATAAGTCTCCCCTTTTTCTGATTGATTTTTATGTTTTTGAAGATCAGATTTTGTTTTTTGAATGACAACAGGAGGTTTTTTTGGTAATACTCTTCCAGACCTTAATTGGACATTGTTTAGGTCTAGTGGGGTTATCACATAAGTTTGAGGATTCTGACCCTCCATGTTGTATACTCGTTGTTGTGATATCTTATTATTAGGATTTTGAAGTGGTTGAGTGGGTAGTTGATTTGATTTTTGTGGAAATGGTAGGGAAAGTTGTAGGTTTTGATTCTGTACTTGGACTTGTGGCAATTGATTAGCTTGAGGAATTTGATTAGACGGGGTTAAGAATTGTGGTGGAAGGTAGGATGGTGAGTATTGTTGACATTGAGCATAGGCTCCATAAGGATTTTGTCATCCTTGATTCCAAGGTTATGATTGTGGCAGAGTCCAAGGCTGCCAGGTTGAATTCCAATTACTTTGTGAAGACTGGGCAAATTGTTGTGGTCTAAATCCTTGTGATTGATTTGGTTGGGGGTTTTGCCATGGTCTTTTGGCTATAAAGTAGAGAGGGTCTACTGATTTTGAGATTCCTTCATCATTGAATACAACCTTAAGACCTGGTAAGGATGGACATTCCTTTGTATCATGATTATTTGCACATATAACACAGGTTTCTATGGCTTTGGAGTCTAAGGGACATTCTCTCAGACCATGTTTCTTCCAACATTTGGGACAGAAGATAGACAATGCAACATTTTCGGAATTTTGCTTGTTTTGTATTTTAAGGGTGTCTATTTGTTCACTTAGGCTCCCTAAAATATCTATTTTAAAGGTGTCAAACAGATTTCCTATTTCTGCCCTACTAACTGTTCCAACTGCAGACTTGTTTATTCTTAATAAAGGAGGGTCTCTAGGACTCTTTCCAACTCCTGCTTTGCCCCTTGAGATATGTACACATAAATCACAAATATCTAAAAATGGTAGTTGGGAATATCTCATTTTCCAGTTAGGTTAAAGAGATCGATCCATTCATCTTTAACGACTCTCAGTAAAAGAGATTTTAGGGTTTATTCATCCAAATTATCCATTTTTTCTCTTTTAACATTATAAACAAACCTTTCTACCAAGTCTTCAAGATTCTCATCTTATTTGTGTCATTTTGAAGACTTCATCTTTAAGGTTACTAGGCATACAATAATCTCTATACTTTCCTAAGAAAGCCTCTTTCATCTGTGCCCATGTTGTTATGAAATGCATTCCTAAACTCATGAACCACTTTAATGCTGAGTCTTTTAACATGGCGGGGAACAATTTCAACTTTTGCGCATCGTGCAGATAGTCATATGATCTGCATAATACTTCAAATTCGAATAGAAACGTCTTCAGATCTTCATTTATTTTCCCATAGAAATTAGGAAGAATCGAGGGTGATATAATTTTCATTGTGAGGGTTGTATCTTCATCAAGAATAGGGAATCTCGAAGGATCTTGATTTCCTCTGCCTCTACCCCCTCCTCTACCTTTACCTCTTCCTCTTCCTCTACCTCCAATCCTGTCTTCTTCGCCATGGAAATTGTGTAATTCTCCTTCCACTTCTTCAACCATGATAGATTCTTCGGAGCTAGGATAATGTTCTTCTAATCTTTTTGGTTCCTCTATCAATGGTTGTTCAAAATAAGTTTCCAATTCCTCTTCTTCACTAGGAATTTCTAATTCTTCTCCCAAAATTTGTTCACCAGTGGGGGATAGAAAGATTACTCCTGTGGTTGGGGATGTAGGATTTTCTTCAATTACAGCTTTAGTAGAAGAAGTAGGTGAAGTTCTGGATTGAATTTCTGATCTTGAGACTTCAGGAAGTCTTTGTCGACCTCTAAATGGAATTCGGGTTTGAGTAGGTGGTGTGGAATCTCGAAATCGTGGTGAAGTGAGTGGATTTGTGGGAATTAAACTTCTTCCTTGTCCTACAAATCTACCCCTAGAGTCTCTATCCCTACGCATGTCATGTTTTAAATTAATGATGGTTTTTTTTTTTACTTCTAATTGTACTTCCTCGGCAACGACGCCAAAATGTTTGGTCAATTCAATGCCCTTGAATTGGCAATCATAAATTGTGAACTAGGGTGTGTAGACTGATGAATTGCAGGTGCACAATATGTGCTTATAAGTTATTCATTAGGTCGTTATCTATTTGTTAAGATCTAAAGTTAATATGGGGGCGGTGTTTGTCAATTGTATTAGTGTCGTAATTCTTAGGAATGTTGATTAAGTATCCTAGGAATTAATCTCTATCCAATTAGTTTGTAGATGATGTGAGAGTGATTTTACTTATGTTAGATTGTTTGGGATTTTTGATATTAAATCTCTATTCTGTAGCTCCTAATTCTCTAAGTGAAAAAAGAAACCTATTCTATCAGCTATGAAGGAATACTGTTGAACTCAATTGTTTTAGGAGAGGTCTTCTCGCTTGTTCAATTTCTGCTCAAACAAAGTAACCCAAGCAACATCTATATTGTGAATTGAACACACTTCAATTATGCTGGATAATAAGAAAAGGAAATAACTGTGCAGTACCAGGTATAAAGAAAATTAGATAATAGTCTAAGCTAGGTATAAAGCAAATTAAAGTTCTTATGCAGATAACAATTCACTAGCGAGATCATTATGCAGCCACAGGGGGCTTCACTCAATGAACCTTTGACATAGCACGTGCATTCAAGACATACTAAGCAATACCCTTAATTTGACTACATATTGGAAAATACCTCTAAAAATCACATTAATTAACTCCCTAACAATACAAACCCAATACACCTTCCCTATTTAAAAAACCTCTACTTCACTAGATATTATAGGTATCGATTTTTTCATTAACATTTTTTATACCCTTTTATATTTTTTCATTAACTTTGAGCTCCATTTTTTATACCTTCCAATATAAAAATCATTTACCCCCTATTATATGCTCAATATATTATGTCATTTTTTCCTCAATATAAATCCCCCAATATAAATGCACGTGGTATGGTATTAATCCCCCAGTGAAGCCCCCGTCTATGCAGCATTGTCACACAAAATAGAGCAATTGAAGAACCAAAGGAAATCAGATTGTATTTGGTTAAAAGCTGCCACTGTTTGTAGGGGCCCTCCAAATAACAGTTTAGAGCATCAAATCAACACAATGCTTACACACAAAAACCAATTCTATTCACACGAAATTCACAAACTGTTCATAAACATATCATTCGGCGCGCACCCAAATAACAGTGCGGCCATTAGCTTTATAGCAGGTCTCTTGGCATAAATGTATGAAGTTTTCAAGCCTAATATCTATAACATATCTAAACTTATATCGCTAAACAATCATTTTGTTATTTCAAAAGCAAAACGATAAGGTTTCAACTGATCTCGGGTTCTATTCTGCGTTAATCGACGGTTGACTTGGAGTTTGACCGCGATCTCTTGTGCTTCTTTTAGCAAACAATTTCAAGTGGATATGAAAGTATCCATGAGGGAGTCATCCTCTATCCATCCCCACCTTTCGCTGCTAACTTGGAACTCTAGAACCTTACGAACAATGAAGACAACTACAGAAACCTAGATTAGCTGTGGAAACAAGCTTATTCGGTAGCCAATTGCAACTTTAATAAAACAATAGGGTATACCGTTAAATATGAACAAGAAAACATACTACTGCATACCTTCATCAAAACTTGGTAGATATGGCTTTATTTAAGTGATAAATATATATGAAAAAGAGAGGATCATTACGCAAAAAGGATGTCATGGTAGGAAAATCTTCAAACTCTACAATATGCCAAGGGAATTATAACATGAATTCATTGCATATATTGCACTACCCGTTGGCCAATGTTGGGTTGTGTTATATTCTTTCCACGACTAGCCCACGTAGTTAACCATTCGTTGCGCCGATTATGTAGTGGCGGGGCGGGGGGGGGAGGGGGGAATCACATGGGATTTGAGGCGTACCCATAACCCCACTTTATGGGGTCTGGGGCAGCGCCCTAGAAAATTTTGGTTTTGGACCCTATGTTAGGTTGGGCGGACCCACCTATGGTTTTGTGCATGATTTTTGCACATGTTTTTTGGACGTGATGGTTTTTGGTCCATGGTATTGGATGCTTCGGCATGTATAAATATGTATTGTAACATTGAAAGGAACATAATGAAAAATCACGCTGATAGTACCGGTTTTGGGATCCAGGGGAAAATCTCTGTGTATAAGTGTTTTATGTGTTATGCTCTCGCATTGTTTATTTTATCTGTTTCAGAATTCGTATGCAGGTAATTTTTGTATGGGGTTAAAACCTGCATTTGGTATCAGAGGTGTTTTGGATTCAAGGGGACGCCTTTGTTGCTGAGGGGATTCACTCGAGCTTATGGTAGACCCTGTTTAGTGGGAGATCTGCGAGATCAATCCTGGTGGTGAAAGAAGATGACGAGAAGTGGAAAGATAGAGATCGAGAAATTTAATGGTCAGAGTTTTGAGTTGTGGAAACTCAAGATGGAGGATCTGTTGGTGGATAAAGATCAGTGGATCACGGTAGATCCAGGTACTAAACCAACGGGAGTGTCTGTTGAAGAATGGAAGAAGTTGGAACGGAAGGCAAAGAGCACAATACGATTGTGTGTCTCAGATTTAGTATTGCTGAATGTATCAGGGGAAGCTATGGCGAAGGCTTTGTGGGACAAGTTAGGGAATTTGTACCAATCTAAGTCTCTGGTGAATAAACTTTTCTTGCGGAAAACACTGTATAACCTGAGGATGAAAGACGGAGACTCAGTCACAGACAATCTGAACACATTTAATACTATGGTAAGTCAGTTAGCTCTGTTGATATTAAAATTTCAGATGAAGATAAGTGCATCAGTTTGTTATGTTCTCTACCAGATTCGTGGGATAGTCTGGTTATTATAATAGGTAGCAATGCAACTGCTTGCAGTTTGATGAAATAGTCTCATCCTTGCTGATGGATGAGATGAGACGTAAAAATATGGAGAGCCAGAATGGTGATGCCTTGTCTGTACGAGGACGGTCCCAAAATAGAAACAAAAATAAGTCATTGAGTGGGAGAGATAAATCTAGAGGGAGATCTAAATCTTCAGGAAAACCTGTAAAAGTGGTGTGCTGGAAATGCGGAAAGGAAAAGCACTATGTTAGTGTCAGTCTTTCTAGCTTTCCTCCAGTGATCAAATATGCTCTTACAAAGTGGTCTCAGAGTGTCAAGGTCAAATTTTGTCATTTCAAAGAGTCTTCAAGCAAAATTTGGTCACTAGGCATTAGGTCTAGGGTTTGCTTTCACTCCTTCTAAAGTTGTCCAAATGTCAGTCCATGTCATCATTCTACTAATTCTATCATCATTCATAGGATTGTCATTATCATGTCAGTGTCTAATGAGTCATTTTACACCTTGTTCATGCTTCAGTTGCGCCTAGGCAAGGTCATTTCCCTCTCTTAGGGTTTTGAAAGCTAATTTCTCTTGGATGGTCAAATCATTAGCAAAACTTGTATCCAGATGTTCATACACCTTCCCCTATCTTTCATGTACCTTATCAAACACTTCCCATCACTGAGATTCCCCAAATTCCTCATTTTTTCACAAACCCTAGTTTCTTGCTACAACCTGGCAATTTTCTAGGTTGGGCCCGTGTTTTGCCCTTTTGGACCCCTTCCCCCACTCAATCTCCACGATTCCACTTTCCCCTGCTTCCTAACATCCCTCCCTACTTCCAAAAATTTCCCCAAGAATTTAGAAGCCTCTTATCCCCTTCATTTCGCTTCATTTCGACAAAATCCCTTGTTTCACACATCGGGATAGGTTTTACTCACATGATGTTTCTGAGCAATCAAAGATGAATTTGGGAAAACTGAGAGAGGTTTTTGTCCACAACATGCCAAGGAAGAAAAACCTCCTTCACTTTTTACACAGGTGTCATGGTTTTAGAGAAATGTCAAAAATACAATCGCCAGATCCAAGGAGGTTGAGCAAAGCACTAAAACGGCGAAAGAGGCTAGATCCACTTCGAGTTTTGGCCAAGGCTTCTCTGTCTGAGCATGGTACTTGATTGGGGACCCCCAGCCCAAATTTCAACAAGTTTGGAGAAAATTTTGTCAATTGTGAAATTTTTGGTTAAAAAACAGGTTTTTTGGCTCAACGCGTAGCGCGCCGCGCGCTACCCATAAGATTGGGAGGTCCAAATCACAAATGGTTTGCATTTTTGGATTTGTCATGATGAAATACACCTGCTCAGCTACTTCCAAGGCATTTCATCAAGGTTTGGGTCCCCAAAAGGTTAAAAACATGCAAAAAATGACCTCACTGCCCCTTTTTGGACACACAGGAAGCAGTCTTGGGAGAATGCACTTTTGGAGGGGCAAATAGACACCAAATTGGAAAATTCCACTTGGGTTGGAAAGTAGACATCCAGACCTTTCCAAAGAGCGATCGTGAGCTCAATTTAGATGCCGGGAAGTGCCCCAAAAGTAGGTGTAAAGGCGCGCTACGCATCAGGATTTTTTGCAAAATTTTCATCTTCAGCTCAGGAAACGAAGCCAGTTTGACCAGTTTTGACTTGTGATGGGATTTTTCACCCTCCTTGATGTAATTAATGTAACTTTATATTTACTTGACACTTATTTACCTATTATAGATGATTCATTCATAAGATAACAAACATTTAATGAATGAATTGGTTTCCTAGCTTATAGAGGCAAGTTGTTTTGACTGCCTAGATTGTAGTGCTTTGTTTAGAATTGGTTGAAACAGCTCCTAGGATGATGAGCTCGACCCCTAGAGGCAAGGGAATGAGTTAGCTTGCCTATATTATGTATTTTCTTAGTCATTTTCATGGTTGGACTCTTGGGAATAGCTTGATACAGTATTGTACATATTTTATCTGCATTTTTGGCAAAGGATAGACCAGGGTTTTGCAACACTATTTGGGATTCATGTGGCCATATGTGTTGATGGTGTGTTTCTCTCAGTACTTGTAAGTTGTGTATGTGTACCACTTTCCTTATTTAATCTTCTGCAATTAAACAAATGAAGTGTTAAGGTAGAATCCGTAATTTTGCTATGCTCTGCCTTTAAATTTGTTTAATGTTCCATGTTTTCTTCAGTTTAAGGAGAATCCTTGAGACTTCCTTGCTCTCCTTAGCTCCTCACCTGTCATATCTATTCATGCAATCACTTTAAAGGCATCAAAACAATCGCCTATCTTGCCCCAAGTAGACCTCTGCAAAAACTGTGCCTCATCCCCGCACCCAAAATTGCCTTTTCCTTGAATTCAACAAAACTTCAAAAAATAAATTCCATAATCCTAGCCTAAAATTAGTCATCAATTCAGTCATCCCGAAGCCTCTTTGATTACCTTTTGCCAAGATTGATCAGAGAGAGCCCTCTCCTGTCCTCGTAGGGCTAGCTACGAGGCTGAGCGTGGTTTGATGTGGCCTCGAGTTTTGCCTTCCTCAGCCTGAGGCAAATTCGAACGCTAACATAGTGGCGACCATACTGGGGAAGAACAAATGGTTTGCTTTTTGATGTCATTTGTTTTATAAGCTACAGACGGAGCCTGAAGATTAGCCAGGTAGCCTTCGAAACGCTTTTGCTTTGCATTAGCGGAAGTAGATAAACGTTGCTTCAGTCAATCTCCGGTTTAGCTTGTAATCGTGACATTTAACTTGTTAATTTCCCCAGTACATGTATCAATTTCAGATCTGATTGTTGATGGTGGACAACGATCAGACACTGGCAAGGTTGAAATCATTCACCTGGCGACTCCTTTCATGAAGAATCCAGCAACCTGTGCTTCATGGTGACTTCACTGCAGAGAGATCAGTAGCTGTGAGATTTTCAAGATGGACCGAATCACAAGAAGATATGCTCCCATGAGCCGAGATCACATTCCAGGTTTTCCAAATAAGATGCCCAAGGTAGATTGGTCAAGGAATCTGCCTACATTTAATGATGATGGTAAGAAGGATGCTGCTTTACATCTAGTTAGATTTCATATGCATATTCGCAAGTTGAAGGTGGATTTTCCTGAAGATTGCTTGATGAAGATATTCCTGGCCACTCTGGAAGGTGAAGCCCAATCCTGGTATAAAAATTTGCCGCTGGCCTGTATTTACTGTTTAAAGGATTTTCATGCCTTGTTCATTGAAAGATATCAAGCATCTTATCCATCATTAAATTTAGTTCATGACTGTTGCAAACATGCTTCTACTTTTATTGAAAGCCTTGAGAAATATTATGAAGATGATAATTTTATGGATGATGAGATCATGGAGGCTCTGTATGAGAATCCATTTTAGCAGCATAAAGAAAACTTAGAGGATACTTGTCCAGATGATCAGGACATTTTGCAGCAGAATCAAGATCAGCAGGCTGAAGATGGTCATATGGTGGAAGATGATGAAAGAGAGGGTTCTATTTCAGATATGCCCACAGAAGAAGACATCGTGCAGGGTAGTCAAGATTCAATTTCAGAATGTGATACAGTCAAGTCAGCTATTTCAGATCAACATTCAGATCATGATGACCAAGAATACCTTGTGCTAAATCCCATCAAAGAGAGCTCTGCTGTTGAGATCATAGACAAAGTTTTGGATTCAGATGTTCATAAAAAACAGAATGAGATCTTTGTGCAAGTAAGTGATAAATATCCTTTCAATAACTCAATAATAAATGATAGTTTGAATGCCCTGTCATATGAAGATAATTACTGTTTAAGCAGAAGAAAACAAAAAGCATTGTCTCCTTTGTCTGAAGATGAGATAGATCTACTTTTGAGAGGTCTTGTTACAGCCCAAGCTACAACAGATTTGCAGTGCACACATAGTCAGGAAAGTGTTGGTGAAACTTCTTCCTCTTTTGAAAAAGATGACTGTCTTATAATCAGTTTTGTAGACCAACAAAAAGATAATTTTTTCTTTCACAAAGATGATAAGGCTGTCATGTTTGATAATCTCGAAGATTGTTTTTTGTTTAAGAATGACCTACAGCACATTCACACCACAGAAGATCAAAACATTCAGGATTTCCATTCAGATTCCTCTTCATATGTTTCATGTGCTGAAATGTTTTTCCAAGAAGAGATCTGCTCATCCATTTGTTCAGAGTTTTTTGAAGCCTATGAGCATACTTTTACTGAAGCACATGATGAAGGCAGATCATAATTTGAAACAAAGGACACCTTGTTCTTTCAGCAGGAGGTGGCAGTGGCAAATCTTCATGTTTTTCACGATCCTCTAGCAAGTTTGTTGCAGCCAGCAGTGAAAATGTTTATTACAGTGTTTTGTTGCAGCCATGGTCAACTATGTTTTTGGATGCCCAGTGCTAGGTTTGTACTGTTGACCAAAAGTTCTGATAGGAAGAATCACTCAAGAAGCCATCTTCTTGATTGGTTGCATTGGCATTTTGATATAGTTTGAGGATATATTGTCTTGTAAGAAACACAGGTGGCCATGTACTGCCACCAAGCTTTTGTTTTAAGTTTCAGGTCTTAGTATTTATGAGTACAGTTCGTCGAGTCAGTTGATTAGTCCTTTCAGTTTTAAAATTGAGTCATCAGTTTTCAGTCACGCATTTTAGTTTGAGTTTTTGACTCCATTGCCCAATGGACGAAGGCACTGTCTGCTCTCCTAAAGATCTGCCGTTCTTGGCACCTCCAAGGAGCTACCATCCCCATTGGAGCCAATGTTAGTGTCAGTCTTTCCAGCCTTCCTCCAGTGATCAAATATTCTCTTACAAAGTGGTCTCAGAGTGTCAAGGTCAAATTTTTTCATTTCAAAGAGTCTTCAAGCAAAATTTGGTCACTAGGCATTAGGTCTAGGGTTTTCACTCCTTCTAAAGTTGTCCAAATGTCGGTCCATGTCATCATTCTGCTGAGTCTATCATCATTCATAGGGTTGTCATTATCATGTCAGTGTCTAATGAGTCATTTTACACCTTGTTCATGCTTCAGTTGCGCCTAGGCAAGGTCATTTCCCTCTCCTAGGGTTTTGAAAGCTAATTTCTCTTGGATGGTCAAATCATTAGCAAAACTTGTATCCAGATGTTCATACACCTTCCCCTATCTTTCATGTACCTTATCAAACACTTCCCATCACTGAGATTCCCCAAATTCCTCATTTTTTCACAAACCCTAGTTTCTTGCTACAACCTGGCAATTTTCTAGGTTGGGCCTGTGTTTTGCCCTTTTGGACCCCTTCCCCTCACTCGATCTCCACGATTCCACTTTCCCCTGCTTCCTAACATCCCTCCCTACGTCCAAAAATTTCCCCAAGAATTTAGAAGCCTCTTATCCCCTTCATTTCGCTTCATTTCGACAAAATCCCTTGTTTCACACATCGGGATAGGTTTTACTCACATGATGTTTATGAGCAATCAAAGATGAATTTGGGAAAACTGAGAGAGGTTTTTGTCCACAACATGCCAAGGAAGAAAAACCTCCTTCACTTTTTACACAAGTGTCATGGTTTTAGAGAAATGTCAAAAATACAATCGTCAGATCCAAGGAGGTTGAGCAAAGCACTAAAACGGCGAAAGAGGCTAGATCCACTTCGAGTTTTGGCCAAGGCTTCTCTGGCGAAGCATGGTACTTGATTGGGGACCCCCAGCCCAAATTTCAACAAGTTTGGAGAAAATTTTGTCAATTGTGAAATTTTTGGTTAAAAAACATGTTTTTTGGGCTCAACACGTAGCGCGCCGCGCGCTACCCATAAGATTGGGAGGTCCAAATCACAAATGGTTTGCATTTTTGGATTTGTCATAACGAAATACACCTGCTCAGCTACTTCCAAGGCATTTCATCAAGGTTTGGGTCCCCAAAAGGTTAAAAAACATGCAAAAAATGACCTCACTGCCCCTTTTTGGACACACAGGAAGAAGTCTTGGTAGAATGCACTTTTGGAGGGGTAAATGAACACCAAATTGGAAAATTCCACTTGGGTTGGAAAGTAGACATCCAGTCCTTTCCAACGAGCTATTGTGAGCTCAATTTGGATGCCAGGAAGTTCCCCAAAAGCAGGTGGAAATGCGCGCTACGCATAGGGCTCAGGCGCGCTACGCATCATGATTTTTTGCAAAATTTTCACCTTCAGCTCAGGAAACGAAGCCAGTTTGACCAGTTTTGACTTGTGATGGGATTTTTCACCCTCCTTGATGTAATTAATGTAACTTTATGTTGACTTGACACTTATTTACCTATTCTAGATGGTTCATTCATAAAATAGCAAACATTTAATGAATGAATTGGTTTCCTAGCTTATAGAGGCAAGTTGTTTTGACTGCCTAGATTGTAGTGCTTTGTTTAGAATTGGTTGAAACAGCTCCCAGGATGATGAGCTCGACCCCTAGAGGCAAGGGAATGAGTTAGCTTACCTATATTATGTATTTTCTTAGTCATTTTCATGGTTGGACTCTTGGGAATAGCTTGATACACTATTGTACATATTTTATCTGCATTTTTGGCAAAGCATAGACCAAGGTTTTGCACCACTATTTGGGATTCATGTGGCCATATGTGTTGATGGTGTGTTTCTCTCAGTACTTGTAAGTTGTGTATGTGTACCACTTTCTTTATTTAATCTTCTGCAATTAAACAAATGAAGTGTTAAGGTAGAATCCGTAATTTTGCTATGCTCTGCCTTTAAATTTGTTTAATGTTCCATGTTTTCTTCAGTTTAAGGAGAATCCTTGAGACTTCCTTGCTCTCCTTAGCTCCTCACCTGTCAGATCTATTCATTCAATCACTTTAAAGGCATCAAAACAATCACCTATCTTGCCCCAAGTAGACCTTTGCAAAATCTGTGCCTCATCCCGGCACCCAAAATTGCCTTTCCCTTGAATTCAACAAAACTTCAAAAAATAAATTCCATAATCCTAGTACTTCATACCTAGCCTAAAATTAGTCATCAATTTAGTCATCTTGAAGCCTCTTTGATTACCTTTTGCCGAGATTGATCGGAGAGTGTTAGGATATTCCGACACATAGGAAATAGTTAAGTTCAACTTGGTCTAGTATAGAGTTAGGTATAGAGTTAGGTAAAGTGTGTTTCTTTACCGTTGTACATTTTGTAACTTACAATCCGACGGTCACGATATGTAGTGATCCGACGGTTCATTCTATCCTCGGTATTACCGACACTTGATCCGTGGCTTGACACCCGATTGGTCCATGAGTTCTATTTAAAGTGCATGGAGGGTCATTGTTCGGGCAATCCGTGCATGAGAGAAGCTTATGTAAATTTTCATTCTTTGATTAATAAATTGCCTGTAGTACCCACGTTGGGACAAGCCGTGGACTGTTTCCCTCTTTGAGGGTTTTAACCACGTCAAAAATACTGGTGTATTGATCTGTGATTTGGTTGTGAGCGGTGTCCTTTTGGTATTCTTTCTGAGGAACTTACCCTGTAAATTCCTACATGGTATCGGAGCTATTTGAGGGCCGCGTCTGTTGGTGATCCAAATCTGAAACTGGTAGAACTGCATGCGGCTGTCGTTTCCTAGATCTGCTGTTTCTGACTGCTTTCGGGCCGAGAGGACTGCTCTGTTGCGTTCGGAGCATCTGTTCCAGTGAGGATCCCCTTTCGTTTCACGCGAAAAGGTTTCCGGTAGCCCTAGCTGCGTCATTTTTCAGATCGGGAGGTATACAGTGTTTTTTGCAGTTTACTGTTATTTTCTCTCTGCTTATTTCGGTTTCGGTTTATTTAGCCTTTTTTTTTAACCAGATCTATACCTTTCATTTCTGCGTATGCTCTTTGCCCTGCGACTCTGTGCGATCTGGGCAAATCAGAAACAGAAAGGAAGGATTTTTCTCATGCGTATGCTCTTTTCCCTGCACCTTAGTGTGATCTCGGAAAATCAGAAACATTGAGAAAAATATTTAGTTTTTCGGCTAAAGCTAACTTTGAGATTTTTTTTAAAAATTTCTAGTTTTTTGGCTAAAGCTAACTTCGAGCTGCAAGGTTCGTTTTTCTTTGCATATTCGTGTTGGGTTTTGTGTTTTGTGTTTTGTAGGGAAAAAGAGCTTTCTCAAGGAAAGCACGCAAACCAAGGCCCCCCCCCCCTCTCTCTCTCTCTCAAATTTTTTGTATAGATCAATTGGTTCAAAGCTATTTTAAGAGAGTAGAGGTCTTGGGTTCAAGTCTCCATTTTGTAGGGGCGGATTTTTTCATTCCCGCACATTCGCGCACTTTGCCGGCAACGTCAACAATTTTTTTTTTCAAAAAGCCATAACTTCTTTATCCGGAAGCCTTTTTCAGAGCCGTTTTTTTAAAACCGCCTATTTTTTCGAGATCTATCCATTGGAACACTTACTTTCAGCATCTTCAGCTTCAGTTTTTAAAAAAAATGGAAAGTCCATGCCAAGTCATTCTTGACAGCACTAACTACTTCCAATGGGTAGCCTACATGGAAGATTTACTTAGAAGTAAAGGTCTCTTCAGAATAGCCACAGACCAAGAGAAGAAACCAAAAGATGAAGACAAGGCTGCAAAATGGGAAAATAGACAAGATCAAGCACGTGGTTTGATAGGGATGTCTATTTCTCCTGATCTTACATTCCACATTGCAGAACTTGAGACTCCTCATGAAGCATTAGAAAAACTCGCTAAAGTTTTTGGGATTAAAAATGAAATTAGAGCCCATCAACTTGAAAATGAGTTGCTTACTTTGGATCTTAATAATTTTTCTTGCATTGAAGATTTCTTGTCCAAATTCAAGACCCTTAGATATCTCTTGGAAGGTGTTAAAGTTAAGAAAGAAGATGGTAACCTTATTTATTCCATCCTTACTAAGTTGGGACCAACCTACTCTGTATTTGTTTCCACTTTCCATTCTACAAGGGAAGCTTTCATTTGTCAAGGAAAAGACTACAAAGCCCCTTCCTTTGACTCCTTTTGTGATTCCTTAATAAGAGAACAAGAAAAACTCTTACACCTTGGTCTTCTTAATCTTGGAAACTCTTCCACAAAAGCGTTAGCCGCCCAGCAACAACCAAATTCAAAGAATCCTAAGAAGTCATATCCTCAAAAGAATGGTCCTAAACCAACTCAGCCTCAAAATGAAAGATCATTTCAGCAAAATGATAAGACCAATAAAAACAAATGGAAGAAGACTGATAGACATTGTAACTTTTGTAATCGAGATGGCCACTTAGAATCTAAATGCTTTAAGAAGATGGAAGCCTTGGAAGCCGCAATGAAGAAACATAACATCCATGTGGAGCCTACTTCAACTTCAACTTCCGGAATGGCACTTTCTGCATGTCGTTGTCAATCATTTCAGTCTGGTTATGCATTAAATGTATCTTCTTCTTCTTCTCATTCTCATGAGTGGCTCATTGATTCTGGATCCTCTTATCACATGGCCAAAAACCAAGCCATGTTTTCTTCTTTAAATGATTGTAACACCAAAAATATATATGTTGGTGATGATAGATCTCTTAATGTTGTAGGGACTGGAACTGTTCATCTAGACAATGGTCAGTTTAATGATGTATTATGTGTTCCAACCTTATCCTGCAACCTTCTATCTGTCTATCAGATAACTCATTCAGGTGAAGGTAAAATTGTTGAATTTTCACCTCATGATGTTGTAATCAAGGATCTAAAAGATCCTAAACAGATTCTAGCTACTGGTCTTGCTGATGATTCCACAAGGTTGTATAAGTTTCACAACTTTGGGTCATCAAATCTTCCCTCAGTATTTGTTGCTCATAATGATGAAGTGAGCAAACTTTGGCATGAGCGATTTGGTCACTTAAACTATCGCTCCCTTCAGCATCTATGTAAAGAAAATATGGTGACAGGTCTTCCTATGGTATCTTGCAGAGATGGTGTTTGTTCCGGATGTGTACTCGGAAAACATCAACGGGACAGTTTTGACAAACGTGCCTCTTGGCACGCCTCAGCCCCTTTACAGCTTGTGCACAGTGATTTATGTGGTCCTCTTCCTGTTGCTTCATTCTCTGGCTGCAAGTACTTCTTAACTTTCATTGATGATTTCTCCAGACGCACTTGGGTATACTTCTTAAAACTCAAGAGAGAAGTATTTAACACATTTTTGGCCTTCAAAGCCTTTGTTGAAAAACAATCTGGACATCAAATTCTTAAGCTAAGAACTGATAATGGTGGAGAATATGTTAAAAACACATTCATCAACTTTTGCACCGAAAATGGAATTCAAATGCAACATACTGTTCCATACACTCCACAACAAAATGGTGTAGCTGAAAGGAAAAATCACACCTTAAAGGAAATGGCTAATTGTATGCTGCAATCTAAAGGACTCAGTCTTAGTTTTTGGGCCGAAGCAACTAATTGTGCAAATTATATGATCAATCGCACTCCTACTAAGGTTCTAGAGAATATCACTCCAGAAGAAGCTTGGAGTTCCATTAAACCAGATGTAAGTCACTTTCGTGTGTTTGGAAGTGAAGCATGGGCCCATATTCCAGATGAAAAGCATAAAGCTTTAGAACCTAAGAGTGAGAAATGTACTTTTGTTGGATATTCTGAAGATGTAAAAGGTTATAGACTTATTCCATTTAAGTCCAAAAATGCTATCATTAGAAGAGATGTAAAATTTGATGAAAATAAATCGGCCTGCGAGCCTAGTCCGGCGGATGTGCCACCTCTTCCTATCTCTTCTACTTTTGAAAACATTTCTTCTTCAGATGATGAAAGCGAGGATGATAATCCTCCCCCACCTTCTCAGGATCCTCAACTTCCAAGATGGGTCCGTGCTACTCTGAATGCAACAGGTGATCTTGCCGGTGATCCTACAGATTAGCGACGTACACGTTCTCAGTTTGAAAGAGCCTCTTCTTTACTGGCTCAAGCTCCAGTAAATCATGATCCTGACACTTTTGCAGAAGCTTCAGGCCATCCACATTGGGAAGCAGCTATGAATGAAGAATATCATTCATTGATGACAAATGATACATGGGATCTTGTTCCTCTACCAAAGGGACGCAAACTTGTTAGATGTAAATGGGTTTACAGAACCAAGTATGGACCAGATGGGAAAGTTGATAAACATAAAGCTCGTCTCGTTGCTAAGGGCTTTTCACAGGTTGAAGGCATTGACTACACTGAAACCTTCTCCCCTGTTGCCAAAATGAACTCTATCCGCCTTGTTCTTTCCCTTGCTGCCTCTTTAAAATGGGAAGTCCATCAGATGGATGTTAAATCTGCCTTCTTGCATGGGGACTTGCAGGAAGAAATCTATATGGAACAACCCATTGGCTTCATACAAACAGACTCCAGTCTTGTTTGTCGACTTAAGAAATCCCTTTATGGCCTCAAGCAAGCTCCTCGGGCTTGGTATGCCAAAATGGATAGCTTTCTTTTAGAATCTGGCTTTTCTAGGTGTCATTCTGACAATACTGTCTACACCAAGAAAGTGGGCAACTCTCTTATCATCCTTGTTCTTTATGTTGATGATCTTATTCTTACTAGTAGTGATCCCAACCTTATAAACCATGTGAAGTCCAGCCTTAAAAAGAAATTTGAAATGACAGACTTAGGACACTTACACTATTTTCTCGGTCTTCAAGTCTTGCAATCCAAGGAGGGTATTTTCCTTTCCCAGTCCAAGTATGCTTGTGATATTCTTCGTCATTTTCACATGGAAGACTGTAAGCCAGCCCCTTCTCCCTTTCAGTCTGGAGTCAAACTTTCAGTCTCTTGTACTTCTCCTGAAGTTGATGCTACCTTATACCGTCAACTTGTAGGAAAACTCTTGTATTTAACCCATACTCGTCCTGATCTTTCCTTTGCTGTTGGCCTTGTTGCTCGTTTTATGCAAAACCCCCGTGAAAGTCATTAGAAAGCAGCTAAAAGAATACTTCGTTATGTTCGAGGTACAGTACAGTTTGGGATTCATTACAGTGCCAAAACAGCTCCTCTATTAGTTGGTTTCACTGATTCTGATTGGGCTAGTGACCCTGATGATCGGAAGTCTACTGCCGGTTATGTCTTCACTCTTGGTTCAGGACCTATTACATGGGCTTGTAAGAAACAGGCTGCCATTTCTCTTTCGTCAGCAGAAGCAGAGTATCGTGGTGCCGTGGAAGCTAGTAAGGAAGCCTTGTGGCTTCGTCAGATCCTATCAGAGTTTGGCTTTGAGCAGCGGCATCCAACCACACTTTGGTGTGATAATCAAAGTGCCATTCAGCTATGCAAAGATCCAGTCCAGCATCAGCGCAACAAACACATTGAACTACACATGCACTTCATCAGAAAGCTCATTCATGACCATGTTCTTGAAGTGCAATATTGTTCAACAGATGATCAGGTTGCAGACATCTTCACAAAGGCTCTCACAGAGGCGAAGTTCACTAAACTTCGATATATGCTTGGAGTTCAGGAAGTTGTCACTAAGGGGGGATAGGCTCTAGTGCCTCCTTCCTTCTCCTATTGTGTCATATTTGTAAATCCTTCAATCCTATCCCAAGTTGTTCTTAAGGGGGGATGTTAGGATATTCCGACACATAGGAAATAGTTAAGTTCAACTTGGTCTAGTATAGAGTTAGGTATAGAGTTAGGTAAAGTGTGTTTCTTTACCGTTGTACATCTTGTAACTTACAATCCGACGGTCACGATATGTAGTGATCCGACGGTTCATTCTCTCCTCGGTATTACCGACACTTGATCCGTGGCTTGACACCCGATTGGTCCATGAGTTCTATTTAAAGCGCATGGAGGGTCATTGTTCGGGCAATCCATGAATGAGAGAAGCTTATGTAAATTTTCATTCTTTGATTAATAAATTGCCTGTAGTACCCACGTTGGGACAGGCCGTGGACTGTTTCCCTCTTTGAGGGTTTTAACCACGTCAAAAATACTGGTGTATTGATCTGTGATATGGTTGTGAGCGGTGTCATTTTGGTATTCTTTCTGAGGAACTTACCCTGTAAATTCTTACAGAGAGAGCCCTCTCTTGTCCTCGTAGGGCTAGCTACGAGGTTGAGCGTGGTTTGATGTGGCCTTGAGTTTTGCCTTCCTCAGCCTGAGGCAAATTCAAATGCTAACACACTACAAAAGGGACTGTAAATCTAAAGCTCCAGATAAAGGAAAGGGATCTGATGATGCTCCTTCTGCAGAGGTGAAAACCACCTCAGATGAAGGTGGGGATGTGTACTTGGCTTCTTCAAGTACACATGTAAATCATGAGGCATGGTTGATTGACTCAGGTGCATCCTTTCACTTCACTCCCCATAGAGGGTGGTTCTGCGGGTATGAGAAATATGATGGCGGTGATGTCTACTTGGGGGATGATAGGAATGATAGAATCGTTGGTCGGGAAAAGTAAAATTGAAGTTGCAAGGTGGAAGGGTTAGAACACTTCCGAGGCTTCTGCATATTCTTGCATTGGCCAGAAATCTGATTTTTGTAAGCAAGTTGGACGATGCAGGTGTAAAAGCAATGTTCGAGAAGGATACGTGCAAGATGGTTTGGGGAGCACTGGTATTGATGCGAGGAGTTCGGATTGGAACTCTATACAAGCTGCAAGGTAGCACGGTTATTGATGGGTGCCACAGTTCTGTGGTTCCTGAAAGTGGAGAAAAAAATCTAGTGGTCTCTGAAAAGAAGACCATGCTGTGGCATCAAAGGCTTGGACATATTGAAGAAAAGGGCTTTCAAATACTTCATGGTAAACGTATGGTAGAAGGTATGAGTAATAACTCTCTGGATTTTGATTTCTGTGAAAATTGTGTATATGGGAAGCAGAATCAGGCGAGTTTCCCCTCTCGTGGTAAGAGGGCGAAACAGATATTAGAGCTTGTGCACAGTGATGTGTTTGGACCTATGAAGGTTCCATCATTGGGTAAGTCTGTGTACTATGTATCATTTATAGATGACTTCTCAAGGAATACATGGATATATTTCCTTAAGAAGAAATATGAATTCTTTGACAGGTTTAAAAAATTTAAGGCTCTAGTGGAAAACCAGACAGAGAAGAAGATAAAGGTGCTGAGGGCAGATAATGGTGGAGAGTTTTGCAGTAATGAATTTGAAGAATTCTAAAAGAAGTGTGGTATAGCATGGCAGAAGACTACTCCATATACACCTCAGAAAAATGGAGTTGCAAAAAGAATGAACAAGACGCTGATGGAAAGGGCAAGAAGCATGCTCAGTGGTGCCGGTTTAGCGCAGGAATTTTGGGCAGAGGCGGTGGAGACAACATGTAACCTGGGCAACAGATCACCTTCATCAGCGTTGGAGGATAAGACTCCTCAAGAGGTATGGGTTGGTAAGAAACCCTCTCTTTCACATCTAAGGGTATTTAGATGTGATGCATATGTACATGTTCCAAAGGAGAAACGAACCAAGTTGGATAGTAAATCTGAAAAGTGCATCTTTATTGGGTATAAGGATGGTTTAAAGGTTTATAAGCTTTGGAACCCAGTAACAAGTAAGGTTGTGTATAGCTGAGATGTGGTTTTCAGAGAGGTGAAAGATGTTATTAAACATGAAGTTCAACCAAAGGAACCTGAGAAGATAGAGTTTGAGCTAACAGAGGAAGAATCAGACTCTACAGTAGACGAGGAATCAGAATATGAAGAGCCACAAACTCCGAGTGTGAGAAGATCAGTTTGAAAAAGAAGGCAACCAGAAAGGTATAGTCCCTCTGCTTTCTATTCAAATTTTGCTTGATCTATTACTGATGATGATCCCAGAACTGTGAAGGAAGCAGTAGATTCAGACGATGGAAAACTCTAGAAAGAGGCCATGGTTGATGAAATGGCATCTTTGCACAAAAATGAGGCTTGGGATCTGGGGGAGTTGCCAGCTGGAAGGAAACCCATTGGCAGCAAATGGATGTTCAAGAAGAAGACAAATGCAGAAGGAAAGGTGGAGAAATACAAAGCTCGGCTGGTAGCAATAGGTTATTCCGAGGTGCCGGGAATTGATTTTGGTGATATTTTTTCTCCTATTGCCAAGGTAACCTTTATTAGATTACTTTTATCTGTTGTTGCTGCTTTTGATTTTGAGATAGAACAGGTGGATGTGAAGACAACGTTTCTTCACAGGGATCTGGAAGAGGAGATCTACATGAAGGTTTTGTGGTGAAAGGTAAGAAAGAAATGGTATGCAAGTTAAAGAAGTCTTTGTATGGGTTAAAACAGTCACCAAGGATGTGGTATCAGAAACTTTATACATTTATACATGGACTTGGCTTCACCAGAAGTAAAGCATATCACTGTGTGTATTTTAAATTAATTGGTGACTGTGTTATTTATGTGGTCTTGTATGTTGATGATATGTTGCTGGTTGGAAATGAAAAAGAAATTATCCAGGATTTGAAGACCCAATTGTCCTCCAAATTCAACATGAAATTAAAAGAGATCGGGCAAAGAGGAAGCTCTAGTTAAACTAGAGGAAGTATGTCGAGACAATACTGCAGAGGTTTAATATGCAGGATAGTAAACCGGTGAAAGTTGTTATTCCTGTAGGTGTGAAGTTATCTACTTAACAGTGTCCCAAGACATAAGAAGAGGAAGAGGACATGTCCCATGTTCGATATGAAAGTGCAGTCGATAGCTTGATGTATGCAATGGTCTGTACTAGACCAGACATTGCACATGCAGCGGGAGTATTGAGCAAGTTTATGTCAAAACCAGGGAAGGAGCATTGGACATCAATGAAGCGGGTTTTCAAGTATTTGCGTGGCATTAGTGATTATGGTTTGTGCTACCAAAGAAGACTAGGATTGGACATAATGTTGGATATTTGTGGCTTTGTTGATGCAGACTGGGAAGGAGATCTGGATCAGAGAAGATCTACAAGTGGGTATGTGTTTAATCTATTTGGAGGTGCAGTTAGTTGGATGAATAAGAAACAATCTGTAGTGGCACTATCAACTACAGAGGTAGAATACATGGCAGCCACTCATGCAAGCAAGGAATCAGTTTGGTTGCAGAGATTGTGTTCAAGTATGGGGTTAGTACAAGGAGCTATAAGGATAGACTGTGACAGTCAAAGTGCAATTTTCTTGGCAAAGAACCCCGCATATCATTCAAAGACAAAACACATTAATGTTCAATATCACTTTGTGAGGGATATGATAGAAGACAAAAAGGTGTTGCTGGTAAAGGTGGAAACTTTGAAGAATATTGCAAATGCATTGACAAAATCTGTGAGCTCTGAGAAGTTCTCTTGGTGTAGAGAGACAATGGGCATTTCAAGGCTTGAAAAATGACTAAGCTCTCTTGTGGCCCCTTGTGGAAAGAAAACAACAAGTGGGAGAATGTTGGGTTATGTTATATTCTTTCCACGACTAGCCCATGTAGCTACCCAGGGGGTTAGAAGGGGGCGGAGCCCCCCCTTTGTTGCGCCGATTGTGTAGTGGGGGGGGATCACATGGGGTTTGAGGCGTACTCGTAACCCCGCTTTATGGGGTCTGGGGCAGCGCCCCAGAAAATTTTGGTTTTAGACCCTATGTTAGGTTGGGCGGACCCACCTATGGTTTTGTGAATGATTTTCGCACATGTTTTTTGGACACGATGGTTTTTGGTCCATGGTATTGGATGCTTCGGCATGTATAAATATGTATTGTAACATTGAAAGTAACATAATGAAAAATCAAGCTAGTAGTCTCGGTTTTGGGATCTAGGGTAAAATCTCTATGTATATGTGTTTTATGTGTTATGCTCTTGCATTGTTTATTTTATGTGTTTTAGAATTTGTATGCAGGCAATTTCTGTACGGGGTTTAAACCTACATTTGGAATCAGAGGTGTTTTGGCTTCAAAGGGATGTCTTTATTGTTGAGGGGTTTCGCTCGGCCCTGTGGTAGACCCTGTTCAGTGGGGGATCTGCGAGATCGATTCTGCTGGTTAAAGAAGATGGCGAGCAGTGGAAAGATAGAGATCGATAAATTTAATGGTCATAGTTTTGAGTTGTGGAAACTCAAGATGGAGAATATGTTGGTGGATAAAGATTAGTGGATCGCGGTAGATCCGGGTACTAAACCAACGGGACTGTCCGTTGAAGAATGGAAGAAGTTGGATCGGAAGGCAAAGAGCACAATACGATTGTGTGTCTCAGATTCAGTATTGCTGAATGTATCAGGGGAAGCTACGATGAAGGATTTGTGGGACAAGTTAAGGACTTTGTACCAATCTAAGTCTCTGGTGAATAAATTGTTCCTACAGAAAAAGCTATATAACCTGAGGATGAAAGATGGAGACTCAGTGACAGAGCATCTGAATGCATTTAGTTGATATTAAAATTTCAGATGAAGATAAGTGCATCAGTTTGTTGTGTTCTCTACCAGATTCGTTATTGCAATAGGTAGCAATGCAACTGCCTTGCAGTTTGATGAAATGGTCTCATCCTTGCTGACGGAGGAGATGAGACAGAAAAATATGGAGAGCCAGAATGGTGATGCCTTGTCTTTACGAGGATGGTCCCAGAATAGAAACAAAAATAAGTCATCCAGTGGGAGAGCTAAATCTAGAGGGAGATCTAAATCTTTAGGAAAACCTGTAAAAGTGGTGTGCTGGAAATGCAGAAAGAAAGGGCACTACAAAAGGGACTGTAAATCTAAAGCTCCTGATAAAGGAAAGGGATCTGATGATTCTCCTTCTGCAGAGGCGAAAACCACCTCAGATGAAGGTGGGGATGTGTAATTGGCTTCTTCAAGTACACATGTAGATCATGAGGCATGGTTGATTGACTCAGGTGCATCCTTTCACTTCACTCCCCATAGAGAGAGGTTCTACGAGTATGAGAAATATGATGGCGGTGATGTCTTCTTGGAGGATGATAGGAAGGCTAGAATGGTTGGTCGCGGAAAAGTAAAATTGAAGTTGCAAGGTGGAAGGGTTAAAACACTTCCGGGTGTTCTGCATATTCCTGCATTGGCCAAAAATCTAATTTCTGTAAGCAAGTTGGATGATGCAGATGTAAAAACAATGTTCGAGAAGGATACGTGCAAGATGGTTCAGGGAGCGCTGGTATTGATGCGGGGAGTTCAGATTGGAACTTTGTACAAGCTACAAGGTAGCACGGTTGTTGATGGGTGCAACAGTTCTGTGGTTCTTGAAAGTGGAGCAGAAAATCTAGTGGTCTCTAAAGAGAAGACCATGCTGTGGCATCAAAGGCTTGGACATATTGAAGAGAAGGGTCTTCGAATACTTCATGGTAAAGGTATGGTAGAAGGTATGAGTAATAACTCTCTGGATTTTGATTTTTGTGAAAATTGTGTATATGGGAAGCATAATCGGGTGAGTTTCCCCGCTAGTGGTAAGAGGGCAAAATAGATATTAGAGCTTGTGCACAGTGATGTGTTTGGACCTATGAAGGTTCCATCACTGGGTAAGTCTATGTACTATGTATCATTTATAGACAACTTCTCAAGGAATATATGGATATATTTCCTTAAGAAGAAAATCTGAAGTCTTTGACAGGTTTAAAGAATTTAAGGCTTTGGTAGAAAACTAGATAGAGAAGAAGATAAAAGTGTTGAGGACAGGTAATGGTGGAGAGTTTTGCAGTAACGAATTTGAAGAATTCTGCAAGAAGTGTGGTATAGCATGGCAGAAAGCTACTCCATATACACCTCAGTAAAATGGAGTTGCAGAAAGAATGAACAAGACACTGATGGAAAGGGCAAGAAGCATGCTCAATGGTGCTGGGTTAGGACAAGAATTCTGGGCAGAGGCAGTAGAGACAACATGTTACCTGGTCAACAAATCGCCTTCATCAGCGTTGGAGGATAAGACTCCTCAAGAGGTATGGATTGGTAAGAAACCCTCTCTTTCACATCTGAGGGTATTTGGATGTGATGCATATGTACATGTTCCAAAGGAAAAACGAACCAAGTTGGATAGTAAATCTGAAAAGTGCATCTTTATTGGGTGTAAGGATGGTTTAAAGGTTTATAACCTTTGGAACCCAGTAACAAGTAAGGTTGTGTATAGCCGAGATGTGGTGTTCAGAGAGGTGAAAGATGTTATTAAACATGAAGTTCAACCAAAGGAACCTGAGAAGATAGAGTTTGAGCTAAAGGAGGAAGAATTAGACTCTATAGTAGAGGAGGAATCAGAATATGAAGAGCCACAAACTCCGAGAGAAAATGGGTGTTCAAGAAAATGACAAATGCAGAAGGAAAGGTGGAGAAATACAAAGCTCGGCAGGTAGAAAAAAGTTATTCCCAGGTACCAGGAATTGATTTTGGTGATATTTTTTTTCCTGTTGCCAAAGTAACCTCTATTAGATTACTTTTATCTGTTGTTGCTGCTTTTGATTTTGAAGTAGAACAGAGGGATGTGAAGACATCGTTTCTTCACGAGGATTTGGAAGAGGAGATCTACATGAAGTAACCTGAAGGTTTTGCGGTGAAGAGTAAGAAAGAACTGGTATGCAAGTTAAAGAAGTCTCTGTATGGATTAAAACAGTGACCAAGGATGTGGTATCAGAAATTTGATACATTTATACATGGACTTGGCTTCACCAGAAGCAAAGCATATCGCTGTGTCTATTTTAAATTAATTGGTGACCATGTTATTTATGTGGTCTTGTATGTGGATGATATGTTGCTGGTTGGAAATGACAAAGAAATTATCCAGGATTTGAAGACCTAATTGTCCTCCAAATTCGACATGAAATATCTTGGTGCTGCAAACTATATTTTGGGCATGGAAATTAAAAGAAATCGGGCAAAGAGGAAGCTCTAGTTAAACGAGAGGAAGTATGTCGAGACAATACTGCAAATGTTTAATATGCAGAATAGTAAACCGATGAAGGTTGCTATTCCTATAGGTGTGAAGTTATCTGCTGAACAGTGTCCCAAGACACAAGAAGAGGAAGAGGACATGTCCCATGTTCCATATGCAAGGGAAGTCGGTAGCTTGATGTATGCAATGGTCTGTACTAGACGAGACATTGCACATGCAGCGGGAGTATTGAGCAGGTTTATTTCAAAACCAGGGAAGGAGCACTGGACATCAGTGAAGCGGGTTTTCAAGTATTTGAATGGCACTAGTGATTAGGGTTTGTGCTACCAAGGAAGACTAGGATTGGACATAATGTTGGATATTCGTGGCCTTTTTCATGCAGACTGGGCAAGAGATCTGGATCAGAGAAGATCTACAAGTGGGTATGTGTTTAACCTATTTGGAGGTGCAGTTAGTTGGATGAGTAAGAAACAATCTGTAGTGGCACTACCAACTACAGAGGCAGAATACATGGCAGCCACTCATGCGAGCAAGGAATCAGTTTGGTTGCAGAGATTATGTTCAAGTATGGGGTTAGTACAAGGAGCTATAAGGATAGACTGTGACAACCAAAGTGCAATTTTCTTGGCAAAGAACCCCGCATATCATTCAAAGATAAAGCACATTGATGTTCAATATCACTTTGTGAGGGATATGATAGAAGACAAAAAGGTGTTGCTGGTAAAAGTGGAAACTTTGAAGAATATTGCAGATGCATTGACAAAATCTGTGAGTTCTAAGAAGTTCTCTTGGTGTAGAGAGACAATGGGCGTTTCAAGGCTTGAAAAATGACTAAGCTCTCTTGTGGCCCCTTGTGGAAAGAAAACAACAAGTGGGAGAATGTTGGGTTGTGTTATATTCTTTCCACGACTAGCCCACGTAGTTAACCGGGGGGTTAGAGGGGGGCGGAGCGCCCCCTTCGTTGCGCTGATTGTGTTGTGGGGGGGGGGATCACATGGGGTTTGAGGCATACCCATAACCCCACTTTATGGGGTCTGGGGCAGCGCCTTGGAGAGTTTTGGTTTTGGACTGTATGTTAGGTTGGGCAGACCCACCTATGGTTTTGTGCATGATTTTTGCACATGTTTTTTGGACGCGATGGTTTTCGGTCCATAGTATTGGATGCTTCGGCATGTATAAATATGTATTGTAACATTGAAAGGAACATAATGAAAAATCAAGTTGGTAGTTCCGGTTTTGAGATCTAGGGGAAAATACCTGTGTATATGTGTTATGCTCTCGCATTGTTTATTTTATGTGTTTTAGAATTCGTATGCAGGTAATTTTTGTACGGGGTTGAAACCTATAGCCAAGAGCGTGGCTATTTGTCCAGATTGTCTAGCTCAACAAAGGATATCATATTTCTCCAACTACGTGGTATGAAGGAACCAATTTTGAAGAGAGTAGCAACATTTTTCACATTACGCAAAGTGGAATAGAGGAGAGAAGTTGATGTAAATAATTGTGATTGTTTTTATTACCTTCTTTTCAAAACAATTTGTTTTCCCACTTTTATTAAGATTGTTTGTTAAATATGAAGAACCAATAATGTAGAACAAAGTAGCATAATTTAAATTAGTGGTTCTTGTTGTATAAATTGACACAAGAACACATGACTGATTTGGTTATGTTTATGGTTTGTTATAAAGCTGATGGGTCATGTAAAGCTAGGACGTTAGCTATAGGGTATTCCTTGTATGTTGCTAAGTGTGTGTATAAAGAGGTCAAGTTATATGATTAATTTTTTGAAAACATTCAGTACCCATATAATCATCCTAGATAACTACCAGATACAACAAGCTATATCATCTGACAAATGGTAGCATGTCCGTACGATGATTCATTTACTTGGCCACTTCTAACAATTATAATGAGCTACGTAATTTCGCATAATGAAGTGTGTCAATATTGTTAATAATTGAAAGTACATTAATGATGGTTGGAGACAATTGTACCTTAAATGAATCAAGTGGGAAGCTCAAAGATTTTGGTGCAGAAAGAGCGTGATCCACGAGATTTCATAGTGGGTAGAAGTGCCAGTGAAGAACATATCAAGCATATGTGACTTATATGTGAATTGTAATTTGTGATTCTTGTTTGTAATGTAAGCATTAAGGGATGGACTTGGAGAGGATGCTTACATGATAAGTGTATTGTTGGTTTGGATTCAACACATATATGTGTATCATCTCTGTGATTGAATGTGTGAAGAAAATATATTTTTTGTGGTGTGCAATTGGATTTCTTTGTGTAATTAAGAGGTTTTGATTTTTGATTTTTTTAATATTTTGGTTGATATTTTAAAATTAAAAATAAAAATAAAAATAAAATTGACCTTTAACAATAATAAATACATAGTAGTTTTAGCTATAACATATACATATTTAGCACTTGTATTCAAAATAGTGATTGACCTAAGTAGAATAAAGATTGTTAGTTTTAGCAAATAACATACACATGTTTAAAAATTTTAATAAAAATAATGTTGAACGAAGTAGAATAGGGATTATTTGGAAAATAAATAAAAAGTGTACAATTGATTAAACATTTTTTTTTAATAAAATGGTAATTTCCCTTGAATTTTAGTTCAATCAACGATCCTTCTTGCAATGAAAAAAAATATTTATATAGTAGCTTTGATTTGGAGTTGAATTCCTTGTAGATGTGTTAAAACAAATCTTCTTCAAAAATGAATTTTTACTTCCAATGATTTTTCCGTCGTGGGACCTAGGTCTAGGATTGAAATTTGTCTTTTTCCATTTGCCCAATCCATAAAAGTTGTGAGTCCCCTAACACTTGTAACTTGCTACACTTTTTCTAATAATTGCTTTCATCAAAATCTATGATGCATAGAATTCAACTTGGGTGTCACTTATTTAACTTATCTCATATTTTAAACAAAAATGATGAGAATTGTTTAAAAAAAAGTATGACCCCATCACCACACATGCATGGGGTGCCTTGTCATGTACCATCAGAAAAACCCCAAGGATTTGAGAGGTCAATATTTGGTTCCTTTAAGCTTCTTGTACCCTTTTGTTTGGGTAGCTTCCCACCTTATCTATGAGAACCTAATTTGATGACTTATGGATTCAATCAACAACTCCCTTCATTCAAAGATAATCTTATTTTTGGCTAATTATTCCCCCCACAAGACATAACATGGTGAAGCTTTGTGGGCATAAATATAGAGAAGGTTCTCATAAGGGATTATAGCCTTTATAATATGTAGATCCTTTTTCCAAATATATTTTTTGAAGGAAAAATTAACAAAGATATGATCTATATATTCATATGCTTCCTTATGAAGGATGCATTAGCCAAGCTATATCCAATTCCTCTTTTGACCATTTTCCTAGGCTAGGATATTTTTGGTCAAAGCTAAATATCCTAGTTATAAGAGGACCTCTAAACAAGTCTCCACCACCAAAGTATCTCTCGACCTATTATTTCTTTATTTTTGTTTCATATCTAAGATTATTTATAAGCACACACTTAGTTTTATTTTTTGAACACTTTAGTTCGTTATTTTGATCTTTGAGAAAAATATCACTCAATATTAAGAGTATTTATATACTATTTCCACATTGTAGGCTAGTCTTGAAGCTCCAAGATCTTAGCTAATTTCCAAAATTAAAATTAGCCTATTGATCTCCTTGGTTTGAAGAATCAAGTAACCTTATGATTACTTTCACACATATATTTTCAATGATAGAGTTTGACAATTTGTAGTTTCCACTCAACGTTGTCCGTAGATTGACACCTATTCTGATCTTATTTCCTCATCTAATTTCCCAAGCAATCCCATCACCTAAGATAGGAAATTATTACCACATTTTTCCAAACATTTGAGATACCTTTCATTGATTTTATCTCCTATTTGATTCAATATTCCATAGCCTTGCCCTCTAAATATTTTACCTTTGTTACTTTTTCCACAAACCCTCATTGGAAAGAGTTGTACATAGATTTTTTGTTACTAGGGCTCGAATAAAGAAATAAATGTTCTTTAGGTCCCAACCATTTTAATTGTAAAAGTGGAATACCTTCAAATGCCCTTTCTCTAGCCCAATAAAAAATATTATTATTATTTTTTTAAATCTTATCCATTTTTTTCTTTTGGAATATGAGTAAGTGAGAATTAATAGCCTAGTATGCATTCCAAAGCTCACTTATCAACACCAACCTACTTCCCCAAGAAAACCATATATAATATCAACATGAGATCCTAGATTTAATTTTCTTTAATATCCATAACCAATCTATATATTTATAGTCATTTGCCTTTAAGTAAAAACCTAGGTATTTTACTTCACATGTTGATCCTTAGATAATTATGGGAAATATGATTTATCTTTTCATATTCTCACTCAATCCATTAAATAATAAACAATATTTACTTATATTGATTTATATCCTTCTAGTTTTGTAGTAATCCAAAATGATTTTATAATATTTCAATTCCTTAAGAGACCCTCTACCAAATGATAGGATATAATCCACAAATAATAAATGAGTTATTTGATAATTCTTGCAAAGTTTATTCCTGTTATAGACATATTTGGGCACTGCAACCCCAATAATATATGTCCATAAACCAAGGGCTTCTAACTCTCTAAAAGTGTTGTTTCATACCTTAAAGGAGCAAGATCAACTGATTACATGATCTCCCAGAAGTTCTCTCTGAAAAAATACTCAGAACTGGTCAAAATTGGACCATACAAACTGCTCAGTGCTAAGGGTGCGATGCATCTCACCTGCCACATGCAAAAAGTGCGATGCATACTGGAAAGCCCTTCTATAGGGTGCGATGAGCGAGAGCAGACAAATGGCAGAAGTAGTTTGCTAGGTCGAGCCCCCGAGAATCTTCTAGAAGCTTCTCATTTGACACTTGCCTCTCTGAATTTGCCCAGGGATGAGTAAGAGATCATGAAATCTCCAAGTGGAACCAGGAACTATTAGAGAAATGACACTAATAAAAATCCCAGAAGCTGACTCACTCTCCAGAAAACATCTATATATGGATCCCTCATCCAAGAGATCCAGAGGCTGGAATTTTGTAATTTGCAAGGAAGTGTGTTGGTTTCTCTTTGAAGCCATTGTTGGGTGATCTTTCTTTGTATGAGATGAAGAGGGCTTTCATGCTGAGAGGATGGCGCTGGGTCAGACCAATGGGTTTTAATCCTCTCTTCTACTACTTCTATCAATAAAGCTATTTGATTTTTTCTCCATATTCTTGTATATCTCTGAATCTTGTATTGATATATGCATTTGTATGGTTAATATACATCTGATCCTATATTGTTTATGGTTATAGATCTCTATGCTTTGATGGTATTATGTTGCTTTGACTCTACAGGTGCTCTTTGAAGCGGAACCAGTAAGGAAGGAGTGGCGAATTTCTGTCAAAGGGGAAAGGAAACAATCAAGGAGCCAAGCGAAAGACTGAGGTTGGTACTCTCTGCTTCTTTCTCATCTATCTCTCATAAAAGAAAACACAAGTAACTTTAATCTATTTGTTTCTAAGATAGCTACCCGTCTTTGTGGGACTAGAAGCTCTGAATAGACACTAGTTTTCCTGATAACAAAATGGCGACTCCACTGGGAAGCGAATAGTTTGTTTGTTTTGTCACTGTTTTTCACTTTATAAACCACAAACGGAGCCTGAAGTCAAGCCCGCTAGCCTTCGAACTGCTTTTGCTATGAAACTACAAAGTAGATCAACGCTGCTTCAGTCAATCTCCGAGTTGGTTTATGAACTGAAAAACTGACTTGCAAACATCCTAAGTGACCTGGTGGTAGCTCAAATAACCTCATTAGATTAGCCCCTATACTTTGTGTTTACTGACAATCATTAACTCAGCCTAAATCCCTGAACTTAGCTGCAAACTGTGAGCAAAAACCAAGCTCAGTCTCGTCCCTGGACCATCGCACTGTCTCTTCTTGGAAATCTGGATGCATCGCACCTCCCGTGTGCTGTAGGTGAGATGCATCCCTATTTCCCTGTGTTACAGGTGTGATGATCAGATAAGATTGTTTCTGCCTCCAGATTTTGGTTTTTTCTTCATTGTCTTCAGCTTTATTCAAGAGTTTTGTTGTATGTGATCAATATACCACTGTTGAAACTCCCTTCCTTTGCATTATTTAGCCTCCATTGTACAAAGAATTGTGAATTTTTTTAATGTATTTGTCGCCATTTACAGTTCTCCTTTACAAAAATTAGCTTAATCGAATTGTCGTCTTTTGATTTGAAAGTGCCGCAAGTGTCGTTTTCAGTCAAGGAAAAGAATCCTACTCTTTTGATAGTCGATTACACTATTACTCATGTATTTGATTTGAATTAATAGTATTTCAAGTGTCGAAAGCAGTTTTCAAATTGAAGTTGAAAGTGTCATCTTGTCTTCCTTTCGTATTTTGAAGAGAAAATTGTTAGTACTGTCGCTTTGAAAGAAAATATAGTTCAGATTTGTACTTAGCATTCTTTTTGTCATTCACACATTAAGAAAGTGGAAAACAAATACATGCATGTGCATTTGCATTTAGACTGCTTGTTGATTTTGATTTAGGACAGTGCATCTAGTGTGTGCTCTCTGCTCTATGTCTAAAGAAATTCGCTTCTCTTTCCTTAGTAGCTAGGATTTTCATTGCAAAAAGAAGACTAAACGACTGTTTATCATCTTAGATTGCATATTTAGGAGTTGTATATCTACATCACATGGTGAACCTTAAAGGAAAACTTCTTAAGAAAGATCAACTGTAAAATAAGTTCAATGAACATAAAAACGCTTTGGAACCTAACGCACAACATCTAGAAGTCTAGGATAAAGATGTATTCCGGCGTCGTAAAGCCTGGTAACTGTTGCTTTCATCGTAGGTTGGGTGATTCCACCTCTTTGAGATGACAAGTGCTAGTACGGACTTGTGCTCCCACGTACCATCAAGTATATATTAGGAGACCACAATAGGCTGCATCCTTTATCCTTAGGAAGCCGTGTCTGCCGCCTTATCGATCGCAATGCACTTAACACAACATTCGGGAAGATTGACTGTCGTACCGTAAAAAGTATTCTGCAGTTTTACGATTGGTTTGGTAATCCCTTTGTCTAGATTTCCAGAGTAGTCTCTTTCGTTCCTTTTTAGACTCCTTAAAGGAAAAGGTCCATCTGAGCACTTGTCACTTCAGGCTCATTAAAAATCGAAGGCGACTAGAGTCATCTTTAGCTTTTTCTTGACTCTTAAAAATTGAAAAAGCAAGTTGTGTCAAAGCATCATAAAATTTATTTTAATCGGAATAATGTCACTGTTCCCTCGTTGATCTTAGGTTGAGAAAATGGAGTCCACCAATCAAGGATTTCCCCTTGGGGGAAATCCTAGTCCTTTCTCCTCTTGGGGGGATGTTGGTGCACCTCATATGGCCACATTGTCCCTTCTAGGACTGATAATTGGCCTGCCAGTATGGCTCTTCTCGACCTCTGTTGTTCAAAGCACCGTGATTCCTGAGCAACCAAATCAGCAACTAGATGATACTAAAGTTCCCCCCCAACCTTCTACTTCATTTGTTTCTCCCTCTCTTTCTTCCTCTTCGCTTGGTGAAGCTAGTAAAACTAAAAACCAAGTTACTGAGAAGAAGAAGAAAGGGAAGGAGAAGAAGAAGAAGGAGCCAATGGCAAAAAGGGGCAATTGTACATCGTCTAGCGAAAATCCACACACTGCACTATCCAAACTTAAATCTCCATGTGTCATTTGCAAAGGGGACCACTATCATCGAGATTGTCCTTTCATCCCACGGATCTTAAGGGACTGGTCTCCCCGCTTGCACAATCCGGTGTCGTCAACCTCTAACGATCGTGTTGAGAGTACACCGTCAACTAGTGAAAACGAAGTCAATGGACAGAAATGAAGATCCAAATTTCCTTGCAGACTGTGTGAAGGCAATCATGCCCTCCACTGTTGTCCCTTCCTAGACAAATCTAAAAGAGTCTTGGATAACCATCCTGCTTCATTGCAGCGGCTTCCTCCTGGATACAAGAAACTCTTACCGAGTCCATCGCTAGTTGAAAATTCGACTGACACACCTTTATTGTCGATCAAAGCACCTATCATTGAAGATAAACCCTCTGAGTCCACCTCAGGCCAAAGTCAACAGGTCGAGACAGCAGTCGACCCCATCTTGTCTTCGAAGGATCCACTTTCAAATGATACCGTCACCAAAGAGAATGAGAACGACACCGTTTAAATTTTTTCGTAAATATAGACTCCGATGAACATGGGGGAAATCTACCCGTTCCTTTACCGCAGGAAGGAAGTTCATCAAAGATTTATCCGGCCATTTATTCGGTCCCACCTCCAAGCAACCTAGTCGTTTCCTTTGATTAGAATCTACTAGGCAGACCTCGTCTACCATCTAATGTACCATTCCGAATCATAGTACAAGCTTACATAATGATCATGGTTGGTACTATCATGGATGAAGGGGCTTCTGTGAGTATCATTTCCTCAACTGCTTGGAAAGCGCTTGGTTCACCATCGCTTCTGCCTGAGATTCGAAATCTGACAGGCTTCAACAAAGGAACCAGTCGACTGTTAGGGATCCTTCCAAATTTGCCTATAACTTTGAGAAGGAAAACCATTCATATAAACGTGATGGTAGTCTAAGGACTTTTAGATTATAATCTACTCCGTGGGCATGACTACATTTATAGCATGGGAGCTATTATTTCCTCACTCTTTCGAGTGATGTGTTTTCCACATGAAGGCAAAGTGGTCCAGCTCGTAGACCAGCTTTCATTCCCCGGTTCACACATAGCTAATAGTCAAATGCCATCCTAACTAGTCTTTTTGCGCAAGGAATGTCTCATCAATCTCCAGTCCGTCCACCTAATGAGCGCGAGTGATTTGGTGATTGTGACTAAAACCCAGGGGGCATGCACCATGGTCTGCTTCAGCAGAAAAACTTTAGGTATAGGGTAGGTTTCTGCAGAGGATATATGACTATTCTGACACACCCGTCCGTTTAGGAAAATGGAATTAGACCGGAATAAGATTCCCTCGTCAATGTTAGGTGATTGGAGCTAGAATCACCTTCGTCTGTTTCGATGGACTAAGTCGAGGAAGTGTTTTTGTCCGCTGCACGGATGGAACCATCTTGTGGATGCAAGAACTTCTGAATGGTAACCTGGAAACTCTACTTCATTATACCTGGGGGCATGCAAACCTTTTTGCATGCAAGTGAAAAGCGACCATTTATTTTCTTATTTTGTAGGTTCTTAACCCTTTAAACTCATAGGATTGGTCATTCCTAGCTTACATAAGGAAAGGATTCGGAGCAAAGTTTCGAATGGGGCAAACTCCCTAAAAAATGAACCTATCGATGAAACATCCTTATTATACGACTGGCACGAGCCATTTTACACGAAGTTAAAGCTCGTTAAAAAATAGACCTAGCAATGAGCATATGTTCCACCAGAGTTTAAGCTCATTAAAAAATGAACCCACCTCCGGTAAATAGCCATTGTGATCACATAATTATCAGCTTTTAAGCCTTGGTCGTGTTCTTACCATCACCTCCACTTTTTTTAGTTGATCATATGCCTCCATTTGATTGTTTACCCCTTCTGAGGAACATCTATGACGAGTGATCCTATTAGCCACTTTCTCTAAACTGCCGTGATTGAAAATTTCCAAACATAATCTGGAACCAGCTGCTATCCAAAAACATCACTTGTTCCTCAAAAAATGAGTCTCCTTTAAGCTCTTTTCATATGACTCGTAAAATATGAAAATATTGTCGAGCAAATGGCCTCTTCGGCTCGTTAAAGTGATTGGAAGTGCCATCCCTCCTCTAGATTTTAATCTTTTTGGACCTGAGGGATCATTGCACAAAAAGATTGAGCGCTTGTCTTGTTCGGCTTGGTAAAACTATCGAAAAGTCATCCCTTTCACATTGTTTTATAATTTTTCAGACTTAAGGGATTATATTACGAAAAAGGAATATTGGAGTTTCCTTTCCGTCTCTTTGTAGACTCTCTAAAATTGAAAAGAACCGAATTATCCTTGTCGTTAAACTCGTTAAAACAATAACGAAAAACTTGTCCACGCAGACAAGAGCGAGTCTCACTGTCGCTAGGCTCATTAAAATATAGCGATGGGTTTGCCTGAAGGGAAAATTATAGAACAAGAATATGTTATCCTCCTCAAGCTTGACAAAAATAAAGTGGTACCGGTCAGAAATGACTGGGGAAAATTGGGAAGAAAACTTGAAGAAACTTTATTGGTAGCAGGTCGCTCTTGAATATGACACTTTCACTCCATCACCATGATTGAGTCGTGTTGGGTTATTCCATTCACCGGTCGTATCAACATTGGTCCACCGTACCATCCATTTTTTTGGGGTTAATGCTACCAATCCATTTCAGTGTCGCTGATATGTTCAAGAGAAGTCGCTCAGAGAATTCACCAACCCAGCTTGTGTCTCATCCACTGCAATACCTTCACGCTTCATTTTTCATGATCGCCACACTGAACCGTGTATCACCAGATCGTTTTCACCTCCACAAAATCATTTGCTCCGTTCCATGTCGTAGATGTGGGATTCATTAAGGCCCTCCTACGACGGGTTGCTTCTTGTCGACATCAGCTCATTATCCAAGAAGTTGACTTAGGGACAACCCTTTTAGTACTTTGAAGCTTGCATGCCTCAATGGCAAGTTTCTCACTTCCGGCGACAGGTTTACATCAATGGCCTTCGACCGAAAGATTTTACGTGGTGTTTGACATCAAATCATGTATTCACACCACGTGAATTGTACTGCAGTACCTTGAGGGTCATCATCATTATCGGTGATTCCTCTCGCGCCTGTTAACAACTTACATCATTGGCTGGTAATCAGGCGATGTCTTTCCATGTTCGACATCAGAACATCTTTTCACATGGATCGACTTGTACTTCGGGTGAAGATTGAACGAGCTTGAAGACCCCAGATCTAGTTTCATCCATCCAAGCTGCGATATATTCAGGAAAATAAAGACATCAAATGTACATCACATCTGCATAGATAATCATCCAAACTAAAGGATGATGGCTCTACCAGAATCATCAGTCTGCCACACAGACGATTTTCTGTCTTATGTACATGAGTATGAATTTATAAAGCTGAGCATGGGAATGCCTGCCTCAGCTAGATCATGAAAATATTGCGAAGATAATGTATTGTGTTGTATCTTATTACAAGTCACCTTCCAGTTCGAAAAACCTCGGATCCTCATTATAAAGCATTTTACTCGACATCAAAAGGATTTACGACCTCATGCTTTAAGGGGAAACTGTTATAGACATATTTGGGCACTGCAAGGCCAATCATATATGTCCATAAACCAAAGGTTTCTAAGTCTCTAAAAGTGTTGTTTCATACCTTAAAGGAGCAAGATCAGCTGATTACATCATTTCCCAGAAGTTCTCCCTGAAAAACTACTCAGAACTGGTCAAAACTGCACCATACAGACTGCTCAGTGCTAAGGGTGCAATGCATCTCACCTGCCACATGCAAAAAGTGCGATGCATACTGGAAAGCCCTTATGTAGGGTGCGATGAGCGAGAGTAGAGAAATGGTAGAAACAGTTTGCCAGGTGGAGACCCTGAGAATCTTCTAGAAGCTGCTCATTTGACACTTACCTCTCTGAATTCGCCCAGGGATGAGTAAGAGATCATGAAATATCCAAGTGGAACTAATAACTATCAGAGAAATGACACTAATCAAAATCCTAGAAGCTGACTCACTCTCCTGAAAACATCTATATATGGATCCCTCATCCAAGAGATCCAAAAGCTGGAATTTTGTAATTTGCAAGGAAGTGTTGTTGGTTTCTCTTTGAAGACATTGTTGGGTGATCTTGCTTTGTATGAGGTGAAGAGGGCTTTTATGCTGGGAGGATGGAACTGAATCAGACCAATGGGTTGTAATCCTCTCTTCTACTACTTCTATCAATAAAGCTATTTGAGTTTTTCTCCATATTCTTGTATATCTTTGAATCTTGTATTGATATATGAATTTGTATGGTTAATATACATCTGATCCTATATTGTTTATGGTTATAGATCTCTATGCTTTGATGGTATTATGCTGCTTTGACTCTACAGGTGCTCTTTGAAGTGGGACAAGTAAGGAAGGAGTGGCAAATTTCTGTCAAAGGGGAAAGGAAACAAGCAACGAGCCAAGCAAAAGACTGAGGTTGGTACTCTCTGCTTCTTTCTCATCTATCTCTCATAAAGGAAAACACAAGTAACTTTAATTTGTTTGTTTCTAAGATAGCTACTCGTCTTAGTGGGACTAGCAGCTCTGAATAGACACTAGTTTTCCAGATAACAATTCCTTTGACCAAGCCTTCCCTCTTTTCTTCTACAATCAACCTACTTAATCCCTTTGGAAATAATAGAAAGAGAAAAGGGGACAAGGGTCATATTTTTCTAAGATCCATTGAAGAGTTGAAGAACTTAAAGGGTGATCCATATTATTTCAAAGGAGGTTGATTCTATGCAACACATAATCTAATTCATAGTATGCAAATTCACTCCTATCTATAGATGTACCCGTTTGATGTAAATCCAATTTAATTTGTCATATGCCTTGGCAAGGTTTATTTTCCTGACCACTACTTATTTTTTGTTGGTTATTATTGAATGCAAAACTTCCTGTGCAATCCCAATTGCATCTTGTATTTTTATATTGAATAAGAGACCAAATTTTTCTTCGAAGAAAACTTTTAATGACACATACTTCAATCTATTTTGTATAACCTTCAAGATCACCTTGTATGCTAAAATATTGAGTGATAATGGTCTAAATTATCCAAAGGAAGTCTTATCATTCTTCTTTGGAATATGTGTAACAAAGTTTGAGTTTAAGGCACCTAGAACTCTTCTAGAACTTCTTTATTCCTTAATCTCTATGAAAATCATTCTTTAGATATATACAAAATCTCAAATAGAATTATTAGAGTCTAGCCGTCAGGCTTAAGACTTTTTTCCCATTTGGAATACTATAACACTACCTTTCATTCATCCTTTGTGACCTCTTATTCAAAATATGCACTCATTCTCTTATAAAAAATCTAAGAAAAAGCTTCACTACCTTCATTAGTTTTGCAATGTCAACATTTTTTTTAGTAACCTCTAAAAATGTTTTTGGCCATATCCTATTATATTAGAAGGATTTCATAGTTGACCACAATCAAGGCCTATTTCCCAAATAGTGTGGAAACTTTTCTTATAATTTGCATAATTATGAAACAAATTGTATTATTGTCAATGTGAGCCTTTGCCAACTAGTTTGCTCTACTTTTGAGACTGCACTTAATGTATTCTTATTTAGGAAAAAATCCACATGAAATGTGCACAAAAATACTTTATATTTCAACCTCTACTTATTTTAGGTAATTTTGGTTTTCCTCTAACTTCTGACCTGCTACCTCTTTTACTTGGATAAGATTTCATTTGAAAATTGTAACATTGATGTATCACTAGTAAAGAAAACATACTTCTTTTAATTCCTAACCACTAATTGTTTGAATCCCTCCTCCATCAACTAGGTATGATTAAACTTGAAAGGGCTAAGAGGGTTTATAATCCTCCTTTTCTATTCGGAATGAGAATGACATATGGTAAGAAGAACATCTAATTTCTACCAAAGATTTATACCTTTCTGCGTCTTCCACAATCTTTTATACCCCAAGGAAGGAATCTAATCTTTTTGGGATTCCTACTCTAACTCTTTTGGAAATCATGCAAGTGAAGATGACCTAAAAAAATTGAACACCTGCGAATTTTAGAATGTACAAAAAGCTAATTAATTTTGATAAGGGCTTGGCATTTCCACATCACCCTGAATTTTCCTTGTGTTCAAAGACAGACTAAAATCACCACTTACTATCGCATTATCACTTAAATAGATTTGTTCATTTAAGAGGTTTGAAAAAGGTTTCTTATCTCCATATGGCCCATAAAGATTCACAACCTTGAATATCTTATCTAATCCATTATATGTAGCTTCTAATGAAAGACCTAGAGAAATAAATTGAGTGGACATGGTAGCGAAAATGGACTTCTACTTGGTTAAAATTCCCTAGATAAAACATCAACATTAATATGGAAAAATTTCTAATCCTTCAATATGGAAGAAATGATTTCTATAGATTTGGACCTTAATCGCATTGTTTCTCAAAGTAATACAATATATTTTCACATAAAAAAAATTCTTTTGAGGGCTAATTGCTTTGGGGCACCTCCTACCCATCTAACATTAAAGAGAAAGGATTATAAGGGTGATCAAAATTCTGAGGCTCACCTACTCTAAGAACCCTCTCAATAGGCAATTTCCTTCCCCTTCATAGAATTTCAATCCCTTGATTTTTCTATGGATATGTGTTACTTCCTCCCTACAAGATTGTCATTTTCTCCATCCATTTCTAATCCTCCCTTAACTTCCTCTCTTTTGTAGATGAGTTGGGATTTATAGGACATAACTTATATTAAGACAAATGCGTGTGTGTTGTTTCGGTCCTTTTCTTTGGGATGAATGCCAAAATCTTCAAACTCCACTCCCCCTATATTTTGAGGCTCTATAGGATTCAAGGAGAGGGATGGATATGCATAGACAACATTGGGAGACAGATAAAAGGAGGTTAGTCTTCTATAATTTTATCCTCATGACTTCTTGATGAAAAACGGGCATGGCATTAACATATACCAATAACTAATATCTATGAATTATACTAATCATACATTGAAAACATTAAAGACCTTCCAATGGCATAAAATTTGGCACAATTAGAGAAGAGGGATGTCTTGTAGGCCCATCATGTTTTAGTCTCAAATCTATTTAAGCATTGGTTTGTTGTGATTTTTCACCATCATCTTATGGCTTCCTTGGATTCTTCTGGATAGAATAATATGAATGCCTATGTTTTTAAACCCTACTTTCATCTTAATATCACCAATTTATTCTTATATAAATATATTCCTTCAATAAGTAGTTGGTTTCATGACATGCCAATCATTAGAAGGGGAGTTATCAAAATAGTTCAATCTCTTCATCATCACTAAATATCCCCTATTGATTTCAATATCTATTGGTAATTGATATTTGAAATCCGCTTCTACCATAACCTTAGCCATATTTTTTTACTATATTATGCCAAATATTCTCTTCCAAGACAATGAATTATCCTAACAAATTTCTAATATTAGCTAATATAATCTTGCACTAAAATTCATTTTGGGATTTGGATGGTAGTAAGACCCATAAATTTTGAATATGCATTGTTTCCATTTGAGGATCAAAACCAGGCTTTCAACAATTTAAAATGAGATTTGATGGACCCCATAACCAATCTATCTTAAGTATGGAATAGACTCTCAATCTAATTTCTCATCTCAGAGAATATTCAACCTCTTACTAGAATATGAGAAAAGGGAGTGTAACCCAAAAATTTGTTCCAAGTAGCTCCTTATGTCTATTTTAGGGGCTTATGTTTACTTATTTCCCATACGATGGCTAATATCATTAACTCTTCAACCCTCTTGTAAAATGTCTTTAAATTTAACCAAATAACATTCAAAACTTACTCAATAACAATAATTTATTTATTTATTTTATGAAGTTACATCATGCTTTTTAATTTTATTTTTACTTTTACCTCATTAACACATGATAGATCATTTACATTTATAAATGTAGGTTTATTTGTTTACATTAAGAGACTATAATTGATATTCCTTTCAAAGGAGTACCATGTTATAACTCTTGGGTTGATCATGGTTCTTGGACTATTTAAATTGTAACCCAAATGGTTTACATATCAACTATGTGTTCATTTCAAACTATATTAGTAAGTCAAGATCATGTGAAATGGTTATTTTTTTTGGTTTGGACATACTCGTGGCTAGTTCCAAGGTTAACTACATGTGTTCTCCAAATGTGCTCCTCTTCATGTGATAGAGGCCACGTGTTTTGAGCCCTCGAGATAACTCAGCCCCGTGTCATGTGGAGTAGAACTGTGGATGGTGTAAATCTATTATCACATAGTTAGGGTAATGAACCACCCCCCCTCCCTCCGTCACTTTCACCATTTGTGTGTTTGATTATGTGAGCAAAGCTCTGCAATCTTAATAACAAATGATGCTAGGGTTTTAACCACTGTCTGAACTAGATGTTACTGTGAATATTTGTTCAGTTTGGATATTTTTCATGGATTATTATACATATTGATGCCATCACTAACAAGATTTTTGTTTAGGTTATATTGGCAACCTTGATCTCTTCCAAAAATTTACTTTTTGTTTGTCCTTTCTCAATTTTACATTCTTCCCACTATGAGAATTTGGCATTAGTTTAATTTTTGTTTAGTTCTCTTACTCTTGTAGGAAATATTGTCCATCCTTCCCGTGGTCTCGACATGCAACAACAAAGTTCTTATGGTGTTTCAGCTTTGCCTCTCAACTCCTACATGCATAGGCATGGTCTTCCCTCCTTTCTAAACCCTTACCCTTAATGTTTTCTTTTTGTTATGGTGATATTTTCTTCCTTACCGATAGGGTTTATGAGCACAAAATGTTTGTAGTTATTTGACAACAGTGAGGAGTTTCACCTCCATCTTGAGGTGACTGTCAATTCATTTCCCCTAAGTTGTATATGGTTTTTCTTTCTGCGCTAGTTATTGCGAGTAATTAAGGTAACATTGTAGGTTGTTTATATTCTGGCATTTGGGAACTCAAGGGAAAATAATCTTTTGAGGGTTTGTTTGTTTTTCTTCTGGTATTCTCTAGGTATTTATTCTTTGGTGTCATGCCTTTATCATAGGACTTCTCTTGGAGTGACATCGACCAACTAAGCTAGTGCTCTGGCATGCCGATCCAATTGCATTATAGTTAATCTTAAGATAAATATTTTGAATAGCCCAAGGGTCACTTACACTGTATTATGAAATTTTCTTATTTAAAAAGGCACAAGACAAAACATATGTAGATAGGATAGATGAAGAAATTATTTAATAAAGATTCTCTTTCTTGCTAGAACACACAATGTTATTTATTTTTGGCTATAGTTGTGAAACAACTTGGCTTGAACTTTATGTATAAATTTGGATATTTTCCAAACCACTGATTTTTTATGTTGTATTTATTTTCCTTGGTTATTTGAAATCACAATGAAATGTTTTTCTTTCCATTTTAAGTTTGAATATTATACTCTCTTTGGTTATGTTTATGCGCAAAGTATTTCCTTGATATGCTCTTTGTATGTGTATTGATTCTAGATTTTTACTTCTCATTGTCATTTAGTTTAGAATATTTTGACTATGTATTCTATATGTATACAACTATTAAATGTATATTTAATATCATACCTAAAATTATAAGCCAAGGTAACCCTGTAAACTCTCTTTATTGGATTTTTACATACGGTTCCCATAGGGCCCCTATTAAAGATGAGCAAGGACTGCACACACGCTCAGGTCCGCATGGAAATATTTTCTCACCATTGCTCTATATGCATGCTAACCTTTTCTAAAGTACTGTTACAAACCCCATTTACAACTTATTTCCTACAACATTTAGGGAGCTTAGTACATATTTCTATGATCCTAATAATATGTGTCCTCAAGTACACAAATCTTTGTGTGTGTGTCTATCTGTGTGTATTCTATGTTTAAATCCAATAAAACCAAGCCATTTTTATTTCTTTCTGTTTTTATGTTAAAGTATTGACTCTCTCCATTTGTACGAAGATGAATCAATGTTAGGCTCCTCGTTTTGGGTTCCCTCATCCCTATTTCCATAATAGGGAGATAACTAGGGCCCTCAGATCATTCATATGCAACAAATTTGTTAATAACCATTCTGAAATTAATAAAGAGAATATTTATCTGAACACTCTCTTTATTTTTTCCTACAACTATAAACTAATCCTAGAAATTTCATTTACTTAGCACAAAATGACAGACAACTCAAATACTTATATGAATCTTGAAAACATAATAGGAGTTGACATGCTCCTCCCAACCAATGAGTCATTGTCTCAACAATCACCCCTGAGCTCTAGACTTCTTTCCTATTAAGAAACCAATCAATTATCTTTCATAGTTTCACCTCCTCAAGCCCAAGTAACATCTCGCTAATTCTGGGCTAAGTTTTTTATCTACACAAATCAAGTCTTTATCCCCCATTGGTACCTTGTATTTAAATTCAGATTGCATTTATCTCTTGCAATATTATTTTTATATAAGATTTCACTCATGAGATCTATCTCTAGTCATGCTAGTTTTGGTAAACAAAACAACATAAAGGGTCATCTCCCCTTCCCAAAAATGGACGATTTTTCTTTTTTGTATTTCTATCCATTCTTGGACCATAACTGATTCTAACTATTTCTTGACAATTTGGAGTGTAACTACTCACATGGTGGCTCCTCTTATATTTCCAAGAACAAGAATAGGTAAATTATTTTATTATCAGAAATAAATATTTACACTCATCAAATGTTCACTTTTTACATTTCAACTTTTCAACCACATTTCAAACTTATAAAATCATAAGTTTCTTTTTAGAATTGATTTCACCAGGGGTACTACATTTCCCCTCTCTTTAAAATGGAACACCATCCTCGATTTTTCATTTCATTTAAACAACATAGGAAAATCCTTTTTCAATTCCCTCTTATTTCCTATGTGACTTCTTCAGGTCCAAAGTGCTTCCATTGCACTTTAACCTAGGTGATTGCTCAATTCCATAGTATAGTTTCCCTCTAGTCCAAAATTCATAGAGGGTTGACTTGGAACTCGCCTTTCGATTCGAACTGCACAACATTCCAATTAATAATATGAGCAAGATCATGAATATGTTTTTTCAAGAGAGAAAAATGAAATAGATTATGAACCTTAATGTGGGATGACAATGCTATTTGGTAAGCCATTGGCCCTACCCTCGCTAGTATTTCAAACGAACCACATAATTGAAGGGATAACTTAGCACAGTTTCCCAATTTTAGGGTACTATTGTAGTGCCTACAACCACCCTCCAAAATTTTTACTTAGCTTTGTTTGGAGCCTTCCTACCAACCTTTCATAGCACCTTGTCTTGTTTCGTCAAGTACACAAGCTTAAATGTTTTTCATGCACAAAGGCAGCTTGTCGATCAAAGCTTGATGCACTCCCCTCACAAGATGCTCATCCAGACTTCGTCTAGTTGCACGCCGAGCAACTCCCCCAAGAAATTGTGCAATTCTGGAGGGAAACTAGCATTCCTTCCAGAAATTGTGCAATCCTGCCAATCAGGCTTCACCCAAAAAACTGCGCAATCCTTCCCAGCAGGGTTACTCAGCCCAGGAATTGCATAATCCTTGGCAGCAGTTAGCTGCTCTGCTTAGAAATTACGCAAATATCTTGGGTAGAAAGCCCAACGCTCATCCAAAAATGCGCATTTTCTCCCCACAGTTGAGCAGCCTCATGCATGAGGAGTTGGGTTGACCAATTCCTCCTGGGACCAAGGAAACTTGACTTGCATGCATGGCTTGATTTTTCCCGGAATAGCGAAAGGCAACATGCAAAAAGCATCCCTTGATTTAGGGAGCTATTTTTAGTAGTTGGAGGTTACATTCAAAGTTCATTTTAGAAACTTTCCTCCAAGTGTCGCTTTTTCATAGATTTGTCGCATGCGCGTCATGAGCTCAAACATATTTATTCGACCCATCAGAGTTCATTCTTTCACATTGACCTTCGAGCTCTGACATCCCACAACACATCCAGAACTCTTCGACACATCCGGCTCAACGATTCATGGGTAAGTGGTCTCAACTTGTCTTTTTCAACATTTTTGTCGCTTTTTGTGTTTTCACTTGTGTGAGTGTTGTTTGCTTGATTTATTTGAACGCTTGCTGTCGTTTACATGCAAACTAGCTTGTACTAGCATCGTTTCAGCTTTCGTTGCTATCTCGCTATTGTTGCATGCATGAAATCGTTTTGCACAAACGGTCGCCAATTCGGCGACTCGCTTCACCCACATGCATATTGTTCTATTTTCTAAATATTTCATTCAATGTTTGCATGCACGATCAATCACTTCTGCTTTCACTTAATGTCACCATGCATTCACTTTCACATTTGCTTTCAACTACCCGTTGGCGAGTTTGGCCAGCCTTGTCCCGAACTCTACCTCACTGAGACAACATTGTGCAATCTGAGGAAGGCTCTGTCTTCCTCTCCATAAATGCACATTTCTGGCCACGAATTGTCCTCCAGGACTGCTTTGTGCATTTCCGAGGCACAGTGACTGCTGGCCCAGAAAATTACGCAATGCAGTCCCTGAGCCTGCAGTCATTGCCAGTTGGAATTGTGCATTGCACAATCCCAGCAGTCAACAGTCAGCCTGGATTACGCATTGCACAAGTCCAGCAACCAGTCTTGCCTCCCAGACAACCCAGAATTCCTTTTGCGTAGTTCTGGTAGCCAGTCACCCAGCCTCCCAGAAGAAATTGCGCAATCTTTGCCTATCAATCCCCAAGTATGTGTTATGTCATTCCCCGAATTTTCTTTGGTTTTTGCTGACAGATTTCTTGCCATACATGTTGCTCTGTCTCCTGATCTTTCACGTGTTCATCTGCCTCTTAGTAGTACAGGATCAATTGCCTCCAAGAGAGCAAGATCAAAGGACACTGACGGAAGTGCAACTGGAGCAGCAGTTGAACGAATGTCTGCATGTCTACTGATCTATGAAGATACCAAGCTGTTTCTAAACAAGGACATCAAGCTGAAATGGCAAGAGGTCAATGAAGCATTTGCAGACACTTTTGGGGAAGACCTCGAAGACTACCAGGTGTATGTGAACATTCACAAGTCCGACTTGTACAGGATTGCATGAAGATACCCCGCATTCCCATGCATGGACATGATATACTAGATCATCTCACACACTAATCCTGAGACGATGACTTTGAGCAGTGTAAACGAGACGAAGATTGAAACCTTCTGGGCACAAGATTATGATGAGATGTATCAGATGTCGGAGCCCGTGACTATCATGGAGACTCCCTTTAGTGTACTCAACAACAGTGCCAACTCCAGAGACATTCTTAAGAACTAATGTTCCAACAAAACTCCGGGACGGGGAGACGTGGATGCGGGGAGACGCACAAGGGGGACGTCTAGGAGTACGCTCAAATTTTAGGGGAATTTAGGGGGGATAGGGGGAAGTCGGGGTATATAATTTTTTTTCCTTTTCCATATATATATATATATATCAAATTCATAATTAATAATGAAAGAATAAATACAATGATACATACATAATTGAATTAAATAGTGAAATACATTGATCCATACTCATCATCCTTACTAATACATACATGATTCATCCATAGACCACAAGATTCAATAATGAAATACTTTAATCCATATTCATCATTCATTAGTCACCATTCTAGAATCTACATTGATTTAAAAATTAAATTCATCATTCATCATTATAGATTCTAAATTGAATTAAAATTAAAATTCATCATTCATCATTCTAGAATCTAATTAGTACTAAGCAAAATAAACTATAATATATACTGAAATCTGAAGACTGGAATGGTAAATTGATATAACTAAAACTCAAAAACAGTGGAATGATGAGTCTAAAAGTCACTCGGAAGTACACAGAGAGCTTGGTGCTCTTGATTAAACACTAATTCCATACCCTTGTACATGACAAATGCAATGGAAACATTGCAATCCATCGAATCCTAAATTCCAGAAAAACTATTAAGTCTGCTGTATTTTGAGTGAGATATAAAATTATACTTTCTCCATATGAAATCCAATGAGGTCGGAGCCACTCTTAAACATCCTAAGTCATTTCATGGTAATGTTAAAAATTTAAGAAAAATGATGAAAATGAGAGATAAAGGAGAATGTCACTTTTACTTTAAGAATTTAACATTACCATGAATTGCATAGCATTAGTAGGGTAATTTGATCAAATACTAGGTTTCCCCTGTCATAAATCATTGTTTACAAGCAAATTTAAGGGGGGACACATAGCCCATTTTGAGGGGGGATGCTTAGGGATCCCCCACACCAGGGAAATTTCCCTCCCATGTCTCCCCACATCTCCCCAAAAGGGGGACATGGGGAAATGTTTCCCCAGATGTCCCCCCGTGGGGTGCGAGGGGTGTGCACACCTGACCATGGGGGATGCGTCCCTGTGGAACACTGTTAAGAACTGGGTAAGGAGCCGGATAGATTCAGGATGACACCCAACCAGATCTACAAGATGAAGATATTGCAGAAGGCGTATCAATACTTGGTCATATTTTCATGTTGACTGTATGGCCAAGAAAGCACAGAAACCTTCCCATAGAGTTGGGTGATCGCACTGGACTAACTGGCCAGAGAAGGAAAACCATGTAACTGGTCAAGAATGTTGGCTCATCAGTTGAAGGAATAGGTAAAGGAGGCTTGAAAATCACCCGGAGGTATGCAAGCAAAGGTCTACATGTCCGCTTACATCTTAGATGCAATCTGTGCCCGACAGGAGTTCCTGGGCTTGGAGTGGGCATGGTCACCGAAGGAGACTACTGTGAACACATATTGTAATTTTTTGTCTGAATGCAGCTTTGGAGGAGTTATCAAATGACTGTCCGATCATTTTGTCACCCCATTTTACAAGATGATATTCGAATAGGATCCACCCTGCATGTTGAAGGAAGCAATGGAGGCATTAATAGACATTGCTGATTGGTATGCCTCACCGTCCGACACCTTCATACGAATGTTCAATGCGCCTCCGCATGTTCTACCGAAGTTTGCCTTAGACATACTCGTCATGCAGGAAGTAGCATATCACATCTCAGCAAGATTGCCAACTAAACTGCACCGGAAGAAGAGGGCACCTTGGCTCGCTCTTCCGTTGCAGATTGGGTTATATGCGATCTGAAGTTTCAAGTAAGCGGATGTCAAAGAAAAATAGATGAAGAAGTATCCATTCGATCTCCAGAGTTACAATCCATATGACCCACATTTTATTGTGAAAGATCACTCCACGAGAGTACAATTCAACTGGATCCACGGGGCATTTCATTGGGCCGAGGAGGACACATAGAGATATTGCCATAGTTTCTCCAAACCAATGAATAGGTCGGCTTCACTGTGGAGTGGTTAGCGAAGCAACATGAAGCAGCATCCCGAAGAGCACCAACACCAGCAACAGTAGTAGTAGAGGCAAGCATACCAGTGCGTGACACGGGCAAGAAGAAGATTATCGATCGCATGGAGGAAGAGCAAAGCTGCAAGTTCCGAGCAAATCCACTGGTACAGAAAGTAGCTATGGTTATAGAGGCGAAGAGGCAACAACGTGACAAGCTCGCGCAAAGGCAGAGAGAGAAGAGAAGAAAGGAGGAAACAGAGAAGGAGTTGCATGAGCTGAAGGAGCAAGAGCTGTGCAAACAGGAGAGGGAAGCACAGTAGCAACAGGTACATCAGGGGGCACAACATGTGAAAACAGATGAAACAACGCCTGTACAGGTACTAGATTCATCAGAAAAGCTGGCATCAGGAAGAAAGGGTGAACTATCATAGGATCAGGACTTCGCTCGTGAGATAGAGAAAGCACTTCAATAGTTGGATACAGATATGGAGCAACAGGAATTGGAATAGGACACCGACCTCATGCCTTGTCACCAAGAGGTTGACTTACCCGCTTCACCGCATCCAGATGATGAGCAAGTCTCAAGTGACCAAGGAGGCACTGAGATCCTTGGAGATCAGCTGGAAGGATAGATGCACAACATCTCATTCGACGAGTCTCAACATAGGGTTATGCAGTCTTGCAGAGTGTCAACTCTAGATGATCACACATCTCCTGCGCAAGTTGAGGAATGAGTGATCGTGTCTGACATCTACAAACATCCATTAGCCTTGGCCGATGCAACCAGAGTGTATGCCGAAGCCAATAGCTCAAGTGTTCGCTTTCTGATAGCTGAGAATGAGTGAATGGCTGAGGAACTACAGACGGCCAAGCAAGGAGGAGAGTTGGTGACAAGGTCTGCCCGCGTTGAACTGAAGAAGGCAATACTATATGAAGTATTGTCCCTTGACACAGTTATGTGAGTGTTGTACTCCAAGTTTTGAACCATGCATAAGGCAGTCATCCATCTCAACGGATGGCAGCAGCGATGTGCTAGAAGAGCATGTATCTTGAAGAACTTGCATGCTATTGTTGATTACATGCAAACATGGACGATGAGATACAAGGGAGTCCCGCTTCACTTTCCTAAGATGATGAAGGCCAATGTGGTCGAGTTGAAGGCACATATCCAGAGTCAGATCCAGAACTATGAAGAGCTCCCACAGCTCATCACTAGGATACAGGCTTCCCATGCATGTGTATTCAAGAGTATGGATGTTGTGGTGCATGCACATGCAATCCCATCTATTGGGACTCTCACCCAGGCGAAGACAAAGGCACAAGTCCAACTAGAGCTTGACTCATACTTCGATGAGTTGATGCACATTTCCACCAGCCCATACTTGCCCATCGGTGCAGACATCTTGCACAAGTATGTTGCTGGTCCAGCCACATTGAAGATAATGATGCGCATGCTTAAATACGAGTTAAGCAGAGGAGCCCGATTAGTGTACCTGGATGCTATGGAGGCAAGAGTCAGGTTCCAGAAATATGTCACCTTAGAGCACACAGACACCATCGCAGACTACTGATCTTGGCATCAATATGTTACTGTTGATCAGTGCGAGGATGTTGAGGAGTTGGACTTCCATGGTTGTCTAAGTCATAGTGATGTCTAGCATGGCTTGCTCAATCCATTTCTCTCACATGGGTACATGTGCATTGTAATGTAATGTCTTGTCAAGTGTAATTCAAGTGTCGATAGTTGGATGTAACAGTCATAGAGTAGATGAAGAATCATGAGGGTAGTTGAATTGTCACAAAGGGGAATGTCAAGGGACACCCCACCCTTTGCTATAAATAGTCCCTCATTACTCATTGTCTATGCTTTTGGTCAGCCAAGCTTCCGATAAGACTATCTTGGAGAGAGTTTGGACAGTATTGTAATGAGCCTTGGCTTCTCCACTACATAGAGCTAGTACATATCTTTGGAGGAGAAGGCGGTTGTGTCTGTAACGTTCTGCTATTAGAACTAGTGGTTGGACATGGATGTATTGTATGAATGGAACTTACACTTCTTAATATAACAAGAGACGACATGTTTCATGCATATGTCGTATTGTATTCTATGCTATCTGGTTTACTCTAAATGATATATGTATCTGTTTACTTACACATGCATGTATAGCTATCTGTGTATGTATGTATGAATCTTTCTGAAATGTGTTGTTGGTTTAACCATCACTTTGGATTGCTTGCTAACTTTCCTTCCATGTTGTGATACATTTTCGTTCGTGTGTTCCCTTCTTAACTGCATGCTATCACAGGTTTCCAAGGGGCGCACTCATCTCAACCCTCGTGTGTTAGAACCTTTCATGCACCTTCCTTGGCTCACTGTAGCTGTCACACCCTTACTACCAACAAAGTTATCTTACTTGCCTCTATGCAAAATTGCGGTCAAGGCATTACCGTACGACCCACTGTTGGGACTCCTACACTAAATGGTCTGAGGTCTAATTGGGAATTCTTATTGGGGAGATCCCCTGACATGTTGGCGGGTCTAGCACTGTCAACATTTCTAGTGCTAGAAGGAGGGCTAGATGACAAGATGTGTCCTCTCATCCTGTTTTGAACCTTTGCATATCTATCATGGATTCGTGCACTCTTCTCCCTTCGCGATGTTTTCCAAATCAGGAAGATGTCACCATCAAGTGGGAGTTTCTCGATCACTTGTCCACTTATACGTATGGTGGTGAAGGCGAAGTGGCCTGGCCTGAGTTCTTACATTACTTTCTTTCCATGCTTCATGAGGAAGATGGATGTTCTAACGAACAGGCCAACTTGCTGATTGCATACACACTTCGCAAATCCCCACATCGGTGGTTGTGCAACTTACCATCTGACAGTGTGCACTCACGTGAGCACTTATGTGATCTCATTGAAGACACTTTCTATCATTTTGATCCAGACCATCTTGACCAAAAACTATTACAACAACAAAAGGCTCTGAATGAATCGACTATGGATTTTTTGCAGCGCTTTCGTGACTTGCAGTTTCAAGCTCCAAAGAGCCAGACGAAATTTTTATATCTTTGGGACCGATTCGAGTATTGTGTTAAGAAATATACTCGTCCTAAGAAGAAGTTTTAAATCAAGCCTCACTTTGTATTCTTCAGTGACGGAGCTGTGCGATCCCAGACAAATGCAGACATTGTCCGCCATCCCCTCATCAAACAGCTCCGCCACTGCAGAGTGATGCTGAGGATCATGCTCACACACTTGTTCAGCTGTCACGACCTCCCAACATCACTTCGCTTAATTTTCGCGCAGATTTGGTTGAGTCCATCGAGTTTTCATATGCATTTTGTTCCACAACCTCCTTCTTCGCACTCGGTTGTTCCTTTGGATGATACTGTCTTGTGTTCTTCCATTCCGGTCTCTACACGTGTTGTGAATGAGGAACAAGCCATTGGCGGAGTTGATGTTGCACAACTAACATGCGTTGTCATTCATGAAGAATATGAATGGGAGATTGAGCATCAACACTTGGCGAAGGATGACTCCCTTCCATCTGAGCCTCCTTCGTTCTTTCCTGACATCTTTGGTGAACCTGCCATCCATGATTTCACATGTGTATCTTCATCCACAAATGCACCCATTATTGATCACTCTCCGAACACATCGGATGTCAGTCCATCATTCGAAAACGGATAGGATAAGTTATTCACTCAAAATCCACTTGATCTTTCATCTGCCTTTTTTGGAAGCGCAGAAGATGAATTTTTTCACTTTTCATCTACCCCTCTGTTTGATTCATCTGATCATGAGGATACCGATGAAATCATTGATTTTCTGATCATGGCGGTCGTGATCAATTTACTCCTATATTTGATCACGATCATGATCCTATCACAGTTGATTTTTCGAAGCCACTGGTCTATGATGATCTATTTGACGATGAAGTTGAAACACCCAACACTGTTGAGGCACTTCAGCGCAAGCTGATGGTTATGTCAGGCCCTCGCTCTCTTGGGGTTAGTATCACTTCCGATCAGGAAACTGTTCAATCACCCAAGGCTCCTCATCACTCATTTGTATGTATTGAAGATCAATCTCACACACATATCATGCTTCCTCCACTCGAGCTTCACGATCCTATCACTCATGCATTGGAGGAATATTACATTGCAAGCACATGTGCACGACGCAATTTGTATTTGTTCCTTTCGTTTGCTTTCATGTCATAGTGAAGAGTGTGCATATGCTTTAAAGTTGCACGCAATGTTGCACAACACCATGATAAGTCCACGGACTGCTTGTCATGCACTTCCACTTACTTATGTCCTGTGGGAACTTTCAAACACGAAGTATGATTGTCTTCATTGTTATATCTTTCTTGCTTGCTAGTTCACATAACTAGGTTTCTCGCAGACCAAGCCTTCACCAACATGGGTCACCCAATGTGATGGTGGCTGCATTGGAAATATCACTTCACGTGATCAGGCCCATGCACCGTTAGTTTATGAGTAGGAGTATTGTTTGCTTTTAGTCAGTTTGCTTGCATGCTTGTTTGCTCACTTGCTTTGTTTGTTTGTTTGCTTACTCGCTTTGCTCTTGCTTTTGTTTCTGCTTCTGCTTTGCTTTGTTGTTTGTTAGTTTGCTTGTTTTGTTCGTAGGTTGGTTTCACATGAAACCATGTATGACTCTTGAAACAAGCTGGGTAAAGTAAAAGAGGCCTTGAGTAGCGATCACTACTTGGTTATCTTTCATCTTGCCTTTGTATGAAGAACTTGTTACTTTATGTCCATGATACGTCGAAGGAAAATACGTACTTTTTGAAGTGAACCTTGGTGAAAACACAATGCTTGAGCGTTGACTAGTGTCACCTACTCTAGTCAGTTGTTTTTGGGTTAACCCTTGTAAGCTTAATCAAGTAGAGTAAGGTGAGGGGGAAAAACCTTAACAAGTACATCAGAGGTATAATAAACTACTTCTCTGAAGGAACAACTTCTTATGCTCTCAATAAGTTGGGATCCCTCTTCCACCTCTAAAATGAATAAGTGCTATGCACAGTTATGAAAATGAAAAAATGAAAAAGTGAAAAAAGTTTTAAAAAATGAAAATGAATAAGGCGAAAGAAGAGAAAGGCTTCTTGAGTAGAGAGGTGACGCGAGTAACTCCGTCGGGGCACTGACCAGGCTCACTAGTAGTGGAGCCATGCTTGTGTTCCTATGTGACTTCGCCGGGGTAATGTCCAGGCTTGCTGGCAGCGAAGAAACATTAGAGATGAAACTAAGTCTCTAACGACTATACTGCTTGTGCACCAATATACCCCTCAACCCCAATCGAAACAATTGTGTTGCCTTAACTTGGAATGTGTGTCAATCGACCAAGAGCTTGACAGATGCTACATATTACAATCAAGCTTGTGTGAAACTAAGACAAACTGAGAACTAAACAATACTTCCTTAGGTGTTAGACTTTCTTTTCATGAACAAGGTCCATTCAGAGAACTGGAATTCTACCAGTGTGTCGCCAAGTGTTGTAGTGGCTACAACCACCCCCCAAAATTTTTCCTTAGCTTCGTTTTGGAGCACCTTCCTACCAACCTTTCACAACACCTTGTCTTGCTTCATCAAGTACACAAGCTTCAATGTTTTTCGTGCACAAAGACAACCTATTGATCAAAGCTTGATGCATTCCTCTCATAGGCTATTCATCCGGACTTGGTCCAACTGCAAGCTGAGCAACTCCCCCAAGGAATTGCATAGTTCTGGAGGGCAACCAACCTTCCCTCTAGAAATTGCGCAATTCTATCTGGCAGCCTGGGAGGCTCCAGAATTGCACCATCTTGCCAGTCAGGCTTCACCCAGAAAACTACGCAATCCTTCCCCACAAGGCTGCTCAGCCCAGGAATTGTGCAATCATGGGCAACAGTTAGCTGCTCTGCCCAGAAATTGCACAAATCTCCTGGGCAACCAGCCCAACTCCCATCCAGAAATGCGCATTTTCTCCCCGTAGTTGAGCAGCCTCATGCATGAGAAGTTGGGTTGACCAGTTCCTCCCGAGACCAAGGAAAATTGACCTACATGCATGGCTTGATTTTTCTCGGAGTAGCAAAAGGAAACATGCAAAAAGCATCCCTTGATTCAGGGAACTATTTTTAGTAGCTGGAGGTTACATGCAAAGTTCGTTTTAGAAACTTTCATTTAAGTGTCGTTTTGTCTAGATTTGTGGCATGCACATCATGAGCTCAAACTTATTTATTCAACGCATCATAGCTCATTCTTTCACATCGATCTTGGAGCTCTGACATGCCACAACACATCCAGGACTTTTCGACACATCTGGCTCATCTATTCATGGGTAAGTGGTCTCAACTTGTCTTTTTCAACATTTTTGTCGCTTTTTGTGTTTTCGCTTGTGTGAGTATTGTTTGCTTGATTTCTTTGAATGCTTGTTGTCGTTTACATGCATACTAGCTTATACTAGCACCATTTTAGTTTTCATTTCTAGCTTACTGTTGTCACATGCATGAAACTGTTTCTCATGAACAATCGTCGATTCGACGACTTGGTTCCCCACATGCATGTTGTTCTGTTTTCTAAATATTTCATTCAATGTTTGCATGTACGATCAATCACTTCCGATTTCACTTAATGTCACCATGCATTCACTTTCACATTTGCTTTTAGTTTCCTGTTGGCGAGTTTGGCGAGCCTTGGCCAAAACTCTGCCTCACCGAGACAACATTGCGCAATCCAGGGAAGGAAGGATCTGTATTCCTCTCCAGAAATGCGCATTTATGCACATGCACTATCCTCCAGGACTTCTTTGCGCATTTTTGAGGGACAATGATTGCTGGCCCAAAAAATTGCGCAATGTAGTCCCTGAGCCTGCAGTCATTGCCAGCTGGAATTTCACATTGCGCAATCCCAACAGTCAACAGTCAAGTTGGATTGTGCATTGCGCAAATCCAACAGCCAGTCTTGCCTCTTAGACAACCCATACTTCCTTTTCCGCAGTTCTGGCATCCACTGACCCAACCTACCAGAAGAAATTGTGCAATCTTTGCCTATCATTCCCCAGGTATGTGTTATATCATTCTCCAAATTTGTATTGGTTTTCACTAACGGATTTGTTGCCATGCATGTTGCTTTGTCTCTAGATATTTCAAGTATTCATCTGCCTCTTAACAGTACAGGATCAATGGCCTCAAAGAGAGTAGGATCAAAGGACAGTGATGGAAGTGCAACTGAAGCAGCAGTTGAACGGATGTCTGCATGTCTACCAATCTATGAAGATACCAAGTTTTTTTTAGACAAGGACATCAAGCTGAAATGGCAAGAGGTCAATGAAGCATTTGTAGGCACCTTTGGTGAAGATCTCGAAGACTGCCAGGTGTATGTGAACATTCACAAGTTCGTCTTGTACTGGATTACATGCAAATACCCCGCATTCCCATGCGTGTACATGATACACTGGATCGTCTCGCACAATGATCTCGACACGATGAATTTGAGCTATGTTAGCGAGGCGAAGATTACAACCTTCTGGGCACATGATTATGATGAGATGTATCAGATGTCAAAACCCATGACTATCAAGGAGGCTCCCTTCAGTGTACCCAGCAGCAGTGCCAACTCCAGAGACATTCTTAGGAATTGGGTAAAGGAGCCGTCTAGATTCAGGATGACACCCAACCAGATCTACAAGACGAAGATACTGCAGAAGGCATATCAATACTTGATCATATTTTCATGTCGACTATATGGCCAAGAAAGCACGGAAACCTTCCCGCAAAGTTGGGTGATCGCGCGAGACCAACTGGCCAGAGAAGGAAAACCATGTAACTGGTTGAATATATTGGCTCATCAACTAAAGGAACAGGTAACGAAGGCTCGATAATCACCCGAAGGTATGCAAGCATATATCTACATGTTCGCCTACATATTAGATGCAATCTGTGCCCGACAGGTGTTCCCAGGCTTGGAGTGGGCATGGTCACCGACAAAGACTGCTGTGAACACATATTGTAAGTTGTTGTCTGAATGCAGCTTTAGAGGAGTTATCGCACGACTTTCTGATCATTTTGTCACCCCAGTTTACAAGATGATATTCAAACAGGATCCACCTTGCATGTCAAGGGCAGCAATGGAGGCAATTATGGACATTGCTGATTGGTATGCCTCACCGTCTGACACCCTCATATGAATGTTCAGTGCGGAGAAGCCTCTGCATGTTCTACCGAAGTTTGTCTTGGACATACTCGTCATGCAAGAAGTAGCATATCACATCTCAGCAGGATTGACAGCTAGATTGCATTGGAAGAAGGCGGCACCTTGGCCTGCTCTTTCATTGCGGATTGGGTTATATGAGATCCGGAGTTTCAAGCAAGCGAATTTCGAAGCAGAATAGATGAAGAAGTATCCATATGACCTTCGAAGTTACAATCCGTATGACCCACATTGTATTGTGAAAGATCACTACACGAGAGTATAGTTCAATTGGATCCACAGGGCATTTCATTGGGTCGAGGAGGACCCATGGAGATATTGCTGCGGTTTCTCTAGACCCAATGAACAAGTCGGCTTCATTGTGGAGTGGTTAGCGAAGAAACATGAAGCAACATCCTGGAAAGAAACAACACCAGCAGCAGTAGCAGCAGAGGCAAGCATATCAGTGCGCGACAAGGGCAATAAGAAGATTTTCTATTCAATGGAGGAAGAGAAAAGCTTCAAGTTCCGAGCAGATCCAATGGTAGAAAAAGCAACTATGGCTATAGAGGCAAAGAGGCAACAACGCGACAATTGAATCACGCAAAGGCAGAGGGAGAAGAGAATAATGGAGGAAACAGAGAAGGAGTTGCATGAGCAGAAGGAGCAACTCCGAAAGGAGAAAGAGCTGCGCAAACAGGAGAGGGAAGTGCAACAAGAACATGTACAACAAGGGGTGAAACCTGTGGAAACAGGTGAAAGAACGACCGTATAGGTAGTGGATTCATCAGAACAACTGGCATCAGGTAGATAGGGTGAACCATCGCAGGAGCAGGACTTCTCTTGTGAGATAAAGCAAGCACTTCAACAGTTGGATATAGAGATGAAGTAGCATGAATTGGAACAAGACATTGACCTCATGCCTCATCACCAAGAGGTCGACTTACCCGCTTCATCGCATCCAAATGATGAGCAAGTCTCAAGTGCCCAAGGAGGCTTTAAGATCCTTGGACATCAGCCGAAAGGAGAGATGCACATCATCTCATTCGACGAGTCTCAACATAGAATTTTGCAATCTCACAGAGTGTCAACTCTAGATGATCATACATCTCCTACACAAGTTGAGGAGCGAGTGATCGTGTCTGACATGTGCAAACATCCAACAGCTTTGGCCGATGCAACCAGAGTGTATGTCTAAGCCACTATCTCAAGTGTTCACTTTCTAATAGCTAAGAATGAGCGAATGGCTAAGGAACTACAGATGACCAAGAAAGGAGGAGAGTTGGTGATAACATCCACCCAAGCTTAACTAAAGAAGGCAATACTAGATGAAGTATTATCCCTTGACACAGTTATGCGAGCATTGTACTCCAAGTTTGGCACCGACGGATGGCAACAACGATGTGCTAGAAGAGCACGTAACTTGACGAACTTGCATGTTGTTGTTGATTACATGCAAACATGGATGATGAGATACAAGTGAGCCCCGCTTCACTTGCCTAAGATGATGAACACCAATGCAGTCGAGCTGAAGGCACGTATTCGGAGTCAGATTTGGAACTATGAAGAGCTCCCACAATTCACTAGTAGTGTACAGGGTTCCCATGCACATGTATTCAAGAGTATGAATATTGTGGTGCGCGCACATGCGATCCCATCTATTGGGACTCTCACCCAGGCGAAGAAAAATACACAGGTCTGACTAGAGCTTGACTCATACTTCGATGAGTTGATGCGCATTGCCACCAGCGCAGACTTTCCCATCAGTGCAGACATCATGCACAAGTATGTTGTTGGTCCAGCCGCATTGAAGATAATGATGCGCATGCTTACAGACAAGTTGGACAGAGGAGCCCAAGAAGTGTACCCGGATGCTATGGAGGCAAGAGTCAGGTTCCAGAAATATGTCACCTTAGAGCACATGGGCACGATTGCAGACTACTGATCTTGGCATTAGTATGTTACTGTTGATTAGCGCGAGGATGTTGAGGAGTTGGACTTCCATGGTTGTGTAAGTCATAGTGATGTCTAGCATGGATTTCTCAAGCCATTTCTCTCACGGGTACATGTGCATTGTAACGTAATGTCTTGTCAAGTGTCGATAGTTGGATGTAACAGTCATAGAGTAGATGAAGAGTCATGAGGGTAGTTGAGCTGTCACAAAGGGGAATGTCAAGGGCCACCTCACCCTTTGCTATAAATAGTCCCTCATAACTCATTGTATAGGCTTTTGGTCAGCCAAGCTTCCAATAAAACTATCTTTGAGAGAGCTTGGACAATATTGTAACGAGCCTTGGCTTCTCCACTACGCAAAGCAAGTACATCTCTTTGGAGGAGTAGGCGGTTGTGGCTACAACGTTACACTATCAGAACTAGTGGTTGTACATGGATGTATTGTATGAATGGAACTTACACTTCTTAGTATAACAAGAGCCAACACTTTTCATGCATATGTCATATTGTATTCTATGCTATTTTGTTTACTCTAAATGATATATGTAGATGTTTACTTACGCATGCATGTATAGCTATATGTGTATGTATGTATGAATCTTTCTAAAATGTGTTGTTGGTTTAACCATCGCTTTGGATTGCTTGCTAAATTGTCTTCCATGTTGTGATGCAGCTTTGCTCGTGCGTTTCCTTCTTAACTGCGTGCTATCACAGGTTTCCAAGGGGCATACTCATCTCAACCCCCATGCGTTAGAACCTCTCATGCACCTTCCTTGGCTCAGTGCAACTGTCACACCCTTGCTACTAATAGAGTTATCTTACTTGCCTCTGTGCGATATCGCAGTCAAGGCATTACCGTACAACCCACTGTTGGGAATCTTACACCAAACGGTCTGAGGTCTAATTGGGACTTCTTATCGGGGAGATCCCCTGACATGTTGGGGGGTCTAACACTGTCAAAATATATACATGTTCCCCTACTTGGAATTATTTTTGTGTCCTCTTCAAATCTACAAAACTCTTTTGTGTCTCTTGAGCTGCTTTTAGGTTCTATTTTATCTTCTTTACATGTTATTTCATTTCTTGCGAAAGATATAATCCTAACACAAGCTTATCTTTAGGCTGACTCAAACTCAAGGGAGTATGGCACTTTTTTTCATACATAACTTCGAAAGGACTCATTTAAGTAATGCTTGATAACTATTGTTATAGGAAAACTCAACTAAATGCAAATAATCCTCCCATTTTAGGTTTATTCATTGCATAGATGTATAACATGTCATCAAGGATCCGATTGGTCCTTTTTATTTTCCCATCTATTTGTGGGCGATACACAATGCTAGATTCCAACTATGTGTCTATACCTGTAAACAATGTTTTCCAAAAGTTGGAAGTGAAGTTTGCATCCCTGTTTGATATGACAATATCCGTTATTCCATGTAACCTGAAAATATCTTTCATGAAATGCTTTGCCACCTGAACAACTTTGTAAGTAGATTGAATAGGTATAAAATGAGTAGCCTTCAACAAATTATCTATAATAACCATAATTGAGTCACGATGTTTCCCATTTCTAGGAAAACCAGTGATCAAATCTAATGATATTACATCCCACTTCATTTCTGGTATAGGTAGAGTTCAACAATCCTGTTGGATTTTGATGCTCTACCTTTACTTTTTAACATTGTTGGAATTTTTCCGAGTACTCGGCAACTTCCTTATTCATACCGAGTCAAAAAAACTATTTTCTAAGTGTTGACATGATTTTCTGGTAACCAAAATGAGTTGAGAAGGGTCTTTTATGGTGTTCATCCAATATTAATTGTTTAAGTTTGGCTACATCAGGGACACGAATTTTGTTCCTAAATGTTAACCAACCCTCTTTATTAATTTCACATTTTGACATTTAGACATCACCATCTTTATCGTTTAGCCTTTTCCATATCTGATAATGAATTCTATCTTCCAATGTTGTTGTCTTTATTTGTTCTAATTTTTTTTTATTTCAACACTATTTACGATTATCTCACAAGTTTGCTTCAAACTTCGACTTAGTGTGTCAACCAATTTATTTTCCTTTCCTTTTATATATGTAATGTCAAAGTCATATTCACCCAAGAAAGCCATCCACTTGGATTTTCTAGAATTCATGTCAGGTTGATTGAAAAACTATTTTAAACTCAAATGATTAGTGATTAGGATAAACTTCTTATCTATTAAGTAGCACCTCCACATTTTCAGTGCGTGAGTAACTGCAACTAATTCCAAATCATAGACTACATAAATTATTTCACGGTTCTTTAATTTTCGAGATTCATAAGCTACCACATAGTCCTCTTCCATTTGTACTCCTCCCAAGCCTTCCAAACAACCATCAATACATATTACAAAATCTTTGTCAGGATCTGCTATTTTAAGCACGGGTGAAATAGTGAGCAAATGCTTCAACTGTTCAAAACTCTCCTGACATTTTTGGGTCCATTCGAATTTAACCCCCTTTTTATGTAGAGAGGTTATGGGGTAAGCCAATTTAGGAAACCCCTCTGTGAATCTGCAATAGTATCTCGTGATACCCATAAATGATATAACATCTACCACATCCTTGGGAATTAGCCAGTTAAGAATGAATTTCACTTTTTTAGGATCTACAACTATTCCATCCTTATATATTACATGTCCTAAATATTGCATTTTTTCTTGATAAAATGCACACTTGTTGAACTTAGCATATAACTGATGCTCTCGAAGGGTCTGCAACATTATTTATAGGTGTTGTTTATGTTCCTTTGGTGTCTCAAAGTAGATTAAAGTATCATCGATAAATATTAACACAAATTTATCTAGGTACTTACTAAAGACACGATTCATCAAACACATAAAGGTAGTTGGGGCATTCGAAAGTCCAAATGGAAGAATTGTAAATTCATAATGTCCATACCTAGTTCTGAACATTGTTTTAGGAATATATTCATCTTTAATCCTTAAATGATGGTATCTGGACCTTAAGTCTATTTTAGAGAAAATATATTCCCCCTCACTTCATGAAACAAATCATCGATTCTAGGCAATGGATATTGTTGGGAAATCCTAGGCGTTGGCAGTTAAATGATTTCCCTTATTATGACATTCACTTGTGATGTTTTCATTATTAGAATTAATATTATAATTAGGTATATTAATTATCTTTTTTTATCATCAAGATTAATTTCAAGCAACAAATAGAAGAGAACACAAGATATAAGCACGCTGCCAGGGAAAAACCCCCCTCGAGGGAAAACCCAGTCACAAATTATTCCTTTAGTAGATTCAAGATGAGATGACCAAGACCTTTACATCTTAGACTTGAGACTACCTCCATCCATCAAGTCAACCTAACCTCCATGCTTGCATCGAATCCTTATCACCGTGTTTGCATCAAGACTTCATCATTGAACTTCTTTGTTGTGACAATCTCGAGTTTTTCTTCACTGTAACAATATATAATTTCCTCACTGTGATATATACGAATTATGTGGTCACTGTAATACGCGTTCATCTGTACTCCACATGCTTGTGATACCTTCTTACAACAACAACACTGAAAATACTCTTCTAAGATGGCACCAAAATACATTTACCAAAATTTTGATAGCACCAAAGTTGGTTTTCTGTGATAACAATGAAATTTATACAGCAATCAATCTGAGCTCCTTTCACAGTAACAACACTGAAACAATCTGAGCTTCTTCACTGTGATTGCACTAAAATTACTTCTATGTGATCACCAAAATTTTTCTCTGAAATTGTGAGCTCTGAGTTAGTGTAATGCGAAGATCCCAGGATGGTATATATAGTAGTTGCCCCATGTAAATAGGCTGACATATGTTCATGAAGAGTTGCATCTTTGTTATAGGCCTACATGAGTTATTTTTATGATAGTTTCTTTTAGGCTAACTTGAAGGAGTCGTTGAGGAGGCTGACTTGATGATGGAGGAGCCTTTAAACAATAAACACATTGAATTTAACAATACCCTAAAGTCTACAATGGAGGCTTGACCTATAATTGACCCAAGCATGAAGCCCGTGTTTTAATAAGTCAATTCAATTTAATAATAATTTTTTTCACTTTCTTTTGACAAATAATTTACATTTTGACTTCAAGTACAATAATGAAGATCAAACCTAGCTACATTTTCCAACACTCCCTCTTAACTAGGGAGGTATTCATATTTACATATAACCAAAGAGGTACATGTAAGATTTCAATCCACATCATCTATGAAGAAGTTTAGGCACCAAAATGCCATGGACTAGATTCCTGCCCAAGGCAATCTATCCATTGGTCTCTCAACAATTTGGGCACCACAATGCCATGGACTAGATTCCTGACCAGGGCAATCTATCTGGGTGGGACTAAGATGGGCTCAAGTTTTCAGCCTCTCTATCTACCATCAGGATTACTTGCTAACCACCAACCCAAAGATCCAAGTGTATATAAAAAACAGAGGTCTATAACCAACACCAACTTCCAAACTTCGGGACCTAGACATCAACACAAAGTGCTAGCCATATGTCCTGCCAGGCAATTCTTCACTCACAAAGCTTCAACACTCCTTGATCCATCATATCAAGGATGAAAAATCTCTCCAATAAAATTGATTGGTAACCAACATGCTACCCAAACCTTTGAGAGATTCACCTGTACAAACACGACCCCTATCAACAATATACTTTCATATTTACATAATCAAATACAAACCTCTGGGGTCTTCTAGACAATTTGATGTTGCTTCTCAACTTTTCATAGTAGGACTATCAACCGAATCTCTAATCGAAGATTCTTCAATCATACACTTTCCTTTCCTACTTCTCATGCAATAATAGATCCTCTGAAATTCATTCTTTAATCAAAACCAAGCTATGCCATCCCTCTCAACTAGGGAGCATCTCTTTATCCAGACTCCCTCTTAACTTAGGGAGATCAACTTCTTCTTTTCATCATCGGAGAATATTTTGTGGCTTCCAACCATTTCATTAGAGTTATCATCATCCCCATCATTCTTATTGCATCAATGAACATCTTCACCATATTGAATATTATGTACCTACACAACTTAGATAGAAAGTACACCTAAATCTATAGAAGTGTGAAATTAGTCCTATCAGAATTACGAAATCATTTCAACTTTATACCCAAACTTAATTATAACCAAGAGACACATACTCTTCAACATCTTTCTAGGGACTTTGTCATAAACCCTAGACTACATCATAACAACTTTTCTTACATCTAGGGTTTCAATGTTTCTTCCAAAGGTATGACATACCTTACTACAACATATAGAAAACCCTAGAAACAATTCAAACAAATATAGAACTACAAAGCATCTAACAGCGTTTGAAAATTCATATGTTAGACTTCGTACTAGGGTTTCATACAAATCCTATATTTCATACAAAAGAATCAATCAAAATCAATCACAGCTTAGTCATTAACATGGCTAGCTTGCACCAGGGTTAGTTGCAAGACCTAGATTTTCAATCAAACATCTATCCCAACCAAAACTCAGATTTCAACAATGTTACACAAATCTTAAATTATCACATTATCATCATACATCCAAGATTTTTACTTCTACTAAGGTTTAACTCCAAAACCCTAGAATACTATCATTCTAGAAAGACAAACTTTGACTAGGGCTTTGTTCCAAATGCTAGGATTCATGACTACCAACAAATAGGTCAACTCATACAACTAGGTCTTCATCATCATGCATAGACACAACATATGTCGGAAAAAATTAATATATTAGACATATATCGACCTAGACCAAGCTAGGGTTTCAAACAATGGACACATACCTAGGGTTTCATTCCTAAGACTCTAAGTACTTAACAAGGGTTTTTCTTATAGACCCAACCAAACCCTAAATATCTAGTGTTTCATAATATAGCAAAACAAACCCTATTATTCAAAAATTTCAAAGGTTCAGGATTTCAAACAAACATCATTTAACCCTAAAAAGTTAGGTTTTCATGATCATACCGAAATGCCAAACATGACATCATCAACAAAAATTTCAAATAACATTTCACAATAGACTTAAGCAAGCTAGGGTTTCACACATTGTCAACATACCCTTAGGTTAGGGTTTTCTAGAGAACATGTCTAAGGTTCTATAAAATCAATTAACAATATGAGGAGGGGTAGATTTATCAAGTGATGAATCACCCAGAACAAGAATAATTATGATTCAAGATAGCTATACATAATGATGTTAGTAATGTAATGTAAACTTCAAAAATAAGATTATCATACTTTTAAGAGAATTTGGTAAGGTGTATAGTTTGAGACGTACCTAGAGATGTTTCTTGGCAAACTTGATAAGGATTCCTTGAAGTGTTAAGCCATCATCTTTATACCTATAGAACATATTACAAGCACAATATGTGATATCAAAGACATAATTTAATTTCCTGTTAGATCTTCTACATAATCATGGCGGAGGGAATCTTTCAAACATTAGTGGAACCTTTTGTTTGATATCCTAGAAAAACCCTAGAAGATAAGGATGTAAGTTATCTAGGGATTACAATCTTTATCCTAGACTAACTATAAGCAAGAATCATTTAGAAGAATATATGTACCTTGTGATTACATACCTCTAATTTGGAAACTTGTTGTAGTAGCAATACTTACCTCAAAGAGTCCTTTCTTCAAGCTGGTTCCTTGGACTATCAAATGTTATTTACCTTAGGAAAAACTTTGTATTTTATATGATGACATAGTTTATTAAGGTGCCTTATTTTGTGCTTCGTTCTTGTAATGTTTGAGATTTCTTCATTGTAGTAATACTGAATGGAAATAGCACCAAATTGAGGGAGAATACCATCGAATGGGACCATAACATCAAACTGTAGGAGTATCTCACCAGACTGTGGAAGCATAGAGATCATCCTTCCACCCTATCCGAGCTCCTTGTAATGACAACTAAACATTTTATTCAAACTAGTTATCTATGCTATTCGTCTTTACGAGATCATATCACTTCAATGTCACTAAGTTAGAGATCTTTTTCACTGTGGAGGAAACCCTAAAACATTTCATATTCCACTATATATATTATACTGAAACTTCACCGGAATGAATCTACTATGACATCAAACTGAGGTCTCTTAATTCCACTGAAATTCATCTAAGCTTATATAACGAAGTTATATCTTTATATGTGCCTTTACCAACATGTCCAAGCTCCATTCTGGAAAAGATTCGAACTTCTTTCTCCTTCATACTTGATGTCTTCAATATGGTGAATGGAGTAGCTCATTGAAATATGGTGAATGGACTAGTTTCATCCTTTCAAGATACCTCAAAATATTAGCCCAAAAATGTCCTTGAGATCTTGATCTTGATTTTCAAGGCTAACACATCTTTTCATTGAGAATACTTCAAGTGATCTTCAAACTGCCTTTGACCATAACTTTGAAACCATGTTGGGAAATCCTAGGAGTTGGCAGTGAAATGATTTCCCTTATTATGACATTAACTTGTGATATTTTCATTATTAGTTCTATGTCTCTTAATTATATTTTCTTATCATCAAGATTAATGCCAAATAACAAATAGAAGAGAACACAAGATATAGGCACGCTACTAGGGAAAACCCCCCTCGACGGGAAAACTCGGTCACAAATTCTTCCTTTAGTAGATTCAAGATGAGATGACCAAGAGCTTTACATCTTAGACTCGAGACTACCTCCATCCATCAATTCATCCTCACCTCCATGCTTGCATCGAATCCTTATCACTGTGTTTGCATCAAGACTTCATCACTGAACTTCTTTGTTGTGACAATCCCAAGTTTTTCTTCAATATAATAATATATAATTTCTTCATTGTGATATATACGAATTTTGTGGTCACTATAATACAAATTCATATGTACTTTGCATGCCTGCGATACCTTCTTACAACAACAACACCAAAAATACTCTTCTGAGATGGCACCGAAATACATTTACCAAAATTGTGATAGCACCGAATTTGGTTTTTTGTGATAGCAACGAAATTTATCTAGCAATCAATCTGAGCTCCTTTCACTGTAATAACACCAAAACATACTGAGCTTCTTCATTGTGATTGCACCGAAATTACTTCTATGTGATCACCAAAATTTATCTCTAAAATTGCGAGCTCTGGGTTAGTGTAATGTGAAGATCCCAGCTTGGTATATATAGTAGTTTCCTCATGTAAATATGCCAACATATGTTCATGAAGAGTTGCATCCTTGTTATAGGCCGACATGAGTTCTTTTTATGACCATTTCTTTTAGGCCGACTTGAAGGAGTCGTTGAGGAGGATGACTTGATGATGGAGGAGCATTTAACCAATAAACACATTGAATTTGACAATACCCTAAAGCCTACAACAGAGGCTTGACCTATAATTGACCCAATCATGAAACCCATGCTTTAATAAGTCAATTCAATTTAATAATAATTTATTTTTCACTTTGTTTTGACAAATAGATTACATTTTGACTTCAAGTACAATAACGAAGACCAAACCTAGTTATATTTTCCAACAGATACTTATTCTTAATAATTAATTTATTTAGTTGCATATAATCAATGCATAATCTAAATGTACCATCCTTTTTTTTAACAAATAAAATTGGTGCCCCACATGGCGAAACACTTGTTCTAATTTACTCTTTGTTTAATAACTCTTGAAGTTGCATTTTTAGCTCCATTAATTCTAGCGAGCCCATCTTGTAAGGTGCCTTAGATATTGGTGCAACCCCTAGTATTAACTTAATAGAGAAATAAACATCTCTCTTAGGCCAAAACCTAAGAATCTCATGTGGAAACACATCTTTGTAATCCTAAATCACTTCCAAATCATCTAAGGCTCTAGATTTTCTTTCCTGTGAATAGTCTTATACCTGAAAAGCAAATAGCTCACACCCTTTGAACAAAAATGGGTAGAGTTATACCTTTTAAAATATGTATTTCTCCATTATCCATGATACAGGTAACAATTTTATCCAAATAGTTAACAATCGCTCTATGTCCCTCCAACCAATCCAAACCCACTAGTATGTCATAGGAACCTTACGGCAGAATATTTAGATTCGTTGTGTTTTTATTTCCATTTAAATCAAAAGGACATGTCTTCACCCAATTAGTCACTTTCCTCTTTTTGCAAGTAGCCAACAAGACTAGCTAAGAGTTTTCATATTTTTCTATATTTAATTTGAATTTTTCTACAATCTGGGGACTAACATAACTCAAAATCGCACCAGGGTCTATCAAAATAGAAATAGGTTGGTTTGAAAGTTTACCAGCTTCTATCTCCACCATGGTGTATTGATGTTCTCGCCAGTGTTCCTCTAATGTTGCGTTAGTCCGAGGAATGTTCCTAGCCACATCATTGATTGTGGAATCCTCTTCAATATTCTATAAACTATGAGCAGATTTTGTCTTATAGGGGAAGTTCCAAAAAAGATGGGGCTATCCACATCCCTAACACTTTAACAATTCCCTTTCTTTCCCATTGAACCCTTTAGTGTTCAATTCCATCTGTTTAGATCTAGTTTGAGTTTGATTATTGTTTTTGCTGAAATTATGACTCTCGTTTCCCTTACCAGAATTACTGAAAGAGCTATATTTTAATCCTTTTCCTCATTGTGCAAATCTGTCTTTTTTTTTTATTGGCCCACGATTTCACATTTTTGTTTTTTTGTTTAGCTTGTTGATAGTAGATTCTTGCATTTTGAATGGTCACATCCATTGTTTTGGGATTATCATATTCAATTCTCTCTTTAAAGGACAAAGGAAGGCAATTAATGAAACATTGGACCTTGGCTTTTTCTTCTCGTACATACGACACATATCTTAGAAGGTGATTAAATTTCATCACCAATTCATCAATTGTCATTTGGTCGAGCTTCAATTCATGAAACTCTTTGGCCTTGTCATCATAATATCTTTCAGGTAAGTATTCTTCTTTGAAAAATATCTAAAATTCATCCTAATTAATATTCTTGCCTTCAAAATTTTGCACAGTTCTAACTACTTCCCACCACAAGAAGGCTTTTCCCTGTAATTTGTATGTAGATAATTTAGCTTTCATATTACTGGAGTAATCATACACTTGAAAATATTGATTAATATTAAGCAACCATGCCTTTGCCACTTCTTTAGATTCTCCATCATAGGTTGAGGGTATAATTTTCTTAACTCCCCTTGCAATTCTATTTTTGGTTTCCTTCCTTGATTTAGAGGTAATTTTATTGATCTGCGCTCTTCCTCATTATATGAATTATCTTCTTTAGTCTCATTTATATCATTAGGATTATTTAGTTTGGAAGTCTCTTCTATGTATTCCTCCTCCATTATTGGTTCCACAGTTTTAGGATTTGATCTATTTGTTAGATGTTTAACGGGTTTCTCTTGTTCAATGCTAGCCTTTAAAAAATTTTCATTGTTTGCACAAAGGCTTACTATCTTTGTTCTCAAATCTCTAATTATATTCAATAAATCCACTATAGGAAATGGTGCTTGATCTCCCAAGTGTACCCAAATCCGGTCTTTGCCTATGTGTCCCTTCTTGAGGATTTCTGATTCCTTATCCTCTTCTCCACTCTCTCTTTTCTATGTAAAACATGGCATTCATTTGTTAAAAAAAAAATTGATTGAGCTCATAGGTCACAATGTTACAACTTGGTGATCTCGTAACATAGGTAACCTGTCTCTAAAGTTCCCCAAATAACATTGAAAACTTAATAACAATAATTTTTTTCCTAAAATTACATCATGCTTGTCACTGGTATTTTGACTTTTACCTTATTAACACATGATAGATAATTTACATTTACAAATCTAGGTTGATTTCTTTACATTAAGAGACCATGATTGTTATTCTTTTCAAAGGAGTACCATGTTCTAACCCTTGGGTTGATCATGGTGCTTGGAATATTTAAAATGTAACCCAAATGGCTTACATATCAACTAGGTGTCTGTTTCAAACTATATTAGTAAGTCTAGATCATGCGAAATGGTTAATTTATTTGGTTTGCACATATTTTTGGCTAGTGTCAAGGCTAACTACATGCGTTCTTCATTATCTCTTAAAACTGATATATGTATAAGTTTTATGTCTTCTATGTTGGGGAATTCTTGAGGTACTACCTAGTACAATGTTGATAGGATCTGATTGTGCTCATCTTCATATGATAGAGGCTAGATGGTTTGAGCCCTCGATATATCTCATCCCCTTGTAATGTGGAGTAGCATTGTGGATGGTGGATATTTGTTCTACGCCTTCGAAGGTGGAGATTTATGATCACACGGTTTGGGTAATGAACTACCCCTCCCCCCTCCACCACCTTCGCCATTTGCATGCTCAATTCTACAGGAAAATCTCTGCAACCTTATTGAAAACATGATGTTAGGGTTTTGTCCCCCATACAAACTAGTTGTTAGGGTGAATCTTTGTTCATGTTGGAGGTTTTTTGTGGATTATTATGCATATTTATGCCATTAATGACAATATTCCATTGTTCAGGTTATAATTCTAACCTTGGTCTCTTCCCAAATTTTACTTTCTGTGTGTCCTTTGTTAAGTTTACATTCTTGTTGTTGTACGAATTCAACACTAGTTTGACTGTTCTCTAGTTCTATTATTATTGCAAGAAATTTTGTCCCTCCTTCCTGCAACTTTGACATGCAACAACAGAGTTCTCATGGCGTTTCAACTTCGCCTCTTAACTCTTACATGGATAGCCATGATTTTCCCTCCTTTCTAAAACCTTAGGTTTAATGTTTTCTTTTCTTTATGGTGATATTTGCTTCCTTCCCGATATGGTTTCTGAGCACAAAACCCTTCTTGTTCTTTGAAAACCACAAGGATTTTTGTTGCCATCTCAAGTTAACTATTAATTCATTTACCCTAAATTTTATAATGGATTTATTTATGCACAAATCATTATGATTAATTAAGGTAACATTGAAGGTTGGTTACAATCTAGACTTTGGGAACTCAAGGGAAAATAATCTTTTGAGGGTTTTTTTTTTTTTGGAATTCTCCAAGTATTTATTCTTTGGCATCATGCCTTTATCACATTTCTTCTCTTGGAGCGACATCGACTGGATAAGATAGTGCTCTTCCATGCCAAACCATAGTCCATTAAAGTTAACCTTAAGAGAAATCTTCTGATTAACCCAAGGGATACTACTTTATGTTACGAAATTTTCTTGAGATTTTTTTTGTTTAAAAAGTCACAAGACCAAAACCATATAGCCAAGATAGATGAAGAAATTATTTACTAGGGATTCTCTTTCTTACTAGAGCATACAATGTTATTTACTTTTAGCTATGGCCATGGAATAACTTGGCTCAAACTTTGGATGATTTCCAAATGATTGAATTTTTATGTTGTATTTAGTTTCCTCCATTATCTGCAATTATAGTGAAAGTTTTTTCTTTCCATTTGATGTTGATTTGGGGTAGCATCAGATGTGCTCTAGCCACGAAAATTGGTGGAGAGGCTAAAGCACATGAAATCTCCAATACCCATAAATGGTTTGGGTAGATTATAAACATTTTGGGAGATATTAAAATAATTAATATTTTAAATGAAGTCCCTAAGTCTAAACTTAAGGAAAATAAAATATTAATGTGAATTAATATAAAACTGTGTTAGAAGGGTCCAAAAGTCATGGATCAAGCTAGAATTAACCTTAGCTATTGATTAGGAACTTCATCTCGGCCGTTGAATTGTCAATGAGAAAAGTATAAGAGGAAGCTTGAGGATCACTTGGAGAACACATTGAGTTGATCAAGATTTCGAATTTTTGGGGCAGGGTTTGCTGAGGAAGTTGAGAGAGTAATAAGAGTTGCAGCTGAGGGGCATTGAATACAAAAGCAGAGAGGCAGAGATAGTGCCGGGAGGATCAATGCAACAGTCGGGAAAGCTGACGCAGAGGGCAAAACCTTGAACTGCCAAGAACAACTGAAACTGTCAGGAACTACTAGAACAGCCGGGAAAGCTGATGCAAAGGGTAGAAGCTGGAACTGTCGGGAACAATCGTAACTGTCGAGAACTGTCGGAACAACCAGGAAAGTTGATGTAGAGGGCAGAAGCTGAAACTGCCAGGAACTGCTGGAACTGCTAGGAATGCTGACGCAGAGGGCAGAAGAGGCTGACGCAGTCCCTAGACAATGACGCTAGGGTTTTTCGTGGGGTAGATTGGAGTTGAGGCGCTGCTGGAGTGTTTATCTAGGGTTTTAGCCGGAGCATCTATCTCCGAAGGAGAGGTACTACTGCCAAGATTATTCTCTGGTGGGTGAGCTGGTTTTGGCATCCAAATTGTATTCAGAAACTGCACAATAATAAAAACCTCAGATAGTTGCACCGATTTTCCCGCATTGGGTTTTTCCAGGGATATTGGTCCAAAAACAACGGTGTCACGTGTGTGCTTGTTTGTTTCCTTCAGTTGATGATCTGTAATGTGTTGAGCATGTACTTGTATTTATTTCCAATATTTACATGGTAAATAACTTGTTAATTAACAGAACAAGTAGGTAGGAATAAATCAGAAAGTACATGAAGGGTTTCTAATGGGTTAGACATAGAAATTCCAACATTTGAGGGCTTGAATATTATACTCTCTTTGGTTATGTTTATGTGCGAAGTATTCCCTTGGGATGCTCTTTGTATATGTAATGATTATGGAGTTTTACTTCTCATTGTCGTTTAATTAACAATCTTTCGAATATGTATTCTATACGTATACAATTATTAAATATATATTTAATATCATAGGTAAATTTATAGGTTAGGGTAACCCGACATACTCCTATTACTAGGTTTCTACATGTAGTTCTTTCATGGCCACAATTAAACATGAGCAAGGACTGCACACACTCAGGTTGACGTTTTCTTGTCGTCAACATGTATGCATACTAAGCTTGTCTCAAACCCTGTTACATACTCCATTTACAACTTATTTCCTGCAACACTTAGGGAGTTTGGTATATATTGGTATGATCCTGTCCTCAAATATGGAAATGTGTGTGTGCGTGTGTCTATATATATATATTATGGGTTTAAATCCAATACAAACAATCCATTTTTTCTTTCTTTTTTGTTTTTATGCTAAAGTATTGACTCTCTCCCTTTGCATGAAGAGGAAATAATGTTGGGCTCCTAGTTCTGGGTTCCATCATTTGTATTTCCGCAACATGGAGATAAATAGGGTTTAAAAAGTTCAGGGAATAGCCTTAGGGTTCTTTTTGTAACACTTCTTCATTCTTCCAACTTTGCTCAAAACACACACCTATATGTATACATTTACACAGAGACTATTAATCATAGAAAAATTGACCTTAGCTTCTTCATAAGCAATGGATTTGTTAATACCCATTATAACATTAATAACAAAATATTTATCTGAACATTCTCTGTCTTGTTTCCTACTTCAGTCATAAACTAATCTAGAAATTTTATATACTTAGCAAAAAACCACTGAAAACTCAAATACTTATATGAATATTGAAAACACAATAGGAGCTCCCACACTCCTTCCAACCAATGAATCACTATCTCAACAGTCGCCCCCCTGCCCCACCCTAAGATTTAGAGTCTTTTCTTGTCAAGAAACCAATCAATTATCTTTTACAATTTCACCTCCTTAAACCCAAGCAACATCCTACTAACTCCGAGCTAAGTTATTTATCTACTAGGGGTACTACGCCTCTCTAAATTTTCATCTTGGACCACAATCATTTTTTTCTTGTCCATTTTCCCCTAATACACTTTTTCTTTGGCATGTATTTTCCTCAGCTTCTGCTTCCTTAAAATTTGAGCCTATAGGCTTTGAAGGAGTGATAATTTGTTTTGGAGAAAACATAGAAAGATTTACCTCTTGCAAATTATGAGTCGAAACCTCCAAAATCTCATTTTGGATTGATGTTTCTATCTAGAACTAACACAAAATGTCTCTTTAAGTGAACCATAAGAAAAACCTTTCATATAATGCTTTGGAAAATACCCTTCCCCTTATATACAAGTGCATATGTCACTATAGCTTGAAAATCTAGCTCATTCCTTACACTTATCAAGTCTTAATTTAGCCTTTAGGAGTTCCTCTAGACATCTAATAATTCCTCGTAATATTAGAAAATTGATGGGGGATTAGCTAGTTTACCTCTCCATAGTCGAGTTGGCCTAGTTCTAGGTATATGTTCTAAGATTCATACTCACATCACATACGGTCAATTCCAACCTCTACCACTATAACCACTAGGTGCACCGCGTCTACCCCCATAAATGGCACACATGTTAGACACTATGGGGGATTGAACATGGGACCTTTCACTCACATTTCATTTACATTTTCACAGGTTTTCAAAGTGAGCTACCCCCTAGGGGCCTATTAATATTAAGGAGGGCATGGGGGTGGGCTTCCATCCACCTACGTGTGCACAAGTCATGAGACCATTTAATATAGTGTCTTTGGGTGAAACTACATGTTGAACCATTACATTAAGGTGCTCCCATGACTCTAGGTGAGGCCCTAATGGGAATTAAACCTTGCCTAATGACAAAAAACTCCTCACATGTCACCATTAGATCCAACCCCTTTGGGAAAAATGATTTTTTAACCATTAAATCCACTCAAAGTGATTATTAGTTAATTAGTAATATTATAACTATTTTTTTTGTAGGTTACACAACTAGGACCACCAATGGAGGATTTGAATTGATAACCTATCACAATAAGTGCCATAAAAATGCATCCATTCATCGTTTATCCAAAGCCTCATGGGTCATTGATCTTAAATTAACCTATGCTTGAAAATTACTATTTCCCAATATTTTCCTTTGTTCCTTTAGACCGAAAAAAAGTGCAGAGCCCATCTCTAACCCCTACAATGCATTTAAATTAGGAAATATGCCACTTGATATGTATTCTTAGCCATGGAGATTCACCCCCTCATTACGAAGGATATTTTTTAGGTTGATCAAATGTAGCAAGTGTCAATATAATACATCACTATTACACTAGATCAAGCCTAGAAACTGTCAAAATAATACACCACTATAACACCAAGAGTATATCGTAGGCTCCGCAAGGTTGGGGGAGCCTACTCCTCAGCGATTATCACAACAAGCTAAAGGTGTCCCCCCATTGGATTTGAAAACGGGTGGAGGGGATAACATCCCATTGTGCCAACCACTTGGTCGTCTCACAAGGAGACACTTTACCATGAAGATTCTTAACTTATAAACAAGTTACAATACCACATGTCCAAAAGACTACAAGTCATTTCACAGTCATTATATATATATATATATATATATATATGGGGAAAGTAAATCAACCTCCCTCTTAGGGAGAGAGAGTTAGAGTGAGGTTGCTCATACCAGGGAAACCCACAGGTATACTCACTTAAGAGTACAACAATATTTATAGGCACAAGACCATTAAAACCATATGAATTATATCTCATCATGTCACTAATAGTGTCAGGGCCTTGACTTGGCGAGTGCCCGAGAGATTTGAAAAAACTGATGATCGTGGTTAAAGGCGTGCGGTCGCGACGGATGTGCAACAGATGCCCGCATTCGGTTAAAGGAAACTTAGAGGTGGATGCTTGATTATGTGCGACAATGGGCACATGAGTGCGTCGTGTTGGGTAGGCATCCACTTTACAACGAGTCGTGTGACAGATGTGAGATGGGTAAGTGTGCGATGGGCGGGCGCATGCCTAGGCGAGGCAACACAGTTGACATGGTTGGGTGTGCCTGCATGTAGTATGGGCAACCTGTGGGCTGAGAAACTAGTTGTGGAAGCATGTGTGGACCACAGTGTAGAGTCGGGCGAGTGGGTAGCACAAGCCGACCCGAGAGGTAGTGACAAGGCAAACGATGGAGCAACGACATGGTTTTTGAGGTTGGGCCAACGCATGTATTGGTGAGCAGGCCGACCTTTGGTCAAGCCAAAGGACGTGACGATTGGGGGGTGCCATGGTCGTATGGAACACATATATATTGGATATTGGTGAGAGTCATTTGGCATCATCAAACCATCAAACAACACATACAAAAAGGACAGAAAACATAGAGAGTTGAAGGGCCGAGCTACAGGCAGAGTGTGAACAATAGGGTTGAAGTTAGCGTGCGATAGAGTTGGGCTTTTTGGATACGAATCGACTGAAGGGCACAGGTCAGGCAATAATGGAACAAGTTATCGTATTGCATCAAGGCCGAGTTGACACACTTGATTGTGTTAACTAACTGTGGTTCGATTGGGTAGAACAAAGCGCAGTGGACGGGCTGAATTCGGGTATATGATGGTGTGTTGGGCACAGGAGAACCGGGTGACATGAGGTCGCTACGACGAACTTGCGGGCAGGCCAACACCCGTATTACATTGAATGAAGGTGCGGGTAGTGAAGTTTTGGCACACGATGAAGAGTGGGCACAATAATGCGTTGAGGTGACAGGGGTATGTGCAGAATTGTGATAGGCGAGCTGAGGGTGCTGTAAGCCACGGGTTGGTGAACGGGTAGGCACGACATGCCGACGGTTCGGTAGACCGGGTGAAGTGCACACGAGTGGCACTATTGGGTAGTTTTGTAGATACGAGTTGAGAAAGAAGGGTGCAGGCCAAGACATTTCCGACAACACATGTATATTGTATTTATGCACAATTGAATTTTATAACTTTATATATTGATATTAGGCAGACTCTAATATATGGGAGTTGCCCCTCCCAATTATGATTATGTGTTGATGTTTTCCATTGTGCATACATATTGTTTATATGGTTAATTGAATAAGTCTATTTCCGTTGTGTTAATAACACTTGAAGATTAAATTGGTTAAGTGTTTGGTTAAGCTTTGTCCATATATTTGAGTATTGGTGAAAAGAAAAGTATAGTGGTGTCACACCCGCTATACGTGGTTGAAAGAGTACCACAAGGATAGGGTCATGACAGTTGGTATTTGAGCTTGATTCCGGGCAAGTCGAGCTAATTGAAGTGAAGACACAACTGCCACTTCATGAGCAGTTGGTATTAGAGCCCACTTCTCATAGGGCTTGATTGGAGTTGTGAAGCAGGAATATGACAATGAGTGTTGTAGTTGGTATTGAAGCTTGGTTTTGGAAGTTTGATAGGGACATGTTACAAGGTCGACGTTGAACGAGTTGGTGTATGGTATTAACACGATCACAAGAAAAAACGATGGCAGACAATGTGGAAGAACTTCATGTAACAAAGGATTCCAACGTTAATCCTCAAACAATTTTCATGGATAGGGTATTGGACCGGATGGAGGAATTTGCTTCAAAGATGGCTTCATTGAAGGCTGAGAATGTTGAAATCTGAGAAGGGTTCACGAAGTTGGAAGAAGCTTATGATAACCTCAAGGTACGATACAAATATACTGAATGGAAGTATGCACAAATAAAGAATTAAGTCAAGAACATTGGAGCTACAAGAGATCAAGGTGGATGAAATATTGAAGTTGCAGAAAAGTCATGACGATGCTCGTAACAAGATAGTTGTTTTGAAGAAAGAATTTAGGCAAGGATCAATTGGAGGGACCGCTCATGTAAAGTCAAGGAACTTGATTCTTATGATGGGATGAGGAGTGCCAAAGCACTTGGCAATTTCTTATGGGATATGGAGCAATACTTGGAGCACGTGGGGATTCCTGATGATGAAACCAAGGTCAAATTAGTTGCTCAATTCCTTACTAAGGATGCTAAGATGTGGTGGAGACGGAAGTTGGATCATATTTCTCATGGTGGTGCTGATGACATCTCTACTTAGGATAATATGAAGAAAGCTTTGCATATTCATTTTAGCGCACAAGATGAGACTTAGGATGCAAGGACAAAGATTAAGCATATTAAGAAAACAAGGAGTCTACAGGGATATCAACGAGACTTTTCGAGTGCAATCTTGGAATTCCTTGACATGGCGGAGAAAGACAAGGTTTTAAAATTCATTATAGGATTGAAATCTTGGGCACGCAATGAGGTGAAGAGGCAAAAGATCAAAACTCTAGAAGAAGCATTTGTTGCGGTTGATAGGCTAGTAGAACATTATGATGAAGGGATTGAAGAGAAGAAGAAGAAGTCCGATAAATTGAAGGAGAAAACTATAAAAGAGGAACATTCGAGATCGAGTGGCAAGCCGAAAACAAAGAAGCCTTTGAAATTTTGGTTGTGCGGAGAGGACCACACGGTGAAGAATTGTCCTTCTAGACCGATGGTGGTAGCAACAACACAAATTGATGCAAAGAATAAAAAGGAGGAACCAATGATTGTGATGATGCATATTTTGGGAGCTACAACAACAACAAAGATTGTCCCAAGGAGAGATCCTGAGAGGAACAAATTGGAGTATGTTAACATGAAGGTTGGGCAAGGCACTTTACTCACTGTGGTGGAAAATGGTGTGACTCATAAATTCATCAGGGAGGAAGCTACGAGGAAAGTTGGGTTGAATTTCTCACCAACCGAAGATCATCTTATAGGAGTGAACTCTCCACCGGATAGAGTCATCGACATGGCAGAGAATGTGGATGTGAACATTGGCGAGTTGTATGGAAAGATCGACTTCACGATTGTGCAGATGGATGACTATGAAGCAGTATTGGGTATGGAATTTTTGAAGCAGTATGAGGCTATGATGGTGCCACATATGAAGAAGTTGTACATTTACAACAGAAGAGATGATGAATCTTTAGGGGTCACTACCATGGCAACTATGACAATTGGGTGTAAATTGGTAACGATGAACGTGGAGGACATCAAGCGGGATGAAGAACTATATGAGAGGTTGTCCACTATGGAGAAAAAAATCATAGAGTAGTCATAGGTTATTAGAGCATTGTTTGATAGTATCCTGGATTTGACACATAGGCTAGAGGCAGTGGAAGGAAATAAAGATGCTAGACCAGAGACTCAGGAGGAGAGCAGGGAAGCATACATGCAGAGGCTGGAAGAGGAAGATCCGGATAGATGGATTGAGTTATTAGAGGAGGATGGAAAGCCATCGACTTTTCCATCCCCTCCCTCTTTCTAGACTGACATGGGGATGAGGCTCATTATCTTCTGCTCATGGCAGTGAGTCCTCTCTATGATTTTATGAGCAGGCACATGGGGCAAGATGGACACGATTGATAGCAAGATGTGAAGACAATCATGATGATGTGAGGAGCATGCGTTCTTATGGAGGCGATGTTACAGTTGGATTAGCTACCCAACTAATCACCATCACAGGGGGATCCAACACATGATTTTCTTACAAAGTTTGACGATATTTGAGAATGGAGTAGGTCATGGGTGGAGCTATTTGGGTACCCACATATATGGATATGTCTTAGCGATGGAGGTTGCTGATATGGTGTTGTCGAGGGCGACAAAATTTTCAAAGTGGTGGAGGATGTCAGGGCCTTGAGTTGGCGAGTGCCCAAGAGAGTCGAAAAACCAATAATCATGATTAAGGTGTGCAATGGCGATGGATGTACGACGAGCCCCCGCATTCGGTTAAAGGTGAATCCGGTTAGTACTTTCGGTTAAAGGCAACTCATAGGTGGATGTTCGATTATGTGTGACGACGGACACACCTGCGTGCCGTGTTGGGTGGGTGCCCACCTTTACGATGAGTCATGTGATGATGGACACACCTGCGTGCCGTGTTTGGTGGGTGCCCACCTTTATGATGAGTCGTGCGACAAGAGTGTGAAGGATGTGCAATGGTCGGACGCGCCAGGCGACCCGAGTTGGGCTTTCGGGTGGACACGTGGTCAAGCTAGGAGACACGGTTGACACGGCTGGGCGGGCCTACATGTAGTACGATTGACCAGTGGTCTAAGCAACCGGTTGTGGAAGCATGTCGAACCACAGTGTAGAGTTGAGTGAGTGGGTGGCACGAGCCGACCTGAGAGGTAGTGAAAAGGAGAACGGTGGAGTAGCGACATGGTTTTGGAGGTTGGGCCAATGCATGTATTAGTGAGTAGGCCAATCTACACATATACTTGGGCCGACCTTTGGTCAATCCAAAGGACGCGACGGTTGGGGGGTGCCATGGTCGTATGGAACACATATATATTAGAGATGGGTGAGAGTCATTTGGCAATCATCAAACCATCGAATAACACATACAAAAAAGATAGAAAAATGCAGAGTCGAAGGGCCGAGATATAGGCGCAGTGCGAACAACAGGGCCGAAGTTAGCATGCGACATAGTTGGGGTTTCTGAATACGAATCGATTGAAGAGCGTAGGTCGGGTAGTAGTGCGACGGGTTGTCGTATTGCGGCAAGGCTGATTCAGAACACCCGAATGTGTTAATGACTATGGTTTAGTTGGGCGGAACGAAGCATTGCGGACCAACGAAGTTCAGGTATCTGACGGTGTGTTGGGTGCAGGTGACCTGAGGCCACTACGACGGACCTGTGGGCAGGCCAACACTTGTATTACACTAAACAAAGGTGCGGTTAGTGAAGTTCTGACACACGATGAAGTGTGGGCACGGTTGTGCACCGAGGTGACAGGTGTACGTGTAGAATTGCAACAGGTGGGTCGAGGATGTGGTAAGCCACGGGTCGGTGAATGGGGGTGGGCATGATGTGTTGATGGTTCAGTAGACTGACTGAAGTGTGCACGAGTGGCACAGTTGGGAAATTTTGCAGGTACGAGTTGAGAAAGAAGGGTGCAGGTCGAGGAATTGCCGACAACACATGTATATTGTATTTATGTACAATTGAATTACATAATTTTATATATTGTTATTGGGAAAACTCTAATATATGTGAGTTGCCCCTCCCACTTATGATTATGTGTTGATGTTTTCCGCTATGCATACATATTGTTTATATGGTTAATTGAAGAAGTTTATTTCTGTTGCGCTAATAACACTTGAAGATTAAATTGGTTAAGTGTTTCGTTTGGCATAGTCCATATACATGAATATTTGTGGAAAGAAAAAGTTTAGTGGTGTTGTGCCGGCTATACATGGTTGAAAGAGTACCACAAGGATAAGGTCGTGACAAGTAGGGATTTGAACATGATTGGGGATAATAATAGCCATTTTGCTCAACCACCTAAGATAACACCAATTACGTGTGTGTGTGTGTGTGTGCGCGTTTTATATTTTTTAATTAAATTTAAAAGATCTCAACTCTCTATCCTAATTATTAGTAAAAATGTTTTGTGGATATTCCTAAAGGTTAAATTCCTAGCATCCACCTATTAATTATTGATAATCAACTTAATATTCTAAAATCCTTATTTTACAATAGACATGCTTATTAACCTATGATGTTACATACTTTCACATTATTTTAGTTTTAGTGAAAAATATGTTATACAATTTGTTAAGATAAAAATGTTTCATTTAAAATATTGAAGCATTTTTTTTTTCAATTCTTAAATTATGATTAATTAATTATATATAGTATTAATAGATTTAGTTTAGAAAATTAAATATGTAATTTTTTTTCCAAATCTAATGTATTGTTTGTTTATTCAAACATTCCTTACACATATATATATATAACAAAAAAAACTTCATATCATAACATAAATAACTTTTTAATAATTTTAATAAATTAGCCATTTTTAATTAATTTTCATAAATTATTTCTCAAGTAAATTTACCTACTTATTGATAAAAACATTGAACAAAACTTACATTCATAAATTCTTTATTATCAAAATTAGTTTTGAATTTATTAATATATAAAATTATAATATAAACAAAATATAAATAAATTTTATTTTTGAAATAATATACTTAATATTAATTAAAATTAAATTCAATTTCGTAGTTAAATAGTATTTCAAGAATTTTTGCATTGCAACAAATAAGTTTGTCTTAAGTTGAATTTATCTTTTACATATGATCATGACTGTTGTATGTGTTTATATATTATTAACATGATATAATTCTTTAGGTTTAATTGAAAAATATTCAAAATCCTAAATTACTCAGATTCATTTTATTTTAGTATTATAAAAATAAAATTATTATTTAATATTGATGATGATTAAAGTTCACTATTTTTTTATTGTTTATTTAAAATAAAAATATTAATTTCATATAACCAATTTGTCTAAATTAATTGAGATCCATCTTAATTCTGGGTCTATGAAAAACCGAGAGATCAAATTTCTCGAGGTGCAAACCTCTTTTTTTAGTGCAAAACTTGAGGAAAGGTTTGCACCTCGAGAGATTTGATCCCTCCTATAGCTTGATAGATCCGGGGATAAGATGGATCTAGATTGGTTTCAGTTATGTGAATAATAAGAATATAGTCAATTACAAACAATCTTCATTGCGATTAATTTGAAACAATTTTTTTCTACTGTTCTTATTGTCACACCTATTAGTTTTGCCATTTCTCATTTCGATCATATGAAAAGGGTAGTTGAAATCATAAACCATTCAAATATTTAACTTGAGCTACTATAGTAAACACCATACCTTGTATTTTTTGTACTCCAATATTAATAGTAATTTTCTCCAAAGTCAACCCTTGTGACTTATGGAGGGTTAAACCCCAAATAATATTCAATGGTAGTTATTTTCTATTACCGCATTTGAATGCAAAGTTATTAACAATGTTGAATGATGAAAAATGTGAATAATAAGAATGTAGCCAATTACAAATAGTTTACAATTTCAGGAAGCAATCAATTTGGGTAATTTTATTTAGGATGAAAATTCAAGTATTATTTATCGTTGAATTATTGTAACACAGAAGTCAATTCACGGCATAAATAATTTGTATGTGCTTACACTTAGAGTGTGTATGTATGTTTTGGGGGTGAGAAGGACAGACAAGTGGAGATAGAATTATAGATGGATGGGGGGATCATTAGGGGAGTTTTGAGGTCTAAAATAGGTCTCCTCATCAAATTTTAGAGAGAAAGAAGAAAAATATATTTTTTCAACTTACCTCCCTATGGGTTTACTCAAATTTTGAGTGGAAACACTCATTGGACGCAAGATTTTATTCCTCATCCAAAGAGTACCCATGTTGCATACTTTCGATGGACCTTGCTACATGAAAAAAGAGAAATACATGAAAAGCATGACTGTAATCACGTTTTTCATGTATTTCTCATTTTTCTTGTAGTAGGGTCCATCGAAAGTATGCAACATGAGTACTCCTAGGATGATGAATTAAAATTTTCATCCAACAAATACTCCCACTCGAAATTTGAGTAGAACTTTAGCGAAATAAGTTAAAAATATGAGTTGAAAAAATAGTATTATTATTTTATTATTTTTTAATATTTTCATCTTTTTACTCCAAAAAGGGTGAATCATCCTCCATGATTGACATCATCACATTGAATCATATTGGTTCTTATAAAGTTCATTTTGGTTGTACATTTTCTTAGGAGGCCCATTTTAGAGCTCAAAATTCCCCTAATGAGAGGGGAGAAGAGAGAGGCAAAGGCAAGGAGGGAGGAAGATATATATATATATATATATATATAGAGAGAGAGAGAGAGAGAGAGAGAGTATGTTTGGGGGGTGAGATAGAGAGAGAAAGAAGGAGATACAATAGGAGATAGAGATATAGATGGAAGGGGAAAATATGTGCTTACACTGAAATCGATGCACAATATTAATCTTGTAGGGACCAACCCTATAATTTTTATTTTAATTTTTTAAACAAAACTAAAAATACAACCATAAGAAAATAGCATTGGGAACTCAAAAATTATTGAACACTATATAAAACATCCTTGAATTTCACTTCATTGAACATATCATCTAATTTACATATTATTAACTAAAGCCATAATGAAGTCATACAAAGAATATTATAACAACATAGGTACTGTTCACCGGGAGACGAGATTCAAACTTAACTTGCCGCTACTTGCCTTCCTTTGTTGTTGGTTGCCTTTAAGTGTGAATGTCGATATGCTTAATCCGAATGCAATGACCCACCGTTTGACCTCCCACCCTACTCCTTTAGTACTCTCCTTCCCCACGGACCCCCACACTGCAATGGGGTTGTAACGAAGGAATGTATTAGCTAGTAGAGGAGAGCACTCTTTTGCTCAAGAGTCCCCTCTCTAAAGTCCTCTACTTCACCAAACTCACTATAGCTCGTAGTCACTACTCTTATATAGTCTCATCCATCCAACAATAGGGTAGAGAAAAGTCCTTTCTCCCATGGTCTGCCCCTTCTTTTATAAGATTCATCATAGGTGACACTTGGAATTTCATGAATAATTAATTATTTTGTTAATCTTGTTGGTCGCCTCCAAGTGTGAATGTCGATGTGATTAATCTGAATGCGATGACCCACCGGTTGACCTCCCATCGTACTCCTTTGGTACTCTCCTTCCTCGCGGACCCCCGCACTGCAATGTGGTTGTATAACAAAGGAATGTATTAGCTAGTAGAGGGGAGCACTTTTTTGCTCAAGAGTCCCCTTTCTAAAGTCCTCTACCTCACCAAACTCACTATAGCTCGTAGTCACTACTCTTATATAGTTTCATCCATCCAACAATAGGGTAGAGGAAAGTCCTTTCTCCCATGGTCTGCCCCTTCTTTTATAAGATTCATCATAGGTGACACTTGGCATTTCATGCATAATTAATTATTTTTGTTAATCCAATAGTTTGATTATTCACCCACCTATGTGTCACTCTCTCATCAAAGATCTCGAAAATTATTTACTTAAATTTTAATTTAAAAATAATATTTTTCCTCACCTCAACTAGATTCCTATTTCTTCTCCTAGTTGTCTCTTGATCCCCCTTTTTACTCCTTAATTTGTGTCCATTACTAAAGTGAATTGATAAGTCACAGATTTGATCTCCTATCTACTCCCTAATTTAACTCAAGTTGTTTCTTAGATGGATATTCTTATGTTGGTTGTTTCCACATGGAGGTTCTATAAATTTCTCTAAAATTTATTTTATTAATCTTATTTTAATTCACCACCCTCTTCTCTTAATTAGGTTTAGCTATTTTAGGATTAATATTTATCCTTACATTTATGTCTCTCTTTCCCCTTTTTACTTAATTTACATTATCTACCTAATATTTTCCAACATGGAAAGGGTAGAGTTTTTGAGGTCAAATATTTTATTTCTTCCTATGATCCCCTTAACCCAAGTTTTATTCTTGATTTAATTACCTCAGTTCTACCATCATTTACCACTTGATGTGAATTTACATGGTTTTCATATCTTGATTATAGTTATTAATTTATTTATTTTTAATGATTCCAAAGATTCCAAGTTTGGTCGTGCCCTTCAAGAACTTCCTTTGAAGTTCCAAGGGTGTCACACCTAACAATTTATTTGTGATGTCAATGGTTCCAAGTTAGTCGTGCCCTTCAAGAAATTTCCTTGAAGTACCAAGGGTGCCACGCCACTTTCCCTTCAAGTATTTAGTGGTTACGAGAGGAAAATATAGGTGCAACGATAAAGACTATTATCATCTCTTATGTTGCCTGCTATAGTGAGACTAATGGTGTCGGGGATAAAGGAATTCGCCTTGATGCGCGTGCCCCAGTAAAATCCTCATGAGCGACCCAACTTTGGGACTGGCCCCCATGACATCGTGATCTTCAAGGCGAAGGTGTTTCAACTTTTCCAGCCCAAGTCACAGCGAGAGTGCTAGTGGGTGAGATCAAAGACATTGTCCCGCCCCTCCCATGCAGTTCCATCCAATTATACAACCCCATCACCCATATGTGAGTCATTCAGCCAAGCGACTAATCCATGCTTGCAACCACTAACATATCATCAGAATATAGATATACATATATAGCAGGTTTCAAAATTGACTTAGAATTTCAAAGAAAAAATATAAATTTTCGTCAAGCCAGGTGTCGTCAACTCATCATATGCGAGTGCCTCTGCTGGTTTCTTGCCATACTCAATAATCATCAGTAACATGGTTTCTCAAAGTGTTAGTTATTGTCATAATAGCATCATCAACATCCCCTAGTCATTTGCATCATTGTTCATTGTGAACCAGAACTAATGCAAGTCGCTAACATAGGGGACACATCCATCATGGATATCATCATCATAACATCAATGGAAGCATACATATCCATCAAAGATATCAACATCGTAACATCAATAGAAAACATACCTATCCATCAAAGCTATCATCATCATGATATCAATAGAGAACATGCATAACCATTAATGTTACAATCATCATAATACCAATAGATAACATACAAAACCATTAATTCTATCTTCATCATAATATCAATGGAGAACATACATAAATATCACAACCACTAATAATAGAGTCGTGTCCGGATCCTCAACCTGAGGTCCTCAAAGAATAAAGTGTGGGCCTTAGGGCTAAATAAATGTTAATGTCATATCACTGTCAGTCACTACAAATCTAATTTCTTTGAAATTATTGGACATCATACATCTAGTTGCATCAAATTAGAAATCAACATCTACACTGAAATCAATGCATCTAGCGCAAATAATCAAATAAGATTAGAAATCAACATCTAAACTAAAATCAATGCATCTAGTGCAAGAAATCAAATAGGATTAGAAATCAATATCTACATTGAAACCAATGCATTCGGTGCAAGCAATCAAATAGTTGTATAAATCAACATCTAGACTAAAATCAATGCATCTAGTGTAAGGTATTAATTAGGATTATAAATCGACATCTACACTAAAATCAATGCATCTAGTGTAGGGTATTAAATAGGATTATAAATCAACATCTACATTGAAATAAATGCATCTAATGCACGTGATCAAATAGGATTAGAAAGCAATATCTACATTGAAACCAATGCATCCAATGCAAGTAATCAAATAGGAGTAGAAATCAACATCTACACTTAAATCAATGCATCTAGTGTAAGGTATTAAATATTATTAGAAATTGACATCTAAATTGAAATCAATGCATCTAGAAACAATCAAATAGGATTAGAAATCAACATCTACATTGAAATCAATGCATCTAGTTAAAGCAGTCAAATAGGATTAGAAATCAATATCTACATTGAAACTAATGTATCCAGTGCAAGCAATCAAATAGGAGTAGAAACCAACATCTACATTGAAATCAATGCATCTAGTGTAAGGTATTAAATAGGATTATAAATCGACATCTACACTGAAATCAATGCATCTAGTGCAAGTGATAAAATAGGATTACAAACCAATACCTACACTGAAACCAATGCATCCAGTGCAAGAAATCAAATAGATGTATAAATCAACATTTATACTGAAATCAATGCATCTAGTGTAAGGTATTAAATAAGATTAGGAATCAACATCTACAGTGAAGTCAATGCATCTAGTGCAAACAATCAAATAGGATTAGAAATCAACATCTACACTGAAATCAATGCATATAGTGAAAACAATCAAATAGGATTATAAATAAATATCTACACTGAAACCAATGCATTTAGTGCAAGCAATCAAATAGGAGTATAAATCATCATCTACACTGAAATCAATACATCTAGTGTAAGGTATTAATTAGGATTAGAAATCAACCTCTACATTGAAATCAATGCATCTAGTGCAAGTGATCAAATAGGATTAGAAACCAATATCTACACTAAAACCTATGTATCCAGTGCAAGCAAACAAAGAGGAGTAGAAATTGACATCTACACTGAAATCAATGCATCTAGTGTAAGGTATTAAATAATATTAGAATTCGACATCTACACTAAAATCAATGCATCTAGTGCAAGTGATCAATTAAATATTAGAAATCAACAACTACACCAAAATCAAAACATTTGTTTTAGTGAAAAAAAAAATATTCATGAATTTCTGGATCTAACTTCTATGTTTGTATTTGTCTCCGTGTGTCTCTTTATTCTTCCTTCTCTCTCCACCTTCCATTCTATGTCTATCTCCCTACTCTCCTTCTCTCTCTCCCTCCCTTTCTCTATCCTTCTCTACTTCCCTCTCTTCCCCTGTCATCTATATCTATTCCTCCCTCCATCTCTCCTTATTTGTATAAAAAAATCATTTTCCAACAAACAATATTAGAAATAGCTATGGTAGACATTTGCAAACAAACTATCCACTAAAAAAATATCATCTATGGTAAAAAGATAAATACCTCAAAATTTTCAAAATATTTTTTAAAGAAATACTCATGAAGAAAAAAAATTCAAAATTTATTATATTTAAAAAATAAATAAATGTGATCTTAATACTTTTAAGAAAATAAGTTATTTCAAATATTTGGGATACTTAATTTCTATTTTTTTAATTTTTTTCAAAGTCTATTTTAAAGAAATACTAATCAAGAAAAAACTTCAAAATTTATTATCTTTAAAAAAATATAGAAGTCATCAAAATACTTTTAAGAAAATAAATTATTTCAAATATTTGGAATACTTAATTTTTATTTCCAAAGAAACAATTTATTTTAAGAAAAAACTTCAGAAAGTAAATAGTAAATTATCATTAAGATACTCTCCAAGGTATAAATTGTTTCATAATATTCCATCAAATTACTCTTTATTAATTTCATCAATATTTTATGCATTTCAAAAAGTGAAAACCATTTGTTATCCAGTCCCAATAATTAAATTAAAATAATCCCCAATAAATAAACAATGAAAAGACAGATTTCTAGTGTGTGTCTATATATATATATACCTTTGTCTCTCCTTTATCTCTCTATACCATCCCGCAAACATACACTCTCTCTCTCCATATCTATCTCTCTCTCTCTCTACCCCCTCCATGTATATCTCTATCTCCCATTGTATCTCTATCTCAATCCCCAAACATACTCTCTCTCTCTCTCTCTCTCTCTCTCTCTCTTTGCCTCTCTTCTTCTCTCTCTACCCCCCTCCATATATATCTCTATCTCCCATTGCCTCTCCTTCTCATCACCAAAACATGCACACTGTTTCTCCATATCTATCTCACTCTCCCTCCCCCTTCCTCTCTCTCTCTCTCTATCTTCCCCTTGTCTCCCCCCCCTCTCTCTTCCCTCTTTCTCTCCTCTCTCCCTTGTCACTTCCTCCCCCTCTCCACCTTTCTCTCTCTCTCTATGCCTTTCTTCCCCTTCCAACTCCATCTCTCTCCCAATAGATAAACCAATGTAAAGACCTTTAAAATAGATAAACCAATGTAGAGACCCTTAAAATTTTTTAAGGGATATATTTAACAACTAGTTTGAAAAAATGATTTAAATATTTGATTTTTAAGATGAAAACTTTCATAATTAGATGAAAAGTAAGTTAATTTTTTTGGGTTAAAATAGGAATAAAATCAAACCAATAAAATAATATTTTATTCTATATAATCAAATATTTATATGAATTATATTAAAATAAATTAAATCAAATATCTAGATTCAAGAATTAAATTATTCTAAATAAAATGCTATATATAATAATAAAAAATATAAATTATTTAGATATAAACATGAAAATAATTCAACTTAAAAATAAAATAAAAATGAAAATAATCCAATAAAATTCTTAGAATATTAAAAAAGAAACAAAAAAATTATTAAAGAAATAATCAAATAGATTTTTAGTCACATATTAATAAAGTTATTAAACAATATATATTATTTAATTTAATTTAATTAATTAATTAATTAATAATTATATTGATCCAAAAAATAATAATAATAAAAATACAATAAATAAGTTTTTTAAGAAGAAAGGGTAGGGACCCAATGATCACTAATCTTCCATCCATCATCCTTGTTTAGATTGCAAGGCTTCCTATCAATCTCAATGGCCTCCCTAAACTTTCGATGAAAGAAATGATCAACCCTTGCAATGACTCGGGCCTCTTCAATGCAGATGTGATGTTTCGTCTTTTTCGCATGCTCTGCCAAAGTTGAGGAGTGGGTCCTCCCATGTTTTATGTTAGTTGCATGCTCATGGATCCTTTGATTTATCGAATGACCAATTTCACCAATGTAGGGGGTCCCACAAGAACATGGAATTTCGTAAACACCTTTCATGTTCTTAGGATCAATCGGGTCTTTTACAGACCTTAGGGAGCTACGAATGGTGTTAAGGGGCTTGAAGGTAGAGGGAACCTTATGCTTTCTTAGGATTCTAGCAATCTTATTAGTCGTCCCTTGGATAAAAGGAAGATGGACACCTGAAATTCGATCTTTGGGTTCTTTCTTAATTGAAGGACCTTTGCTAGCCCCGAGGAAAGCTTTGAGCCCTTGGCGTCTACTATATATGTTGACACCTAATCATAGGGATTGGGTGAACCACTGTTATTAGTGTAAATAAATAATAGAGGAAATGGAGAGTCATCAGGAGATGAAACTGAACAATCACTCCCTCTTGTATATAATAATGAACAGCGTAAATGAATAATACAATCTCATTTTGAGGAGTTACCTCTCGGTCTGACATGGTATCAAAGCTAGCTCCATTTTTGGCATTATAGTCTGCCCTTGTAACTCCATTATGCCTATGTTCTGCCTATTTTCCAAAACTGACACATCTACCCCTGCTCCTGAGGCCTAACACTGTCATATGAATTTTCTATTCTCTCCAAATAGTTGGCCCTCTGACCCTCCATTGGCTTGGTGGTATCTCATTGAATCGTGCTCGGTAGTATCGCTGGAATTGTTGGAATAGATGTCCAGAACGAAATAGCCGCTACCTGGTAGTATCGTTGGTAGCCCCTCAGCGTCTCCCCTCAACCTCGCTCCCATACGCAGTCAACCTTACCAGCATGACTCCACTGTATATATGTGGTCCCCTCCGTTGTGGTTACCGCAGCCTGTGCAAAACCATTGAATACGCAGTTGGTTCCATTGTGGTTACCGCATCATGTGCGTAACCATTGAATACGCGGTTGGTTTCGGTGTGGTTACCACATCTTGAATACACGGTCCCTTCCCTTGGCTTCCTTGGATTCCTCACGACCTCTCACTTGGCTTCCAACGACCACACAACCTCTCACTTGGCTTCCTCACGACCTTCCTCATGACATTTTTTGCTGCCACTACCATAAGCTGGACTCTATCCATACATTGGTCCACCGAGGTTTACATAGTCTTGGTTCTCGCATCTCATGCTTACTATAAACACATAACAAGCAAGCAGACTGGTGGTTTCAGTTTTGATGTTGCAGGCCTATGTCTAGTCTGTACAGTGTTTTGAACTCATTTAGTATTTTTTTTGTTGTTTTTTTATTGTGAAGCCTCTTTGAAGGCTAAAGATAGGATACTAGAATTAATATGTAGTAATTGGTTATGAAATATTTGTGTACTCGGTCCTTAGTATTATAAAGTTGCAGAGAAGACTATGAAGAATCTCTGAATATTTTTATGAAGATGGAGTCCTTTAAAGCCATGCTGGAAGATGATTTTACCAGAACTGCATTTTTATCAGTAATACATTTTTTACTAGAACTGCATTCTTGATCAGAATTGCACTTTTTTTCTTAAAGATATTGCTATTACAGTGCAGAAGTGAAAATATTTTATATATTGGCAGCAAAAATATATTTCTTTGCAGTTCATAGTTTTTTAAAATGCACTCATTAATATCTATTGTGGGAGTGGTTCTCAATGGGAAGGAAAATTATCCTAAATGGTCTCGAAAAATCAAACACACTCTCATTTTTAATGAGTTGTGGAAAGGAGTGTGTGTTGGAGATAGAGACAAAGAGCCAGAACAGCCTACCTCAGACAAGGAATTCACCATTTGGGAAAATAAGAACAAGGAGGCTTATGCATTGATTGCAGCATCAGTAAATGAAGAGGTAAGTCGCCATATTTCGCCATTTTCAAATGCTTTAGAAGCCTTACAAAAAATGAAGGAACTCTATGACTCACACTCTGCACTTGAAGTTTTTCAACTCATGATTAAATTGTTCACCCTTGAATTACAAAATGATGATCCTCTTGCTCTTGCATTAGAAGTAAAATCTATTATGCATGATATCAAAGTCACTAATGTTGAACTAGACATTCCTTTGATAGCTTTTCTCAAGGCACTTTATCCCACTTACTCAAATTATCTTGAGTCATTGCAAGCAAATGGAAACCTCAAAGATATTACCTTTGACTCCCTTATGAAAAAAATTGTTGAAAGAGAGAAAGCTTTTGGGAAGAAGACAGCTCCTCAGTCTTTTGAATAGGATGTGTGTCTTGCACATAGAGAGAATAATCTTGCTCAAGATTCTTCTAGAGGAAGAGGTGGTCGAAGAGGAAGAGGAAAAAATTTCAGAGGCAAAGGGGGCAGACACTCTCAAGGAGAAAAGTCAAATTTTCACTGCATATGCTACAAAAGAGATGGATCACACAATGCATCCACATGCAAGTTGCCTTGGGACAAAATTGAGCAGGAAAGAAACCAACCCAAAGGTAAAACTAATGACAAAGAGAAAGGTAAAGCACATGAATCCGCTCACTATGTTTTGGCACACTGTAATATTGGAGTAAATGAAGACTTATTTAATGCTTCACTCGCTTCTTGGAAAAATGATTGGTTGCTTGATTCAGGAGCAACTTGCCACGTGACTTCTAGAAGAGATTTTTTTGAAGACTTTACTGAAAATGTTGATGGAGCAGTATGATTTGCAGACAATTCAAAGCTCAAGCCATCAGGGCCTAGCACAATCAGGCTTAAATTCCCTGGTCTTTCATACTTTCTTCTGCATCATGTTTTATATCTCCCACAGCTGAGGAGAAACTTGTTGTCCTTGGTCCACATCCGATAGCAAGGGCACTCCATTCATATGTTTGATGGCAAGCTTGAGGTGAGAAAAGCATCATAACACTCACTTGTCATGACGGGGATAGAAGAAGAAAGGCTTCTCAAGTTGTAGGGTACCTCTGCTCGTGCACAAAATTTCTCATACAATTCTCATTATGAAGACGGTACATTTCCATCAAGTTTATTATGGCATGTTAGATTTGGACACTTAAACTATGACAGCCTCCGCTTGTTGAAAAAAAATGGTGTTACAGGTTTGCCTACAATTACTAGGAAACTTAAGCAATGTGATGCTTGCATTCTAGGAAAGCATAGCAAACAGTCTTTTCATGATTCACATTCTAGAGCACATAGAAAACTTGAACTCATTCATTCAGATTTATGTGGTCCAATGCCTGTTCCTTCTGCAAATGGAAATAAATATATGATGACATATATTGATGACTACACCAGAATGTGTTGGGTTTATTTATTGAAGAACAAATCTGATGCTTTTCAAACATTCAAGAACTTTCATACATGGATTGAAAATGATGCACAATCTCATATTGGCTCTATTTGCACTAATAATGGAAAAGAATACACTTCAAATGAATTTGAAAACTATCTTCGCCAACATGGGATCAAACATCAAACAACTGTGCCTTATAATCCCCAACAGAATGGAGTAGCTAAAAGAATGAATAGGACCATTTTAAATATGGTGCGCTCCATGATGTTTTTCAAAAATGTAAAATTGATGTTTTGGGTTGATGCAGTTCTATGTGCTGTATATGTAAAGAATAGATGTCCATCTAATGCTATTAGAAACAAGACTCCTTATGAAATGTGGTATGGACACATTCCTTTGGTAAAGCATCTCAGGGTATTTGGTTCCACCTGTTATGCCTTGATACCAAAGGTACATAGAAACATACTTGGTGCAAGGAGTCGTAAGTGTATCTTCCTGGGGTATTCAAACACCTCCAAAGCATATAGTCTCTATGATGAAATCAATGAAAAGTTTGTTGTATCTAGAGATGTAACCTTTCTTGAATCATCCAAAACTGACAATGTTGTTGAGCGACAACTTGATCGCTTGGATTGATTCGCAAATGCAAAAGCATTTCAAGAATTTGATAATCAGATTCCACATCTTGGAGGGGGGATTCCTATACTAGATCAACCTGTGGAATCTTCTTCTGAAGCACTATCTCCCCCGCATGAAACTCCAACAATGGATGATACTTTGAGTGATGTGATTGACAAAATTGGGAGACTCAATCTTCATTCAGTCCCAACTCAATCAACGGAGCAACCTGGACCATCTCAGAAAAGTCCCCCAAAGTGGTTGACAAAGACACTTGAAAGTGTTCATCCTGATGAGGTTGGAAATACAGGAACTAGAAATTCAACCTGGAAAAATGGAGGTGATGTAGATGACTCTGACTCACCTGTTGATATGGATGTTTCTTGTGATTGTGAATTGAATTTGTCTATAGATTTTGAACCAACTTCCTTCAAAGAAGCTGCTTCTCATGATGAGTGGAAAGAAGCAATGCAAAAGGAGTATGATGCCTTGATAAAGAATGACACTTGGAAGTTGGTTGATCCTCCATTGGGAACCAAACCAATTGGCTACAAGTGGGTCTACAAGAAAAGCATAAAGCTTATGGCTCACTTGACAAGCACAAAGCCGAGCTTGTGGCAAAAGGTTTTGCACAGAAGGAAGGGGTCGATTATGAGGTGACTTTTTCCCCCACAACAAAATGGGATATCATCCGAACACTCTTTGCCTTAACAGCTCAGAATGGTTGGAAAGTCCATCAAATGGATGTAAAAACTGCTTTCTAGAATGGAGATCTAAAAGAGAATGTTTTTATGTCCCAGCCTGAGGATTTGCTGTGAAAGGACATGAACATAAAGTATGCAAACTTGTGAAATCCTTGTATGGCCTCAAACAAGCACCGTGAGCCTGGTATGAAAAACTCACTGAACATCTTCTGAAATTCAATTTCAAACATTATGATCTTGATGATGCAACTTTGTTTGTCAAGAAGGTTGGAAAAACAGTTGTATATCTTGTGGTATATGTAGATGATCTTTTGATGACAGGGAACAATGAGAGCTACATTACATCCATAAAGAAGGAATTGAGGAAAGGTTTTGAAATGACTGATTTGGGCTATGTTCATTACTATCTTGGTATTGAAGTAACACAACATCCGAAGTTCATATTCCTTTCTCAAAAGAAATACATTGGAGATCTGTTGAACAGGTTTGGCATGACTGAATGCAATCCTATGACTACTCTAATGGAACAAAACTTAAAGCTCACATCCATTGAAGGAAAAGAATTTGAGAATGCAACAAAGTATAGACAACTTGTAGGAAGTCTCAACTACCTAACTACTACCAGACCAGACATTTTGTTTGTTGTTGGAATCCTCTCCATGTTTATGCAAAAGCCTTGTGAGGGACATTGGTTTGCTGCAAAAAGAGTTCTAAAGTACTTGAACAGAACTCAAGACTTTGGACTCAATTATACACAAGTGGGTGACTTTAGCTTGATTGGATACTCTGATTTAGACTTCGATGGAGACAAAGAAACTGAGTATCTACTTCGGGTTATGCTATGAGTCTTGGATTAGGAGTTGTCTTCTGGAGATCACACAAACAATCAGTTCCAACAGATTCCACAACAGAGGTAGAATATGTGGCAGCAGCTAAGGCAACAAAAGAAATTGTGTGACTTAGGAAAATTCTGGAAAATTTGCAGTAAAACAAGTACAATCGACTCCACTCATGATTGACAATTCCTTGGAAGTAAATTTGGCCAAGAACCCAAAGTTCCATGATCGAACGAAGCACATCAATACAAAATATCATCTAATTCGACATCATGTTGAGGCCAAAACAATCCATCTTCACCATTGTTCCACTAATGAGCATATTGCAGACATCTTCACCAAAGCACTTGGAAGAGAAAAGCTTGAAAGATTTAGAACGATGCTTGGACTCACCAACATCCCTTCAGATTAAGAGGGGGAATGTTGACACCTAATCATAGGGATTGGGTTAACAACTGTAATTAGTGTAAAAAAATAATAGAGGAAATGGAGAGTCATCGGGAGATGAAACTGAACAATCACTTTCTCTTGTATATAATAATGAACAACCTAAATGAATAATACAATTTCATTTTGAGGAGTTACCTCCTGGCCTGACAATATCCACTATTATTGAACACATTAAGAATATGGACTTTTTCATCAGAAAGGTGGTTTTCATTAGAAACTCTTAATGCACGAGCAACTAAGGTGTTGAGAACACCTAACTTTTGAGCAGGGAAATGATGGGACCTCGCATGAAGATATTGCTCAGTATGAGTTTTCTTCCGAAAGACCTGGTGGGAAAAAGAACCATCATCTCTCCTAGAAATAAGGACATCAAGGAAAGGAATACAACCATCAACCTCACATTCCATGGTAAACGTTACGGAGCTAGACTAATTTTTTAAGTGTTGTAAAAATAGATCCAATTTCTCCCGACCATGAGGCCAAATAACGCAGGTGTCATCCACAAATCTTTTCCAGTGCTTTGGTTTGAAAGGAGTAGAGGCCAAAGCTCTAGATTCAAAGTCTTCCATGAACATATTAGCCACCACAGGAGAGAGGGGGGAACCCATGGCGACACCACATATTTGTTCATAAAACTCTCCTTCAAAGTTGAAGAAAGTTGAAGACAGACAAATTTCAACCAATTTAGCAGTATATCGATCAGTAATCTGATTTGTAACATCAATGACATCATTTAAGGGATACTAGTGTAAAGGGAGACCACGTCGAAACTAACAAGAATATCATTAGGATCCAACTTTATATCCTTTAACTCATTGATAAAATATGAGGAATATTTAACAAAGGACTCAGTATGACCAACAAGGGGCTTAAGCTTTTGCGCTAAATACCTCGTTAGAAAATAGGTAGGACCCCCAATAATGTTGACAATGGGTCTTAGGGTGCCCCCTCTTTGTGGATCTTAGGAAGTCCATAGATTCATGGAATGATAGGCCTCCCATTGATGAGCTTATGACAGAAGGAGCCGACATTGCTACTTGATTTTATAGCCATAAAAATTGTTCTGGAAATCTTCTTTAAGGGATTCTTATTAAGTTTCCTATAGCTCCCGCTGTTACAAAGGTGATCCATCATTTTACACCGGTAGTCTTCCTTATTTAGGATAACTACAGCCCCACCCTTGTCGGCTTTGAGAACAACAATGTCTTAGTTATTGTTCAAAGATATGAGGGCATCAAACTCTTCTTTACTAATGTTGCTCTTAGGGGGTTTTGCTTTTTTAGGACAACAACACAATTTTTCCTGATGCTATCTTTAGTGTTGTCCGACAGATCCCTAATCCCATACTCAATGCCGCAAATAATGCTTTCCAGCAGAATTTTTCTGGGGGCAAGGGCAAAATTTAATCCCTTCCCTAAAAGACTAAAAATTGGAGGGTCAAAGGAAAAACTTGAAAGACTAACAACTTTATTATTATAAGAAGAGAGAGAAAAACTATTATTATTATTATTAGCATTTTTCCAACTTCGCACTTTTTAGCTGGCTTGGCTTGTAAATCGAACTTTTTTGTATCTCAAATGAATTGCACTGCACTTTATATATAACCTTCTAGTAAGGTCAAATTACCCTTCTTGAAGCCGACTTGATCTCCTTGAGGCCGACTTGGTGTGGAGGGGACAAATAACATATTTGAATCAATATTAATTGTTTTAACATGATTCAAAAGCCCAAGAAGGGTCTTTTTAAATGGGCAATGACTCTAATAACTCGGGATAAATCCTAGAAGTCTTCAATTAGGACTTTGAACTAAACATGATGACCCAAACATGAAACCCATGCTTTAATAAGTCATAATAATAATAATATCTTCTTCATTCTTTTGATAAATACATTTCATTGTAACTCAAATACATTTATGAAGACCGAACTAGTTACATTTTTTCAACAAATCAAACATGTTAATATTACAAGTAGTCCATTTATTGTGTTTGCATTAGTTTGCATGAATATCTCATTCACAATTTTCCGTATTAATCCCAACATGATAATATTAGTAATCATAGAGTTATTGCCTATTGAGAAGAATTTTTTCCTCAAAGTTTAAATTTGATATTTTACAAAACACTTTTTTGTTAACTTATCAAACCAATATTACATTTTTTTTAGACCAAATAGATTTTTTTTGTCTTATTCTGCCTATTCTTGAAACACTATTCTATAATTTGTTAAAAAGGTTCATCTCATTTGCTAACATTACTTCATTAGCATTAAATGTAATTTTTACATTATATAGTTATGCTGATAGGCATGTAATTTCATTTTTAATAATTATTAGATGGATGGTAGGGATTTAATCTCCATAGAATATTCTAAATGTCCTTTGTAGTATATATCAATAAAAGGATAAGATTTATTTTCAAAGTAGTTGCCTTTTTTGTTTTTTTAATGAATTTCATTGATTTAAAAAATGTCATAGGAACAAGTGTCATTGATAGCTCATGCTATTCTAACAAAACCTATTTACGAATTAAAAATCTCTAATAAGATAAATCTCCATGATTAGAAATCTTATTAAATATATATATTTTATAGTTAATATATATTTACCTTATATTTAATTATTTTTATTAGTAATAATAATAATAATTACAATTACAACTTATTTAATTTTTATGAATTTTTATTTTATTAATTTGAGATGTATAATAAAATAAATATTTTGATATTTTATATAAATTAATACACATCTACCCACCATTATTTAATTTGTATTTATATAAATATACTATTATATTATATCTTTTATGCTCTAATTTTAAAATAATATATATTTTCCTTACTATATCTATCCTTTTTAGCATAATCCGTTTTAAATTATATATCTTCCCTACTGTACCACAATGTGGCTATTGATTGAGTGTTAATATGTTTATTTTTGTTAATTAGGTTTTCCTTTTTAATATCCTATCTCTTATCCATTTCCCTTTTGCGTCCACATTCCATTACGGTCTATTCAAGTTCAATCTGATTATGATTCTAGTTTTGATGTACCATCATCACATGTTTCTTTCCATCTTTACTATAATTATAATTAGTGTCTTCTTTATTTACTAGTAAATATCACTTTCTATGGTTGAGTGCAATAATCAATAAGTTTATTGAGTGTTTTTACTAGTTTATTTCTATTAACTACATTGTACATATGTAATAATGCAAAAACCTGGTCGGAAATGACTTCACAACAAATGAAATAGATAAATAGTAGGTATGCTCCCTTTTTATCTCATATTTTATTATTAAAGAGTAAAGACATAGAAGTATTGATTTAATATTAAAACTATTATTTGTTTCATTATACACTACAAAAAATCATCTATCTAATATTTGTTCAGAATGTAAGTTAACTAAGGATGAACTTTAAACAGGTGTATTGATAGTTTAAATTTTAATCTATAATAAATATTAGAATATTAAACAATGTTTTTTTATTATAATGGATGGTTATTAATATGTTTGATTTTATAGAGGATTAGGTTGTCTTTAACGGATTTACATAATTGGCCAAACCTGGTAGTATTTCCCTATTGATTTAGCTTGTATTATAGTTCGGGTAATCTTGGTCCGAAAATTTTTTACCTAATGGTGAGATAGTTGGATAGTGGAAAAGTTTTCATCCGGGAGCAGATAAGGTATCTGAATCTGGTATCGTCGGGTGGAGCAAGGATAGAACTTTTGTCACAAAAAAATGGAAAGAGTTATACAAAAATTGGATCAATGACAGCGACCCAAAAACTTTAAAAAGAAAAAAGGGACACTTTTTATCAAAAACTTACAGCAGCTTGCCAAACAAAGGCTAAGAGAAAAGAGAGAACAGGAATAATTGGCATTACATCGACAATTGGATCAGAAATTGCATAAGCCTCAGGTAATTTTCCAAAAAAGGGATTATTTGAATGAATAAAGGCACCATCTAGAAAAATATTGAACATAACTGGCATTTTTATTCTCCAATAAAAATTAGGGGGGGTAAAGCAAGAAAAGTCTTTGATTAATCGAATCGATCGAAGCTCTTCGGCAAGTTTGACCGAACTTGGGGTTGGAAGGGATGATTCTAATGCTTTTTGGGCTTCTTCATTTGACACTGCTTCCGGAAGGACTCACATCTGAGTAAAGCTCATAGATGGAAGTAGTCTTTCGGGTCTCGACAGTGAAGTGAAACCATGAGCTTATCATCCCAGGTCGGAACAAGTTGATAGAATCCCATCTCCCATTTGCCTCCCCATGTTTTCACCCAGGCAGGGACATGGGGTAGCAAAGAAAGAGTTAGGGTTTCTCTTCTGCTATTTTGGATGTATTGAGGCCTCCATCCCCGGGAGGCCTGCACAATGGGCTATTAGCGTATTTGCTATATTGGTTCTTCCAATATATTGGTGTTGGTGTAGGGGCAGGTCTCCATACCCAGAGGCCTGCACGATGGGCTATTAGCTCAGGGGTAGAGCGCGCCCCTAATAATCGTGTCGTTGTGCCTGGGCTGTGAAGGCTCTCAGTCACATAGATAGTTCAATGTGCTCATCAGCGCCTGACCCAGAGATGTGGATCATCCAAGGCACATTAGCATGGCGTACTCCTCCTGTTTGTTCGAACCGGGGTTTGGAACTGAACTTATCCTCAGGAGGATAGATGGGGCGATTCAGGTGAGATCGAATACAGATCCAACTTTCTATTCATTTGTGGATCTGGGCAGTCCGGGAGTGCCGGTGGTTACCCAATCTAATAGAAAATGATCAATGAATGGATATTCTTGTCACTTTTTATGTTTCTCCTATTATGTCCAATTCCATCAATAACCTATTTTGTTGAAATATCCACAAAATGTTTTTCCCCAATTGAGATCTGATCTAATGAATCTTGGGTACTAATGGGTTGACAAAAAATTTGATATAAGTATTCATTAGCATATGAATAGGGAAATAGGATGGGAATGGGGCGTGGCCAAGCGGTAAGGCAGCAGGTTTTGATCCTATTATTCGGAGGTTCGAATCCTTCCATCCCAGACTTATTTCATTGGTTCATGTTTTCCCTTCCTTCACTCTTCCCTTTTTTCTTTCGTAAAAGATCCAACTTTGTTTTCCTTTTTATCATGATTTAACCATACTTATTAGAAGGGAATGTGATTACAATAGGGAAGAGATAAAGGGATATATCTGTGGTGCAAGATGGGAATACGGATCAATTTGAGATAAAGTTCAATTTATGAAATTAGCCCATTGGATGTATGCTGGTCCTGCTCATATTGGAACTCTACGAGTAGCTAGTTCATTCAAAAATGTCCATGCCATTATGTATGCTCCTATAGGAGATGATTATTTTAATGTAATGCGTTCTATGTTAGAACGGGAAAGAAATTTTACTCCTGCAACTGCTAGTATAGTAGATCGTCACGTACTAGCACGTGGATCTCGAAAAAGAGTTGTGGATCATATTATTCGAAAAGATAAGGAGGAAGGTCCCGATTTGATAATATTAACACCTACATGTACCTCTAGTATCTTGCAAGAGGATTTAAAAAACTTTGTGGATAGAGCATCCATAATCTCCGATTGCAACGTCATTTTTGCGGATGTGGATCATTATCAAGTGAATGAAATTCAGGCAGCGGATAGAACTTTGGAACATGTTTCCACTATGCTATTGTTACAACATCGATTGAGGGAGTTGGGGTTCCTTACGCCCGGACGAACCTCAGAACATGCAATATTCTCTTCTTTCTGTTGGGATTTAGTCGACCAAACGGAGATAGAATAACTTCTGTCAGGAACAGAATCATTCTATCCTGTTCCTTCTCGATACTCATCAAAATTGTATTGCTGTGTCAGAAGAAAGCTAGCTATACTGGTCCAGTAGACTTTAAAGATACCCTTGGTATAACATTGACAATCGAACAAGGATTGGAGAAGATATCAGTAGTTTTCCATTTCCTTATCTCTATCTTTCATGGGATCAATTCCCCCTTGACTGACACATATATTAGGTTGTCTTTAATGGATTTACATCATATTATTATTACATATCGAGTTATTAATATAGTCTCTCGTCTATGTGTTGAGAAATCAATACTGGTAGGGATTAGGGTTTTGAATTTATTTATTTATAATTATTTGTGAATTATGTTGGTTTTTTTTACTTCTTTATTAGATTATGTTTTATTAAGCAATTACCAAATTATATGTGTATGAAAATCACAATAGCAAGAGACACAAGATGTAGGCACACAACTAGGGAAAAACCCCAATAAGGGGAAAACCAGTCAGGACTCTTCCTTCAGTAGTTTCCAGAACAAGATGAGAAAATCCAAGACTCTTTTGACCTAGACACAAACTTCCTCCAATCACCAAGTCAACCTTTCCTTCTTCTCCAAGTGACAACTCCCTAGCAGCAACTTTGACCTAAAACTTGTGAAAATTCCAAACAGGAATCCAATTGCAACAACTGGAAATTATTCTCCTAATTGTCAATTTAATTTAACAATTTATTTACTGTTTTCGACAACAAATACTAAATAAATCAAACTACAATCTACACAAATAAAATTGTGGAATAATAAACATTGGAAGAAATGCTAGCACACACACATAAAAATAACACAGTTATTTTTGGACAAAAGTCCTCGAAAAAACCCAACTTGGGAAAACTGATGCAACAAACGAGGGTTTTAATATTATGTAGCAGTGAAAAATATGAGTACAATTTGGATGTCTAAAACTGGAAATCCACAACAAGAAAATATGGGCAAAATACTGAAGGGAATTTCCCTTCTCCCACAGACAATCTCTGGCACAACTTGCCTTCAGAAAACTCAACCTCTAAACCCCAGCGTGAGCCTCTCCTACGTTGTATGCCACACGTGTGGCTCACAACTGCCAATAATGAAGTTGTTCTGCCTCTAGATGCCGAGGGAATCATCTCTCCGGCCTTTTGGAACCTCTGCTCGGCCTTTGGCACTGAGAACGACTTTTCCTCACTAGGAAATCGATCCGCACGCTGAAGTTACTGCGTAGAGCCTCTGCACTGCCTCTCTGGGATAACCCGAACATCTTGTTGTTGCCTCTTCGGCTATGGAAATATTTCCTCTAGGTCACTACCTCTGCCCCTCACACTACTTCGATCTCTCTCTCTCTCTCTCCGACAACTAATTGTTGCTACCTTGGAAATCGATTTGCTAAAAAAATTGAACCTCTCAAGTGCCTTCTCCATCACCACATCAATCTCCTCTTATAATCCTCTATTGGAGCACAACCACCAAGATTAAAACTTAATCAATGACTAGGATCATCTCTAGATCGATCCGTGTAAGTTTCTAGATGATTCTCACGTTGAATTAATTAATATTGATTAATTAACCAATTTTCATAAGTTTAGACTTAAGAAACATTAAAAAAATTGGTTAATAATCTAATTAAGTAATTTCTGGGTGAAACTTCCAGAAACAATTTATGGGTTTTGGAGATCTCATGTATTCTAGTCTGTGCACAAAATTTCAAGGCTAGAACACATTCGATGCTATAAAAACTAACACTCCCTCTTAGAGAGGAATGTGTTCTAGTGCTACTGCAAACTCTATAGCAACACCATGTCTCTACATCATCACCTGTCATGTTGTTAATGTTTGGCTGCTGCTGCCCACCAACCACTGCGCAACTCTGATATATGTTGCATCTGTATTGTTGCTGACACTGCTCTGCCTCTACACTGCATCTGCCTCTCATTTGTTGTTGTTGCAACTGCAACATCCGCAACTGAAAAGAATCCCAAGTACTTAAGCACATCAGCTACCTGTTCATCTGTCGCAATGTACTGTAGATTTACGACCCCATATTGTACTAGGCTTCTAATGTAGCGGTACTTCTTGTTGATATGCTTCGTCCTTGCATGGAATACAAGGTCTTCATACATCTTGATGCTACATTGATTATCACAATTCACATGCAACAACATATTCAAATTCGACGCTACTTAACACAACAAGATCTTGTTTTCTACTCATCCATGAAATCATTGCAAATCCCAAACTGAAACATCCATTGGTAGTGCTTCTTCCATCAGTCTCATTGCCACCCCAATCAGAATCTGTAAAACCTATCAACTTAACTTCCTTTCCATCATACTTTAGGCAGTGATGTGTAGTGCCACATAGATATCTCAAGATATGCTTAGCAGCTATCCAATGGTCATGACGTGGCTCCAACTGAAATTGACTAAGAATATTTACAGCGAAACATATATCATGTCTTGTATTTACTAGGTACATCAGAGAACCCACGAACTTATGATAACTACTGGGATCAACGAGACTAGAGTTGGAGCTTATTAACTTCTTGAGATTAATGATCATGGGAGTATTCATGGATTTGGAATCCATCATACTGAGTTTCTGCGATATCTCAATTATATATTTCCCTCGACCTAGATATATCTCTCCAGGTTTCTACCAGACTTCCAAACCCAAGTAATAGTGCATAAGTCCAAGATCTTTGATTTCGAATTCAACTGCCAGCATCTTCTTGCATTCTTGTATTATGCGCTCCACACCTGTAATAAACAAATCATCCACATATAATAGTATAATGATTGGTTCATTGTTCACCACCTTAATGTAGAGATTTGGATTTGTAGAACTTTTGACGAACCCAATTCTTAAGGGATATGCATCCATCCTTGCATATCATGCCCTAGGAGCTTGCTTCAAGACATATAAGGCTTTCTTAAGTCTGCAAACATGCGAGTCCTTGTTATTTATTTCAAATCCTTCTAGTTGTTCAATGCATACTTCTTCATCAATGGTTCGATTCATAATTGTTGTTTTTACGTCCATTTGATGAATACTCCATCCCATTGTAGCAGCAAACGAAACCAAAGATCTTATAGTAGTATATCTAGCAGTAGGTGCAAAGTTTTCTTTATAATCTATACCTTCCTTTTGAGAGAAGCCACTTGCAATGAATCTAGCTTTGTATTTGTCTATACTTCCATCAATAACATGTTTTAATTTGTAGATCCATTTTGAGGTGACAACTGCTTTGTCACTTGGCATAGGAATGGAATGATTTCCCAAACTCCATTCTTGATGATGGATTGATATTCTTCTTGCATCGCCTTCTTCCATTCTTCTTGATAAGAAACTTATTCAAATGTAGTTGGTTCATCTTCTATCAATTTCGTCATATATGTTGCATATCCTAAATATCTCTTTGGTCTTTTTCTTTCTCTAAAAGTTTCTTTAGTAGTTGCATGTCCTTCGACATCTTTAAGATTAGATTTTAACCAATTTGGCCTCTTCCTTGTTTCGGGTATGATCATAGGTTGGATCGGCTCACTTGGTCCTCCTTCTCCTTCTTCTCAGCTTGTAGTTGTCTTATCATGATGCTCTTCTTTTTCAAATACTGGTGTGTTTTCGCCATCAAAATCTATTGGAATATCCTTGGATATTTTGTAGGCTTGATTCTCATCGAATATAACATCCCTACTCACTTAAATTTGTCTTCCTTCCTTGATGTAGATTCTATATGCTTTTGAAGAAAGATTGTATCCAACGAAGATCCCTTTAATGCTTGTAGAGTCTAATTTCTTTCAGTTGTCCTTTGGAACATGGATGTATGTGGGACACCCAAAGATTCAGAGATGGTCCACCTATGGATTCTTCCCTGTGAATGCTTCTTTAAGTGTCATATTCTTAAGGATTCTATGAGCACTTCTATCTTGAATATATATTGTTGTCATTGTTGCTTCTTCCCATAGAAAATTTGGTAGATCTTGATAAAATATCATTGTTCGTATACATTCTTCAAATGTTCTATTTTTCTTTTCTGCAACTCCATTTTGTTCGGGATTGTAGGGAACAATGAGCTTCCTCTTAATACTTGCTTCTTTACAATATGAAATTAGTTCTTTTGAAGTGTATTCCCCACCATTATTGGATCTCAAAGTCTTTATCTTTCTTTTGGTTGAGGTTTCCACTTCATAACTAAACTTTTTAAACTTTCCAAATACTTCGTCTTTTATCTTGAGAAGGTAGAGCCATGTCTTTTTAGAGTGATCATTAATGAAGGTCACATAATAAAGATTGCCTCTAAGAATTTTGTTAGACATAGGCCCACACACATCGGAATGAATGAGGTCAAATATTTCCTTAGACCTTGTAATCACTGCTTGTAAAAGGCTTCCTTGTATTCTTTCCCAAAGCACATCCCTTACATACTCCTTCACGATCTTCCTTAATGTTAGGGATGCCATTTACCATTTGATTGAGAGAGGGAATGATATTGTATTGTATATGCCCATATCTTCTATGCCATAGTTCAATATGATTGATTTCCATGTGAACTAGGGTTTGAGAAGATGGTGATATAACTCTATATAGTCTTCCTTCACGAACTCCAATAACTTTCACCTTTTCAATGCTTGGATCTTTACCCCAAACCAAAACTTTATCATCTACAAAGGCAACCCTATCTCCTTTATCTTCTAAACAAGAAATTGAAAGTAAATTCTTTTTCAAACATGGAACATAAATTATATTGTTGAGTTGTAGCTTTGCTCCATTGTCCAACTTCAGTGATGTGGATCCAAGGCCTTTGACTGCATAAATGTTGTTGTCTCCTAGATTTACTGCATGAGATGATTGTTCCTTTGATAGAGTATGAAGTTTTCCACTTTCTCCTATCATATGTCCTGATGCCCCACTATCAATGATCCATGGATTATCATCATCAAGAGTATATATAAGTGCTTCCAAGAACCCTTAACTTTTGACTTTCTTGGATAAGTTGTAGACAATCCTTCCAATCCAGCTTCCTGCAATTCTTATGATATTGAATCCCATTTTCAAGTAACTTGTCACAGAGGGAGAAACCTTTTCTTCCAAGCCAAAAAAGTGATCTCCAACCTTCTTCGTCCTTAGCTCTAATACCATGTTGAGAAATAAATACTTGTAGGAATTAGGGTTTTGATTCCTCTTCTTAATAATTACTTGTGAATTATGTTGGTTACTTTTACTTCTTTATTAGATTATGTTTCATCAAGCAATTACCAAATTATATGTGTATGAAGATCACAAGAACAAGAGACACAAGATATAGGCACACAGCCAGAGAAAAACCCCTATAAGGGGAAAACCCAATCAAAACTCTTCCTTCAGTAGTTTCAAGAACAAGATGAGACAATCCAAGACTCTTTTGGCCTAGACACAAACTTCCTCCAATCACCAAGTCGACCCTTATTCTACAAGTGACAACTCCCCAACAACAACTTCGACCTTCCAGTAATAGAATTTCGACCCCCCAACCGAACTTTGACCTATAATAGATTTCAGAATTCCGGACACAACAAATGCTTAGTAACTTCACATGTGTGAGAGACAGATAGTCCAAAACTTAGATTTTAGATCTTTCCTAGAAACTTCATCCTTCTCCATCTATTTCACACTTTTTCTACCTCTCTTGCTTGTATATCGAACTTGTTGAGTGAATGTCTCAAATGGATCAAACTGCCTCTCTATATATAGCCTTCTTGCGGGTCGAATTGCCTTAATGTAGGCCGACTTCATAGGGATAGGGTCGACTTGGTGTGGAGGTGTCAAATGACCTATTTGACTAAAAATAGTTCTTTTTTACATGACACAAAAGCCCAAGAAGGGTCTAATAAAAATGACAATGACTCTATTGACTCAATATAAAACACAAAAGCCTTCAATGGAGGTTTTGACCTAAAAATGATGACCCAAGCATGAAACCCATACTTTAATAAGTCATTTGATTAATAATAAAATTTCTTTTGACAAATATATTACATTATCAATTATGAATATCGAACCTAGTTACATTCTCCAACACCCTGAACAATGAAACATGAGGTTTATAAATAGTGCACAAATAAGTGTGCTTGTAGCGTCAAATCGAAGTAGAAAGGATTCTTGTGTAAATAAGAACAAGGAATTCCAAGAGGTATGTTATTCCAACATGTATGTTTTTAGTGCCTATTTGAAAAAAAGGTTTTATAGATAGAAAAATGTTAGTCTTCTCAGTTATAAGGGTTACTATCCAAGTTATGCACAAGTCATGAACTAATAGTGTGAGGGGAGGGTGGCAATTTTAGTATTATTAAAGCAAAAGACAACAATTTGAATGAATTCTTTAAGGAGTACATGATTATAAGGTTTGCAGGAATAAATGAAACTACGTAAGCATGAAAACAAAAACATGTGAAATATGCTTGTGGCCATGACCGACATACCACTGGTGAACCTAAATTGTCAAGATAGAAACCACCTTTCATTGCAACGAAAAATCATCGATTTTGTGGAGGCCTAATAGAGATAAAATGACATAGAGTTTGTACCACGACTCCCCTCTGTGAGGGGTAGTGTCCCTCTGTTGTGGTTTTTGAATATAAATAACAAGTACTTAGTAGAACCATCCATAGTGGTGCACTTCAGAGGGGACCATCACACTAGGGGGTTCCACATGCCTTCTTTCGAAGTTCTTTCTCATGGAATTGTTGTTGCCTTTGCTACTTTAATATAACATTGGTACACTAATTGTTTCATTTTATAGATAAAGTGCTCCTGATTCTCTCAGTACCTTTGCTATTGCCGCATATTTAATTGTTCATGTTGCTTCTATGATATCTAGATTTGGATTTTAGAATTATGTGGAGCTCCTCTATCCTCAGGAGGCTATTGTTGAACATAGGAACACACAAATTATGAATGTGTGCAAGTTACAACCTCTTTCATAAAGGTCAAAAAATCCGATACATTGTTACTGAACTCTACTTTTGTTGTGGGGTGAATTTCCTTTGCCCCTTAAACTAAATATGTCCTTTGCAACTTCGTTCAATTTCATAAAGTACAAAGTTTGGATCGCAGAAGTGCTTGTGTAGCTTTGAGTTGTTTTAAACAACTGCATGTCCCCTAGATATACTTAAGCACATGAAGACCATGCCACACTTTTTTGTATGGAGATCAACGATGATTCCTTTTCTTTTCATTCGAAGCCTGACCTCTCCTTCCTCTCCTATATCAAAAAGGCATAAGCAAATTGATTATCCCATTAGTCCAAATCCCCTTTCCAACATAGAAACATGGAAGCCTTCCTAGATAACTATTTTTCCAATGTCTACAACAATTGGGAAATGATGCATAGATTCCTTATGCCAAATATTTTAATGGTATAAAAAATGAGGACATCACTCATGCTATGGGGTGATTAGTTCTATTAAATAATTTAAAATATCGATTCAAATCTTTAAATCAATCACATGAAACATGTTTTATGTAATTTTCTTTAAAACTTGACCTATATCTACAACTTTTTGGAATAACCTTATTAATTCTTAAATGAGTGCTTAATATAAAAATTTAAAGTTTTAATAGTTTAAGTTAAACATTAATAAATGTGTATATATTAGGACGATTTCCATAGCCCGATTAACCGATCTAAGCGAAGGCTAGTTAAAACAAGGCTACTAGGAATTAGTTTATGAGAGCTAGAGATAGTAAGCCAAGGGACAAGAATGAAAAGCTAGTTATAGTGCGAGGTCTATATGATGAAAAAGTATTCGAGACAATGATGAAGGGACCTAAAACACCTATAGAAAATAGAGTATATGGGGAGCATTAAAGGAACTTAATATGGAAGAGAATATATAAAAATAAGCAAAATAACCATGGATCAGGGGGGAAAGAAATTACACACAAGACATATGTTGGAAGGATATCTATAGGTGTTAGAGCAACATTGTTTCAATGTGTTTTAGATTTATTATATTAGAAATTTTAATCCCTATATAAGCCCCATGTTAAACCCAAAAAACCTTATTATTGATTACATTTATATTATTTATTTTTATATAGGCAAGAACCCCTCATGGCCCCATTTTATTATAATTGTATTCCTTTGTCTCTCATATATATATATATATATATCTTAGGGTCATCAAATATTGTCTTGTTCATTTTATTTATTTTATAAGGAGGTTTCCCCTTCAAAGTGGACTATAATGATAGGTTTATTATCATTTTTAAAGTATAGGGATTATAACATTTGGTATCAGAGCTCTTGATCTTAGGGTTTTGTTACTTCAAATAGACATTGTGGAATTTTCACTATAACTTTTTTCTTGGAGGTTTCAAATGGGGAAACTTGGAGAGGATTGAGAATATATCCCACACTATCTCTAGTTCAATATTCAAATCTTAGTTCATTATATTTTCAGAGAAGTGTCCAAAGGAATTTAGGGTTTCTAAATGGTCCTTAATTTTGTCTCAAACAATTTAGTTCAACATTTTCGATATAACGTTTTTTCTGTGAGGCTTCAAACCATGAAAATTCGACAATGTGGAGGCGCAATTGTGGTGAACATCTGGTCCAATTTTCAAATCTTGTTTTTCTATGTTCTCAGATATATGTTCCAAGGAAGTTAGAATTTTTGTATGCTTTAGCATTCAAGTCTTAAACATGGTAGTTCGACATTTCTGCTATAATGTTTTACTGTAAGGCTTCGTAAAGTGAAACATGGAACATAATAAGGAGAAATCTTGGGGAATATTTGGTTCCATTTTCAAAAATTGGTTTGTTATTCTTTGGGATTTATACCCTATGGAAGTTCTAGTTTGTCAACAATCATGAAATAAATTGTAAACATGTTAGCTTAGTATTTTGACTCTATCTTCTTGTCTATAATTTTTCAGATTGTGAAATCTTCAAGAATTTTAGGAGACATAGAGAAGTACCTCAAATACAGGTTCTAGAATTATATTTCAATAATTTTACATGTGGGAAGCTATACAAGTTTACTTGTGGGAAGAGGCCAAAAAATTAACACGTTTTGGGAAAGTTATTATAACTTTTAGTTGGCACACCATATTCAATTATCACCTGTGAAATTGCAAAAGCTACATATAAAAGTATTGCAAAACAAAGTTTCAAATCTAGAAAGTCTCAAATCCTAGAGATATATAAATAAAGTTTCAACCATTTTGATTCAAATTAAGGTACATAACTTGGTAGTGACTGAACTATTCATTAGAAGATACCCTATTTTTTGGTTGTAATAAAGAAGGTTATTATTATTTTCCAACATGCCTCCACAAAAAAGATACTACACCAATTAAGTCTGCTAAATGCCCATCCTCGACTCAAGAAAAAAGTGAAGACTTAGAATTTAGATTATCTCAATTAGAAAATAAATTTAATGAAATGGATGGTAGTATGTTGAAAAAGGTCGATTTCTCAGGTTCTTAAGAAATGGAGTAATATTTTGATCTGCACCAAGTGGCATCATTACAAAAAGTAAATATTGCATCCATGTTTACAGAGGAATTGATAGCACATTATGGAGATATTAATAGAAACACAGTCTTTAGTCAATTGGTAAATTTTCAATTAAAAGGTCTTGTTACATAGCACATTCAACAATTCCAAAAGTTGTCTCAAAGTAAAAAATATTTCATACAATAACTTGTTAGACTTATTTATGGGTACTTTAAAGGAAAGCATCAAACATGAGGTGCATATCCTTGAGCATGCTTTCAGTTTGGAAAGCAATGCTGAAAATCAAAATATGGCCAACCGAAAAATTGTCACTAATAACTATAGAGAAAATAATGCTCCCTTTCCTAAAGTGACAAGGTTGGCTCCTCAGCAAATGGATGAAGAATAGAAAATATATTATGTTTCAACTGTGATGCAAGTATAGTGAAGGGCATAAATTCGACGAGAATAAATGATTCTACATAGATTGTGAAGATGAAGAAGATCAAGAAGTGCCAACTTCACTAGATCTAGAGCTATTAGAAACTAATTCAACAATAACTTGTCATGCATTGGTTGGCATTGGTATTCCACAAACCCTCAAGATTGAAGGATATATCAAAAGGAAAAGAGTAATAATATTTATTGATTCAGATAATACCCATAACTTCATCAATTACAAATAGGCAAAACCTCTTAATTTCTTTGTATATCCAACACCAAATTTCAAGTGATGATTCCAGATGGAGGTACCATAAATTGTTCAAGAAAGTGCAATAAGATTAAGCTGAATATGGGGGAACATTCATTGGTTAGTCCTACGGTTGCAATTTGAATGGGTGGTGTTGATGTTGTATTAAGGGTCCAATGGTTACAATCATTGGGAATAGTGGCCTTTAATTTCCAAGAGATTTTAATAATATTTTTCTCTCAAGGATGAAGGAAAGGAAATTGAGCGTAGAGGTATCCAATGGAAACCTAGTAAAGTAATAAGCTCTAATAACATCACAAAATTGCTAAAAAAGGTACACCAAGGTGTAGTTGCACAATGTGTTCATTAGATGTTCAAACATATATATCCTTTGCTCTCGTGGATCTTCATAAAGTTATCAACAATCTTTTGAATTTCCATGATCTTGGGTCTAGGATAGAATCTTAGAATCTCTGACGCTACCAAACCAAGAATCTCAACAAAAAAGCTACTTTGCACAGCGGAATATAAATAACAGTAAATCACACATGCACAAGTATAGACAACTTTTTACAAAATATTGTACGAATATGTACAACAACCTAATCTTCGTTATATTAAACCAACTGAGTAATACAACATTCGAGGGATCCCGTACAACGGATAATGGCCCTCAATTACCCACAAGTACAAGAATACAAGATGCACTAACAATCTTGCTGCAATATCTGTGTTGTATATCGTCATGCTGGTCCTTTGCTCCCATTCTTCCCTCTAGTTTCCCCTTAGTCCATCAAAGGACAACATATAGAGTCTCCAGGAGGGCTGCCACCTATCACTATTACAAGTCGCTTTTGCTGCAATGAACACAAGCTGATCCAATTTGCTCTTCTAGGCTGGCCAACTTCTGAGCTCCAATCTGCCAAGCTAGTAGCTTCTTTCGTCAATCAAAGAGCTACACATTAGGTTCAATCCTTCACCCAACCTTAATTTTTCAAGCTCTCATTATGACTACTTGTCAAGGGCTACTTTAGGCCATCAACATGCAGCCCTCCACCAGTCCAATGATGCCCAATACTCCACTACAATATTTGCTCCTAGGATAGGCTTACATCCACCAAGACAAGCCTTCCAATTGGCTCCCATGGGCTGCTCATGAAATCTGATCCAACTAGCATCAAATTCAACACAAACTCATCATACATACCTCTTCATTCATCTTGGACTGAGGTTTTTCTCTGCTGCAATTTTTGTGTTCTGGTTAGGGCAAGACATAGGTCCATGTTAGCCCTACAAAACACCCCCATAATCCTCTCTTTTGTTGCGTCTAGGGTCCTTCAAGTCCTCCTCTTCCTTGCTGCTATTCAAGGCTAATAACTAGCCCCAAATCACCCTCACTTGACCTTTGTTTAGGCCCACAGCCTACTTCCTCTGGTCTCTAGGGCTGTGACCTTATGAACATGGACATAACTCCCTCAAAACCTCAGCACTACACCTCTAGAATATGCCCAACGAATGCGGCTGTCTTACTGCTTAGACTCTCGAAAACCTCCTGTGACCCTATCATATATTTCGACACACCACTATCCATGTACCATCCATCCGCATCGATAGGGTGTGCAAGAAATGAGAGATCATAGAAAAGTCCTCCTCCAACCTCTTGGTGAGAGCATCTATCTCAACAGAAGTGGCAACAACAACGACCTGCTTCCCTTCCTTCTTCTCGTCATATCCCTTCTTCTTCATCAGACATCTCGACGAAAAATAACCCATCTTGCTACATTTGAAACACTTGGCTTTACTCAAGTCTCATAGCATATTCTATTCTAGCAACTTCTCGCTGGCACTGATCCCCTTGATGAAGGGCCTCCATTCCTTAGTGAATCCTTTCAAAGCAGTCCTCACCATATCAGAATTTGAAATAGTCACACTGACGACAGCGAGATCAGATTTGACCTAAGGAAATCTCGTCAGATATGAAGTCACTCCTTCACCTTGTATCATCTTGGTGGACTTCAACTTATCCTCCAATACCAATACCTAGTTCTTGTTCTTATTCTGGAACAAATTATGAAGATCCATCCACATAGCATGTGCAATATTCTTTCTAGACAAATGAGGTATTAGGGGATCCTTCACACCATCAAGGATGATCAATCTCACCCTCGTATCCAGATACTCGTACACTTCCAGCTCCTTTGGGTCGGTTGGCTTCTTTATGGCTTTCTCGACAAACTCCTAGATCCTGTTGACCTGCGAGACAAACTTGATCCTTTCCTTCCATGGACTATAGTTAGAAAAACCCTCCAACCTGTCCTCATATCGAAGACCAACTTACAACTTCGACATTGTAGTGAGGCCTTCACCTACAATGTGACCAACTCCCTCTTAAGTTGTACTTCACTGTGCACTTTGATGATTCACTGTCTTCCAAAGTAGCTTAGACATGCTCTGATACCATGTTGAATTTCTACGATCTTGGGTATAGGATAGAATCTTAGAATCTCTGATGCTACCAAACCAAGAATCTCAACAAAGCTACTTTACACAGCGGAATATAAATAGAAGTAAATCTCACATGCATGAGTATAGACAACTTTTTACAAAATATTGTACAAATATGTATAATAACACAATCTTCGTTATATTAAACCAAATGAGTAATACAACAGTCTAGGGCTCCCATACAAGGTATAATAACCCTCAAGTATCCACAAGTACAAGAATACAAGATACACTAACAATCTTGTTGTAGTCTCTATGTCGTATCTCGTCTTGCCGGTCCTTTGCTCCTATTCTTCTCTCTAGCTGCCCCTTAGTCCATAAAAGCACAAAACATAGAATCTCCACGAGGGTTGCCACCTATCACTGTTGCAAGTTGCTTATGCTACAATGAACACAAGCTGATCCAATCTGCTCTTCTAGGTTGGACAACACCTGTGCTACAATCTCCCAAGCTAGTAGTTTCTTTCGTCCATCAAAGAGATACAGATTAAGGCTCAATCCTTCACCCAACCTTCAACTGTCAAGCTCTCATTATGATTGCTTGTCAAGGGTTACTTTGGGCCATCAACACGCTTCCCTCCACTAGTCCAATGATGCCCAATACTCTACTGCAAGATCTGCTCCTAGGATAGGCTTACATCCACCATGACAAGCCTTCCCATTGGCTCCCACAAGTTACTCATGAAATTTGATCCAGCTAGCATCAAATTCAACACAAACTCATCATACATACCTTTGCATTCATCTTGGACTAAGGGTTTTCTCTGATACAATTTTTGTGGTTTGGTTAGGGTAAGAAACAGGTCCACGTCAACCCTACAAAACACCCCCACATGGCTCTCTTCTACTACGGCTAGGGTCCTTCAAGTCCTCCTTTTCCTCGTTGTTGTTCAGGGCTAATAACTAGCCCCAAACCACCCTTACTTGACCTTTGTTTAGGCCTGCGACCTACTTCTTCTTGGTCTCTAGGGCTGCAACCTTATGAATAGGGAAAAAACTCCCTCAAAACCTCACCATTACACCTCCAAAATCTGCCCAATGAATGTGGTTGTCTTACTGCTCAGAAATCAAACTTACGTAGAAACACATCATTACTCAGCCCAAAATTTACCCTTATGTCTGTGGTTGTCCTCCTATACCAATTTGGCCTTCTCACAGGTGTCAAACTCACCCAAACAAAACCCTTAAAAACCTTCTTCCTCCTTCTCTTGAGCTCGACATAATTGAGAGAGTTATCTACAAATTGATGCACCATGGATACTCCAAATGAGCCTCACACACCTTCTATTTATACACTTTAGAAGGGTCAACGAATAGACATGTCTCTTGGCACATTCACACCAAGCCTACATGACTTGTGTGCCGAAAATTCATTTGTCGACTTCAAAAATTCATAACTCATCAAGGGCATTTAGGAATTCGACGATTCTTGAAGTGTTGGATTCTTCTCGTCGTCCTCTATCATCTCCATCCATCACATGTCCAAAATGACGTTGGTCAAAGTTGTCATTGATGTCAATATGGTATTGTTGGAGATGGGAAATGTCCTAACCCTTGTGATGGATGAATAACCCTTTTGTGATGGTGCCCTAACCTCATTATGCAAACCCTAGGGAAATTAATAAAGTTCAAGAAATCAGGCCCTAGCTTTATGATGCCCTAGCCTTGCTAAAATTCCCATGAAACCCTAAATCTATCTAAACAATGGATAGCTCTAGATTATTGATTCCTAAGGTTCATGATAAAACCCTAGTCCTTGTATGAAATCCTAATGCATGAAGATCACATGCACTAGCATGTCAAAATAGTGAAAAAATTCTAATCCACTTGATGCTCTAATTCCATAAAAGAAATTCTTTAATAGGGTTGCTACGAAAAAATATGCATATGATGAAACAAAAAATAAATTTCCATCATTAGAGGTCATATCTTGAAGGGAATACTACATCATCTTATAGAGGAGGTCATAAGCTTTCCAATGAGTACTCGCTTCCTAATTCCTTACCGTTGAAGAGAAATCAATTTTTGAAATCAACATATGTCAAAAATTGTCAAACTGTCCAAGCCAACTTGAGTAGGCTCATACCCTCGGAAAAGAGATGTGTCCATTCAGAATATGGAAAAGCCACTATAAATATAAACCTAAATTCGTCCATTAAAGTTCATATTTTTCGGTGGAGAAAAAAAAGACGTAGAGAAGCAGTCACATCTTAGAAAAGAAAGGAAGAGAAGTTTGTGGAATTGTTCTTGGGTTAAATAGTCTAACACAAATTCAAGCTAGAAGCATAGAAGATTTTGTAGTTGTCGTGGTCGAAGTTGTCGTAGTTGTTGTGGTCAAAGCCATCGTAGTTTCCGTGGTCGAATCTATCATAGTTTCCGTGGTTTAAGCTGTCGTAGTTGTTGTGGTTGAAGTTGTTGTAGTTTCCATGGTTGAAGTTGTCGTGGTTTAAGCTGTCGTAGTTGTTGTAGTTTCCATGGTTGAAATTGCGTAGTTGTTGTGGTTGAAGCTGTCGTAGTTGTTGTTGTCCTCTAAGATGATTATAGGTTAATTAATCATGCCAAAGCATCTAAAATGTTTTGTTTGTTTTAAAGTATTTGGATGACCAACGTTATGAACAGTTTGAAAACAGGTGCTTAAACTATAACGCTTACCAAATACAATGAAAGGGTTATTTATTTGCCTGCAAATAGTTAATTGATTTTAATTGAATGAATAACAGAGTCTTAATAATTACACCTTACTAAATATTCAAATAGAATATTCAATTAATTATAAGAAAGAATGCATGAAAACAATGTTTACCTGATCAACAAAATGTATTTAATCTTATGCACATGGTGTGACAATTTATAGATATGGAGGAGTTTATAATAACAGACAATTTTATAAACTAAATCTCTAATTATGGTCTATAACTTCATAGGGGATTTAAGATGGACTAATATTCAGTTTGATCTTACCCAGATTTATCCATAAAGACTTACATACATGAAGAAAAACATAATTAAATGAACACATAAGAACAACTCACAAGGAGACAAACTATTTGAGGCAAATCCATAATCCTTTCATTAATTTGAAGAAAATCTCCAACTCAGTTATAATTCTGCTTTGAAATCTCATCCAAGGGTTCAACCCTTAATAACTCGAAGGAGGAGTTATTTATACAAAATGAAAGATCTTCTAGATTTTTTAACAAAAATACAAAAATAGTACAAAACTATAGGAATCTTAAAATTGTTGAGTGTTGGCACTATCTTTAAGGAATTTTCTGATGATCTGGTCCCTAAAAAATGTTTTCTTAATGTTTGTCCGTTGGTGATGAAACCTACTCGATAATTTCACATAAGTGATCCCATCTATCTTCACTTGGTATAGAAAGATTAACTAATTTTCTGTAAACTTCGTCAAACTCAGTATACTTTTCAAAAGTAGGCTTATTAACAAAAAGGTGTTTAATTTCATGCTTGATTATTAAATCAAAATCCAAAGCCTCTAAGAATTCCTTCCCTGTATGGTGACCCTTTATACCTGCAACCCTAGCTTTATTAGTTGCAGTTGCATAAAGCTTTTGACAATATTCCTCCAAAATAATCAACCTGTCATTTGGTGCCACTAATCCTGGCAATCCTCTCTCGTTGAGTAAGTTGAATTTGAAATGAAACCCTTGGAAAATAGTTTTCAAGGTTTGGCACTTGGTCTCCAACTGATTCATGAGATTATTTTTCTGCAAAACCTTCTTAATCTCCATAATAGTTTCTGTCCTGTCCACAATTTGAATCTGCTCCAATTCGGCCCCGATTTTTGAATTGAGAACTTTAATCATGTATATGGCTTCACTTGGTTTTTCCTTAAGAAGTTCTCTAACTTCTTCAATAGCTTTTTGGCACCTATTAATGAGCTCTTTCTATTCAAAAATAATCTGTATGAAGGGCCAAACTTTAGTTGTAGCATGACTAATGCCTTCCCAAATATTTTCCTTGGCTTGGGCCAAGGTATCAACCATTAATGACTTATTTTCCAACTCTTCTATCTTCTTGTCAATCTATGGGACTTCTGCATCTCTTCGACATAAAGAGTGTCATTCTTAATCTTTTGAGTCTCCAAATTCCTAAATTTCTTGTGAAGCCTTTCATTTTCCTGTCTCTGGAGAGACAGCTCCTGTATGACTTTGTTTAAATCACCCGCTGTTGATTATAACAGCCCAAAATAAATATCTAATTAACTTATTAACATTATATTTAAATTAGAGTGGCACTTACCTAGCCAAATAACATATAATTAATTAACTAAATTCAAACTATGAAGAGCGCTTACCTGTGCTTACCTATGGTAGAAGTAGGCTTACCGCAACAAGGTTTTGGGGACGACTCTCCACCCAACCATAGGCTCAATTGCGCAAGGATTTGCTACAACTAGCCACCCCTGAGCCCTCAATCAACGTACTACTGCCAGTGACTCCTAAGTTTTAGAACACCATTCTCCCAAGAGAATGAAAAATAGAATCTTGGAAAGATGGAATGCCTCCCATTCTCCTCACCATCTAATAAATAGAGTAAACATTGGATGGGAACCACATGCACACACTCCATGTGTCTACATGCGACTTTGATTTTTAGCTTTCTTGTTTTATTTCTTTACTTTTCTTTTGATTTTTAGCTTTCTTGTTTTATTTTCTTCTTTTTGATAGCTTTACTGATTTTTTTTTGTTTTCTTTGTTTTATTTCTATTTATTCTTATTTAGAGCTTTAGTATAGTTATTACTAGTTTTATTTTTATTTATTTTCTTGTATATTTTTAAATATCATTTATTATTTAATATTTATGATTTATTTTTATTATTTATTATTAAGTGATTTATTATTTATATTATTATTATTTATTTTGTATTATTTATTTTGTATTATTTTTATTATTTATTATTGATTATTAAGGGGAGGGATATTACATTGATGTAGGCTTTGTTGTTTCTGATGTCGATTCCCCTGCTGTTCTTGACACTATAATAGCTATAGTTGTAATTGGATCTATGGCTACTTGAGCAGATTCATCTTTTTCTTTAAGCAATTTCTCAATTTTCTCTTCCATTGTCTTTATTTGTACATTTTGCTCAATGATTAATTTGAGCATTTTTTCTTTGTTCTGCTCACTTTCTATTATCTCCTTGGTTTGAGGATCCTTTGTAGAAGGTAGTTTGAGTTGCTTCCTTAATGTTGAAATGTTTGCATTCTTCTTTTTAATAATGTCCTCTACAGCTTTAACATCAGTGGGATCATACCCAATTTTGATAACTAAGTCTTCTAATGATTTTACCCTATTATCCTTTGCCAAAGACGATATATTTTCTATCTTTAATAGTGACCATACATTTGAAATAGTTGTCCTTAATTTTGATAATGCCATAGTAGTATTAGTCATGTTAGAGAAAAGCATCTCACCAGACTGTCTGTGCATCTCCATACGGTCGATTAGATGTATTTGGTTGGCATAAAAGGAAAATATGGTCTTCTTGTAGTCTGAAGAGGCCTTTGGAAAAGGCACTTGGGCTCATAGGAATGTCATTTGCATCCTACCCTTTTCACTATCAAAAGCTATCAATAATCTGTGTTGTGAAGCTGATGTCTGTTTCCAGAACTGAGCATAGACATTTGCCTTGAGAGATTCATTTCTCTGTTTAACTTCAAGGAAATTAGTGAAGATATTTGGCTCCTCTTGCTCACTAACTCCTGCAAACTAAGTGATCTCCAACAAATTCTCTGAAACTGCAGAGGAGGATGGAGTGGTGATTACATTTTCTTTTGTCCCTGTAGAAACCTATGAATCATCCAAATTGATGATTATAGGCTCTTTCTGACCTTGAGTAATAGTACCTTTGGAGTTATTCCTTGATTTCTTATGATAAATAATGAATTATTTTTCACCTTTGCTAAAGATGAAGATTCTTCTCTTCGCCTCTCTTCCTACCTGCTTTAAGAAGTGGTTGTCTGGAGGGTAGAAGGAGGTAAAGTTTGTTCTTCTGCTACCTGAAGTGCGTTCTCCTCCCACTGTTCTTGATTTCTGTACTTTTCAATCTCTGGTCTTGGAGTATGATTGTAAGGTGTGGTTTTGAGTTCCACCCTTAAGTTGGAGATTATACTAAATGGGTCATAAGACTAGCTGAAGCTTGGTTGGAATCCCATATGTTTGAGAATTGAATCTGCTTCAATATCTGCTGATCTGGTATTGCAAATAAATGATCCTATTGGTGACTTGATTTTGAACTGATATTTCCTCTTCCCTAAAATGAAATGTAGCTCATCCATATTGATCATTTGCCTAATATATTCCAGAGAGAAAATTCTCATTGGAACATATCTGGGCAATTTGTAAGGGGCTAGTTTACAACCATACACCCTAATATCTGTATAATTCTGGTAAAGATACAAGTCCCCTGTCTTGGCTTGGTCACTCAGGTGCAGGATCCTTTTAATTTATGGACTGATCCTTGGCTCGCTCCAACTATTCAGAATCTGTGCAACTGGATGAATAAAACACTCAATAAAATCTGAAAACTTGAACTCAGTTGAGTTCCTCCTGATCATTGAAGTCCACTGTGTGACTGATTGAACTACTCGTTGATCATCCTGCTTGTGCAAAGTTATAGGAAACATATCTACTCGTTGAAAAATGATCATATGCACTAGTACAGAAGAATATTTAAATACTCCTTCAGTAGTGATTTTCATCAATTTTTCATGCATACTTTCAGCCAAAAATTGACTGTAATTATACATGAAAATTGGTTTGTGTTATTTGGAGAAGATGGATAGATAACCTAAGATAGATTCATCTACCCATTGATTTGTTTGGTAACCTAACTAGCAAGAAACTAAGGAAATGATCTGTTTAGCTCTCAGGGAACATGGATGCAGGATAATGAGGGTTCTTTTTAGGAAGTTCAACATCTTCTGGAAGAAAGATCTAAAAAATTTGAACTCTTTGGGGAAAAGTGAGCTTATGGTATGACTCCATTAAGACAGCAGTCGAGTAAAAGCTAAGGGAATCATTTTCAGGGATAAGAAGCATCTTATTGATAGTTTAAGGGGTAATGGATATCAAAATGTCTCCATTCTGAGCTACCATAGTTCTCTGTAGGGGATTGTACTTAGCTTGACACCACATGACTAAGTCAAGAAAAGGATGGGTCTGAGGAAACATGTACATTGGCAATAAAGATTCCCATAAGTTCATTTCTTCTTCAAAGCCCTGATAAGTCTGCTTTAACCAATGGTGCAATTTGAACATATCGAATTCGCACTCTGTGTCTGTAATTTAGAAAAACTGGTCAGCTAAGGGAATTTGGTCAAGGTATAGGGTATTAGAGACTTTGGGATTTTCCTATGATGAGGTTTGACTACCAAAGGGTTGGTTTTTTTTGGGGAGCCATTATTTGCAGAATTAGGAGGAAGAGATAACAACAGGGTTAGGAATAAGAATACCTAACAGAGAAGAGGTTTCATTTTGATGGTTAATTTAATTATGTTGCAGAGCCGAAGCAAGGAGCCGTCGAACTTGGGAAACATGTGAATCTGAAATAAAAGCAAAGTTAGGGCAATCATGCAAAGGGGATGTAGGGCTTATTTATAACAAAGAATGCATTACTGTTAAAGGGAAACCGTTACTGAATGGGAGGGTATTCATTTATGGCCAACGGGATGATGGGAGCGATTGGAAGAAACAGATAGGCGAATAGGAATGAAACAGTTATGGACACGTGGAGTGAAATGTTTAGGGGTTGTAAGGCACGAGAAAGCGAATAACCATTGGCGAGATGATGCATGAGTGAAGTAAGATAATCAAATTTTGGAGGGGGGTTAGCATTAAGTGGTAATGATTGGGGGGAGCAAGTGTGAAGCGAGGAGGGAGTAACACATTGTGAGGGGGCCGCCTTGAGGGAAACAAATTTTCGGACCCCCCCCTTGCCATTATCGTGCAACAGTGGAAGGGGGTGCGGAGTGGCTTCCCCACCGTTGATCTGGGCGAGGAAGAGGATCGTTGTCCAAAGGTGTGAACTCATTAGTGCTTCGCAACAAACTTCCTTTGTCGTTTTATGACTTTGGCTAAAACATTATAAAGTTTTATTTATACAAAAATTAATCACCTTTAAGAGGTAATTAAGTCCTAATCAAACCAATCTTAATCTAAATTTGGCGCATTTGGACTACCAACCAATTATTTGCTTAATTTTTTTGTAACCCTAATTTAATACATCAGTTGGACAAATTTTGAGAACGTTAGGCCATTATTTATTCTATTCTATCCTATCTAATAATGTTCTACCAAGATTAAATAATTTGGTGAACTTATTGATTAATCTAAAACATAAATTTAAATGATTCAATCATGATTAACTATATGATTCAAATCAAAACAACAAGTTGTGGCATTTAAACAAGTTGCACACAAAACCTTAATTTATTACAATGCAATTTATTCCTTTGAAGTGGCATTTAAATTGGCTGACTTGTAAAAAAATTGTTTTTCTTTTGATGGGGTTTCATTTCATGTCCCCTTTTTTATTTTCCATTTTTCATTTCATTTTTTATATATTCTTTATTTTTTCATACCCTCTTTTATAAATAAAAACTAAATTATCAAAAATAAATGAAGTTACAACATTGGCTCTAACTGGGGGTCATTGCTTCCTCTTGCAGGTTGCAAAGAACTTGCAGATCCATGTGCCTTCTCCTCTAGCTAATGGGGTCTCTGTTGAAACAAATACACCCTGCATGTAAAATAAACTCTCTGGTGATATACAACGATGGATGAATGGGGAACTTCTCAATACTGAATGTAGTGCTTCAAGTATTTCCCATTGACAAGCAATGATGAATATTGTCTTTCCAAATTCTGGAGGATTAAAGTGTTATTACCCTTAACCTCAGTAATCCTAAAAGGTCCAAACCAGAGGTTATCTGTTATGAAACCAGCTCAAGAAAAGATAGAAAAGATAGATCAACGCCTTAGAATTCAGCCTCTTCGAGGGGGAAACCTCCTTTACATTACATAAATGAACAATTCTTAGATGATACAAATGAAAAGACCTCCTTTCTATATATAGGAGTCTAAGGGGTCATAACATAATTAAAGCCGTCATAACAATAATAATGTAAGAGCACAATAATAACAATAGTGGTCTTCTATGATGCACAATAGTAACAATATGGGCACTACATGGGTATATCAATATAATAAGTGGGTTGTACTAATAACAATAAGGGGTTACACTTGTAGTATAGGGGCTTAACATACCCCTCTCCTTCAAAAAGCGTTGTCCTCAACGCTTGAGTATTTCTTGATGCTTCTGTATAAAATTCTTGTCCTCCCATGTGGAATCTTCACCGGGTAAGTTCTTCCACTTGATGAGATACTCTGAAATTGATCGATTTCGTAGTTGTCGGGTTCTTGTTTCTGTGACTGCTCCAGGTTCCAATGTGTTTTTTCCTTCCTCTTCAATTTCTGGCAATATTGTTTGAATTGGGATCTTTTGCAACTTTTGAATAAGTGGCCATACTTCTTCATCCTTCTTCCACTCATCCCTTGCTTCATTTATCCAATCTGGTTGGATAATAGAAATAGCACAAAACAATGCTTCCACATCCTCATCCTTGAAGAGTCTTCCCATTCGGTAAGGTCACCATTTTTTGAGTGCATGTAGTATTGCCAACATTTCCTTCTCATAAATAGTTTGCTTGAGATGTAGCAGTAAAAATACCCAATCCCCTACATCAAAACATTTTTCACCATGATGTTGATCTACCTGTTGTTTCATTTGCTTTTGCACCGAAGTGGCGTTATCCTTTAAAATTTGGAGAACTTGTTGTTAATGCTCGATGTGATCTTTCACTGCTTGAACCTTTTTCTTCTTGATATGTCCTTCTATCTCTAGAGTTTGAGGAGTGGTAATTTCTTCCAATCTTTTACAAGATATGGTCGGATTCATTTCTTGATGCTCAATGTGATCTTTCACTTCTTGAACATTTTTATTCTTGATATGTCCTTCTATCTTGATAGTTTGAGGAGTGGTAATTTCGACCAATGAATTACAAGATATGGTTGGATTCATTTCTTTTTTCTCGATGTGATCTTTCACTTCTTGCACCTTTTTCTTCTTGATATGTCCTTCTATTTTGAGAGTTTGAGGAGTGGTAATTCTTGCCAATGCTTTACAAGATATGGTCTGATTCATTTCTTTTTTCTCTGGGGTGGGTCCTGGTGTATATCTTCTTCTTTTGATGTTTCTTGATCTTTTTTCTTCCTCCTCTTCATATTCTATGTAAAATAATTTCTTCTTAGCACACTTATGACCTTTAGTGCATTTGCTATCACAATTTTAACGAAGCCCTTTTTCTCTTTTTTCTTCCAATTGTTGTGGTGTAACCCTTGTAGATTGTGCAAGGCTAGAAGAAACAACACTTCCATCTTTATAGTTGTGAGGGGTAGGCTTCCTGGTTTCCATAATTTTTCTTTCCACTATGTCACAAAGCCCTTTTACTCTTTCCAATTGTTGTGGTGTTGCTTTAAAGAAGGTGTTTCTCTTTGTATCCTCATAATGTGCTATCATTTCCTCCGTGAAAACTGACCACGTAACGAGTTGTTTACGAGAACAAAGCCCTTCATACCATAAAAATTGATCTGGTTCTAAATATGAAGATGCAATACATACCTTTTGTAACAATTGTACACCATGTAGATCAAAATATTGCTCCATCTAAAGTATCCAATTTACCGGATCCTTGCCATCAAACTTCCTCATCTTGCTTTTTCTTGATTTTAGGAGCTCGATCTTGAAACGACTGTAACTTTGTACTTTCAGATCTTTAAGTTTTGAAATTGCAACCTGTGGTATCCCACTTTGTTCTCTTTCCAATGCCACCAGTCTGATCCAAATTGGATTCTCCAAGAAAGAGTTATGCACAATCTACCGAGATGACATGATTATAGACCTTTCCAGAAGAGCGAACTTGTATGAAGTACCACGTGTCACTGTTTCGACCTTTGGCTCTGAAAAATATCTACGAGAAACTACAGTCCGTCCTCTTTCTGTACCTTCTTACGAAATTTCAATCCGATTCTCAGAGAGAAAGTTATGACAATTTTCCCCAAGTCACCTGTTTGGAATGTAATTCAGGAGTTTGCAAAAAGACCAACTTTCTCAGATCATATCTCTGCAAATATAGCACAAAAAGCTCTGAAATTTGGGACCCGAGCTTCAGTGCGATCTTGTCTCAAATGGGTTTTTTTTTTACTTCTGAAACGTCGCAGAAAAAAAGTTATCGCAAAAATTCCACGATGACCTGTTTGGAGCAGCGAAACCCTAGAATCCAAAGCTCTGATCCCAAATGTTATGAAACCAGCGCAAGAAAAGATAGATCAATGCCTTAGAATTCAGCCTCTTCAAGGGGGTAACCTCCTTTACATTACATAAGTGAACAATTCTTGGATGATACAAATGAAAAGACCTCCTTTCTATATATAGGAGTCTAAGGGGTCATAACATAATCAGAGCCGACATAACAATAATAATGTAAGGGCACAATAATAACAATAGTGGGCTTCTATGGGGCACAATAGTAACAATATGGGCACTACATGGGTACATCAATATAATAAGTGGGTTGTACTAATAACAATAAGGGGTTACACTAGTAGTATAGGGGCTTAACATTATCAAACTTTCCATATTTTTCTTTATCTTCTCTTCTAGCATCCCATCTTAACACCAAATCTCCTTCTTTAAAATCTCTTTCCCTAGCTTTTCTATCAAACACACTTTTCATTTTGTTCTAATATTTCCGAAGCTTATAATGAACTTCATCTCTATCTTCATTAAATTTTATGATCTGATTTATTCTTCTTAAAAAATCATCAGGCTCTTCATTTTCTTTTTGTAAAAAGTCCATGACAGGAAAAGCTAAATGTGTGGGAAAAATAGCTTCCTTACCATAAACAAGCTGAAAAGGAGATTTACATGTTGATCTCTTTGGAGAAATCCTGTTGGCCCAAAGTGCATAAATAAGATGACTGTCCCAACTCCTTTCGTGATCCTCCAATGTTTTCTTTATGACTTTAACCAAGCTCTTGTTTAAAGACTCTACCATTCCATTTCCTTGTGGATAGTATGGAGTAGAATGATGCAACAAGATTTGGTATTTCTGAAAGAATTCAATCATCTTGATACTGTTGAATGTTGTTGCATTGTCTGTCACTATTTGTCGAGGGCATCCAAATCTAGACAATATGTATTCTTCAATAAATTTAATAACAATAGTATTAGTTGCATTTCTAACTAGTTGGCCTCTACCCATTTGGTAAAGTAATCTGTGGCAACCAATATCCATCTATGTTGACTACTTGATGGATTCTTTTGTGTTGGGATTTCAAAAACATAATTTATTCCCAAGATTTTACAATTTGACTCAACAAGAAGTTTTTCCAAGCCTTGAACTTTTACCAATTTTGTAGTTTTGATAATGAGATCATACTCTAAGATGTTAGTAATCCATCTCCCTCTCCTTCCATTAGTCTCAAGCTGAGCTAACACAATTTCAACAACACTATTGGGGACATATGCAATAATAGAAGAGTGAAGGATATAAACTCTAAAAGCTTTCAGGGCTTGAACTAAATAATAAGCCCGTTTTTCAATAATGTCATATTTCAACTCAACATCTCTCATGAATTTAATAAAAAAGGGAATAGGTTGGTCATCTCCATCTTTATTCTTTTGTAGAAAAACAATAGCCAAGGTAGTTTAAGAGGTAAAATAAAAGACACTAAATGGTTCAGAATAATCTGGGCTGGCTAACATGGGAGCTTCTGCAATAGCCTTTTTAATCTTATCAAATGCATACCTTGCAGGAATGGTCCATTTAACTTCATGATTCTTTCTCAGCATATCAATGATATCCTTAACTATTTCAACATAATTAGGAATAAACCTTCTTAAAAAATTTATTTTCCCAAGGAAAGCCTGAATTTCCTTCTTATTCCTTGGTAATGAAAGTGCTTGTATAGCTGAAACTCTTTTAGGATCAATGATTACTCCTTCCTTAGAAATAATATGGCCAAGCAATTTTCCTTCCTTGAGTGCAAACAAAGACTTTTTGGGATTAAGAGAAATCCCAAACTTTCTACACCTATCAAAAACCTTTCTCAAGTGATTTAAATGTTTTTTATCAGAATTGGAAAAAACAGTGAAATCATCAAGATAAATAACAACAAATTTGTTTGTCTTACCCACAAATGCTAAATCCATAGCTCTTTGAAAAGTAGCTCCAGTGTTAGTTAACCCAAAAGGCATCCAGGCATACATGAATGTACCCCAAGGAGTTGTGAATGTTGTCTTTTCTCTATCCTTTGGACTGACCATAATTTGATTGTATCCAGAAAAACCATCTAACATAGAAATTATATTAGCTCCTGAAACTTTCTGAAGTAATTGATCCGTCTTGGGTAATGGATAATTATATTTCAAAGATGATATTTTCAAATTCCTAAAATCCACACATAGTCTAATTTCATCATTCTTCTTTCTCACTAGAACTAAATTAGCTACCCAATCAAAATATCTCAATGGAATTATAACTTTAGCATCAAGTAGCTTTTTGAGTTCTTTTTCAATAACACGAAGAAGGACAAGATTAATTCTCTTTAATTTTTTGCTTAAAAGGTTTAGCCTCTGGTTTTAATGGGATTTTAATTTCAATGAGAGATGTATCATATGTATTTAATTCATTATAAGACCAGACAAGAACATCTTTATAGGCTTTAAGGAGGGCTAAATATTTGTCTTTGGCTTCCATTGACAGGGATGCAAAAATTTTAATATTTCTGATTTCTTCAGAACTTCCAATGTTACAAATTTGAATATTTTCCTCAGGTGAATTTGATAATGGATTTTTGGGAACATCATTATGATCAAAGAGATTTTCAAGAGGGACTAATCCTTTAGGAATAAAATTGTTGGATAATTGAAGAATGTTATGATCAACAATTTTTGAGTCAAATTGTGATGTTTGATTTTCCTTATAAGATTCATGATTATCGAGTTGTTCTTCTTCAATTTGCAAGGTTGAAAATTCATCAATTACTTTCACTGAAACTAAATTAGATACCCAATCAAAATATCTCAATGGAACTATAATTTTAGCATCAAGTAGCTTTCTGAGTTCTTTTTCAATAACAGGAAGAAGGACAAGATTAATTCTCTTTGATTTTTGCTTAAAAGGTTTAGCCTCTGGTTTTAATGGGATTTTAATTTCAATGAGAGATGTATCATATGTCTTTAATTCATTATAAGACCAGATAGAAACATCTTTATAGGCTTTAAGGAGGGCTAAATATTTGTCTTTGGCTTCCATTGACAGGGATGCAAAAATTTTAATATCTCTGATTTCTTCAGAACTTCCAATGTTACAAATTTGAATATTTTCCTCAGGTGAATTTGATAATGGATTTTTGGGACCATCATTATGATCAAAGAGCTTTTCAAGAGGGACTAATCCTTTAGGAATAAAAGTGTTGGATAATTGAATAATGCTATGATCAACAATTTTTGAGTCAAATTGTGGTGTTTGATTTTCCTTATAAGATTCATGATTATCGAGTTGTTATTCTTCAATTTGCAAGGTTAAAAATTCATCAATTACTTTCACTGGAACTAAATTAGCTACCCAATCAAAATATCTCAATGGAACTATAATTTTAGCATCCAATAGCTTTTTGAGATCTTTTTCAATAACAGGAAGAAGGACAAGATTAATTCTCTTTAATTTTTGCTTAAAAGGTTTAGCCTCCGGTTTTAATGGGATTTTAATTTCAATGAGAGATGTATCATATGTCTTTAATTCATTATAAGACCAGACAAAAACATCTTTATAGGCTTTAAGGAGGGCCAAATATTTGTCTTTGGCTTCCATTCACAAGGATGCAAAAATTTTAATATCTCTGATTTCTTCAAAACTTCCAATGTTACAAATTTGAATATTTTCCTCAGGTGAATTTGATAATGGATTTTTGGGAAAATCATTATGATCAAAGAGCTTTTCAAGAGGGACTAATCCTTTAGGAATAAAATTGCTGGATAATTGAATAATGTTATGATCAACAATGTTTGAGTCAAATTGTGGTGTTTGATTTTCCTTATAATATTCATGATTATCGAGTTGTTCTTCTTCAATTTGCAAGGTTGAAAATTCATCAATTACTTGCAAAAAGGATTTTAACTACTCATCATCATCAAATATTTGCCAATGTTTAAGATTGTCAGGAATAGATGGTCTATACTTAACTTGAATTTGATATTAGACAAGCATTTGATCAAGAATTTTAAAAGAACTAGCAGAAACAACCAAGGAATCTACATGAATATTTTGATCTCTGGGAATAGAAGTGATGTTAAATACTAATACTAATACTAATAATAATAATAAATTTATCTATGGAATCCCAAACCTCATTTCTGTAAGATCTAAGTCTAGGATACTTAGTTTGACAAAGATTTCTTACTTGTTTGACAATAAGTTCTGAGTCACTGAATACACTTAGATTTTTCACCTTAAGACTTCTTGCTAATTCCAATCCTAGCAGGAAAGCTTCATAATTTGCGACATTATTAGTCACATCAAATTCAAGTTTATAGGATTGGGTAATATTTTTTGGCTGGTGAAATTAATACAATTTCAGCTCCTGCTCCTTCCTTTGAACAAGAACCATCAAAGTACAATCTCCAAATATTAGTGTTGATGGTTTTAGGCTTGTCTATAATGTTTTCAATACTAAGCTGAGTGTTTTGTGAATTATTTGGTGATAATTCAAAACATCCAAAGTCTTGATCTACTGCATAAATAGGATGATTCCTAGCTTGATCAGATTTATAAACAATATTCATGAATCTTACTTCTCTGTATAATCTAAGATGCTCACCCGCATATACAAGAATGGTAGCATAAGACATGTCCATTTGAAGGCTTCCTCCTAATTGGCACAACGGGATCTTGATAATAACATGCCAAATTTGGGGGGATATCAATGACTACAATGTCTAAAATCACACTCTTAATAGGGATCTGAGCTAAGGTAACCACCGGATTTTTTATAAGTCCAAGACAAGGTACTTTCTTGGAGTCAAAAGTGTAAAAATCATGATAAGCCCTAGTGACTTCTAATTGAAGCTGATCCATGATTACCTTTGGCATCAGATTATGGGAAGCCCTTGAATCTAACATGCAGTTAATGAACAAGAAATCATGAACTTTTAGAGTCACATAAAAATGTGGTACATTTTCATCAATCATGTCAGAGATGGGACCAAAGACTACTGAAGGATTTTCATCTTTTAGGCTTATCACATCCCCTTCAACATCAACACTTGTTATGAAACCAGCTCAAGAAAATATAGAAAAGATAGATCGCCGCCTTGGAATTCAGCCTCTTCGAGGGGGCAACCTCCTTTACATTACATAAATGAACAATTCTTGGATGATTCAAATGACAAAACCTCCTTTCTATATATAAGAGTCTAAGGAGTCACAATATAATCCAGCCGACCTAACAATAATAATATAAAGCCACAAAAATAACAATAGAGGGATTCTATGGGGCACAGAAATAACAATATGGGGGTAATAGGGGCACAACAATATAAATAAGGGGTATAACTATAAAAGTAATGGGGTAATCACTAGTATTATAGGGACCCAACATGCCCCTCTCCTTCAAAAAAGTGTTGTCCTCAACGCTTGAGTAATTCTGGATACTTCTGCATAAAATTCTCATCCTCCCATGTGGAATCTTCAGCGGATAAGTTCTTCCACTTGATAAGATACTCTGAAATTGATCGATTTCATAGCTGTCGAGTTCTTGTTTCTGTGACTGCTTCCGGTTCCAATATAATTTTTCCTTCCTCGTCAAGTTCTTGCAATATTGTTTGAATTGGGAGCTTGTCACCTATAACCTTCTTTAAACATGAAATATGGAAAACTGGGTGCAATCGAGAAGCTGCAGGAAGCTCCAATTTGTATGCCATAGTACCAATCTTTTGCAACACCTTGTACGGACCATAATACTTTGGTGATAGTTTATTATCCTTCTTAGCTTGCTTTAGGGAGACTTTCTTATATGGTTGTAGCCGTAGGAATACCCAATCACCTACATCAAAACTTCTTTCACTGCGATGTTGATCTGCCTGTTGTTTCATTCTATTTTGTGCCAACACGAGGTTATCCTTTAAGAGTTGGAGGACTTGTTGTTGATGTTCGATGTGATGTTCCACTGCCTGAACCTTAGAATTTTCTCTTAAATATGATGTGATGGATGGTGGTTGATACCCATAAAGTGCCATAAATGGGGTCATTTTTGTTGTTGTATGGAAGGAAGTGTTATACCACCATTCAGCCAGAGGCAACCATTTGACCCATTGTGTCTGTTTATCAAATACAAAGCAACGAAGATATCCTTCCAAACATTTGTTTACTATCTCAGTTTGCCCATCAGATTGAGGATGATAAGATGAGCTATGAGCTAACTGAGTACCAAGACAAGAAAATAATTCTGTCCAAAAATTTCCAGTGAAAATGGGATCTCTGTCATTTACAATAATCTTTGGGTTTCCATGTAGCTTTTGAACTGTTTCCATAAATGCAGTAGAAACTGTACTGGCTTTAAATGGGTGTGATAATGCACAAAAGTGTGCATACTTGGTAAGTCTGACAACTACCACCATGATGACACTCTTTCCCTTAGACTTGGGTAAACCTGTGATAAAATCTATTGAAACCTCCTCCCAACGTTGGCTTGGAATGGATAAAGGTTGTAATAGACCCGGTGTCTTAATTGTTTCAACTTTATTTTGTTGGCAAACCAAACATTCTGCCACAAACTTTTGAATATCTGATTTAAGGCCATCCCAAAAAAAATCCTTCTTAACCCTGTGGTAAGTTTTTAAAAACCCTGAGTGCCTCCTAGGGGAGAAGTGTGCAATTCCATAAGAATCTTTTGTTTTAGCTGGGAATTCTTACAGAGGTATAAGCGATCTTTGTACCATAACGAATCATTTTGCCAGCTAAATGTATCAGAAGTACTGGAATCTTGTTGTAGCTTTCGAATAAGTGCCCACACTTCTTCGTCATTCTTCCATTCCTCCCTTGCTTCGTTTATCCAATTTGGTTGGATAATAGAAATGGCACACAACAATGCTTCCACATCCTCATCCTTTCTTGAGAGTGCATCTGCCACCACATTTTGCTTCCCTTTTTGTAGATGATTTCAAAGTCATAACCCAACATCTTAGTGACCCACTTTTGTTGCTCTTCAGAAGATAATCTTTGTTCTAAAAAGTATTTAAGGCTATCATGATCCATTTTTACCTTGAAGTGTCTTCCCATTAGGTAGAGTCGCCATTTCTTAAGTGCATGGAGTATTGCCAACATTTCCTTCTCATAAATAGCTTTGCTTAAAAACTTTCCCTTGATTGGACGACTTTCAAAAGCAATGGGTCTTTCATCTTGCATTAGAACAGCACCAATTCCATTTCTTGAAGCATCACATTCCACAATAAAGGTTTTTGTGAAGTCCGGTGTAGCTAAGACCGGTGCTTAGCACATTGCCTCTTTAAGATGTTCAAAAGCCTTTGTTGCTTCCGGAGTCCATGAAAATGGATCTTTCTTCAATAATGTTGTTAGAGGTGCTGCTATTCTCCCATAATTCTTAACAAACTTGCGATAATACCCTATTAACCCAAGAAATCCTCGCAGATGCTTTATGGATGTGGGGATTTTCCATTCCTTAATGGCTTTAATTTTGCTAGGGTCTACCTTAACTCCTTCATGAGATACAATATGACCCAAATATTCCACCTCCTGGACTCCAAAGAAACATTTGGATCTTTTTGCATATAATTGTTTCTCCTCCAATAGTTGTAGCACCCTGTCAACATGTTCAACATGATCCTTTCAAGACTTGCTGTAGATTAGTATATCATCAAAAAATACTAACACAAATTTTCTAAGGAATGGTTTGAAAATTGAATTCATCAAACCTTGAAATGTTGAAGGTGCATTGGTAAGGCCAAAAGGCATGACCAAAAATTCATAATGAACCTCATGAGTTCTAAATGCCGTTTTCGGAATGTCTTCAATCTTCATTCTGATTTGATGATATCCCAAACGAAGATCCAACTTGGTGAAGTAAATTGATCCATGCAATTCATTCAGTAATTCATCAATGACAGGAATGGGGAACTTATCTTTAATAGTGAGCTTGTTGAGCTCCCTATAATCCGGACACATGCGCCATGATCCATCCTTCTTGTGCACCAATACTACTGGAGCTGAGAAAGAACTTTGACTCGGTTGAATTATACTAGCCTCTAGCATTTCTGCAACCATACGTTCAATTTTCACTTTTTTGGACATAGGGATATCTGTACGGCTTGATCTTTGGAGGAACACTTCCTGGAATCAGATGAATAGCATGATCATGATCACGCATAGGTGGGAGACCTTTGAGAGTCTCAAATACCTTGGAATGATTGTCCAGGACTTTTTGGAGATCTGGAGAAATAGATGATTCCAATGTGGAAACATCTAGCGAACATAATTGTGCAATTACACCTCTTTGCTCCTTTTTTAGAAGCTTAGTCATGCCATTAGAGCTAATTATCTTTCCTGGTTTCCCTGCAATACCCCTTAATTCAACTTCCTTTCCTTCCGTAGAAAATTTGATGAAAAGTTCTTGAAAATTAAAAGCTATTGTACCCAAGGATTGTAGCCATTGGACTCCTAGTACAACATTGGCACCTCCCATTGGAATGGAAAGCATTGGGCTAGTCAATACATATTCTCCCATGGATAGCTTGATATTATGGCACTTTCCAGAGCAATTTATTGTTCTTCCATTTGCAATCATCACTTGACACTCTAGTGCTGGATATAGGAAGCAATTCAATTCTTTTGCTACCCTACAATGAATAAAATTGTGGGTGCTTCCTGAATCAATCAACACTATTACCTTTTTCTTCTTGATTTGTCCTTCTATCTTGATGGTTTGAGGAGTGGTAATTCCCGCCAATGCATTACAAGATATGATCGGACTTATTTGTTCTTCATCTAGGCTTTGTTCCTGGAATATATCCTCTTCTTTTGACCTTTCTTGCTCCTTTTCTTCTTCCTCTTCACAATCTATGTAGAATAATTTCTTCTCAGCACACTTATGACCTTTTGTGTATTTGCTATCACAATTGTAACAAAGCCCTTTTGCTCTTTTTTCTTCCAATTGTTGTGGTGTCAACCTTGTAGGTTGTGGAAGACTAGGGGCAACAACACTTCCGTCTTTATAGTTGTGAGTGGTATGCTTCCTAGTTGCCATAATTTTGCTTTCCATTTTTCTTGCTAACCTGAATGCCTTCTCTAATGAATCAGGTTCCCAAAGGCGAACATCATGTTGGATATTATCCTTTAAAGACCCTATGAACACATCAATCCTATGCTCTTTTGGAATATCTTTTACCCTTGTGTTCAATTTTTGGAACTCCTCAATGTGCTCCATTATTGAACCCTTTTGTTTGAGACTTATCAATTGGCTAAAAAAAGTGTTGCTTTTTGTATCCTCATAATGTGCTATCAATTCTTCCATAAAAATTGCCCAAGTGATAAATCGTTTACGAGAACAAAGCCATTGATACCATACAAACTGATTTGGTTCCAAATATACAGTTGCTATACGTACCTTTTGTGCGTTTTGCACATTATTGAAATCGAAGAATTGCTCCATCTGTAATATCCATGTGGCGGGATCCTTGCCATCAAACTTCCTCATATCGATTTTTGGAATATGGTGATTCTTCAATCCAACATTAGCGTCTATGGAATCATGATTAACATTTCTTTTGTTCTCATCATGAGTTTCCTTTACTACCTTTTCACCATTAGTAAGTATTTCTTGTAGAAAATTTGTCAAACCTGTCTTCAAATCTGCCATGCCTGTCTTCAAATTTGTGTTCAAATCTATCTTCAAATTGTCCATCTTAGCTTCCATGCCATTCATCTTAGCTTCCACGTCATTTATCTTAGCTTCCACGCCATTTATCTTAGCATCTATTAACTTTTGTGAGCGTGACATTTGTTGCACTTATTCTTGTAATTTTGATATATCATGTAGCATTTCTTCCTCTTCTTCATGAGTCATGTTAGAGCTTTCAGGTTCCTTACTAGGTGTTTGCATTTTCTTTCCTCGGGGCATCAGTGACCGATAATAATGTTCTACTATGCCCTTTGAATTCCTTCAAAATAAATTTTCAAACTAAGCTTAAGAAAAAATTTAAAAAAATCTACACACCTTTTTTCACTTTGTAGGAGCTCGATATTGCCTCTGATGTATCTCTGTACTTTCCAATCATCTAGTTCTGAATTTGTGATAAGTAGTAGCTCTCTGTGTCCTCTTTCCAATGCCACCAGTTTGATCCAAATTGGATTCTTCAAGAAAGAGTTATGCACAATCTCCCAAGATGACATGATTATAGACCTTTCCAGAAGAGCGAAGTTGTATGAAGTGCCACGTGTACAATTTTCGATATTTGGTTCTGAAAAAGATATACAGGAAACTACAGTCCGTCCTATTTCTATACCTTCTTGCGAAATTTTAATCTGATTCCCAGAGAGAAAGTTATGAAAATTTTCCCCAGGTCACCTGTTTTGAATGTAATTCAGGAGTCTGCAAAAATACCAACTTCCTCAGATCATATCTTCGAAAATATCAGATTCTTTGAAAGTTCAGATAGAGGAATGGGTATTTTAACACTTTCTAGTTCCCTTTCAACATTAGAAGTGGTTAAAATATTTTTATCAATTAGAGTTGTTTCAGTTGTTTGATTCAATGGTTGAATTGTTGTTGTTTGAGTTTTGGTGGATTTGATTTGTGGTTCATTTACAATGGGGCTTTTTTGAGGTCTACCAGGCCCTGACCTAGGTCTTAAATCATATCTCCTATCCAATTCTGCAATTAAAAACTCAGAAAAGGCCCGATATTTTGAAATTTGAGTCTTCTTGATCTTGAGAAGACTGATTTAAAGGTAGAGAAACAATAACATTTTGCAAAGATGAATTATCTAGATTATTTATATCTTCGGAAATCAAAGGGTCAATGTCTTCTGGTCACTGGTCATCGATCATCAATGGGGGTTGAATCTATTGATCAATGTTTGGTCTTTGCAAAATTTGAGTTTGGGGGGCTCTTCTAAATTGACTTTGAGGTCTAACAGAAGTTTGTTGAATTTTTCTAGGCTGAGTTTCTATTTTTGAAATTCTATGTGAAAGGTTTCTAAGTAATGATGTGATCTCATGTATGTTTTGATCTTCATTTTTATTTTTGAGGAAGAACCTTCTTCCTTAACTTTCATTTTCCTTTCAACTTTTTCAGCCTTAGCGTTAATTTTAGCTGATGTTGACCTATTAGCCTCAAATTCTATAGCATTTATTTGCATGTCTTGTAGGGTATAAGATGTCCTTTCCCTAAGTATAACTGCAAATTCATCATCAAATGCTTTAGAAAATCTAACTTTTGTTGCCATTATTGGTAGTTTACAGTCAGGTGGCATCTTATATTAAAGTTTATTGAATCTTTTTATGAAATCTTCCACTAGTTAACCATGGTTCCTTTTCAGTTCTTCAAATTCTATGAGATAGTAAACCATATCCTTCTTAACACCCCACAAATTCTTAAATATGGTAGTTAATTCATTACAAGAATGGATTGAATCAACTCTCAGTTGTCTAAACCAAATCATAACGTTCCCCTCTAGTGATTAAACAAACAATATCATATATACATCTTCATGTTCAATATTCACGTTATCAGCAAAATCCAAGAAGACAGCGAAATGATCTTCAACATACAAACCAATTTCTCCATTAAACCTTTGTAGGTGTTTTAAATACCCATTAGGAAAATTATTGAGCTAGTTAGGAAGATTTAAGGCAACATACCTAGCTTGAATAATAGGTTGAAAAGTAGCCATATTTGAAGATGAAGATGAAGATGAATCAGTAAAAGAGGTGGAAGATAATGTAGTAGATGATGAGGTGGAAGATAATGTAGTAGATGATGAGGTGGAAGATGGTGAAGTTGTAGGTGAAGATGGAGTTGTAATGGTAGGAGGAGGAGGAGAAGAAGGTGGAGGATCCCTAAAAGTTTTAATAGGTGTTTTAATAAATAGCTTCTGAACCTCTGTTTCAACTTCTTCTTTATTTTCAAACAAAGGGTTTGAATATACAAAAAATGTTTCCTCAGGTTGGGCAGAAGTAGATGGAAATGTATAATGAGTGGGGGAGATAAAATCAGTAGGTTTTAACTCTGATAAATGTACATCCAATTATTCTTCTGACTTGGGTGAATCCGAAAATATTTTAGGGATTTTATATGATTCCAAAGAATGGACTAAGAGAGCTAACTGCAGATCAACTCCTTTAGATAATAGTTCTAAAACCCTAGGTGTTAGATCAGCCAAGTCTAATTGGGATGGAACAGACCTAAAGGGATCAAAAGCTGAAATATCTTCAGGTTGTAGTGGTACAAAAGAAGAAGAAGAAGTAGAAGCTTCAAGTCTCCTTCTGAAAGAGGCTTCTCTTACCGGTCTCTCTGGATCATATAATGGAGAAACAATTTGAGAATCAGAATGAGATATGGTATGTTTTGAAGGAGCTAGCTTGGAATTGTGGAGTTGTCATGTGAAACATTTTAACCTATAATTCCTTTATTCACCTTTAAAAGAAAAGTCTTAATCGTTGCCCCAGGGAAAATACTTCAATTTTTGTTCCTCGGCAACGATGCCAATTTGATGTTTTCCTCTGAGATGATTCTAGGTTAATTAATCATTGCAAAGCATCTAAAATGTTTTGTTTGTTTTAAAGTATTTGGATGACTAATGTTATGAACAATTTGAAAACAAGTGCTTAAACTATAACACTTACCAAATAGAATGAAGGGGTTGTTTATTTGTCTGCAAAAAGTTAATTGATTTTAATTGAATGGATAACAGTGTTAAGAATTACAACTTACTAAATATTCAAATAGAATATTTAATTAATTATAAGAAAGAATGTAGGAAAACAATGTTTACCTAATCAACAAAATGTATTTAATCTTATGCAGATGGGTGTGACAATTTATAGATATAGAGGAGTTTATAATAACAGAAAATTTTATAAACTAATCTCTAATTATGGTTTATAACTTCACAGGGGATTTAAGATGGACTGATATTTAGTTTGATCTTACCCAGATTTCTCCATAAAGACTTAAATACATGAAGAAAAACATAATGAAATGAACACATAAGAAAAACTCACAAGGAGACAAACTATTTGAGGCAAATCCATAATCCTTTCATTAATTTGAAGCAAATCTCCAGCTCAGTTACAATTATGCTTTGAAAGCTCATCCAAGGGTTCAACCCTTAATAAATCGAAGGAAGAGTTATTTATACAAAATGAAAGATCTTCTAGAGACATTTTTTAACAAAAATACAAAAATAGTACAAAACTATAGGAATCCTAAAACTGTTGAGTGCTGGCACTATCTTTAAGGAATTTGTTGATGATCTGGTCCCCAAAAAGTGCTACCTTGTTTTCTGTCAGTTGGTGATGAAATTTACTAAGTAATTTCACATAAGTGATCCCATCTATCTTCACTTGGTATAGAAAGATTAACCAATTTTCTGTAGACTTCATCAACCTCGATATACTTTTCAAAAGTAGGCTTATTAACAAAAATGTGTTTAATTTCATGCTTGATTATTAAATCAAAATCCAAAGCCTCTAAGAATTCCTTCCCTGTAAGGTGATCCTTTATACTTGCAAACCTAGCTTTATCAGTTGCAATCGCATAAATCCTTTAACAATATTCCTCCAAACTGATCAACTTGTCATTTGGTGCCACTAATCCTGGCAATCCACTCTGGTTGAGTAAGTTGAATTTGAAATGAAACCTTCGGACAATAATTTTCAAGGTTTGGCACTTGGTCTCCAACTGAATCATGAGATTCTTTTTCTACAAAACATTCTTAATCTCCAGAATAGTTTATGTCCAGTCCACAATCTAAATCTTCTCCAACTCGGCCCTGGTTTTTGAATTGAGAACTTTAATAATGTATGTGGCTTCACTTGGTTTTTCCTTAAGATGTTCTGTAACTTCTTCAATAGTTGTCTGAAACCTATTAATGAGCTCTTCCTGTTCAAAAATAATCTGTATGAAGGGCCAAACTTCAGTTATAGCCTGATTGATGTCTGCGCAAATATTTTCCTTGGCTTGGGCCAAGTTCTAAGCCATTAATGACTCATTTTCCAACTCTTCTATCCTTGTTGTCAATCTATGGGACTTATGCATCTCTTCAACATAAATAGTATAATTCTTAATCTTCTGAGTCTCCAGATTCTTAAATTTCTTGTGAAGCCTTTCATTTTCTTATCTCTGGAGAGACAACTCTTGTATGACTTTGTTTAAATCACCTGCTATTGATGAAGACTCTAATGTTGCCGATGTTGATTCCCCTAATGTCCTTGACACTGTAATAGGAATAACTATAATTGGAGCTATGGATACTTGAGGATATTCTTCTTTTTCTTTAAGTAATTTCTCAATTTGCTCTTCCATTTTCTTTATTTGTACATTTTGCTAAATAATTAATTTGATCATTTCTTCTTTGTGTTGCTCACTTTCTACTATCTCCTTGGTTTGAGGATCCTCTGTAGAAGGTAGTTTGAGCTGCTTCCTTAATGCTAAAATGTCTGCATTCTTCTTTTTAATAATGTCCTCTGCAACTTTAACATCAGTGGAATCATACATAGTTTTGATCACCAAGTCTTCTAATGATTTTACCCTGTTATCCTTTGCCAAAGAGGATATCTTTTCTATCTTTAATTGTGACTGCACCTTTGAAATAATTGTCCTTAATTTTGATAATGCTATAGCAGTGTTAGTCATGGTAGAGAAAAGAATCTCACCAGACTGCCTGTGCATGTCCATATGGTCGATTGGATGTATTTGGTTGGCATCAAAGGAAAATATGGTCTTCTTGTAGTCTAAAGAGGCCTTTGGAAAAGGCACTTGGGCTCATAGGAATTCCATTTGCATCTTGCCTTTTTCACTGTCAAAAGATGTCAATAACTTGTGTTGTGAATTTGATCTTTGTTTCCAGAACTGAGCATAGACATTTTCCTTGATAGATTCATTTCTCTATTTAATTTCAAGGAAATTAGTGAAGATGTTTGGCTCCTCTTACTCACTAAATCCTACACACTGAGTGATCTCCAACAAATTTTGTGAAATTGCAGAAGCGGATGGAGTGGTGATTACATTTTCTTTTGTCCCTATAGAAACCTGTGAATCATCCAAATTGATGATTATAGTTCTGACCTTGAGTAGTAGTACCTTTGGAGTCAATCCTTGATTTCTTTTGATAAATAATGAATTCTTCTTCACCTTTTGTTGAAGATGAAGATTCTTCTCTTCGTCTCTTTTCCTGCCTGCTTTGAGAACTGGGAGTCTGGAGGGATGGAAGGAGGTAAAGTCTGTTCTTCTGCTTCCTAAAGTGTGTTCTCCTCCCACTATTCTTGATTTCTGTTGGACACCTAATCCTCAATGGGTTATTGTGGAAGCTGAATAGACAAAGTAGTCCAAGAGACCTTGGGATGTGGAACCCAACAGTCACATAATGTACTGTAAATATATATCTCTTGTTAATAAAAATTGTACACTCATGATTTATCCTTCAGATTATTCTTGTTGCCCATGTGTGTTTAACATGGTATCAGAGTAGGCGATTGCTGGTCCTGCTCCAATTTGAGCCACTTGTTTTGTGGTCTCTATATATATGTCAGTTCTTCCTTTCTCCTAATCAAAATTGAGCAAAATTGCCACCTTATAAAGCGTTTTACTGTGTGCAGACTTGCCAGTTCTGTGCATGTCAGTCCTGCACCTTTGCCCATAATCCAAAAATAGTAAAAATTGGCGTCCCGAGTCTGTAAATTCAAGCGTTTTCTATCATCCTGCATCACCAGGTCTGTCATATGCACAATTCAAATGCTAATTTCCTGCCTTGCATATATATCTGCGCTCTGAATGCCATATTCCTTTACCTGCGTTCTGTCTGCCATACCTGCGCTCTCTGTCCATAAACGTTTCATAAATTCGCTGCCCATATAATTGTTGGTGTCAGTTGTCTGACCTTTTCTGTCAAGACCATCTGTCAAGCCTGCTACTGTTACGCTGCTCGCCTTGAATGCTATTGCCATTCTCCTAAACAAACCCTATCAGACAGCGCAACGAAAACAAAAAAAAGGCGCTCTCTATCTGCCAGAAGGCGACTGTCCATAAACGTTGCTGCCTTTGCCATATTCCATCTGGACTGTCAACGTTTTCTCACATAACATTAAACATCTCTGCGAGTGCACCCTAAATCACTGAGTGCTCTGCTGTCTATCGGAGTCAAGATGGTAACCCTGTATTGAATGCGCTGCTCTCTGGTGTTGGCGTGGAGTATACACACATTTGTATTTTGTTTTTCTTTGCCTTTCATTCCCAATTTTTGCGTCTCATTTCTAGGCATTAGATCCTCATTTGCGTCGACAGCAAGGTTCGAACCTGTGCGGGCGTAGCCAACCTGATTTGTAACTCGTGGCTCGGTCGACTTCGACTTGGTTCGACGCTTTGTAATAGTTGCGTGGATCACATATAATATGTTACAATTAAGTTTTGAATGCTGACATGGTATGTATATATATATATATATATATAGAGAGAGAGAGAGAGAGAGAGAGAGAGTTGTCACAGCGAATTTCATCTCCTACGAAGGAACGCAAGCGTTTTGTATCTTCACTTGTTTGAATCTAAAGATCGGCTCGATTTCTCTACAATGATACCAGAAGTTTTGGCAGAATGGCGCTGATATGGTAATTGAGTTTTGAAGAAGTCGAAAGGGTATGGAGATCGTGGAATGGCTCCCAAATTGTGATGTCGTTGCTGCTCCAAATCTGCGATGGAACTTTGTAGAGCTCGCGATGCTTGTATGATGCCTCTGCGTTAAATATTTTTGAAGATTCTATTTTATAATTGTGGTAGCGTTTTGCTTGTATAAAATTGTTGAGCCGACTGTGAAGGAGTCGTTACCATATCACAGGTAATAGTGCTTTGTAATAGTTTTGGTGTCGTTTGAGATGGTGTGTGTTGTCTTCGGTCTGTTCCGTTTATTAAACATGGAGGTTGTCTCCAAAACTTCTGCGCTTGGCATCCACTCAGCGATAATCAACCTTTTCATTAATCGGCTCAACGACTTGGAATCCGCTCGACTGCAATCAATCATTTCATTAATGTGACTACGGATTATGTTCATCTGGGCGTTGTAAAGAGACCAGACTCCCATTACGGATTTAATGGTGTGACTGCTGTGAAATGATTTCAGATTACCATGTGGTAAGGCTTTTTCATTATTCGATATTTGATCTTTTAAGAGATCTCCATCTGTGGAATGGAGAAATTTTGAAGAAAATAAAGTCGTTTTGAAGTTCAGGACATGTACTTTAAATACGTTTTCTTTAAAGGTTCAAAATTTTAAGGTAGAGAGGTTTGCTTCAAGTTACAGTCTATATTTGTCAGCTACAGAGCTGGCTGCAGGTGATATTTGGTCATCTGGAAGATTTGCATTGTCAAGGGAGGCTGCTAAAACAGACGAATGTTGAAGAGTATGAAGCGAGTTTCAAGTTCAAGAAATGTACTTTAAATGAGTTTTATATAAGGCCTTAAAGCGGCTATCTGTCATCTACGAGCTTTTTGGCGAGTTATAGTCGGGTATTTGATCAACTCCAAGTACTGAAAGATATTCATTTCCAATGGACACTTGTGAAATAATGAAATTTCAACAAGTATTGTGAACCCTGGAGGGCTTGATGGACAAATTCCGCTGCCACATATGAATGCTTGCTGAAATTCTGAAAAAATTCTGTGTACGTTGTTGCTTTCAAATACTAGACGCCTGTAGTGTGATTGTTGGAGATCAAATACTTCACTGGTATAAGAATTGTTGTTATCATCCTGTAATGAGTGATGCAACTATGCATTTAATTACTGAAGCAATAATCTTCTTGAAAGAATTTATTATTTTCTGGACAAGTCAATTTGCTTAACCCAGAGACAAAATTCGATTATAGTTGGAGGCTGACTTAGTATTGCCAAAGATCATTGGGATTGCACAAGTCTGGGTGTGAATTTCAGAAAGGTTGGGTAGCTGGACGTGGATCTTCAACTGTGGTTGTAGTAGACGTTGTAAAGCAGAGGTGAGGAGGCTGTGTTTATCAGTGTTTCCCAAAGTGTATGTGTTGCGTATGAAGAGGTCGCTTATGGTATGACAGTGTATAGTGTGAAAACGGTTTTAAATGGATCCCTTCCCAATGAAGAAACGAAAGCGTGAGAGGTTTTGAATCCAGATTTCAAATCATTGTTCCTTTTTCAGGTTTTATATATTAAGAAATTTGCCTGTTAAAATCCCGTGGTTGCTCCTCATTCTGGCATATGCGTTGGTCATTTTTTTTTGTCGATTCATGCTCCTTATATGCTGTTGATTACTTTATGTTATTTCAAACGTGTTGGAATATGAAGTTTATATAACCAAACACAACTGAAATCGAGAGCCATCACTATTTTTGAAGACAATTGCAATCTCTTGTAAAATCCAATTGTATTGACATATTGTGAGTGAGTGTTTATTTTTCTGTACAAGTTCATAGTTGTGATCAGTGTAATTTTGTCAATGAATAAAATAGCCATAATTGGTGAAGTATTGGAGTTATTAAAAACTTTGATACATTCCTCTGATCATGGTACAGTAAGAATAAGCAAAGCTTCTCTTGTTGACATTAGAACCTATTTGCATAATGTACAAGAGAATATTGAGTTTTTGCAGCTTGAGACAAAGCTACAGCGAGAAGAATTACAACAGTGGAGTCATCATTCTGAACCTGTTTCTATTCAGAAGATTGAAACAGACTCCCATAAACAGCAAGACAATAATGTTACAGTTCATTCAGATTTAGTACCCCATAAAGCAGCAGTTGTACATACAGATGCAGAAACTCAGTGTGCACTTCCCAAGCCCATCATCAGACCTTGGGAACAGCTTGTCCACAAAAAGCACAGAACTGGTCTTGGATATGACAAGGACTTGTCCTTTCATATTCCAAATTACTTAAAGCCAATTCAATTTCAAACTGCTGGATTTCTTGAGGATAATTCATCTTCACCTGTTCTTCATGACAGTTCACCGTCAGCTGTTCCAGATTCTGCCCCTCTTCGACAGTAACAACAACAACAACAGATTGTGAAATGCCAACACTGTGACCGAGTTGGCCATTTGAAAGATCATTGTTTTGATCTTCCTCCATGTAAGCACTGTGATAAAACCAGTCATTCTTCACACAGATGCTTCAGAAATAAACGTCCTGCAAGAACAAAGATTCATCTTGGATGGATTGCTTCTTGGCAATGGGCATCAACAAACAAAAAGATATTCCAAACACATGTCAGAACTTGTTCCAGAGTATTGAACAATCTTGCAGTTAAGTTTTCTCCATCATCTCACCTTGTATTTGAGAGGGGGGGAAATGATGGTCATCTACAAGCTTCAAAGTCACATCAAGCGAGCCTGAGCCACAACCTGTCACACAAGTTTCAGAGTTGTAGCCAGAGACAAAGATGCCCATGAGCATGCCTTCAGTTGGTAATCTGGGACACTTCGTCTAAGAAGACTTCAGCTTCTTGCCAGTTTCAGAAGAATTCCAAGAACAAAATTGAGGACACTTCCTATAGCAGAAGACTCCAGCTTCTTGCCAGTTTTGGAAGAGTTCTAGGAATTGCATTAAGCATTCCAGAGTTGTTGGTCATCCTTTAACCATCACAGGTTGAGACTTCCCTTTTCAAGTTGAAGTTCTCCCTTTTATACGGGGTGAGACCTCCCTTTCATGGTTGAAGGGTTCCCTCTTCAAAATAATAGGAGCACTTCCTCTAGCAGAAGACTTCAGCTTCTCGCCAGTCTTGGAAGAGTTCCGAGAACTGCACTAAGCTTTCTAGTGTTGGTGGTCATCCTTAAACCACCGCCCTTTATACCAACATTTCAGAGAGCACATTCAGCCTAGTACTGCCATGCATTTTTGCACATTTTGTATTACAAATCTCTTCTTGGACTCATACATAACCCTTCAGATTAAGGGGGGGAATGTTGGACACCTAATCCTCAATGTGTTAGTGTGGAAGCTGAATAGACAAAGTAGTCCAAGAGCCTTGGGATATGGAACCCAACGGTCACATAATGTACTATAAATATATATCTCTTGTTAATAAAAATTGTACTATCATGATTTATCCTTCAGATTATTCTTGTTGCCCATGTGTGTTTAACAATTTATGTACTTTTCAATCTCTGGTCTTGGGTATGATCGTAAGGTGTGGTTTTGAGTTCCACCTTTAAGTTGGAGATTATACTAAATGGGTCATAAGACCAGATGAAACTTGGTTGGAATCCCATCTGTTTGAGAATTGAATCTGCTTCAATACTCGCTGACCTGGTATTGCAAATAAATAATGCTACTTGTGACTTGATTTTGAATTGAGATTTCCTCTTCCATGAAATGAAATGTAGCTCATCCATATTTGATCATTTGCGTAATATATTCCAGAGATAAAATTCTCATTGGAACATATTTGGGCAATTTGTATGGGCCTAGTTCACAACCATACACCCTAATCTTTGTATAATTCTGGTAAAGATGCCAATCCCTGTCTTGATTGAGTCACTTAGGTGCAGAATCCTTTTAATTTCTGAACTGATCCTTGGCTCACTCTGGTTGCTGAGAATCTGTGCAACTGGATGAATAAAACAGTCAATAAAATTTCAAAACTTGAACTCAGTTGAGTTCCTCCTGATCAATGAATTCCACTGTGTTACTAATTGAATTACTCACTAATCATCCCGCTTGCGCAAATTTCTAGGAAACATGTCTCCTTGTTGAAAAATGATCATATGCACTAGTACAAAAGAATATCTAAATACTCCTTTAGTAGTGATTTTCATCAATTGTTCATGCATACTTTCAGCCAAAAATTAACTGTAATTATACATGAAAATTGGTTTGTGTTCTTTGGAGAAGATGGATAGATAACCTAAAATAGATTCATCTACCCATTGATTTGTTTGGTAACCTAACAAGCAAGAAACTAAGGAAATGATATGTTTAGCTCTCTCAGGGAACATGGATGTTGGATAAGGAAGGTTCTTTTTAGGAAGTTCAACATCTTTTGGAAGAAAGATCTCAAAAATTTGATCTCTTTGGGGAAAAGTGAGCTTATGGTATAGCTCCATTAAGACAATAGTGGAGAAAAAGCTAAGGGAATCATTTTCACAGATAAGAAGCATCTTATTGATAGTTTCAAGGGTGATGGATATCAGAATGTCTCCATTCTAAGCTACCACAATTCTCTGTAGAGGATTGTACTTAGCTTGACACCACATGACTAAGTCAGGAAAAAGATGGATATGAGGAAACATGTACATGGGCAATAAGGATTCCCATAAGCTGATTTCATTTTCAGAGTCGTGATAAGTCTGCTTTAACTAATGGTTCAATTCGAACATATCGAATGCACACTCTGTATCTGTAATTTTGAAAAACTAGTCAGCTAAGGGAATGTGGTCAAGGTCTAGGGTATCATTGACTTTGGAATTTTCATGTGATGAGGTTTGACTACTAGAGGGCTGGTATTTTCTTTTGGGAGCCATTTATGCAGAATTAGGAGGAATAAATAACAACAGGTTTAGAAATAATAATACATAACAAAGAAGAGGTTTCGTTCTGATGGTTAATTTAATTATGCCGCAGAGAAGAAGTAAGGAGTCGTCGAACTTGGGAAACCTGTGAATCTAAAATAAAAGAAAAGCCAAGGAAATCATGCAAAGGGGATGAGGGGCTTATTTATAACGGAGAATGCATTATCATTAAAGGGAAATGTTACTGAATGAGAGGATATTCATTTATGCCCAACAGGAGGATGGTAACGGCTGGAAGAAACAGATAGGCAGATAAGAATGCAACGGTTATGGACAGGTAGAGTGAAACGGTTAGGGGTTGTAAGGCGCGGGAAAGGGAATGATCATTGGCAGGATGACGCATGAGTGAAGTAAGATAAGCGGATTTCGGAGGGGGGGGATAGTGGTAAGGGGTAATGAGCAGGGAGGGGGGGAGGGGTTGTGAAGCGAGGAGGGAGTGACACTTTGCGAGGGGCCTGCTTTTAGGGAAATCGCTTTTCAGACCCCCCCACCCTTGCCATTATCACGCAACAGTGGAAGGGGGTGCAAAATGGATTCCCTGTCGTTGATCTAGGCAGGGAAGAGGTTCACCGTCCAAAGGTGTGAACTCATTAGCGCTTCGCGACAAAATTCCTTTGTCATTTTATGATTTTGGCTAAAACATTGTAGATTTTTATTTATACAAAATTAATCACCTTTAAGAGGTAATTAAGTCCTATTCAAAACAATATTAATCTAAATTTGGCATATTTGGACTAGCAACCAATTATTTGCCTAATTTGTTTGTAACCCTAATCTAATAAATTCTTTGGCCAAATTTTGAGAATTTTAGGCCATTATTTATTATATACTATCCTATCTAATAATGTTCTACCAAGATTAAACAATTTGGTGAACTTATTGACTAATCTAAAACATAAATTTAAATGATTCGATCATGATTAACTATATGATTCAAATCAAAACATGTTGTGGCATTTAAACAAGCTGCACACAAAACCTTAATTTATTACAATGTAATTTATTCCTTTGAAGCGGCATTTAAATTGGCTCAATTGTACAAATTTTGTTTTGCTTTTGATGGGGTTTCATTTCATCTCTTTTTTTTTTTTCCTTTTTTCTTTTTTTTCCATTTTCCATTTCCATTTTTTATATATTATTTATTTTTTCACACCCTCTTTTATAAATAAAAACTAACTTATCAAAAATAAAGGATGTTACAATAGTTTTCGTGGTCGAAGCTACCATGGTTGAAGTTGTCGTGGTCGAAGTGTTGATTTATTGGGATTGGAAAAATGGAGCTTGTTGAAGTCTTCTCTTGAGAACAAAATAGTGCAGAGTTGGAGAACCTATGAAGAACTTATGAGTTGTCTTTGAAGAAATATCATTGGGAATTTCTTGAAGCATAAATTGAAGGCTTGTTGGGCACTAGTGAGGCTTGTTGAAGGGGCATTGAAGACCTGGTATTGTGTTGAGATTGAAAGGCTATTTTGAAGGTTTAGTCAAAGCATTATTGAAGACCCCTTGAAGTCAAAATTAAGAGGCTTGTTGAGAATATTGTGAAGACATATTGGGAAAGAATTATTGAAGACTTAAGCCAATATTGAAGGCACTGTTGGAGATCATAATGCACTGATGGGATCCCTCATAATGTGACCTTGAAGAAAATTGTTTGGGCAACATGAAGAGTTGTGGAGATACCTTCTAAGAAGATAAAGTTGTCATTGATGAAATAAGTGCTTTGGAGATCAATTGAGGGCATTGTTGAAGGTGAAGATATTGTCAGGGCTTGTTGCAGAAGATATTGGGGAGCCTTGAAGAATCGTCAAATCCATATTGAAGAATTGAAGCTGTGGGCTAGAACCCTAGAGGATAGGAGTCCTCAAGAAGACCAGGTTGGAGCCTGTATCAGTGAGATGGTTGGAGCCCTAGAGGTTGGAGCCTCATAGAGACAAGGTTGGTGCCTTAGGGAAGATAGGGTTGAAGCCCTAGAGGTTGGAGCCTCTTGAAGTCCAAGTTGGTGCTTGGAAAAGTACAGGTTGGAGCCTGGTGGATTGGAGATTGGTGTCTTCATTTAGGGTTGGAGCTCTAATTATTATTGTACTTGATTTATTGTAAAAAGAGGATTGGTGTCCTCGATATATCTGATTAATAAAATCTTTTTTTCTATATTGTTGATTTTATGTTCTGGTTATAAGTGATCTAAAAACTGGTAAAATAACAATTCCAAAAGAAACACTGATTCACCCCCCCTCTCAATATTTTCAACAAATTCTCCATGGTTTTGTCCCAAATCTTAATGGGTGCAAAACCCCAACCTTGGGTTCCAAGCCCACAAGTGACTCTTGTGGTGCTCCACCCTCTAAAACCTGAGGCATAGGGCTTGGAGTACCTCCCAAGCTACTCAAAAATCAACACAAACATGCTAAGGTAGGAGAAATACCTAAGGATCTTCCACTTATTTAAGATCATGACCATGTTGGAAATACTGAGGTGGGGGGGGATGCAGGTGAATAAATATTTCTTTTTACAATTGTTATTTTATTCCAGATAATATCACTTGGTAAAACCAAAACACAATATGTATAACAAAAGAATAATTTTATTAATGAGAATGACGAGGACTCCTATCCTCTTTTACAACAAATCAAGTTCAATAACACTTCAGGGCTCCAACCCTAGACGAAGACTCTAATCTTTAATTTCAAACTAGACTCCAACTTATACTGCACCAAGCTCCAACTTGGTCTACTTGAGGACTCCAATTCTCTCCAATAATTCAGGGTCTGACCTGGTTTTCCACAAAGCTCCAACCTTGTGTGAGGAATCCAATCCTCTAGGGCTCCAACCCTCTACTTCAAATCTTCAAAATGGTTTTAGTACTGCTTCAGGACTTCCAATATCTTCTTCAACAAATGTTGAATGACACTCTCACAAAGTTTTCAAAGAATAGTCTATAAAGTGTGTCAAGTTCTAGTTCATCAAGGTCAACTTTAGCAATCCTAGTATGTGTCTACAATGCTCTTCATATCTCCATAACTAGTCTTATTTAAAGCTACTTCATCAAGGCTTCAATAATGCTCATTCTTCATAAATGACTTCTTCAAGATTTCCCTTGATGATACTTCAACACATCTGATTCAAAGGTGCAAAGTATGTCTTGTCCAAACAAGTATTCGAGTACTCTTCAAGGGTTGTTCCAAGATTCAACAACTGATGTTTCAAAAGCTGCATAATATTTCTTTTCCAAACAAGTTTTCAAGTACTTTTTAAGGGTTGCTCCAAGTTTCCACATAACTAATTCAAAGTTTATCTTCAAATACTGCAAGGTTTCCTTCAAGTTACTTCAATAGTATTTCAACATAGTTGCTACAAGGTCTCTTCAAGTGTGTTTTTAAGATACTCTTCATTAATTTTCTATACTTCTATATTTTTCTCCAACACTGTCCTCAAATGATATCTGAAAGACTTCTTCAAGAGATGCCCAAACTCCAAAAACAAGTATCACAAGTCTGAAGTGCTCACAAGCATAGGTCTGATCAAAGATAACATCAAGTTCAACATAGGTCTAAGATTTTCTTCAAGTACAACAGGTCTAAAATATTTATTCACATATCCAAATCATAGAGTTCAAGAATTGCCATAGGTATTCCACAAGCACAATTGGTTGCATAGGTCCTAGCTACTATGGGTGGAGTTGAGCTTCAAATTCAAGCTAAAAGGAGGTCACAACATTAAGATAATACTTTTTTTCAAGGGTAGGAAGAAAAAATAGTGATGTAGTCTAGAACCCAACAACAAAAAATTAAGACCATAATTCCCAATTAGTAGTCTTCACCAAACTTCGTCCTCCTTAGCCTCTCTTCTTCTCTTTATCTTAGTTCCGAATCGTTTTCTTTGTCCTTGACCGAGTTGCATTGCCAGAATGAGGAGTTTGACTTTATATTTATACTTGTCCAAATATGTGAAAGGACACATCTTTTGGTTAAGGAGGGAGATGACATAATCATGAGCCGACCTATGCATTTTTAAACATTTATTTAAATTAATTTTAAGTCACATTTTCTTTGATAGGGATGCCACAAATCATAGGCTTCCTGAGCTTAATTATGCCTTGTTTTCCTTGGTTGTTTTCATATATACCATGCTACTGGCACCAGTCATAACACTCATTGATCCTAATGAACAACGAGCTTTTAGGAGGAAAATATCATCCACATCTTCTTCTAATTTTTCTAGACCTACCACATCATCTCGAAAATTCAATGCCTTTCTAAGAGGTGCCATCTTTTCATATGTGAACAAGCGCTCCCATGGATACCAAGTTTTGTTATAGTTTTTGAAGCTCTTCACAATAGGGTGCATGCATAACATATTCAATTGTGGTGCATCACATAACCTTGCCAATAATAATAGATGGAGAAAAAATTACAGGCTGGGAAATTGCAAGACTCTTGATAAGTTGAACTTATTGTCTTACAATCTCATGGTGATTCTTAGATCCTTTTCTTGATTTACGTTGAACGACTACATTTGTCACAAAACAAGTTTCTTCACTCTGCCACCCAACCTTCTCTATAAGGCCTTCACTTTGACATAAATGAAAAATTATTGAACATACAATGCTATTCATTTGCAACCTAGAAGTGTACCACCTAGCATTAGGCTTTACAAAGATCCACATGCACAAAAGAGTGAGATTAAGCACATGGTTCAAGAAATGTTAGAGGTGGGCATCATTCGTCCTAATCATAGTGCTTTCTCTTCACCAATGGTGATGATTATAAAAAAACATGGTTCATGGCATATGTGTCCAAACTACAAAAAGCTCAACAAAATGACAATCAAATATAAGTTTCCTATTCATGTCATTGATGAATTGTTAGATGAATTACATGGAGAAATTTTCCTTGCTAAGTTGGATCTTCATTTTGGATATCATTAAATCAGAATAAGGCAATAATACATTCCCAAAACAACCTTTAGAACACATAAAGGTCATTATGAGTTTTTGGTTATGCCATTTGGACTTATGAATGCACCTTCAACTTTTCAAAGCTTAATGAATTATATTTTCAAACTCTTTCTTAGAAAATTTGTGCTAATATTTTTTGATGACATACTAATTTACAACAAATCTTGGGAACAACATGTACAACATGTTGACAAGGTCTTCACACTATTAGAACAGAAACAATTATATGCAAAGCCTTCCAAGTGTGGCTTTGGGGTTCAAGAAGTGGAATACTTGGTTCATATTGTTTCACATGATGGTTTCAAGGTGAATCCTAACAAAATAAAAGCTGAGGGACTGGATATTACCACAAATTTGTCAAGAATTGTGGTCAAATAACCGCACATCTAACAAAATTATTGAAGAAGAAAGCATTTCACTGGATTAAAGAAGCAACCAAATCATTTGAAAAACTTAAAGAGGCTATGTGTACAACTATTGTCTTGGCGACACTTGACTTCAAAAAATATTTATTGTAGAGTGTGATGCCTCAGGCCATGACATTGGTGCAATTTTGATGCGAGAAGGAAAACCCCTTGCCTTTGAAAATAGCAAACTTAAAGGAAACAAATTACTTAGACCCATCTATGAAAAATAAATGTTGGTCATACTACATGCAATTAAGCAATGGTGTCCATACCTAATAGGAAGACACTTCAAAGTAAAAATAGACTAGGATACTCTGAAGTATTGCTTGGAGCAAAGAATATCTTCTAGAAAAGCAACAACAATGGGTTACAAAGATGTTGGGTCATGACTTTGAAACTATCTACAGAAAGGGAAACCAAAATATTGTGGCATATGCACCCTCAAGGAAAGAGGAAGACACCAATGGTTTACTATGTGTTATTTACATTCCACAATCTGACTAGGTGGAAGACACAAGGATAAAATTGTAGCAAGATGAAAAGATATGCAAAATATTTCAACAACTACAAAGGAACGCTAATGTAGTAGAAAAATTTACATGGAAGAATGATTTGTTATGGTATCAAGATAGCTTATAATTATGTATGAATTTTCAACTCAAACATAAGGTCTTATTGGAATTACACACTTATTCTACAGGAGGACATTTAGGATCCTTTAAGACATACCATAGGATTAAGAAGGAAATTTTTTAGAAAGACGTTAAAGTAGATGTGAAAAAATTTGTGGCGGAGTGTCTGGTATGCCAACAAAATAAAGGAGATACTATCAAGACCCCAAGGCTCCTTCAACCATTAGACATATCGAGTCAGCATTGGTAACACTTTTAAATGGATTTTATTATAAGTTTTACCAAACTTGAAGGAAAGAGTGTTGTTATGGTAGTGGTAGATCGAATGACCAAGTATATGCCCACTTTTGCTTTCTTTCTCATCCTCCTAAAGCAAGTACTATGGAAAAAGCATTCATGCAACGATCCAAAAGCTAAATGGAATACCAAATATTATTGTAAGTGATAGAGATCCAATTTTCACAGAAAAATTTTGGACAAAATTATTTTCCTAGAAAATTTTGGACCGAATTATTTTCTTTTTTGGGTACTCAATTGGTTCATAGCTCATCTTACCATCCTCAATCTGATGGGAAAATTGAGATTGTGAATAAATATTTAGAAGGGTATCTATGTTGGTTTTCATCTGATATACAGAAAAAATGGGTCAAGTGGTTTCCATTGGAAGAATGGTGGTAGGGACCATACTAGCTTATTTACACCAGATTGTCAATGTTATGGAATGTGTCTAGCAGAGGGAGTGATTTGTGAATATAATATAAGTCCAAATAAAATCTAAGTTTCGGCATTAACATTTGAATCAATTTTATGTCGGTTGATAGTTATAACTCAACAAAAGAATCATTATGTACCCTAGAAGGAAGATTATTACAAACCATATTTGGTATTGAGGTATCCACTGCAAGAGAAATTTGTCTCCAATTTCAATCTCTGTCGAAGGAACAACATAAAAACGGAGAATATTAAGTACTAAATATTTGCTCATTTCTCTGATGGGAGAACACATCCTTCCATACTTCATAAAAAATGTCACCATTTATGGCACTATATGGATATCATCCTCCATCCATCACATCACCTTTGAAAGTTACTATAAAGACTCAAGCAGCAGAGGACGACATTCAACACCAGCAATGATAACTTGGTTATGGCACAAAATAGGATGAAACAACAAGAATATCAACATCACGTTGAAAGGAAATTTGAAGTGGGGTATAACGTATTTGTGAGGATAGAACCATATAAACATATGTCTCTAAAGTAACAAAAGAAGGAAAATAAGTTATCTCTAAGATATTATGGCCCTTATAATGTGTTCCAGAGGATTGGAAGCATGGCCTACAAATTGGAGACAGGTCCATCTTCACATGTACATCCAGTCTTCCATGTTTCTTGCTTAAAGAATGTCATCAATGATAAGATCCCAATCCAAACCCTTCCACCAAATATTAATGAAGAAGGGAAAATAATACTAGAACTAGAATTTTTTTGGAAACAAGGACTAAGTGCTTGAGAAATTGAGCAATTACTAAGTTCCTCATCAAATGGAAGAACCGACTAGTGGAGGAAGTGACATGGGAAGACAAGTGTTTCATGTAGAAACAACCATAGATAGTCAAGTGTTGAGGACAACACTTTTTTGAAGGGGAGGGGCATGTTAAGCCTTATGTAAGCCCTATGCTAACACAAAAACCCCTTATTAAGCAATATAAATTAAATGATTACATTTCTATTATTATCTTGTTATGTAGGCTAGAACCCCTCATGGTCCCATTTTATTATAATTGTATTCCTTTTCCTCCTATATATATACTAGGGAGACCTAGTCTTAGGATCATCAAATCAAATATTGTCTTGTTCATTGTATTTATTGTATACGAAGGTTTCCCCGTCAAAGTGGACTGTAATTATTGATTTCTTATCATTTGTAAGGAGCAAGGATCATAACATGAAATTTTCTTAGTTCCTTGCTTGATCCATATAGCGGCGCGACTCATTCATTATCTGGTGTCACTTGGGGTTTACTTTCACTGAAGTGCATCCTCAATGATGGTGTCTCCTAATCTCATTTTTATTCAGAGTTGTGCAAAGGGAGTGTGACAAAAACTTCTAGTTCATCTATTTGTACAAGACATGACTAGTATCATGTCAAGCATTGATGAGCCAAAAGGAGTGAAGTTTGAGCCTCTTTTTGCAACACAACACCGACGACTCTATTATATGATCCTTTATATACCATCAACTCATTGAAATCTCACTAGTCCCCTCCTTTCTAGGTTTTTTTCTTATGGTTGTCCCTACAGAAGCTTGAGCACTACCAGAATTGAAATAATGAACGAAGATGACCTCCACAAAACATACATCAAAAATAAGATATGATAAAACATACAAAAAAAATAAAAAATAATAATAATAATAATAATAATAAAATAAATAAATAAATAAATAATCGGAGGAATTAAACATCAATCAAAAATATCATAACTAAACATAGGGCAATCTATAGGGAGCCTTAATAAATAATCACTACTTATCATTAAAACTAATACAAATACAAGGTAAAAATAACTCAATAAATACATAGAAACCAAATAAATAAATAAATATAACAACAATTAAATTTATAATTATAATTATAATTAATAAATATATTATAACAATTTAAATTTAAAATTATAATTAAAAAATAAATTAGAACAAATATAATTATAACAATTAAAAATTAATAGTTAATAAGAATAATAATTAAAAACAAATAAATAATCAAAATAAATATAATTAAAATTAATAAATAAATAAATAAAAACTAAATAAATAAATAAATTGAAATAAATATAATTACAACAATTAAATTTATAATTACAATTAATAAATATATTAGAACAATTTAAATTTATAATCATAATTAATAAATAAATTAAAACAAATATAATTATAACAATTAAAAATTAAAAATTAAAAATTAATTAGAATAATAATTAAAAATAAAGAAATAATCAAAATAAATACAATCAAAACAATTAAAATTAATAATTAATAATGAATTAAAATAAACAGAGAATTAAAATTTATACAATTAAAAAAATTATAGAATCAATATAATTGCAACATTTAAAATTAATAATTAAAATAATTATAATAATCAAAATAAATAAATAATTATAATCAAAATTAATTAAAATAAATAATAATTAACATTAAGATTAAATTGAAATAAATATAATTACAACAATTAAATTTATAATTATAATCAAAATTAATTAAAATAAATAATAATTAAAATTAAGATTAAATTGAAATAAATATAATTACAACAATTAAATTTATAATTATAATCAAAATTAATTAAAATAAATAATAATTAAAATTAAGATTAAATTGAAATTGAAATAAATATAATTACAACAATTAAATTTATAATCATAATCAAAATTAATTAAAATAAATAATAATTAAAATTAAGATTAAATTGAAATTGAAATAAATATAATTACAACAATTAAATTTATAATCATAATCAAAATTAATTAAAATAAATAATAATTAAAATTAAGATTAAATTGAAATAAATATAATTACAACAATTAAATTTATAATTACAATTAATAAATATATTAAAACAATTTAAATTTATAATCATAATTAATAAATAAATTAAAACAAATATAATTATAACCATTAACAATTAAAAATTAATTAGAATAAAAATTAAAAATAAAGAAATAATCAAAATAAATACAATCAAAACAATTAAAATTAATAATTAATAATGAATTAAAATAATAATTAAACTAAACAAATAATTAAAATTTATACGATTAAAACAATTATAGAATCAATATAATTACAACATTTAAAATTAATAATTATAATAATTATAATAATCAAAATAAATAAATAATTATAATCAAAATTAATTAAAATAAATAATAATTAAAAAAAATTAAAAAGAATTATAATTAAAATAAGAAATAATTATAATTAAAATAAGGAATAATTAAAAATTAAATTAAAATAATTAAAATAGAAATAATTAATTAAAATTAAATTAAATTAATTATATAATTAGAAAATTAAAACAAATATAATTAATATAATCATATAACCTAAAAGTTAAAAAGAATAATTAAATTAATGATATCTATCGGCTAAGCATCTTTATATATAATTAGAAAAATAAGACCAGTGTTTCAATATTTTCACATCCTGAAGATGAACCACCGTTGTTGTTTCGAAACGTTGATGGAAAAGAATCCTTATATGATGGATCCGGAAGATAATCCAAGCAATAATGAAACTCGCAGAAACCTCAAAGACAAGATATGATACCTAATTCAACTTGAGGATATTACTTTTTTATTTAAGGAATAAAATATTTATGATACACTTTTCAACTATCCTTGTAAATATACATATTTATTTTCAATTAACACGTGGCACAAACTAAGTATATCAATTATCTAGAAAATATATACGAAATATCATGGAATTAAAAAAAAAGGATTTGTTTTTCTTCACCTTACAAGCAATATACCAAATTTCTTATTCTTTCTTTTTTGTTTGTTTGTATAACCTATGTTATACAATACAATTCATCCATCTAATTAAAACCAAGTAACGATTAGAGGAAAATGATCTCATAATTGCATTTTGAAATTCAAATTGGAGTTTAACTCAGGGATGCATCATGTAATTGGGAGTTCAACTCAAGGGTGTAGTTTCTTGAACAAGTAATAACAATTTTTAATATTTGTTTGGGTCGAAATTGTTATAACTACACTTTGAAAACCAGACATGAGTTTAGCTTATGGGTGCAATTCACTGGAAAAGTAAGAATCTACAGTGCCTTTGAAAGGTGTGTATGTCAGTGAAAGTATTGATAATGAGATGTAAAAAGCGTTGAAGTTTGTTGGCAGTTGGTGGTGGTGCATGAGAGGATCAAACACGTAAATTCCATCTAATTGATTGTAGAATTGCTCTGTTAAATAAAATCATTAAACAGAGACTATCATTACGTGTGATATTAAGCATTTAGGCACTAGACAACACTAGTTGGATAATAGCACCTAAATAAACACAATCACACTAGGTCAACTGTAATTTTTGAGATGGACAATATCCATTACTTTTGGACTGATTGAAGAGTTGCCATGAAATCAATTAATTTTGGTTTTTAATGGAAGTTAAGAAGGCTCCTAAGATGTGTTTGATCATCAAATACACCGACGTCTCAAGCAAGTGAAGCTAGGGAACACACCATTTATGGGCCTCATGGAACTAAGGTAAATCAATGTTTTAAAAAACGGCCGAGTTGATCAGAGTCGTTGGGATTTTTTGTGACCCGACAGAAAAAACGGAACGGGAGGCTGAGTCAGTCATTGCATGACTAGGTCAACACGGCCGATTTTGCAATAACTCGGCCGAGTCAATGAATGCGGCCTATAACCCCCAAAAAAATGCAGATTTTCATATTTTCTTAAAAAAAATTAACTGTTAGCTGAGTGTTGGGGACTCCAAGGTGTTTTCTAAACTAGTTAAATGCTATTTGGGGTCCATTCCCCTCTCTTAGTATTGATATGCTATTCAAATTTCATGGTAATGTTAAATTCTTAAAGTAAAAGTCACATTCTCCTTAATCTTCGTTTTCATCCTTTTACTTAAATTTTTAACATTACCATGAAATGACTCAGGATGTTTGAGAGTGGTTCCGACCTCATTGGATTTCATATGGAGAAAGTAGAATTTTAAATTTCATTCAAAATCTAGCAGACTTATCAGTTTTTCAGGATTTCAGGATTGGAGGATTGCAATATTTCCATTGAATTTTGTCATGTATTAGGGTATGGGACTTGCATTTAATCAAGAGCACCAATCCCTCTATGTACCTTGATGTTAGTGACATTGGTTGTTGAACTCCTCTGGGATTCGCTCCCAAACCAGGAGCTTTTGGAAATGTCACTCCCGCTCCCGTTTTCGCTCTCGCTCTCCACTTTCGCTCTCGCTCCCGCTCCCAAGTAACACTGAGCCAGATGATGTTGGCAAGTCTAACAGTAACCAGTAGTACTGGTCACAGAGTTTTGTTGTAGAGGCCATTTATAGCCTCCTTGGTTATGTGTTTTTGTTTTTATCTCTATATCATCATCGTGTATGTATTGGACAGTGCACTAGGTGCCATTTTGATATAATGGATATATTCATCAGCCTACTTTGATCATATGTTGTCTTCTATCTATATTCTAATGTTGTGTGTTTGGAAACATGAAGGAAAATCTTTAAAATTATGTGTTTCTATAAAAAATAAATATTTAATGCATTTTTTATAACGACCGAGTCATTGAAATCGAGCCGGCCGAGTCAATATCGAGTCGGAGTCGGAGTCGAAGTCTACCCTCGGCCGAGTCGGAGTCGGAGTCGGAGTTTTAAAACATTGAGGTAAATAAGTCTTGCTTCTCCCCTAGATTAGTATTGGTAGGAGATGGTGTATACTAAAGTTTCATTAGCATTCAAATCATCACTAATTGAGATGATCTTGTGAGTTTTGGTCCCTATCCCCATTTTACCATGAATGAAAGGTGAAGAAACAACGTACAAATAGGTATCCTCCATAAGCACATGCTACTAAGGGTGATGCAGGGGAAATGTGGTCTCAAGGTTTCAAGGTTGGTGCCATCCCTATGGCCTTACCCACTCCTTGGTTCAAAGGTTAGGAAAGATCCAAGAAATGAAGGTACATGCTCTCTTACTAGCTGGACTATGGTCGTGATACATATTGTCTCTACTCATTGCATCAGGGAGAAAGGAAATGACAAATTTTATTTTCCAACATCAAGGCACCTATTCATGCTTGTTCCCTTCCCCCATGCAACATTTAAAGAAAGGTCTAGCTCAAAAGCCATGCTCTTTCAAAGTGAAAAATTGATGTCCGCTCATGCAAATCAATGTATTAAAAGTCTTCTTACGTGGCTTGGAGTGAGGGAGGCACAATAAAGGAAATATTGAGCATTGATCTTCACTTCCAAGGTAGGGACTTGCGGCTCCACTTGAATTGTAAGATACCTGTACAAATTGCATCCTTTCAACAAGCATAATTTCTATAAAAATATTTATGATGTTAACAGTTACATTCTCTAAATTGTAGGATGCCTTTGCAAATTGCATCTTTTGAAATAACACAATTTCTATACAAATATTTATAATATCTTCTCTATTTGGAAATTTATCTCTTTCCTTTTCTCAATTAATTTGTTTTATAAAGCATTATTTTGACAAAAGTTATAACATTTATGATTAAGATAAAGGACATGTATTTTGAGCATAAATTAAGATAAGAGGAAAAAAATATCATTTGACCTATAATTGAGAAAAAATTCCATTACAATTCAAAAATTCCATTACAATTCAAGTAAGGGATATATTTTATACTTAAATTAAAATAATAATAAAATTATCCTTTGATTTATAATTGGAATAAAATCAAGTATAATTAATATTTATTTTTAAATTAAAACTAAACTAAAATAATCTTTAACATGTAAAAATATAATAAATTTTAAAATTAATATAAATTTATTTAATTTTAGCTTTTTTTAAGTTAATAAATATACCATTTATTTAATTTTAAATATTTGAATTAAACAAGGGTTGATATCAATTTTTTTTCTAATATTTTAAGTGCAATAATTTTATTTTATTTTATTTTTTAATTAAGAGAATTGACATATTTTCCACATGTCACCAATGAGACTTGGATTGAGTCAATGGCTCTACCACTCTACTCTTGAGCTTAGCACAACCACCCACACCTCACCAAACAATTGAACTGGGTTTCAAACTTCAGTATATTGATTGGCAAACACCTTCTGGTGCGGGACGTCCAACATTGGCCTAGTCCAATGGGGTTTTGAGTGGAATAGTTAATTTAAATTGTACCAGAAAGTGGTAGGCATTATTATGCTATAAATAGTAAGTTAAATTAGCATCTGGGAAGATCATTGTATTCACTAAATAGCCTTAACTAAATCTTGTATATCCAAAATCCATTGTTGCATTATCTACTAGCCTAGATCCATCTTAAAGTCAAAGATATCAAGCATGTAGAGTGATCAAATTTATTAATGTATATTTTTTCTCATTTAATCCCATGTCACGTATTAAGAAATTTGATCCTTCTGGGGGCTTGATCAGGGTTTAAGATGGATCTATATTGGGTTGTAGAAGAAAACCCAACGACTTTCATAGAAAAGAACTGAAAAAACACATTAATATATTTTAAACAATATTTACTCCCCATTTTGGGAACTAGCTTTTGATTCCATTTGAATTGAGGAAGCTAATGTTATGTTGTGGTTGTTAGAGCACTTTGATACTTGCCTAGTAGTTGGATTAGGATGTTGACGTACATGGAAATGCACATTACAAATACTTCTAGCATGTTCACTACAATTGTCATTCTATTCACCTTCAAGATGAGCCTACATAATGTTGCATGAACTTAAATTTACTAATCATTCAAATGATGGGCATATATTTGAACTCTTTGAGGCGACCCAATTTTGGGCTTTATTTTTTTTGGGACATACAAGATTGGTGTGTTTTGCTTTCCATCAAAAATTTGATTGCTTGTGTCCATATTGTGGGCAACATTTTTTCTTCTCACTTTATCTAATTGTTCAATTGAGGTCTTCAAGATTTGCATTAACCCTACAGGCATGATGCAAACCAAATATTTAACATGCAAACAAATTCTAGAAGGTCAAATACAACTTACAAGCAAGGGAATCTACTTAGCAATGTGAGGCTAAGGGGCTTACTAGAGTTTGAAGGGAAAGGAGGTAAGCATATCAATTTCACCAAGTTCCATGAGAAGGATCAATAATCATTCACCCTCAAGTAGTTCAATTTAGGCATAGGCATATTTCCCTAGCTTGATGAGAGTTTTAATATACGAACTACTAAAAGAGAGATGGAGATGGAAATGGTGGATACCTTCACACACACCTATCGTGAGAATTAATGTTTCATTGAGATTAAAGGAGAGAATAGGAGATTTTCGTGTGCTTGAATTGGTGAGTAGGGTAGTAGAACAAAGCATCCTTTAATGCGCCTCCTAATTCACTACAAATTTCATTTCATTAACCTTCAACATGAACCCACATAATGTTGCATCAAATTCAATTTCATAGTACTTCAAATGATGGGCATATGCTTGATTTCTTTGAAGGTCGATTGGGGAGCTTTATTCTGTTGGGGTTGTTACCATTCAAACTAGCAGGGGGCATAAAAGGGACTCCTACAGGGAAACTACTAGATCAAAGGGAAAAGATGGAGGCTTAGCCCAATGTCACCTTAGCTAAGACCCCTTACTCTTTACAAGATTTCACCGATGGGAGGACACTCGGTACATAGAAGGTCACTTGTGAAGGATGAATCAACCAATGGATGTAAAGCAACCCTTCTAATCCTTTTCCTAGAAGGGGTTTAAGAATAGAGCTTTCTTATTTGTTAAGTAAGGTACACAAATTTATATGATAAGGAGGTTAGGATTTGAGGGTCAGGTTTAGAGGAATATGCCTTATGAATGAGTTTTCCAATCCTGAAATTCTTATTGAACTTGACTTCCCGAATGGTTCTTAAATATCTGACTTTTCAAAGGTGTGGGACCACACAGGATCAAGTGGACCAAGCCTAGGTTAAGGGGGAAGAATATGGAAACCAATGATGTTCTTAACTCAGACAAAGAGGGGGAAAGGATCAAAGCAATAATTTTCACTTAAAGGTGTCAAACTGATCCTATGAGTCACTAGCCTTGAGAACACTAGGGCAAAGTTTGATCTCAGAGCTAGGGCTTGGGTAATCTCATAAATCCACTGTCAAAATGGCTTCCAAATTATAGGAGGCCTTGAGGACACACCAGTGTAGAGAGGCTAGGAGATCGAACTTTTTCTTGGGCTATTTTGTCGGGAAAATAATGCCCTAGGTGACCCAACTTGGATAGACCTAGAAGAGAGAGGGAAAGGTGAAGAAAAATATCCTTTTGAGTGATCACCTATTGGAGGATCAGTGCCTTAATCCTTGGGAAGAATGGAGTCTAGGAAAATTATGAGAAATAACTTTGTATTTCGGTCAAGGAGGCCTTAAGGACTTATTCGCTCAACCTTTAGGGCAAGAGGAAGAAACCTCAAAACTTTTATACTTCGCCTGGAAAAGGAGATGGCTTATCAAGATCAATTCCCCGATTGGATTATCCCTAGGAGATTTCATTCACATACATGGCCCAAACATTGAGAGATGCTATAAAGAAACAATAATTCCACAAATTTGCAATTATGCAATGCAAAAATTAGCCCTGTTATAGCGAAAATCCCATTCAATGCATGTAACAAAGGTAAAACAAGAATAACATTAAAAGTGTGTACTTACATGTAATAGAACATATTCAACCATCAACATTTGCCAATAAAGGAGCTCCAAGATAAAAATACTCCAATTCAAACATCAAAATTCATCTATGCTCCAATTCTTCATCCTAAAAAAAATTTGAAATTCTCTAAAGAGGAGAGATCCAATCCAAAGTGATCATGAGAAAATGAACTCATATCACTTGTTTTTATACACTAATGAGGAGTTTGAATTAGTCTCCTAGGCCTACATAAGCCCCAAAAATAAAATAATGTGCTAATAACCTAACTTTTAGTGACAACCCCACCAAAATAGCTCACACATGAAATAATAAGCCTCTTAAGAGGTCAAATGATAAATAATACATGTCATAGGGCACTCCAAGAGTGCATGATGAGGTGCATAAGTGCCATAATGAAGAATAAGACCCTCAAAAGTGATGGACATTGGGTTGGCCCCTTCTTCTCCAAACAATAAACCTATGGTGCTCCCAGGGGGTGTGGGGGCACAATAATAACCTCATGGGTCTCCAAATGAGTCGAATATCCCTGTAGATCATCTATAAGGGCTCTGTTGATGGTGTAGGTGATGCCACATCATTCTACAAGCCCTGGGTTAGCTTCCAAGTGCATGGTACATCTGTGGGGATGGTTGGGAAAAGGTGAACTAGGTGCATCTTCCTCGTCCAATAGGTCAATCTCGAGTAATCTCTGAACATCCTTAGAGATCCAATGAGTGTTGTCTACTACTGTGGAGGCCCATGGCTCTCAATGCACACCCTACATGTGCCAATGTAGCCCTCTGGAGGGTTAGCACCCCGTTATAGGGAGACCAAACCCAAGATGGAGACCATCTACAATCTTGCATAAGAGCCAATGTCTCCCTTAGCCTTCCAGTACAACAAGTCATTAGAGAAATCGAGAAAAAGGGAGCACCAACCATGGACCACAAGTGGGGACTTCATAATGGCCTGCGCTTCCATAATGGGCTTTGGCATGTGCTAATGTCTCCAAGCTCCAAATGGGGTTAACCAAGTATCATATTAGGTGATTTCTACTTCTAAAGGGGACAATCAGTTCAAGGTACATCCTTTAAAGGTGGTGGTATGTGATAGAGAGGTGAATGAAGTAGGGGATGAGAAGGGGCAGCCCTGGGCCACATGTTGGGGTACAAGGCTAGCTAATAAAAGGGAAGCCCATACTTGGGTATATAATGTATAGGAGGGACCAATCATGGTATATAAGGTGCCCTGACCTTGATTTTTCCACCCTTATTATATGCCTTCTTATAAGTTTTTTTTAATTAACTGCTAAGGGCTCAAGGGGTAAGAGCATGATGTGTGAGACATGCCAGTGGATACCCCATTTCAGGTAGGGTGGTTTATTGCCCAATGGGGGTTGGGACAATCATGGGTTCCTAAATGATAAAGGAGGCTCATATAGGGCCTGTAGAAACTAGGGTGATGGCCATGATGATGGGGTAGAACTCATCTATTGGCTTTTTCCCGCGTGCTAAATGTGTTTTTCTTAGCCATCTTTTGCATTTTTTGGTACATTTTCCTGTTGAGTGTGGCCAATTATGCTTTTACATTTTTTTTCGCTGCATCAACCTTCAGAGCATCATTCCAGGCTCGACCTAAGGTGTGGGCAAGGAGAAGCAGAGATCTATCCCTATGTGGACCCAAATGGGAGAAATGATGAATGGGGTAATAATGCATGGAAAGGGGGTAATATATGTGGATGAGGGAGCGAGACCACATAACCAAAGTCAGGGTTTCCCGTGAGATACCATCCCTAAAGCCAAATGGTCAGTAAAAGAGATCCCACAAGACTAGAATCCAAGGTTAATATCTAAAAAGGGGTCTAGGGGACAAGAGCATAGACCTAGCCCATTATTTCCGCCGAATCCCCCCATTAATCCATGCCCATAAGTGTCCATGATAAGAAAACTGCAATACTCTATTACCAAATGACAAGGTATACCTTTAGGTTCAAGAGGCCCACCTTCAAACATACAATCATGAAAGATTGGTGAGGGACCACATGGATGGCTTAGGTGGAGGAGAAGTGGCACAACAAGCTAGTTGGTCGATGCAAGGGATTGTTGGCTGCCAACTGAGGACCATCTTAGAGAAAATAATTATCCTAGGGATATCACCCACAAAATGGTGGGTAACAAGGACCATGCAAGAGTGGCAAGTTTTGCTTTCCATAAAAAAAAATTGATTGCGTAAGTGGGAAAATCATAGGTGGCATTTCCATTCTCTCACTTTGTCTAGTTGCTCAATAGAGGTCTTCAAGATTTTCTTGAACCCTGTGGGCATGACATAAACCAAGGATTTACCATGGAAAAAAGAATCTAGAAGCTCAAATACAACTTAAAAGCTAGGGAATCTGCCTAGCAAGGTGAGGCTAAGGGGTAAACCAAAATTTGAAGGGAAAGGAGGCAAGTATCTCAATTTAACTAAGTTCCATGAGAAGGATAAAAAATCATTCACCCTCAAGTAATTCAATTCTAGGGCTTACGTAGATTCCCCTATCTTGATGAGAATTCTAATATATTCCATATTAAAAGAGAGATTGACAAGGAAATGATGGATACTTTAACTCACACCTATTGGGAGAATGAATGTCTTATTGAACTTGAAGGAGAGAATAGGATATTTTCATGTACTCAGAGAACATCCTTAAATTCCCCTCCTCATTCATTAAAGTGATATGAAAAATCAAAATCAAAGCCTCTTATGGTGTTGCCCACCCTCCCCCATGGTTATATAAAATTGATTCATTGAATGTGTTTGTGGAAAATGGAGGTTCACTCTATGTCATGCTCTTTCACAGTGCCTTCTCTCATTGTTTTGTTTAGTCTCTCATCTGCCATAGAGTTGTTTGCACTATATACATGGTTAAGATGGACCAATTCAAAGAGCTTTGTCAGATTTTTGGATCAACATAGGAACCTAACTAGTTGTCAAAGATGCATTCACCCCTTGGATTCTTAAAAACATTTATTATGATTACTTAGTAGGGATGAATCTCCTATTAATTTTATGGTTTATGTTGTTATCTTGGCAAGCAATTTCAATTTTCAAAACACAACAAAAGGTTTAAATTTTTTGTTTGCGCGTTCACCAATTCCCATGCAAACTATATTTTTCTAAATTCTTTGATACTAAAGATGACCCCCCCCTTGCATTTTTCACCCCAATATTTCCCATCAATACTCCATTAAGAAAGAAAATGTAGTGTGCTAGTTTTGACATGCAAGCATCCAACTCTTCATTCTTCAACCAAAGTTTCTAGATTACATTATCGAAAGGTTTCTTATGTTGGAAATCAAGTTTATATTGAGAGGGAATTAGTATAAAACACTATTTTAACAATTTAAAGTAGTATGAAACAAAGCCATACAACAATCAATATACATAAATTTTGAACACAAGATATATGTGGAAACCCATCAAGGGGAAAACCATAAAACTTATTTTAATTAAATGGATATCCAAGCACCAACTTAAATTACATATAGCTTTGTAGGCACCAACCTATAGTAGAGGGCCAATCCCCTTTATTTGTAGGCACCAACTTGCTAAGGACACCAATCCCCACTTGTTTGTAGGCACCAACCTGTAGGGGATACCAATCTCATTGATATTTTTAGGCAACGACCTGAAGGAGACACCAATATCCTATTCTCTGTGGACATCAACCTCCACTGCCACTTAGATCTTGTAGATGGGATCTTATGAAGATATCCTACATTCCTTGATACCCTTTTACTATCATGAAGATCATATTTCATGTGACCTTCATTGCACATTTTCTTTGATGTCTCCAATATTGCTATATGAGGGGATCTTATAAGTATCCCTTTTCATAAATTCAAAGGGGACCTTTTAATGACTTCAACTTCTTAGAGGACTATGACTATTCTCCTTCTTCATGCAAGGAATCTTGATAACCCATCCAACCTATCGATGTCCTTGCAATCATGAAAACATTTAACCAAACTTGATGAAGAAGATGTGTGAGGGCTTCTTCTTGGATGATCTTTTTTTAAGTGAGAAAGCCTTTTAATAGAAAAGGTTGCTCCCTTTTGTTGAGGATGATTTGTTGCTTCCTCAGATGGTCTTCTTCTAGGGCAAGGAGATGATCCTTTGAAGACATCCATGCCTTATCGCCTTCAATTTCTCTTCTTTTGTAGTTTAGATCAAGACTACTTCTATGACTTGTACTTCTTTGAGATGATGTAGTCTTTGACTTTGAGATCCTTTAAGCTTCATTGCTTTATAGACAACTTTGATGAGGGCCTTGCTTGGCTGTTGATGATGACAGTGGAGACAAAATATCTTGTTGTTGTACACTGCTTCTTGATTGTTGTTGTAGACTAATCCTTCAATCTTGACAAAGATCTTTAACTTTGCTTTGATTCCCTTCCTGAAGGTTGATCCTTGTATATCTCTTTTGCTGACCTTTCTTTTAGCACCTTAGCTCTAATACCATGTTGAAGAATCTAGGACAAAATTCTTCTTATAGAGACTCAAATTGACGAATACCAAGATTGCAACCCTCGACCTACTAGGCCACTCCAAGACCAAGACACCAATCCTTTTCTTGATGTTGAGATCATCATTACTATTGCAACATTGAAGCCATATTTACTGCATCTTTAATATTGTCATTACTGATGCAACAAGGCCATTACTTCTTCTCTATCGAGATCTTTATTAAGATTATGACCTTGAGGATCATGACTGAAATCATGATCACCAACATTCATAATGCTTGCTGACACATAGTTTAACCTTATTATTTGTATGCCGAGTCTATGACTATGTTGCCTCCATGTATTGATATCTTTGTCATCATAGGTATGTTGGGATTGTTTATTATGCCAAGACAGAATATCACAGTTGAGTAACCACATCATAACAAATATGTTGTGACCCATAGTTAAGCCAAGACTGTAATTGTGCCGAAGGAGATATTATATCAGTGATCATAGTTATGCATTTACTCAGAAATAATGTCGAGATTGTATTTCGTGTCAGAGTGTGTGAGTGTGAGATATATGCTTCAATGTTATAACGAGACTGAGTTACTACGGAGTCATTGAGATCTTCTTTTTGTTGTCCATATGAAGAACTTTATACCTTCTGAGATTGCGAGGTCTTACTCACTGTAATTATCATTGAATAGTTTGAGATCCTGTAACTATACCCACAAAGAATCACAGAGAAAATCCGAGTAATATTTTCTCACTTTTGTGCGGACCCTATTGGGTATATATAGTGGTATGTCATGTATGTAAGCCGGCTTGTATTCATGAATAGATGTGTCACCTTAATTGAGTTGACTTGATTGTTCTTCAATATACAATTTGAGGCTGACATAACTGCTTTTTCCATCGTTTTGTTTGTTGCTTTCTTCAAGAGGATTGTGCTCGTCTTTGGAGGGCGTTTAGATTTTTCTATAGACTTGTATAGGCTCAAGAAGAGCATGACATTGACTCTTTGACATTCTAAGGCTCTCAATGGGAGCTACTAGTAAATAAACCTCTTGCTCATGAAACCCATGTAGTAAGGGATAATAAATTCATTTATATAAAAATCATAATTACAATGTCATGAAGACCAAACCTAGTTATACTTTCTTCAACATTTGTTACATGATTCTGGTAGTATGCTTGTAGGAGGAGAGCATTAATAGGGTTCTCTTTATATGCACATTTCATCTTATGAAGCTTCACTTCTTCATCATATAAGTAGGGAAAATTTCATTCGAATTATATTCCGTTACTACCTCCTTGCATGACCTACTATATTCGTCCATACTTTCTTGCATGACTTGGAGGCTCGTGGGTTTCAATTCTTCGTCATCCTCAGAGGAGGTATTCCCTTTCACATTGTTATTGATGAGATTATACAGGATATTCACAACACAAGTTATGTGAGCAAGGTCAATGAGACAACTAGGATCCTCTTCATAAGCACACCTTACTATGTTGAGTTGTACTTCTTGCGACCTATAAACCCTGAGCATGAATTCCATATCCAAGCTCTCCAACATCTTTTGAAAAGATTCTGCATATTCCATCGCTTTTTTTTGCAACCCTTGAATCTCTTGGTTACTGAGTTTTTCAAATATAGGACCAAGAGAAATCTCCAATTTTTATGATTTTCCATGTTAATATTATAATAGAGGCGCCAGGGTCAATTAAAGTGTCTTGATAGATTCTTGCTTCACCGTAAAAGCATTAACTTTAAAGTTCAATGAAGAACTAGGGCTTCGTTCTTCCAGTGGAGTCGTCGATATTGATATGCCGATATGTCGTACAAGGAAAAAAACACACATCTCGTGTCCCCGACAACGACGCGAAAATGTTACTGCTCAAACTAGCATGGTACCTAAAGGGCAAATGCTAGACCAAGGGCAACAAATGGAGTCTTAGCCCACTGCCACATCAGTTAAGTTAAGGCTCCCTTTTATTTACGAACTTTCACTGATGGGAGGAGACCCGATATGTATGGAGTTACTAATGGACGATAAGTCAATGGATATGAATGACCCAGACCCTTTCCTAGAAAGTTTTAAAGGATGGAGCTTGCGTTCCTTTTAAGAAAGATACTATGTACTTCTAAGGAAAGGAAGAGGATTTTAGGGGTTAGGTGCATGGGAGTAAGCTTTGAAAGGAGTTCCTCACACCCTAAAATCCTTGTTAGAATTGGTATCTCGGATGGTTCATGAAGAATGGTCGTTTGAAGGAGCGAGACCACACGAGGCCAAGTGGACCCACTCTAGGGTATGAGGAATGTATGAAACAATCAACGATATTCTTACCCTAGACAAGGTGCGAAGGATCAAAGAAAGTATTTGTACTCAATGATGTTGCTTTGACTCTGGGATGTGCTAGCCTTGGGGATGGCAGGGCAAGTTTTGGTCCCGGAGGTAGGGCTTGGATTTTCTCCCAATTCCACAGTTGGAATGTCTTCAAATTTGGAGGAGGGATAGAGGAAAGGCCAGTGCAGGAGACCCTAAGAGATCGAAATGTTTTAGCGGCAAGCTTGTCAGAAAATTGATGCCCTAGGCACCACAACGTGTCAAGACTTGGAAAAAGGTGAAATCATAAGAGTTTTGGTGACCACTCTTGGTAGATCAGTGCCTTAATCCTTGGGAGAATGGAGTCTATCTTGATTATGTGTAATATTTCTTCGTTCTGAGTCAAGGAGGCCTCAAAATAACTTAACAAAACCTCTTGGTCAAGTGAAAGCAATCTTGCAGCCAGTGTTTTACGACTCCGACCAGGACTCCGACCAGGCCGAGGATCGACTCCGACTCCGACTCCGATTCGGTAATGACTCGGCCTAGTCGATTTCAATGACTCGGTCGTTGTAAAAAATACATTAAATATTTATTTTTTTTATAAAAAAACATAATTTTAAATATTTTAAACATAATTTTAAAGATTTTCATTCATGTTTCCAAACACATAGCATTATAATATAGATGGAAGACAACATATGATCAAAGTAGGCTCATGAACCAATCCATTATATCAAAATGGTACCCAATGGCTACATAGTCAACTGTCATACATGATCAAAGTGAAAGACTCAAAACAAAATACAAATAACCAAGGAGGCTAGAAATGGCCTCTACAACAAAAGTAAACTGTGATGCTGACCAGACTCCAATACTAGTACTACTGGCTACTGCCAGAGGAGCCAAGATCATATCGACCAATCTCTGGATCAGACTCATCATCATCATCAGAGTCAGACAAGGGGCCCCATGCCTCCTCATCATCATCGTCTCCAACTGCAACTGTAGAAGTGGTGCCAGTACCACTAGCAGATGCAAGCTGAGATAGAGTAGATATGCGGCTGCGCCTCTGTCGTGGCTGAGCAGAGGAAGCACCTACAACTGGAGTCCTACTCCTCGGAGTCCTTGCTGGCTGTGAGACTGAGGCTGGTGGATCGGGATCTGCATTCAACTGAACAGGCTGAAGTTGATGTTCCAGACCCAGGTCAAGTTCATCAAGATCCTCATCAGGATCAAACTCTGGTGCACGACTCTCCACTACCCAATCTGATGTTGGATCAATGTCTTCCAACACAATGGGATCTGAATCAGGTCTTTTGTTCAACAATTGGTTCCGTCTGAGCCGAAGGTTGTATTGGACAAAAACTAGATCATTCAACCGTTTTTGCTCCAAACGGTTTCTCTTCTTTGTGTGAATCCTCTCAAAGACAGACCAATTGCGCTCACACCCAGATGCACTGCAAGTTTGACTCAAAATACGAATTGCAAACTTTTGCAATTGAGGGCACTGGCCACCAAAGGCCTCCCACCATTGTGCTGCAAAAAACATAGGAGTGTAATGAATTATGAATTAGATGAAGGCTGAAGCTCAACAAAATTACAAATTATATCTAACTTTCAAATTATAAATGATTTAACAAACTTTAGTCTTTAATAAAAAAAGTAAAACTGTAAAACCGTTAAGAAATTGAAAATTGAAATTTTTGTTTACCTGGCTCATCTGCTTCTCTTGCAATCTTTGCTAGGTTCTTCCCAAAGGTACCTGTTGCATTGCTGAAGGATGTGACCTGTTGATGTATCTGCAGCTGATCAGACTCTGATGGGATCATGCGTTCAATGCAATCAACCAGTCCATCTCTGACCTCCCCGCTCAAAGCTCCTGACTCCTTAGCTCTATAATGATACCGTGGGTTCAAAAAATACCCAGCTGCATGTATAGGGCGATGGAGTTGATTGTTCCATCTTTCATCAATGATTGCCCAAATGGGCCCATACTTTGACACTCTATCCTTGTATGTTGTCTTTATTTGCTCCTTTGCTTGATCCATAGCCTCATAAATGAAGCCCATAGCCAACCTTTCCCCATCCACCAACCGCAACACCTTAACCAGTGGCTCAGCAAGCTTCACAATCTCTGCTGACTTTCTCCAAAAAGTTTCATCATGGACTTTCCTTTTCAATTCTCTGCCTTCTGGTTTGTTAGACCAATTGGTTTGATTCCATTCATCACTGGAAAACATCTTTTGCAAGTTTCTATGTTGGGAAAGCATAGATTGCAATGTCAAAAAATGTGTAGCAAATCTAGTGATGGCAGGCCTAATAATATCCTTGCCTCCAGTGTGTTTCCTCATGAGACTCAAAACCAGTGTATGATTGTAGATAAATTTTGTCATGCTTTTGGCATTATCTACAGTGTTTCTGACCCAATCTAATTTTCCAATATCCTCAAGCATGAGGTCTATGCAATGTGCAGCGCATGGGGTCCAAAAGATGGTCTTGTGTTTTTCCTCTAACAGTTTACCAGCAAGAACATAGTTAGAGGCATTGTCAGTGATGATTTGAACAACATTAGCCACCCCCACATCCTCAATAACCTCATCCAATAGCTGAAACAACAAGTGGCCATCTTTTACCTTATCAGATGCATCAACTGATTTTAAAAACATGGTTCCCTGTGGGCAGAAGACAAGAAAGTTTATGATGGTACAGTTTCTTTGATCAGTCCATCCATCTGACATGATGGTACACCCTGTTCTTGCCCATGAGTCTTTGAACTCTTGCAAATACTCATTAATGGATTGAATTTCTTTCTGCAAACGAACCCCCCTTAGCTCTTGCATAGTAGGGCCTTTGAAGCCTTTTCCAGCAGCATGTATGGCATCAAACATAGGCTCATAATATGGTGAACGAGCAGCATTAAAGGGGATATTAGCATCATACCACCATCTAGCTATGTAGTCACAAGCAGTCTCCCTCAATTCTTTCTTCCAATGGTCATCTAAGGTGGGCTGAATTTGACCTTTACTAACTTCAGGACCATGTGCATCTGATGGATAGGAGGGAGTGAAATAACTTTTGATAGTCACATTACCCTTCATTCTACCCTTTCCCTTATCTTGAACTGAACCAAAAGAGGGAGGAACATAACGGAAAGGGTTGGATGCCTCAGTTTGAGGGATAGAGGAAGAACCCTCAAAATCATAGTGGGGGTTGGTAGCCATCATTCTTTGTATCTCCCTCTTCCTCCCAATCTCACCCTGTATCTCTTGTTGCCTAGCCTTATCTTCTTTAAATTTTTCAAAGCCGGCCAACAAATTCTTTCTAATCTCCTCAATTTCATCAGAGGGACATGGGGTAATTTGGCCTTTAATCCCTGCCAAGTGTTGTTTCAGCCTATTAATCCCCCCAGGACCTGCCTTAATTTTCTTATGGCAAAATTTGCATTGCATTTGACTATCAACCATTTCAACATATGCCCAAGCAGGATATTTTGCTCTAGGTGCCATTTTTTGACTAGGAAAACAATCTGAAAATGAAAAAAAAATAAAAAAAATTGATTCAATGTTCATTTATTTGACAAAAAACACTCTTTAAGCTTTCTTGATATGCACCTAAAATTTACTAAGCAAAAACAGATTTGTAAGGGTGGAAAAAAATACCTCCAGGCACAAACTGCCTCCTCAAGCTTGCTCCAAGAATCAGCTCCTCAATGCTGCTCCAAATGGTTGCCCAAGAAGCTCCTCACTCCAGCTACAATGCTCCTCCAAGACTCCTCACTGCTGCTCCAAAACAAGCTCAAGAACTGCTCACTAACTCTCAAAGAAGACTCTCACTCAAATGCATAAGACTGCTGTGAGTGAAATGAGAGCATTTGGTCGTCTTAAATAGAGTTTGGGAGGGGGAAATGGACCCCAAAAGCATTTAACAATTTACCATTACCCTTTGGAATCCACAAACCCTATTAACTTTACCAAAAAACACCAAAAAAGTGAAAAAAAAAACATGATTTACGCTGCCCAGCCGCTTTTTATTGACCCGGCCTGGTCAATACGGACTCGGCCTGGTTGACCGAGTCAGCTATGACTCGGCCTGGTCATTGGATGACTAGGCCGAGTCATAGCTGACTCGGCCAACCTAGCCGGTTACTTGGCCTGGTCGTAATTTTTTTTTTCGACTCGGTTTGACCAGGCCGTTTCCGAGTCAACTCGGTCTGGTTGTAAAACACTGCTTGCAGCTTTTATACTTAAAATGCACAAGAGGAATGGCTTATAGAGACATACACGAACCATACATAGAGAGAACTTTATAGAGACAATCCCACAATATTAAGCAATAATTTGCATGCAACAATTAGCCCTAAAACAACGAAAATCTCAATCCAACGTATATGACAAAAGTAACAATAATTACATAAAAATTTCTTACTTACATGAAATAGAGTATATCCAACCATTCACAAATGACAATAGATAAGCTCCAGGAGAAGATAGACCAATGACCATACATAAAAGTTCACGCATAAATGCTCCATTTCATCCTCCAGAAAAAAGTGTGAAATTCTCTAAAGAAGAGAGAGATCTAGTCCAAAGTGATGATGATAAATTAACTCATCTCACTCCTATTTATACACAACTTAGGAGTTCGAATTAGCATCCTTGGCCTACATAAGCCCCAAAATAAAATAATGTGCTAATAATACAACTTTTGGTGACAAGCCCACCAAACTAGCTCATAAATGAAAAAGTAAGCCTTTCAAGAGGTCAAATAATAATCTATGCATGTCGTAGTGCCCTCTAAGAGACCTAATGAGGTCCATGGGTGCCACAATGAAAAATAGGACCCTCAAAAGCAATGGACAAGGAGTAGGCCCCTTGTAATAACATGTGGTGCTCAAAATGACATGTGGGGGCACACAAGTGTCCTCATGGGTCTCCAAACAAATCGAAGATACTTGTAGGTCACTTGCAAGGGCTAGGATGATAATGTAGGTGATGCCACAGCCTTGTACAAGTCCTGAATCATTTGCCCAGTGTATGGTGTAGATCTGGGGCCAACTGGGGATCCATGAAGTGCAATCTGCTGCTCTGGAGGCCCATGGATCTCAAATCTCACAATATATGTGCTAATGTATCCCTCTGGAGGATTAGGACCTTGTATAGGGAGACCAAACCCTAAACAGAAACCATCTACAATCCTGCAAAAAATCCAATGCATCCCTTAGCCTTCCAATACAACAAGATATTAGAGAAATAGAGTAAATGAGCTTACCTAATCATGGACCACAGGTGGAAACTTCATAATGGTCTGCCCTTTCGTAATGGGCTTCAGGATGGGCCAATGTCTCCTAAACTCCAAATGGGGTTAACCAAGTATCCTATTAGGTGGTTTCTACTTCTAAAGGGGATAATATTCAAGTTACATCCTTCAAAAAGTGGTGGCATGTGACAAATATGGTGTGTGTTGAATTATGTAGCTTGGGAGGCAGTCTAAGCCCTAGGTTTCAAGGTTTGGAGGGCAAAGCACCATAAGGGGAACTTGTGGGCTTGGAACCCAAGTATGGGGTTTTGATATCCACCGTGTTTTAGGGAAAAGCCATGATGGATTCATGACATGTGATGGATGAGGATGATAGTTCTAGGAAAGTTGATTCCAACGCATCAAAAATCGTCTGAATCTGAGTTGTCGTTAGAGAGATATGAATTTTTGAAGTTGACATAATTATTATTGGTTGTCAAGTAGGCCGACTTGAAAAATCCAACAGACATGTTGCTTCAAATATGAAGTTTTGAGAGCCCTTCTTTATGGTATATATACAAGGTGATATGGAGTCATTTTGAGCATCCAATCTTGTTCATCACATACCTTAGAAAGAGAACTCGTTGGAGAGAAGAATTTTTTGCCCTAACTACAACAAAAGAGGATCTGAAATAGCGTGGGTTAAGGTATGTTCAGGGGTCCATTTTTTTGGACAGAACTGTTGGTGGGAGGGCTGAAGCCCTGATCTTGTAGGCCACAGCCAAGGCAAGGACAACAAGTTAGTTTGGAGGTTGTTTGGTGGGTGGACAATCCTCATAAGAGGCTGCCACAAGTCTGTCTATACACCTGTAGGATGTTGCTGTCTTTTAGGAGGCTAAGTCTGTGTTTAAGGGCTTGAATTTTCCCTAAAAGAGTTGCGTGGATGAGCAACCTCCTATTGAAGGACAACCACATTTCATAAGGAAAATTCTGGGCTAGATTTGAGGATGGTTAGCGACTATGTTGTGTGCCCTAACCAGTCCCAGAAATTGCAGCAGTGCATGAGTCACAAACAATAGTGTTTTGGTATGTGTTGAGTCATAGTTTGGTGACAATAATTGGATAAGACTTCTTGTCGCTTGTTGGAGCCATTTATATGACATTCCAAGGTGAGGAAAACTAAAAAGTCATATTAGGTGCGAATCTGACAATGACGAAATTGGGTGCCATAGGGCTGTTGGAGGTCAGCGTGTTGGCTACCCAAAGTAGCCCTAGACGAGCTATACTGAAGGACAAAAAGAATCTGAATATTGGGTGAAGGATGGTGTCAAAGTGCAACACTTTGATGGACAAAAGTCGTTCATAGCCTGGAAGACTAGAGCTCGGGAATTAGGCCTACCCAGAGAGTAGTTTATGAGCCAGTGTTCATTGTAGCAGACGTGACTTGCAGCAATGATACAAGGCAACCTTCTTAGAGTATTGATGTGTAGTGGCCTTGATGAACTAAGGCACTACTAGTGAGCGGTGCGGGTGAGACAGACCGACAGGACAATATACCACATAGAAGTGTTGCAACCAAGTTTGTCATTGTATCTTGTAACCATATACCGTTGTATTTATCAGATTTGGATTAATATAACGAAGATTGGTGACTTTACATTATTGTACAGCTTTGTTTAAAACTGTGTATATTGTGCATATGTGATTCACTGCTTTATATTTCCGTTGTGCAAAGTAGTTTATGGTTGAGACTCTTGGTTTGGTAGTGTCAGTGATTTTAAGACTCTAACTTAGACCCAAGGTCGTGGAAATTCAACGTGGTATTAGAGTGTGTCTGAGTGACTTTGGAAGTAAGTAAATCAATGTTGTGCACAACGAAGTACTTCGTGAGAGGAAGTTCGTCACATTGTGAGTGAAGGGTTCACTACAATGTTGAAGTTGCATGCAGGCATCTGGTATGAGGATAAGTTGGAGGGGTTGTCCAACTATAGTCCATGGAAGGAAAGGATCAAGTTGGTATTGGAGGTCAACCGAATCTGGGATTTTGCAGAGAAAGAGATCAAGAAGCCAACCAACCCTAAGGAGTTGGAAATATGGTAAGATTTGGATGCGAGGACAAGATTGATCATCCTAGATGGTGTGAAGGATGCCCTAATACCTCATTTGTCCGAGAAGAGCACCGCGCATGAGATGTGGGTGTCTCTTCAGAATTTGTTCCAAAATAAGAATGAGAATTGGGTATTGATATTGGAGGATAAGTTGAAGTCCACCAAGATGTTAAAGGGTGAAATGTGACCTCATATTTGACAAGATTGTCTCAAGTCAAAGATGAGCTTCCTAGCATCGGTGTGACTGTCTTAGATGGAGATATGGTAAGGATTCTCTTGAAAGGGTTCACCAAGGAATGGAAACCCTTCATCAAAGGAATTGTTGCAAGGGAGATGCTGCCAGATGCGGATAGGTTGTTTGATGACTTCGTTCAGGAAGAGTTGCGAGACAAGGATCTTTAGCGGAAGCAGAAAGCTTCATATGATGACATGGCACTTGCATCACGAATGAAGGGTAAGCAAAAGAAAGACTTGATTAAAGTCAAGTGTTTCAACTGTGGCGAGATGGGTCATTTTTTGTGAAGATGTCTGAAGAAGAAGAAGAAGGGAGATGATGAGAAAAGAAAAGGGAAGCAGGCCACCCTTATTGCCAAAAGAGCAAAGATGGATGAGCTTGCTAGAAGATTGGAAGACGAAGAGAAGTTTTCTATGATTTCTCATTTCTCGCAGAGTACTATCAAAGAGGATGGATGGTACGTGGACAATGGTGCGACGAAGCATATGACAGGGTCACAAGATATTTTTGAGACTCTAGCTGGATGGGACTCAAAGTTGCACATGGTGTTGGGTGACAAGAGTCAGTTGGAGATCCGAGGATCAGGTGTTATGCCATTTAGAATGGAGACATGATTTATGATGCAGGTCCAGGATGTACTATTTATACCAGGACTCATATATAATGTGCTCTCCATCTCGATGATGGAGAAGAAGGGGTTTGAGGTCTTGTTCCAAGATGGGAAGGCAAGACTCCGGCTCATAGGGTCTAACTCTGATGGGATTGTACTTGGAGTCAGGGAGAATCGTCTCTATAGGTTGATGGCCAAGCCTATGGATCATGGAAAGAAACATGTGGAGCAGGTACAGGTTCCAGAGAAGAAAGAGCAGGTGCAGGCTTCAGAGGAGAAGGTATAGGGTCTCGAGAAGAAGGTACACTTTCCTGAGAAGGTCCAGGTTCCAGAGACTTAGAGGGAGTTTAATTCGAAAGAGCGTTTGCAAATTCAGAGGGAGACTCTGCAACCCAAGAAGAGCACGTGGTTAGTGGTGAGTAATGGTGCTCCTATGTTAGAATTGGCAACTAGGGCCAAACTCCATGTGGGTCATCATATTTATGGACGCTGATATTTTTCTTGGATCCCTCTCATCGAGAGGTGTAGGATTGATCTAAAGATCATCCGATTTCGACAAGTATTCATGGAGTTATGAATTTATTTGTGTTATAAGACAAATTGTCAAGTCAACCAGCAACTTGGGTAGGCTCAGACGCCAAATAGTCATGTCTATTCATCATCTACGTAAATAGGAGAGGACTTGAAGTCATTTGAGGGACACACTCTTCATGTGATCTCCTCCTCTCCACGTCTTTGGGTTTTTGGTGAAGGAGAGAGACACTAAGAGTACGTTGGGCTAAGTAGATGATGCCTTAGCTGCAGTCGCTGATGCCCTAGCCGCAGTGATGCCTTAGCTACAGATGATGCCCTAGCCGCAGTAAGCCGCAGTCTTATGGGGAGATCTACACGCAGAAAAGAGGAGACTTATGTACAACATAAATAAGCCCCTATACGCTGTCTCAAGAGGCTCATTCCGTAGATGAAAGGAGGGCTAATATAGGCCCTAAATGAAGGGCTGAATCCGTTGTCCACTGACACTCTACACAGCAAGAAAGAGACTCGTCATCCGCAGTCAGAAAGAGGATCTATACATAGTCCTAGAGGAGACCTGTTTACGCAACAAGGAGATATATATGGAACCTTCCATCCACTGTCTAAGGAAGCTCTAAAGGAGCCCTTGCCACAGGTATGAAAGTCACTCAACTTCAGCGAAGAAGGGAAGGACGTTAGGGTCATTCTCATTACTGTTTTGAAGTGCAAATGAACCAGCGTTAAGGCCACATTACAGGAGTCTACTTCTGGGCGGTTTGTAAGGGCATTTGTTGCAAGGTTTATCACTGTCTTGAGCAGCAGATTGCACAAAAGACATTGCGGATGGACTGCGCCCTTTTAGTGGACTGTTGGGTGAGTATGGGGGCTGGTTCTAGCCTTATATTCCAGCGTTTGACAACAGCTACGAAGGGAGACAATACCATAGTCTATTAAGCCTGATCAAGAGGCAGTGTTGAATCTGATGGGTGTGAATAGGGTGCTGTAGCAAGACGGAGTTTGTACCCCAACCAGTGTAGTGATGAGGTGTTCATGAGGACAGTTTAAGGTGACCTATCTAATAAGCAGTGACAGCTAGAGCAGCAGCATGATGACGATTAAGAGCAACGAGTTGTGTACAGTGTACAACTCAGCAGTAAAGCAGCATGGTGCAGCTGAGGAACATGGTATGATGTTGCAATATGATGAGGTTCAGTGTATGGACGAGATGCAACACAATGATAGGTGAAGGAGTCACCTTGAAGAATCAGTTGAAGCAGCATGTCTTCAACTGATCTCATGTAGAGATGATCTATTCTCTTATCTAGAAAGTCAAAGTGTTGACTTATGTTGTAAATGTACTATCTCTCTCTCTTTCTCTGCCAAACTATTGAAGAACATAAAAGAAGAATTGATCAAAGGTTTCTCCACATTGGGGTTTGTCCCTCGCTGGCGCCACATCTTGTGTCCTCTTGTCTTGGCTTGCCTTCTGCGATTTATATTTATGTTTTATCTGTAGTTTACTTTAATTCTGATGTGATTGCTAATCTGAAAAAGATATTGAGCTAACAGTGAAAATTGAAATAAATTGCTCTAACATAGAACATACCTAAAATTAACATGGTATCAGAGCTGAGGTGAAGACAATCCCCAAGCAAGAGTGAAAAAGCAAATCACTGAAGACAGTTGGGAAAGAATAAAAGGATCAGTGGATTCCTCATCCCTCTTCAAATTCATCGAGGGTGAAGTCGAAGTAGAGAATATTATCAGAATCAACTGAAGTTTTTGATGTCCTACCTAAAGATCACTTCGTTGGGAAGTGCGGATCTAAGGGTGGAAGGAAAAGAGGATGCCTTGGTTACAATAAGTTTGGCCATTATGCGAAGGAGTGTCCAATGGTAGAGACACATCTCTTGATGAAGATAACAATCATTCTAGGGACATCTTCAATGCTCAAAGGAATAACAGGGAATGCAGGTCATCAAGGAAATGGTTGACTCTTCAAAGAAAGCAAGGAACCCCAGGTATGAAGAATCAAATGTTGTTTCTGATAAGATAAAGAAGCGTTATCTTGTATTGGCCCTCTCCTTCAGATTCTTTGAGAATCTAGCTTATTGATTGTAGTGCTTCAAGGCACTTCATCAGATAGATGAGTGCACTCTCTAATTTGGTAGAGATGGAAACAATCGTAGGATTATACTTGGAGCCGATGCCACCTATCCTGGAAGGGGTGTAGGTAATGTTATCCCTCAATTGAATGAGGGTAACTCAATTCATTTACAAAATCTCTTTTATGTGCCTGATCGCAAGAAGAACCTGGTGTCCATTTCAGCAATGGACGTCAAAGGTTTCACAGTGGCACTCATCGATGGAAAGGTACGTGTTTGAAAATAGAATTTTCAAAGATGTTTTTGAGTTTAGGGTTGTATCAAGTTGCAGGAAGTCTACTAGGGACCATGTCCATTGACACATAGCACCGAAGGTCTGTAAGTCATATGGTGACAGGGATGCCTGAATTCAAGAAGAGCATGAAGGTACATGTCTGAGATGTACCAAAGGAAAATCTTATAAGGGGACCATTCCCCTCATGCAGCAGGTCCACAGGTTTGGAACAACCCGAGAAGTTTGAGATTCATAATCAGGAATCTCATGAATACATGTGGGAGAAAGCCCTCTATGGCTTGAAGCAAAACACCCCAGGCGTAGTATGAGAGGATTGATCGCTGTCTGATGAAGCTAAGATTCACTAGGAGTGAAAGCGATCCAAACCATTACCCAAAGGTTGTGGATGATAGACCTCTCATACTGACACCTTATGAGGACAACCTATTTCTGACAGGTGCAGACCCTCTCATTTGCAGAAGTAAGAGGGAGTTGGATTCCAGATGTGGAATGATAAACTGCAAGCCTGTGACTACCTCGAAGATCTTAACTTTCAGAAGTTATATGGTAGTGATGTCAGACCAGATTTGAGAAATGCCTCTGAGTTTCATAAACTCATTCGCGTTGATGTTCTCGGTGAACTTCCGTCCGAACATATGTTTTGCAGTTAGCATGGTGAGCTCATATTTGGTTGAGCCTCACTGAATCGGTGCCAAGAATCTTTTGAGATATCTTCGGGGCACAATCTCTCATGGATTGAGATACACTACCGAAAATATGAAACTGCATGTTTATTCGAATGCTGACTGGGCAGGCAGTGTGGAGGATCACTAGAGCACTTCTCAGTGCTGGTTCTCTTTGGATTCTGCTTCGATATCATAGATGAGCAAGAAGCATAAATCGGTTGCTATAAGCACCACCGAGACTGAATACACAGAAGCTGCATGGTTGCATAAGCTATTAAGTGAACTGTTTGTACACATGATGAATACCACTAAGATTCTCTATGACAACTAGAGGTGGGATTCGATTATTGGGGAATCTCGTATTTGATGATTGCTCTAGCAAACAGACATCAGATACTACCTTATCTGGGATATGGTAAGTCAATGAGCGAGGAAGCTCCATCGCAACGAGATGATGTACAGGTCGCTACACTTTGTCAAAGCCCCGGGGAAAGATCAAATCTGTGATTTTCCCGAATGACTTGGAGTCGTCGAGAGACCCTTGTAAAAGGGTCCTGCATGTTGCATACATTGAGCTCTGGGGGCTTGGGGTACTTACTGGAGCAACGTACGACCACAGGGTGACTCACCCTCCCCTAGTGGTGCGCACTGAACAAGATGATTAGTTCTCCTGTGGGCTAGGATAATTCGTTCTCCATGGCAACTGTGGAACAGGATGATTAGTTCTCCTACGGGCCAAGATGATTCACTCTCCGTGGCAACTATGGAACAGGATGATTAGTTCTCCTGTGGGCTAGGATGATTCATTCTCCGTGGCGATTATGGAACAAGATGATTCGTTCTCCTGTAGACTAGTATGATTAGTTCTCCGTGGCATCCACTGGATAGGATGATTAGTTCTCCTATCGAGGCGTCCTACCCATGCAGTCTAGGACTCATGGGAAGTACCTCTCATCTGATCAATGAGTAGGGAAATGAGGATAGGGACCATAGTAGTACCGATGGACGCATCGTTGTATCTACCGTACTCCCTCTGCTAGGATGACCTTCATTGATCTGGGATCAATGATACTAGTCTGGGACCAGTGAGAGTGGTACACCCTCTGAAACTGACTTCGGGTCAATAGAGGACTAATCTGGGACCAGTGAAAGTGGTACACACTCCAGACTAACTTCGGGTCAGTGGAGGATGGTATGAGACATTCTCAATTTATTCTTCTTCTTCATGGTTCAGTTGAGCAGAGCTAAGCAGAACTGAGCAGAAATGATCAAAGCATAGCAGAGCAGTGCAGTGCATTGATGGCAGAGATAGCACAGTCGGACATATGGATCAGTAGATGGAGTTCTCCCTAGTTGAGGAGTGTTAAAATTGGCAACTAGAGCCAAACTCCATGTGGGTCCTCATATTTATGGTAGCTGATATTTTTCTTGGATCCCTCTCATTGAGAGATGCAGGATTAATCTAAAGATCATCCGATTCCGACAAGTATTCATGGAGTTATGAATTTATTTGTGTTATAAGAAATTTGTCAAGTTGGCCAACAATGTGTGTAGGCTCAGAAGCCCAATAGTCATGTCTATTCATCATCTACGTTTTAGTATAAAGAGGAGAGGACTTGAAGTCATTTGAAGGACACACTCTTCATGTGATCTCCTCCTCTCCACGTCTTTGGGTTTTTGGTGAAGGAGAGAGACACTAAGAGTATGCTGGGCTAAGTATATGATGCCCTAGACGCAGTAAGTTGCAGGCTTATGAGGATATCTACACACAGAAAAGAGGAGACTTATGTACAGCATAAATAAGCCCCTATACGCTATCTCAAGAGGCTCAATCCGCAGATGAAAGGAGGGCTAATATAGGCCCTAAATGAAGGCCTGAATCTGCTGTCCATTGACCCTATACACAGCGAGAAAGAGACTCGTCATTCACAGTTAGAAAGAGGATCTATACACAGTCTTAGAGGAGACCTGTTTATGCAGCAAGAAGATATATATGGAACCTTCCATCCATTGTCTAAGAAAGATCTAAAAGAGCCCTTGCCACAGGTTTGAAAATCACCTAACCGATACAATGTCTGGTCACAATCCAAGAGGTTTGTATGCAACAAGAAAAGGCACTCAACTTCAGTGAAGAAGGGAAGGACGTTAGGGTCATTCTCATGACTGTTTTGAAGTGCAAATGAACCAGCATTAAGGCCACATTACAGGAGTCTACTTCTGGGCTGTTTGTAAGGGCATTTGTTGCAAGGTTTATCTCTGTCTTGGGCAGCGGATTGCACAGAAGACATTGCGGATGGACTGAGCCCTTTTAGTGGACTGTTGGGTGAGTATGGGGGCTGGTTCTAGCCTTATATTCCAGCGTTTGACAACAGCTAGGAAGGGAGACAATACCGCAGTCTATTATGCCTGATCAAGAGGCTGTGTTGAATCTGATGGGTGTGAATAGGGTGTTGTAGCAAGACGGAGTTTGTACCCCAACCAGTGTAGTGATGAGGTTGTTCATGAGGACAGTTTAAGGTGACCTATCTAATAAGCAGTGACAGCTAGAGCAGCAGCATGATGATGATTAAGAGCAGCAAGTTGTGTACAGCGTACAACTCAGCAGTAAAGCAGCATGGTGCAGCTCATGAACATGGTATGATGTTGCAATATGATGAGGTGCAGCATATGGACGAGAAGCAGCACGTCTTCAACTGATCTCATGTAGAGATGATCTATTCTCTTATCTAGAAAGTCAAAGTGTTGACTTCTGTTCTAAATGTACTCTCTCTATTTCTCTACCGAACTATTGAAGAACATAAAAGAAGAATTGATCAAGGGTTTCTCCGCATTAGGGTTTGTCCCTAGCTGGCACCACATCTTGTGTCCTCTTGTCTTGCTTGTCTTCTACAATTTATATTTATGTTCTATTTGCAGTTTACTTTAATGCTGGTATGATTGCTAATATAAAAAAGATATTGAGCTAACAATGAAAATTGAAATAAATTTTTCTAGCATAGAACATACCTAAAATTAACATCCTATAACTGCCAAGAAGGAATCATGGAAAGAGTGCAAGACGTTACAGGATAAGAAGAAGAAACAGGTTGCTTCCATGAGTGACATCAACACTTCTGATAAGGGCGCAGTTCACTGTATATGGATTTCTGCGATTGTGAGCGCCAAGAGTTGGGAAAGTGTTGTGAGCAGTGATTATGATGACGAGATACTTCCTAGTCTTGGAAGTACCTCCCTCGCTAAGAGAGAGTGTTGAATTGTGTAGCTTGGAAGGTTTTATAACCTACCGCCTACACCTACCTACAAGTCAGTGAGAAAAGCCTTCAACCCCACAAGGTGGTTAGTGGCAGGGGACTCAGAGAAGGGGTTATCAAACTAATCCCGACTTTCTCTGTTTGAGTTATCTCCTAGATTAGCTAAAGGGGGTGGTCCCTAATGAAAAATTATGTTAAAAGATGTGAGTTTCTAGTAGAGTGTTATAGTGAAAATAGATTACTTTCAAGGATTCATGAGAAAATATGATGTGAGCAACTTGAAATAAAAATGTCAATCATTAACATTAGAAAAAACATAAAACCAGTGCCTTATAACGAATTTGCTCAACAATTTAAAGATGTATTTTCTCAAAGTAAAATGCAATGCTCTCAAAAGAGAAAGAAAAGTAACCCTGAAATGTAAACAATAATTGTTAGCACAAGATATGTAAGATACAAAATGATTTTGAGATAATCCACTTTATGAATCAAAACATATGAAACATATCTTGCCAAAACCCAAAAATTAGTAATTAACATGGAAATGTAAAAGAAAAGGAGTGCTAAACCAAGACATCAATATTAAATTAGACTTGAAGCATAAAAAGAAAGTACTTATTTGAAAGAATTACAATATTTGCTTTTGGAATAGACTTTGCATATGAAAACTCAAACCATCAAGAGACAAGTAAAATAAATGTAATTGAAAGTTTTCTTGGTTAATTTTATCAATTATCTCTACAACAAGATTACAATTTAACTTTTCAATCCTCATACCTCACCCTCGCCCAAAGATATGGATCTCATAGTGAGGAGTCAGTAGAGGAGTAGAGGGTCCATAAGATGTCTAGTTCAACCAACTTATGTTGAAGGTAAAATTTTAATGAAGCTTGGGGCCTTCCTATATTAAAATGCCTAGATGAAGTGCAAATTGTGTTAATTCCCCAAATTAAACTAATGCTACATGCAAATGCTTCAAAGAGAAATAGTTTGCAAAACTTGAGACGCTAGAATGCTAAGTCACCTGACACGGGAATTTAGGATTCGTAGGATACGGGGATTTGAGTGTTGGATTCAGACATGTTGACCCCCCGGAACAAGACACGTAAGATTTGTTATATATTATTTTATATATATATATATATATATATATATATATAAAATTAGATATTTCTTACACAAATTCTCATTAATGATACAAATTCATTGATTTCAAACATAGATCTTCATCTAGATGTTAGTTTTACTGTAATGTAGATAGGTTCCCAACAGTTTTACTCATCAGATTCTAAACCACATAATGTCAATAGCATGGACAAATCATGCATACAGAGAATCACTGGCAGTGGAGACATTGGTGGCAGAATGCAATGTTAAAAGATAACATGTCTAATGGTAAAGATTTGATGATATCTAAGGCTGTGCTAAAATAATATAATATATACTTCGACTTCAGTAATCTGATTCTGTCCACACTTAGTCAGTGTTATTAGAACCAGAACCAACCAACAGTCAGACTGGTACAGAACCAAAACAGGCCCGTGAACCAGTCTACTAAAAAAAACACAAAATATGCAGAATTTAATGATTCACACACACACACACATACAGGGAAAATTTTAAGAACCCCCCCTAAATTTATAAATATAATAAATGGGTGAATCTCCATGGTATATAGGAAAAATGGAAGGCGATTTTATCAATAATATAATATGTATATATAATTTTTTGGCGAATCTCTCACCAGGCATGGCGAATATTTTACTCAATTATAAAATCTTGTAAGATCTTCGCGAGTCTTTCACTAAATAATAAAACTTTATAAAGTCCTAGTGAATCTTAGCATATGCTACATGCTGGTTTAATTCCCCCATTTAAATAGGCTACATTCCAGGTGAATACCATGGGTCAATACCATGTGCCATTTTGGTGAATACCATGGGTCAATACCATGTGCCATTTTTATTTTTATTAATTCTAATATTAGGGTTAATAATTATTTTTTGCATGATATTAATAACAATCTAGTCCATGGCATTTGTCCCATAGTATTTTGGCCATAGGTTTCACCTAAATATAACCCATTTTTTGAGTGTTTGTAAATATAAGGTGACTTATGGAGTAAATATAAAAAAATGTTTTATTTGTTTACCATACCTCTCGTTTATTTATATTTTTATTAATTTACCATACCTCTTTTACAAATATGGTATTTGCCCCATATGATTCACTTAAATAAAACCTCTTTCTTGAGCTTTCATAAATAGAACGAGGGTTATGGACTAAATATAAAAGAGGTTTTATTTATTTACGATACGTCTAGTTTATTTATATTTTTATTTATTTACCATACCTTTTGAGTAAGTATAAAAAGACGTTTTATTTATTTACCATACCTCCACTTTACTTATATTTTTATTTGTTTACACCCTTAAATGTATATAAAGTGACTTATGGAGTAAATATAAAAAATGTTTTATTTATTTACCATACCTCTCATTTATTTATATTTTTATTAATTTACCATACCTCTTTTATAAATATGGCATTTGGCCCATAGGATTCACTTAAATAAAACCTATTTTTGAAAATGGGCGAATGGATTCACTTAAATAAAACCTATTCTTGAAAATGGGCGAATGGAAGGTTGTAAGTCCTAATTTCAAGGGCTAAATTTACCTTTTTTACCCTCTCCCTTAAAATAAGGTGGGCTATTTGAGGTGATTTGTAAAAATGTACTATGATACAAAATATTCGCCCACTAAAAATTTAAAACCCCTTAATTTCGTCAAAGGGCGAACATTCGCCCCTAAAATTATCCTTGCATACATATCTTAACCATTAGGCACCAATATGTAAAGTTTGTGCATTTCAGGGTTTGGGAGTGAGGAGGAAGGGTTTTCTCTTTTCCCCTTATTTTTCATTCCCCTCCCCGGAACCACTGGTGTTCCCACAGTCCATTAGTGTGTGAATTGGTGTGAACCAGCTGGTGTCAGTACCAAACCAGTTGTGAATGGGTCTGAACTAGCCCCCTGATCTGGTTCAGCTACTGGTTTGAAGACTGAACATCTGTACCAGTGTGGATCAACTGGTCCTGATAACACTCCTTGGTAGTGCAATCATGACAAGGACTAAAATAAATAGAGTCTTGAAAAATCCTTATGGGTACATAGCTGCCAGTACGGTTCTAACAAAAATAACCCTCATAAACCCTCACAAACCTCATAAACCCTCCCTCATAAACCTCATAAACCCTAACATTTTTGGGATTCGAATCCCAAAATAGGGACACGATGTGTCATAACGGAACATGACCGAGATTCGATCGTGTTCCGTTAAGACACGTCGTGTCCCATTTTTGGGTTCGAATTCCCATCGAATTGTGTCGGATTCGTGGGATTCAGACACGTGGCATATTTTGGACAAATCTGGTTTCATAGCTAGAATGTAAATAACCTCATGTGTTTGCGCCATTGAATGAAAAATAAACAAGTAAAATAGAATAGATTGCTTTAAGCTACAATTGTTTCAAATAAATGATAGTGCTCCAATAGTTTCCATAGCATAAATTGACCAAGTAATGAAGCATATACTTGAAGAAATTATGAAACAATTAAAACTTGCCAAAGTATGAAGAGTTTACACATAAAATGATATTTTATCAAGTTTACAATTTGGAAGCTTATGCATGTGGGAATTTAAACACAAGATTAGTAAAAAATTGCATGAAGAGTGAAATGTGTTGATTTTAAGCATGCAAAATATGAAATTAAAAGCTAGAAAGCTAAAAAAACTAGAATCAAGATTAGACCACCCAAAAGAATCCCTCCTTTAAATAAGGAAGGGAGATGCCATGGGAAAAATCCCAAGCTCCCTCAAACAATTATTTATTTTTTTTTTTTTTTTTTTTTTAGCGCTTGAAGCGGGTAAAAATGTCTTTAAGAGGGTTGTCCACAATGTGAAAGATATATTTACAAAGATAGGAATCTAACAACGCTAGACTCTCTCCCAAAAATATAAAAACAACAAAATTGAAGATGAAAAAAATCTCCAAAAGAGATTTACAAGGCTCAAAAGGCCCACGTCCTAGATGAGTTTGCAACTCTTTCTCTAGTGCTTACGGTCTCCCTAGAAATCAATGTTTGGATAGCGTGAGGGGGTCCTGCATAAACACGAGTGACTAGTTTCTCAAAACTTCTCCTCAAGCTCCTTGTTGCCAATGCTCAAGCCTATGGGCTGCAAAACACAAAATCAATTGTCAATGTGAAATTAGAGAAACGAAACCAAAACTAAATTTAGAATTTAATATACAAAATACTAGTTCAAGTAATGAGAGTGAAGCCCTATACTTACCTAGCTTTGGAAATAAGTCTTGAATAAGAGATATAACTTTGAAAGAACTAGAATCAAATACGTATTTTAAATTTAAATGGATGATCAAGTACCTATAGAGTAAAAAAACTCTATTTTTCTCTTCGTTGGATGAAAAATACAAAATATCTTTCCTACACATTTGAACAAATATTAGTTTGGAAAGGATTAGAGAAATATAATAAATAAGATAAACCAAACATTCATTCTAAAATGAATTGGCAAACTTATCTCCAAAATAATACTCTAAATCAATGATATCTGCAAAATAGCTTGCACACATCAATCCAAACAAGATGGCAAGTATAACCTAATATTAGTTCAATATGCAAAATAAATTACACACAATAGAAATAGCATGAAAGGAGATCACCTTATAACGCCAAGAGAACACCAACTAGATAACCCCAAAGTCTTGATTATATTAAAAAATTATGCAAGTACAAAATGGCAGAGTTTTCTCAAGCTCAATAGCTCATAACATGATACAATATAAGAGCACATAGCCTCATCATATAGAGAGTTGGGAGAAAATCCCAAGGAAGAGTGCATGTGAAAACCGAACTTAGAGCAAATCTCAAGGAAAGATAAATCAAGTGCGATGTGGAGAAGATAGATGACACCAAAGAAAAATCGAATTCCATATGGGCACCTCAAGGGAAATCAAATTCCATATATGGCATAATAAACATATCTATGAGTGAACCAAAACAATGAGATAACTCTAGTCACACCAAATCAAACTCGAACCAAGTGTCACCACTTCAGATGATGATCGCAAAGATGCTCTGCACAGATCCCTAGGAACTGTGTGATTTCCTCAAGTGAAACTCGTAACCCTCCATGTGAAGTGCTAAGTGTAGAAGCAACTCGAGCCAACAGTGAGAGAAGGCCTCACAAAATCCTCAGTCTAAATATTCCGAAATATTTCATAGAATATTCCTTCAGTACATGAGTTCTTCTATTAAATTTGATTTTCCACATGTGCAACTGCCGCTTTATCTCTAAGAAATTTGATTTTATGAAATAATGGTATATTTATGATGCAGTGCACTAAGTCATCTTCCATGTGTCTGTTGACTCAACTCTTTGACCTAGGATAATTTCCAAGTCATTCTATCACATGGAATAATTTAATTCTCTCTATTTTATTTAATTCTAGCCTAATTAAATGCCACAATTTCTACTAAATTTAGGAAATGTGGGTTTTTGCGGTTCAAAACACATTACTAACCCCTCAAAATATGTCATAGTAGAAAGTTGAGAGTGAGATGTAATTGTTATTACTCATACCCCATACAAATTCTCTAAACTACAGTTTTATTTCAATTTTTGACCCGCGAGAAATCTTAAAAAAAATGATTACCTAGACCTAACCAAATTCCATGATCTTTTTTGTGTGATCTAGTATGGTAATATATATTGACTCTAGACACTAAAATGTGTTAGGACCTCAACCTTTAAACCGTCACCCCGATTTTGGGGTAAAAAGAATGGAAAACCCCAAAAAAATATTCGCCTCTGTAAAAGAAGGGATAATTAACCAGATAAAAAAGGACTCCAAGGTGTACTCATTTTTTTATCGAGTCCCAATATCCTAGGCCTATTATAGACTCAAAACTTATCATTACTAGTATCACTTCTTACAATTCCCTGCAGGGTGTGGAATCTAGGTACAAGAAACATTACGAGAAGATAGAAGTAGAGTTAAAAAACTTTGTTGTCTGATGAAATCTGATGGTACAAGTGTTCTCTGGATCATCCTTGGCCATGGAGTCTTTCATATAATCATCAGGTGCCATCCCAGTGGTCAACATTTAGCTCCATATGGGGATGCATGCTAGATATGAAGTGATACTGTGCAAGAACCTAGAATCTACATCCATCGACGAAAGAAATATATCAACAGTGTCCATTCAAAATATCATCAAATGAAATCAAGTACAGAAATGAAGAAATTGAAATTTATTCTAAGAGCATAAATGATATTTATTCAAGAAATAAAACTAATTAAACAAAAATGACAAGGGATAAGGTTAGAAATATGATACAAAAAGATAACCCATGGCATCAGATGTCTTTGATGAAATCCATCTTGAGAACCTGCCTACTCACATGAAATCCATATGTTCTTTCTTTGATGTGCCTTGTTCAATTCCGACTATCTTGAGACTATGACTTACCCCAATGTTAACCTGTTTGTGGCCATCAAATATACCAAACCTCTTCCTTTTCCTTTTCTGACTATTGATGCGTTGAGGCTTGATCTTGCTCAAAATTGGTGGTTCATTTTTTATATCTTTTTTTTCTTTTTCGTTTTTTTATTTTCTTCTTGATTAGTTTCGATGGTGATTATGAAGCAATTATTGTCAATCCTACTGCTTTGTCATGAAAATGCTCTGATGGAATATTTGAAGTACCCAAGCTTTTTGAGCTATGCCTAATTTCTTTGTTTTGAATTTGTCTTGTTAGAGGGGGAAGAAAATTTGTCAACACTGCATCACTTCCTGTCTTGCATGATCTATAGATAATCTCATTGTTGGGTTTCTTTGGATCCTCAACATGATATATTTTCTCTAACTCTCGATCAAGTCTGACAAAGATATTATCAAGCATGGGGATGGTGGCATATGATAAGTCCATTTGAAGGCTACCACCAAAATTTGATGCTCATTTTCTTGAAGGCTACCACTTAAATATGATTTCTTTAATGTGATTCGCTTCCATGCTCTTGATGATTTGAGTTAATTCTTTAATAAAATCATGTGTAGTCTCTTCCTTGGCCTTGCCTTTGGAATAATTTGATTTTGAGGACTCTATATTGAAACCGAGAATTTCAAATTTTCCCAATTGCTTTCTAGCCCTTTCTATCTTCAAGGCTTTAGATTGAGCTACACTTATATTTGCAGACTCCTACCTCAACTCATAGGCATTATCAACACCAAAAGCAACTAAATATGAGCATAAAAAAATTTCATCGGCATGTTTAACAATAGCATACATGCTTTTACTAATTCATTGAATTTCTTGTTAAACTCCTCCATGGTTTCATTATCATTTTTCTTCATGTTGCTAATGGCATTGATCAAATACCTATTTTCCTTCTTCTCTCCAAACTTATCTAAAAATGCAGTTATAATGACTTGTAAAGAGTTATATGAGTTAGTAGGTTTCTCAGTGAGTCAATCAAAAGTATCCTTTTCTAAAGATAAAACAAAAATTCTTATCTTCACATCTTCATAAATAGCAGTGTTACACCATTTAAAGATACAAACATTAAATTTTTTCACATGTGATGTAGCACTAATGGCATTGTTACCTTGAAAGGAAGGCAAATTTTCAATAGCCTTATCAAGGATATTGTGAAGATAGCCATTTATATTAGTGAAGTCACAAGGAGAAAAAATATCATTCATGATGTCAGGCTTTACATGTTCTTGAAAAAACACATGAATATCATAAATAACCTCTTGCCCAATACTAACAAGAGTTCTACTATGAAAAAGTCTATTCAACCTCTCTCTAAAAACCCTTTTAGGATCAAGAGAGGGGCTAACTAGAACATTTCAATTTCTCATAGTAGAGACTCTTGCAAAATTTGGATTGAGTGGAGTCACCACTTGAGCAAGAATCTAAATCTAAAGTTCAAATATGCTCAAACCAAAAGGTTAGTCGATTTCCGAGGTACATGAAAGCTTGTACATGGTGACGCCAAAAATGTTATCACCTACCACCTACACTTACCTACAAGTCAGTGAGAAAATCCTTCAACCCCACAAGGTGTGGTTGGTGGTAGGGAACTCAGAGAAGGCGTTGTCAAACTAATCCCGACTCACCGTTTGAGCTATCTCCTAGGTTATTTATGGGGGTGGTCCTTAATGAAAAGTTTTGTTAAAAGATGTGAGTTTCTAGGAGAGTGTTATAGTGAAAATGGATTACTATTAAGGATTCATGAGCGAATATGATGTGAGCAACTTGAAATAACAATGCCAATCATTAACATGAGAAAAACCATAAAATCAGTGCCTGATAAGGAATTTGATCAGCAATTTAAAGATATATTTGTTCAAAGTAAAATGCAATGCTCTTAAAAGAGAAAACAAAGTAACCCTGAAATGTAAACAAAAATTTTTAGTACAAGATATGAAAGATACAAAATGCTTTTGAGATAATCAACTTTATGAATAAAAACACGTGAAACATATCTTGCCAAAATCCAAAAATTAGTAATTAACTTGGAAATGTAAAAGAAAGAAAGTGTTAAACCAAGACATCAATATGAAATTAGACCTGAAGCATGAAAATAAAACACTTGTTTGAAAGGATTACAATATTTTATTTTGGAATAGACTTTGCATATGAAAACTCAAACTATCAAGAGATAAGTAAAGTAAATGTAATGGAAAGTGCTCTTGGTTAATTTTATCAATTATCTCTATAACAAGATTACAATTTAACTCTTCAATCATCAGACATCACCCTCGCCCAAAGATATGGATCTCATATTAAAAAGTCAGTAGAGGAGTAGAGGGTCCCTAAGATGTCTACTTCAACCAACTTATGTTAGAGGTAAAAATTTTAATGAGGCTTGGGGCCTTCCTATACTAAAATGTTTAGATGAAGTGCAAATTGTATTAATTCACCAAATTAAACTAATGCTACATGCAAATGTTTCAAAGAAAAATAGTTTGAAAAACTTAAGAAGCTAGAATGTAAATAAGCTCATATGTGTTTGCACCATTGAATGGAAAATATGCAAATAAATGGAATAGATTGCTTTAAACTACAATTGTTTCAAATAAATTATCGTACTTCAATAGTTTCCATAGCATAAATTGACCGTGTAATGAAGCATATACTTCAGGAAATTATAAAACAATTAAAACTTGTCAAAGTATGAAGTGTTTACACATAATATGAGATTTTCTCAAGTTTATAATTTGGAAGCTTATGCATGTAGAAATTTAAATACAAGATTAATAAAAATTTGCATGTGGAGTGAAATGTGTTGATTTTAAGCATGCAAGATATGAAATTAAAAGCTAGAAAGCTAAGAAAAACTAGAAGCAAAACTAGACCACCCATAAGAATCCCTCCTCTAAATGAGGAAGGGGGATGCCATGGGAAAAATGCCAAGCTCCCTCAAACAATTTTTTTATGTTTTATTAGCGCAAATGCCTCTAAGAGGGTTTCCCATAATGTGTGAGAGATCTTTACAAAGATAGGAATCTAATAATGCTAGACTCTCTTCCTAAAATATAACAACAAAAAATTTGAAGATGGAAAACAAACTCTCGAAAAGTGATTCATAAGGCTCAAAAGGCCCAGCAAGGAGGTCATGCGTAAACACGAGTGAGTAGTTTACCAAAGCTTCTCCTCAAGATCCTTGTTATCCAATGCTCAAGCCTATGTGATGCAAAACACAAAACCAATTGTCAGTGTAAAATTAAGAAAAAGAAACCAAAACTAAACTTAGAAATTAATATACAAAATACTAGCTCAGGTAATGGGAGTGAACGCCCATACTTTTCTAACTTTAGAAATGAGTCTTGAATATAAGATATAACTTTGAAAGAACTAGAATCAAAGAAATATTTTAAATTTAAATGGATGATCAAGTAACTATAGAGTAAGAAAACTCCCTTTTGCTCTTCGTTGGATGAAACACTTGAGTGAAAAAATGGTTGAGTCTTAGATCATTGTGACTCTAGGAGTGAATTGATCTAATTGAGATTTGTCCCACTTCCAAATGGATTCCTACACACAATACACAAGATATTTACTACACATTTGAACAAGTATTAGTTTGCAAAGGATTATAGCAAGATGATGAATAAGATAGACCAATCATTCCTCTTAAAATGAACTAGCAAGCTTATCCCTAGAATAATACTCTAAATCAATGATATGTGCAAGATAAATTGCACACATCAATCCAAGCAAAATGACAAGTACAAACTAATATTAATTTAATATGCAAAAGGAATTACACATAATAACAATAACATGAAAGGACATCACCTCATAACGCTAAGAGAATACCAGCCAGATAGCCCCCAAGTCTTGATTATATTAAGAAAGTATGCAAGTATAAAATGACAGAGTTTGAACACATAGCCTCATTATATAGAGATTTGGGAGCAAATCCCAAGGAATAATGCAGGTGAGAACTGAACAAAGGAAATATAAGTCAAGATCGATGTGGAGAAGATAGAGACACCATAGCAAAATCGAATTCCATATGGGCACGTAAAGGGAAATCGAATTCCATATATGGCATAGTAAACATATCTATGAGTGAACCAAAACAATCAGATCCCAAAGATGCTCTGCGCAAATCCCGAGGAGCTGTGGGATTTCCTCAAGTGAAACTCGTAATCCTCCATGTGAAGTGTTAAGTGTAGAAGCAACTCGAGCTAACAGTGAGAGAAGGCTCCACAAAATCCCTAGTCTAAATATTTCGTAGAATATTCCTTTAGTACATGAGTTCCTCTAATAAATTTGATTTTCCACATGTGCAACCGCTGCTTTATCTCTAGAAATTCGATTTCATGAAATCATGGTATATTTATGATGTAGTGTGCTCAGTCATCTTCCACATGTTTGTTGACTCAACTCTTTGACTTAAAATAATTTCCAAGTCATTTCCACGTCATTCTGTCACATGGAATAATTTATTTCTCTCTATTTTATTTAATTCTAGCCTAATTAAATGCCACAATTTCAACTAAACTTATGAAATGTGGGTTTTGAGGGTCCAAAACACATTATTAACCCCTCAAAGTGTCATAGTCGAAAGTTGAGGGTGAGATGTGTAATTTTTATTACTCATACCCCATACAACTTGTCTAAATTACACTTATTACAATTTAAATACAATTTTATTTGCAATTTTTGACTGGCAGGAAATCTAAAAAGTTAAAAAATGACTACTTAGACCTTACCAAATTCCACGAAATTTTCTGTGTGATCTAGTATGGTAATATACATAGACTAAAGACACTAGGATGTGTTAGGGGCTCAACCTTCAAATCGTCACCCTAGCTTTGGGGTAAAAAGTGAGTGAAAAAACTCAAAAAATTATCTGCCTCTGAAAAAGAAGAAATAATTAACTAACTTAAAAAAACACTCTAAGGTGTACTCGTTTGTTGATTGAGTCTCAACATCCTAGACCTGTTATAGACTCAAAACTCATCATTATTAGTATCACTTATTACAATTCCCCGCAAGTGTAGAATCTTGGTATAAGAAAGATGATGAGAAGATAAAAGTAGAGTTAAAAAACTATGTCGACTGATGAGATCTAATGGTACAAGTGTCCTTTGGATCATCTTTGGGCATGGAGTCTTTCATATAATCATCAAGTGCCATCCCAGTGGTCAACATGAGGTACTCCAAGTCCTAGGGTTCAGGGTTTGGAAGGAAAAGCACCACAAGCGCAGCTTGTGGGCTTGAAACCTAAGTATGGGGTTTTGACACCCATCATGTTTTAGGGAAAAACCATGATGGATTCACGACATGTGATGGATGAAGATGATAGTGTTCGGAAAGACGATTCCAACACATCGAAAATCGTCCGAATCCAAGTTGTCGTTAGAGAGACGAATTTTTGAAGTTGACATAATTATTATTGGTTGTCAAGTAGGTCGACTTGAAGAATCCAATGGACGTGTTGCTTCAAATATGACGTTTTGAGAGCCCTTCTTTATGGTATATATACAAGGTGATATGGAGTCATTTTGAGCATCCAATCTTGTGCATCACATACCTTAGAAACAAAACTCATTGGAGAGAAGAATTATGTGCCCTAACCGCAGCAAAAGAGGATCCGAAACAACGTTGGTTAAGGTCTGTTCAGGGATCCATTTTTTAGATAGAGCTATTGGTGGGAGGGCCCAAGCCCTGTTCCTCTAGGCCACAGCCAAGGCAGGGACAACGAGTTAGTTTGGAGGTTGTTTGGTGGGTGGAAAGTCCCTGTAACAAGTTGTGACAGGGCTATCTATACACCTGTAGGATGTTGTTGTCTTTTAGGAGGATAAGTCTGTGTTTAAGGGCTTGAATCTTCCCTAAAAGAGCAGCGTGGAGGAGCAACCTCCCATTGAAGGACAACCACATTTCATAGGGGCAATTCTGGGCCAGATTTGAGGATGGGTAGGCACTGTGTTTTGTGCCCTAACCAGCCCTAGAAATTGCAGTAGTGCAGGATTCACAAACAATAGTGTTTTGTTATGTGTTGGGTCACAGTTTGGTGATCATAATTGGATCAAATTTGTTGTAGTCTATTGGAGCCATTTGTATGACATTCCGAGGTGAGGAAAAGTCATCTTAGATGCAGATCTGATAGTGATGAGATTGGGTGCCATAGGACTATTGGAGGGCAACGTGTTGGTTAACCAAAGTAACCCTAGACGAGCTATCTTGAAGGACGAAGAGCCGCTGAAGGTTGGGTGAAGGATGGTGTCGAAGTGTAACACTTAGATGGATGAAAGTTGTTGCTAGCCTGGGAGATTGGAGCTCGAGAATTAGGCCTACCCAGACAACAGTTAATGAGCCTGTGTTCATTATAGCAGACGTGACTTGCAACCCTCTTGGAGTCTCGATGTGTAGTGGCCTTGATGGAATAAGGCACTACTAGTGAGCAATACGGGTGCAATGGACCAGCAGGACAAGATATGACATAGAAGTGCTGCAGCCAAGTTTGTCATTGTATCTTGTAACCATAGAATCTTGTATTTATCAGATTTTGATTAATATAACGAAGATTAGTGATTGAACATTATTATACAATTTTGTTTAAAACTGTGCATATTGTGCATATGTGATTTACTGCTTTATATTTCTGTTGTGCAAATTAGTTTATGGTTCAGATTCTCGTTTGATAGTGTTAGTGATTTTAAGACTCTAACCTAGACCCAAGGTCGTGGAAATTCAACAGAGTGGAGTAAGGGATGAGAAGGGGCAGCCCTGGGTCACATGCTGGGGTGCAAGGATAGTTAATAAGAGGGAATCCCATACTTGGGTTTATAATGTATAGGAGGGAGAAATCATGGTACATGAGGTTCCCTAACCTTGATTTTTACACCCTTCTTTGTATGCCTTTTGTCTTTTTATGATTTTGTTTGATTAACTGCTTGGGGCTCAAGGCGTTAGAGCATGATGTATAAGATAAAGAAATGAATTCCCCCCTTTTAAGGTGGGGCGGATCATCGCCCACCAGGGGTTGGGACAATCATGGGTTGTTATATGATGAAGAAGGCTATAGTACTTATAGGAACCAGGGTGATGGCCATGATGATGGGGTAGAGATCATGTATTGGCTTTTGTCAACGTGCTAAAATATTTTTGTCCAAGCCATCTTTTGCATTTTGAGGTATTTTTCTTGTTGAAAGTGGCCATATATGCTTTTAACTTTCTTTTTAATTGCATCAACCTTTGGGCTTCATTTCAGGGCATGACCCAAGGTGTGGGCAAGGGGAAGGGGCAAGCTAACCCTATGTGGACCCAGGCGGGAAAAATGATGGATGGGGCAATAACGAATGGAAAGAGAGTAATATAAGCAGATAAGGGAGCGGGACCACGCAACTAAAATCAGGGTTTACCGTGAAATATCATTCCTGGAACCAAATGGTCAACAAAAGAGATCCCACGGAACTAGAATCCAAGGTTAATTCCTAAAAGGGGTCTAGACGACAAAAGCACAGACCTAAGCTGTTCTTTCTGCTGAATCCCCCCATTAATCCATTCCCAAAAGTGTCCATGATAAGCAAACTACAATACTTAATTTCCAAATGACAAGGCATACCTTTAGATTCAGGAGACCCATCTTCAAACATATGATCATGGCAGATCGACGAGGGACCACATGGCTGGCTCAGGTGACAGAGAAAATGGCACAATGATTAGCTAGTGGCTGCTAAATGTCGGTTGAGGACGATCTTGGAGAATTTGTTTCTCCTAGGTGGGTAACATCTAGCTCAAAATAGGACGTGATCTCTCGAAGAGTTGGGCGAAGCTGCTCTAACGGGAGGTCATGAGAACTCCAACAATCTCTTAATTGTCGTAGACCTGTCACATGCACATATAATAGATGGAAAAACACAAGGCAACATGCTTTCGCGACGTCTCATGATCGCACATGCTAATATGTTAGGCCATAAAACCAACATAAAAATAAAAATATGCAAATTTTATTCTAAGTCCAACTAATCTACCATGAGACATATCATATGCCATTAGTTCTAATGTGAAAATCAATATGCAATGCATCCTACTGTAACATGCATGTGATAATGCGAATGCTAATGCTAATGCTAAGTGTAATCATAAAGCCAATGCAACCAAGATATCATCACATCAATATACATATGCTTGCCATTATGATTACTCATATAGCAGCCCCCAAATCGAATGTGGACATAGTCACATGGCAGATGAAGCGGGTAGGAGAGAAAATAAGATCTTCATCCGAAGTAAAGGGAAGTCCTAGGACAAAGAAAACTGGTCAATCTAGAGGTCCCAAACTTTCCTTCAAGGTACAGAATGGTGGAATGAATGATCATTCTCAAAAACTCCTCACAATCATTGCCTACAATATCATGCTTTTAAGATGCCACATGACTGTGATGAGAGGGGAACACAAGGTGAGAGAAAGGAGTGCAACAAATAGGTCGCTCAATGTGATGGTCACATCGAAGACAGGAGTTCGCAGAGTGATCATAATCTTGAGGATGGTTCAAAGGGGATAAAGTATATTTAATGAAGGGTTCTTTCTTGACACCATATTCAAAAAGGGGAAAAGGGGCATGGTCACTTGAGGTCATGTCAAAAGAGATGAGGGAATTACTTGAGCAATACTTCAAGGTGGTGAACAAGAGGGAAAGGCAAAAGGGAGGGCAAAGTATTATATTCAATGAGATTTCCTTCCCCACAATCTAAAGGCTCAAGTGATTTGAATACATAGTCATAAGGTGGGTAGGTGGGAGCCTCATTTCTTTCCTCATCACAAGCATCGAAGATTGGGCTTTCGTTAAAAGGAGAATCAATCACTTCCAACTATCCTTATTAATGGAAGGGAAAAGAATAATTCTCCTTCCCAAAGGCATCGATTGATATGGCATCGCAAGTAATATCCGAGATAAAGGAAAAACTAATCTCACTCTCATCTTCCTTGTCAGTATCATAAATAGGAGCACAATTGAATTGGGGCCCAACCATCTCCTCTTCAATGCATAAATAATCTCCAATGTCATTCTCCAAGGAGCTCACGGGATAACCTTCCTCAAGGTTTTCAAAGGAGAGTCATCAAGAGTGATATCCTTGAGAAAGCTAAGGTTAGTCTCGGCCTTACTTTCCATAACTTCATTGTCCTCAACACGTGATTTCAAAATCATCTTGTCCACCCTGCAACCCCAATGAGGACTCATCTTCCTGCTCATCACCGAGGTCCTCAAGGTCATCTTCATCTTGGTTGGTTGACAAGCAAGACCTCTCTTCTTCTCTCTTCTCTTGAAGAACAACGGCTAAGGTATTTGTTACATGATTCCGGTAGTATGCTTCTAGGAGGAGAGCATTAGTAGGGTTCTCTTTCTATTCACATTTCATCTTATGAAGCCTCATTTCTTCAACATTTCAGCAGAAGAAAACTTCATTAGAATTATATTCACTTACTACCGCCCTGCATGACCCATTATATTCATCCATTCTTTCTTGTGTGACTTGGAGGATCGTGGGATCCAACTCTTCGTCATCCTCAGAGGAGGTATTCCCTTTCAAATTGCTAATGATGATGTTATCGAGGATATTCACAGCACAAGTTATGTGAGCAAGATCAAGGAGACGACTAGGATCCTTTTCATAAGCACACCTTACTATGTCGAGTTGTACTTCTTGCAACCTATAAAACCTGAGTATGAATTCCATATCCAAGCTCTCCAACATCTTTTGAAAAGATTCTTCACATTCACTGCTTTCTTTTGCAGCTATTAAATCTCTTGGTTACTGATTTTTTCAAATATAAGACTAAAATAAATATCCATTTCTATGATTTTGCATGTTAAGATTATAATGGAGTCACCAGGGTGAATTAAAGTGCCTTGATATATGCTTGCTTCACCCTACACGCATTAACTTTAAAGTTCAATGAAGAACTAGGGTTCTGTTCTTCTAGTGGAGTCTTCAATAATGATATGTCGATATGTCATACGAGACACAAAACACGTCTTGAGTCCCAGACAACGACGCCAAAATGTTACCGCTCAAACTAGCAGGGAACCTAAAGCGGATCCCTAAAGGGAAAATGCTAGGCCAAGGGCAACAAATGGAGTCTTAGCCCATTGTCACCTCAGCTAAGGCTCCCTTCTATTTACGAAATTTCACCAATGAGAGGAGACCCAATGTGTATGGAGTCACAAATTGTTAAATTTTAGGTATGTTCTATGCTTGAGCAATTTATTTAAATTTTCACTGTTAGCAATCACATCAGCATTACGATAAACTGCAGATAGAACATAAATACAAAACGCAGAAGACAAGCCAAGACAAGAGGACACAAGATATGGCGCGAGCCAGGGACAAACCCCACAATGTGTGGGGAAACCCTTTGATCAAATCTTCTTTTATCTTCAAAGTTCAGCAGAGAAAGAGAGAGAGAGAGTACATTTACAACAGCAGTCAATACTTTGACTTATCTAGATCTAGCATAGATCATTTCGTATAATTATGAGATCAGTTGAAGACATTCTGCTTCAACTGATTCTCAAGGTGACTCCTTCACCTATCATCATTCTGCATCTCGTTCATTTGTTGTACCTTACAGTATAGCGCCAACACACAGCATCCTACATGCTGCTCATGATCTTCACGCTGCCCATTCATCATGTTACGCTGTACCCAAATATCACAGTGTTGATCTCAACATCAAGGATCTGCACCCATCTAATGTGTACTCAATGACTGGTTTACTGCTCTCATTGCTATACAGAGATTTCTATTATGACAGTCATTTCATTATATCAACCAGGTCTCCAATGAGTTCTACAGCATGATGACCATCTCTGATATCCTTATCATTACTGCAACAATGATTATTAGATTGTAGTAGCTTGGGTACAGCTTTTCCTTATAAATAGGCATGTGATCTATAGAATAGATCCATGATATGGTCATCCTTATACCAGGTATTCTACAGGCATACCACAACAGCATATAGTCATACCTTATCCATGTAATACGAAGATTGTCATACCAAGGGTGGACTGCGTCTTCATTCCAGCGTGGACAGTGTACAAGTGCTTCAGGCTGTGCGTATATATATGCTGTGTGTAGACTGCGTTTAGGCTGCTACAGGCAGCGTATTAGGGCCTCCGTATTGGCTGTGTATAGAACCTCCTCTTAGCTGCGTATTAGGCTCCAGTTGCTGTGGAATAGGATCACTGTTTAGCTGTGAATAAGGGCTCAACAGACTGCGGATTTAGGGCATCTCTTGACCTGCGGTTAGGGCACTTTGGAACAGTGGATAGGGCTCTTTAGCACCGCAGATAGGAGCCTCTTTAGGACAGCAGTATAGGGGCTTATTCATGCTGCACATAAGTCTCCTCTTATCTGCATTTAGATCTTCTTATAAGCCTGCGGCTAGGGCATCATCTGCACTGTGGCTAGGGCACAACTGAACTGTGGCTAGGGCATCAGCTACTGCGGCTAGGGCATCAGCAAATGTATATTTTAGGTGTCCCTCCTTCTCCAAAAACCCAAGACGTGGAGAGGAGGAGAACACACCAAGAATGTGTGTTAAAATGACTTCAAATCCTCACCAATTTATACTAGAACGTAGATGATGAATAGACACGTCTATTGGGCTTCTGAGCCTACTCAAGTTGCTGGTCGGCTTGGTAATAATTATATAAACAAAATAAATTCATATCTCCATAAATACTGATCGGAATCGGATGATCTTTGGATCAATCCTACACCTCTCGACGAGAGGGATCCAATAAAAATATCAGCTGTCATAAATAAGCTGATCCACATGGAGTTTGGCCCTAGTTGCCAATTTAACACTCCCTCTCAACTAGGGAGAACTCCATCCAGTGATCCATAAGTCCGACTGTACAATCTCGGCCATCAGTGCCCTGCACTGCTCTGCCCAACTCTGCTCAGCTCTGCTGGCTCTGCTAACTCTGCTTTGCTCAGCTCTGCTCAGCTCTGCTCTGCTCAGCTCTGCTGGCTCTGCTAGCTCTGCTCTGCTCGGCTCTGCTAGCTCAGCTCTGCTGGCTCTGCTAGCTCTGCTCTGCTTAGCTCTGCTGGCTCTGCTAGCTCTGCTCTGCTCAGCTCTGTTGAACTATGAAGAAGAAGAATTGATCGAGAATGTCTCATACCATTCTCCACTGACCCGAAGTCAGTTTCAGAGTGCGTACCACTAGTCCCAGACTAGTCTCAACCAACCCGAAGTCAGCGTCATAGTATGTACGACTCTCACTAGTCCCAGACTAGTACCGCAGGCTCAGAGAGTGTACTACTGGTCCCAGACCAGTCCCAACCGACCTGAAGTCAGCATCATAGTATGTACGACTCTCACTGGTCCCAGACCAGTCCTGCACTGACACGAAGTCAGTCTCGGAGTATGTACCACTGGTCCCAGACCAGTTTCAGCCGACCCGAAGTCAGCGTCATAGTATGTACCACTCTCACTGGTCCCAGACCAGTACTGCACTGACACAAAGTCAGTCTCGGAGTGTGTACCACTGGTCCCAGACCAGTCTAAGCTGACCCGAAGTCAGCGTCATAGTATGTACAACTCCTACCAGCTGACCCGAAGTCAGCGTCATAGTATGTACAACTCCTACCACTGGTCCCAGACCAGTATCATTGATCCCAGATCAATGGAGGTCATCCTAGCATAGGGAGTACGGTAGATACAACGATGCGTCCATCGGTACTACTATGGTCCCTAACTTCATTTCCCTGCTCATTGATCAGATGAGAGGTACTTCCCATGAGTCCCAGACTGCATGGGTAGGATGCCTCGACAGGAGAACTAATCAATCCTGTCCTCGCAGGAGAACACATCAATCCTGCTACAATCGCCATGGAGAACACATCAATCCAGGCCGCCATGGAGAACACATCAATCCAGGCCTCACAGGAGAACACATCAATCCTGCTACAACCGCCATGGAGAACACATCAATCCAGGCCTCACAGGAGAACTAATCATCCTGCTACACAGGAGAGCGAATCATCCTGTTCCAGTGCGCACCACCAGGGGAGGGTGAGTCACCCTGTGGTCGTATGTTGCTTCAGTAGAACTGCAAGCCCCCCAGAGCTCCCAGAGCTCAATGTATGCAACATGTAGGACCCTTCTTCAAAGGTCTCTCGATGACTCCAAGTCGTCCAGGAAAATCACAAATTTGATCTTTCCTCGGGGCTCTGTCCTTTACATCATCATAGTTCGATGGAGCCTCCTAGATCATCAACTTACCATATCCCAGATGATGTCTATCGGCTGGAGCAATCGACGAATACAGGATTCCTCAATAATCGAATCCCATCTCTGGTTGTCACAGAGAATCACAGTGGTATTCATCATGTGTACAAACAGCTCACTGAAGAGCTTCAGCAACCAGACTGCCTCACAGAAGGCCATACTATCAGTAATGTATTCTGCCTTAGTGGTGCTCAGAGTCACCGACTTCTTCTTCCTGCTCATCCAGGGTATCGAGGCAGATTCCAAAGAGAAAGAGCACTTAAAAGTGCTTAAGTGATCCTCCACACTGCCTGCCCATTCAGCATTCGAATAATAATGCAATTTCATCTTTTCGGCAGTGTATCTCAATCCATGAGAGATTGTGCCCTGAAGATACCTCAGAAGATTCTTGGCACCAATCCAGTGAGGCTCAACCAAATATGAGCTCACCATGCTAACTGCAACACAGATGTCCGGACAGAGGTTCTCCAAGAACATCAACGCGAATGAGTTTATAAAACTCAGAGGCATTTCCCAAATCAGGTCCGACATCACTACCATATAACTTCTGAAAGTTAAGACCCTTGAGGTAGTCACAGGCTTGCAGCTTATCTTTTCACATTCAGAATCCAACTCCCTCTATCTCCTATAAATGAGAGGGTCTGCACCTGTCAGACATAGGTGCCGGTATGAGAGGTTTATCATCCACAACCTTCGAGTAATGGTTTGGATCAGTTTCACTCCTGGTGAGTCTCAGCTGCATTAGACAGCTATCAATCCTCTCATACTATGCCCGAGGTGTTTTGCTTCAAGCCATAGAGGGCTTTCTTCCACCTGTTTACATGAGATTCTCGATCATGAGTCTCAAACTCCTCGGGTTGTTCCAAGCCTGTGGACCTGCTGCATGAGGGGAATGGTCCCCTTATAATATTTTCCTTCAGTACATTTCAGACAAGTACCTGCATGCTCCCTTTTGAATTCAGGCATTTAAGTCACCATCTGACTCACAGACCTCCGGTGCTGAGTCAATGGACATGGTCCCCAATGGACTTCCTGCAACTTGATACAACCCTGAACTCAAAAGTATCTTTAAAATATCTATTTTCAAACACGTACCTTTGTAACCTTCGACTTCCATTCAGATGGACACCAGGTTCTTCTTGCGATCAGGTACATAGAAGAGATTTTAGGGTTTCTTGCTTTCGTGGAAGAGTCGACCATTTCCTTGATGACCTGCATTACCAGTCATTCCTTTAATCGCCCAGGAATGATTGTTATCTTCATCAAGAGATGTGTCCCTGCCATTCGGACACTCCTTCGCATAACGGCCGAACTTATTTCAACAAGGCATCTGCCTTTCCTTCCACCCTTAGATCCGAACTTCCCAATGAAGGGATCATTAGATGGGCCATCAGAAACTCCTGCTGTGCCATTCTGATAACATTCTCTGCTTTGACTTCACCCTAGGTGAATTATGGGGAACCCATTGATCCTTCTGTCTTGTCCCAACTGCCTTTGGTGATTGCTCTTTCACTCTTGCTTGGGCATTGTCTTCACCTCAGCTCTGATACCATGTTAAATTTTAGGTATGTTCTATGCTTGAGCAATTTATTTAAATTTTCACTGTTAGCAATCACATCAGCATTACGATAAACTGCAGATAGAACATAAATACAAAACGCAGAAGACAAGCCAAGACAAGAGGACACAAGATATGGCGCGAGCCAGGGACAAACCCCACAATGTGTGGGGAAACCCTTTGATCAAATCTTCTTTTATCTTCAAAGTTCAGCAGAGAAAGAGAGAGAGAGAGTACATTTACAACAGCAGTCAATACTTTGACTTATCTAGATCTAGCATAGATCATTTCGTATAATTATGAGATCAGTTGAAGACATTCTGCTTCAACTGATTCTCAAGGTGACTCCTTCACCTATCATCATTCTGCATCTCGTTCATTTGTTGTACCTTACAGTATAGCGCCAACACACAGCATCCTACATGCTGCTCATGATCTTCACGCTGCCCATTCATCATGTTACGCTGTACCCAAATATCACAGTGTTGATCTCAACATCAAGGATCTGCACCCATCTAATGTGTACTCAATGACTGGTTTACTGCTCTCATTGCTATACAGAGATTTCTATTATGACAGTCATTTCATTATATCAACCAGGTCTCCAATGAGTTCTACAGCATGATGACCATCTCTGATATCCTTATCATTACTGCAACAATGATTATTAGATTGTAGTAGCTTGGGTACAGCTTTTCCTTATAAATAGGCATGTGATCTATAGAATAGATCCATGATATGGTCATCCTTATACCAGGTATTCTACAGGCATACCACAACAGCATATAGTCATACCTTATCCATGTAATACGAAGATTGTCATACCAAGGGTGGACTGCGTCTTCATTCCAGCGTGGACAGTGTACAAGTGCTTCAGGCTGTGCGTATATATATGCTGTGTGTAGACTGCGTTTAGGCTGCTACAGGCAGCGTATTAGGGCCTCCGTATTGGCTATGTATAGAACTTCCTCTTAGCTGCGTATTAGGCTCCAGTTGCTGTGGAATAGGATCACTGTTTAGCTGTGAATAAGGGCTCAACAGACTGCGGATTTAGGGCATCTCTTGACCTGCGGTTAGGGCACTTTGGAACAGTGGATAGGGCTCTTTAGCACCGCAGATAGGAGCCTCTTTAGGACAGCAGTATAGGGGATTATTCATGCTGCACATAAGTCTCCTCTTATCTGCATTTAGATCTTCTTATAAGCCTGTGGCTAGGGCATCATCTGCACTGTGGCTAGGGCACAACTGAACTGTGGCTAGGGCATCAGCTACTGCGGCTAGGGCATCAGCAAATGTATATTTTAGGTGTCCCTCCTTCTCCAAAAACCCAAGACGTGGAGAGGAGGAGAACACACCAAGAATGTGTGTTAAAATGACTTCAAATCCTCACCAATTTATACTAGAACGTAGATGATGAATAGACACGTCTATTGGGCTTCTGAGCCTACTCAAGTTGCTGGTCGGCTTGGTAATAATTATATAAACAAAATAAATTCATATCTCCATAAATACTTATCGGAATCGGATGATCTTTGGATCAATCCTACACCTCTCGACGAGAGGGATCCAATAAAAATATCAGCTGTCATAAATAAGCTGATCCACATGGAGTTTGGCCCTAGTTGCCAATTTAACACAAATGGATGATAATTCAATGCATATGAGTGAACCAGGCCCTTTCCCAGAAGGTTTTAAAGGATGGAGCTTGCTCGCCTTTTAAGTAAGGTACTATGTACTTCTATGGAAAGGAAGAGGATTTTGGGGGTTAGGTTTATCGGAATAAGCTTTGAAAGGCATTCCTCACACCCTAAAATCCTTGTTAGAATTGGTATCCCGAATGGTTCTTGAAGAATGGTCCTTTGAAGGAGCAGGACGACACAGGGCCAAGTGGACCTGGTCTAGGGTATGAGGAAGGTATGGAACAATCAACGATATTTTTACCCTCGACAAGGTGGGAAGGATCAAATAAAGCATTTTTTCTTAATGATGTTGCTTTGACCCTAGGAAGTGCTAGCCTTAGGGATGGTAGGGCAAGTTTTGGTCCCGGAGCTAGGGCGTGGCTTTTCTCCCAATTCCACAATCGGAATGCCTTCAAATTTGGAGGAGGGCTAGAGGAAAGGCCAACCCAGGATACCCTAGGAGATTGAATTTTTCTAGTGGTTAGCTTGTCGGGAAATTGATGCCCTAAGCACCCCAATGTGGCTAGACTTGGGAGAAGGTGAAAGAATAAGAGTTTTAGTGACCACCCTTGGTAGATCAGTGCCTTAATCCTTGGTAGAATGGAGTCTATGTTGATTATGTGTAATATTTCCTCATTCCTGATCAAGGAGGCCTCAAAATTATTTCATAAACCCTCTAGGTCAAGTGAAAGCAATCTTCCAGCTTTTATACTTCAAATGCACAAGAGGAATGGATTAACGTTCAATTTTACCCCTAGGGTATTTCACTCACACTACATGGCCCATACATGGAGAGAACGTTATAATAGAGACAATCCCACAATATTAAGCAATAATTTGCATATAACAATTAGCCCTAAAACAATAAAAATCCCAATCCAAAATTGATGACAAAAGTAACAAGAATAACATCAAAATTTCGTACTTACATGCAGTAGAGTATATCCAACCACTCACAAATGACAATAGAGAAGATCCAAGAGAAGATATACCAATAACCATACATCAAAATTCATCCATAAATGCTCCAATTGATCCTCCAGAAAAAAGTGTGAAATTCTCTAAAGAAGAGAGAGATCTAATCCAAAGTGATGATGAGAAATGAACTCGACTTGCTCCTATTTATACACAACTTAGGAGTTCAAATTAACCTCCTTGGCCTACATAAGCCCCAAAAATAAAATAATGTGCTAATAATACAACTTTTAGTGACAAGCCCACAAAACTAGCTCATAAATGAAAATGTAAGCCTCTCAAGGAGTCAAATAATAATCTATGTATGTTGTAGGGCCCTCTAAGAGGCCTAATGAGGTCCATGGATGCCACAATGAAGAATAAGACCCTCAAAAGCAATGGACAAGGAGTTGGCGCCTTGTAATAACCTGTGGTGCTCCAAATGGCACGTGGGGGCACACAAGTGTCCTCATGGGTCTCCAAACAAATCGAAGATTCCTGCAGGTCACCTGCAAGGGCTAGGATTATAGTGTAGTTGATGCCATATCATCATACAAGTCTTGGATCATCTCACAAGTGTATGGTGTACATCTGGGGCCGACTGGTCATGATGATTCGGGTGCATCCTCCTCGTCCAATAATTGAACCACGAGCAATCTCTGGATGGTTGTGGGGATCCACGAAGTGAAAACCACTACTCTAGAGGCCTATGGATCTCAACTCTCACCTTATATCTGCCAATGTAGCCCTCTAAAGGATTAGGACCCCGTATAGCGAGACCAAACCCCAAATGGAAACCATTTGCAATCTCGCATAAGATCTAATGCGTCCCCTAACCTTCCAGTACAACAAGTCATTAGAGAAATCAAGTAAAATGGATCACAGGTGGAGATTTCATAATGGCTTGCCACTCCATAATGGTCTTCGGGATGTGCCAATGTCTCCTAAACTCCAAATAGGGTTAACCAAGTATCTTATTAGGGGTTTCTACTTCTAAAGAGGATAATATTTAAGGTACATCCTTCCAAAGGTGGTGGCATGTGATAGATATGGTGAGTGAAGCAAGGGATGCGAAGGGGCAGCCTTGGGTCACATGATGGGGTGCAAGGGTAGCTAATGAGAGGGAAGTCCATACTTGCGTTTATAATGTATAGGAGGGAGAAATCGTGGTACATGAGGTGTCGCGACCTTGATTTTTCCACCCTTCTTTGTATGTCTTTTTCCTTTTTATGATTTTCTTTGATTAACTGCTCAGGGCTCAAGGGGTTAGAGCATGATGTATAAGATATATCAGTGAATTCCCCCCTTTTAAGGTGGGGCGGTTCATCGCCCACCAGGGGTTGCGACAATCGTGGGTTCTTACACGATGGAGAAGGCTGATAGAACCTGTAGGAACTAGGGTGATGGCCATGGTGATGGGGTAGAGTTCATGTATTGGCTTTTGTCCATGTGCTAAATTGTTTTTGTACCAACCATCTTTTGCATTTTGTGGTACTTTTCTTGTTGAATGTGGCCATATATGCTTTTAACTTTCTTTTCAGCTGCATCAACCTTCGAGCTTCATTTCAAGCCATGACCCAAGGTGTGGGCAAGAGGAAGGGGCAAGCTAACCCTATGTGGACCCAATGGACAGATGTGGATCGAGGTAGGAAAAATAATGGATGGGGCAATAACAAATGGAAAGAGGGTAATACAAGCGGACAAGGGAGTGGGACCACACAACCAAAATCAAAGTTTCCAGTGAAATATCATTCTTAGAACCAAATGGTCAATAAAAGATATCCCACGGGACTAGAATCCAAGGTTAATTCCTAAAAGGGGTCTAGGAGACATAAGCACAGACCTAACCCATTCTTTCTGCCGAATTCCCCCATTAATCCATGCCCAAAATTGTCCATGATAAGCAAACTACAATACTTAATTTCCAAATGGCATACCTATAGATTCGGGAGGCCCACCTTCAAACATACGATCATGGCAGATGGGTGAGGGACCACATGGCTAGCTCAGGTGGGGCTGAGAAAATGGCACAATGAGCTAGCTAGTGGTTGTTGGCTACCGGCTAAGGAACATCTTGGAGAAAAAATTTATCCTAGGGATATTACCCACAAAATGGTGGGTAACGGGACCTGTTATTTTAAGTGGGATTTTGGAGTTTCTTAATGAGCAAGTGGTTGTTGAGTCAGAGGTTTGCTCACGAGAACTTAAAGCATTTTCATATTAGGCTCTGAAGAAGGTGGATCCATCAATTCATTTATGTGGTCGGATTTATTAGCTTGAAATTGTTGCAATGAATAACTCAGTACTATATTGAGAGAATTTGGAGGCAAGGGTTTTAAATACTGGCAACTACTAGTTTTTCAGACTTCTAGGAAATGTTTAAGAAATGGTTATTGTTGGTAAGTTCCTGCACACAAGAGTGATGTTGTCATTTTTTTATTTTACTGGTTGTTGGTGATAGAACTATGTGTATTAAAGTTGTGCACATTCACTATGGAGAGAGTTGCATCCAAGAGTGTTGTGTAAAGGAATGACTTTCTTAGCATGCCAATAAGGAGTAATCCAATGCCAGGTTTCAGGCCTAAGTGTGCAACTAACGAAAAATTGTTATGTGTTGTTAACCTATTTGGAGCTTTGTAAAATGACATTGATTTTTTTAGACCTTTAAAAGGGACAATATTATTCTGCTACAGTTGGTTTCTTTTGATCTATTGAACAATACAAGGAAAAATTTCAAGAAGGGACATTTAGTGTCATTTGGAATTGTTTGAGAGACATGATGACCACATAACTCTCAGAAGCAATTCTAGTAATTGTTTGCCATGAAGCAAAGGACCATTGGTGAAAACCGAAATTTCAGCTCGATGCATTTAGGCATCAAACATCAAGATGCTTCATATTGTTGCATTGCATCCAAGGAAACACTCAAAGTTATATGGCGGTCTTGAGGCATGGAATAAATGGTTGAATTATTCATTAAATCTTGCTGAATCCATATATGATCCTTACTAGATTTGTAGAGGTTCTAAATAGCTATAAAGACACGAGTGCTCATGCAGTCTGAATGCTTCTTTGTAATCTTTATGCTCTTGATCGAATATGGAAAGATATCGAAAGCTATAGAAATCAAATAAAATGTTCATCATAGCTTTCTGAATATAAGTTACAAAGGCCAGGGGAGGCTTTGGACCCATCAGTTAAATTAGATAGGAATCTCATAAAAATTTCTTGCTCTCTATAGAAGATATTGCAAGTAGACAAAACATGATGTAAGAGCATATATATTGTGCACAAAGTGAAATGAATGAAAACGCAAAATTTAGATGGAGGAGTTGACCAAGGTTGAGGAAAAATTGGTTCATGCTGACATGGATGGTGATAAAATTGCCATTACTTGTTGGACAATTAATTTTCAGAAATCACAAGTCAGAGATAAAGTAAAGGAGTTGTTGGTGAGCTATAAACAAGGAACATAAAAAAGAAATAGTTTTCTTTTAATATATTTGTTTCATGTGCAGGGGTAATCAAAAAAATTACATAGAGGATGAGTTTTCAAAGAGAATTCAAACTACGAGGATGATACATCTACTCTTGTGGTTTTGGTCTTAGTGTCAGGGCACAACTGGAGAAATGATCTCTATCCAAAAGAAATGTAATGTATTCCATTGTTGAAGGGCACAAACTCTGTTGCACCACTTTTGAATATTTCCACAATGGATGGGAGAAAATAATACCACCATTTATACAGAGATCACTATAAAACCGTAGCTACTTTTGTAGCAAAATGTCTAGTTGCTACCAGGTTAAGAAGAAAAGAATGCAGGATAATTTTAATTATTATATCAGAAAGCATAGATAAAACTGCCATTAAGAAAGAAAGTGATTTTCTTTGGCTTATGATTCAAGATGATGGTGCATATACAACTCAGTGGCCTTCAAAATTCTCCATTCAACGAGAAGATACTAGGACATGGTGTTCCAATTTGGTTGCATTAGTGCTGAAGTGGTAATGCATAGCAAAAGAAGATATGGGAGTTTGAGATAGTGAACAAGGATAAGAGGTCAATCTTCTTCAGTATTATTTGAGTATTCAATTAATTCAAGGGTCAAATTAAACATCCAAATTAGCAATAATCCCAGATTCCAGGGCATAAAATAAATGTCAGTCAAAAGATAGGTGGCAAGTAAAGATAAAAGCTCAAGTTTTGAAGGCATTAGTAGGAGGTTGAATTCACTATTTCAAATAGAGAACTAATCAAACAACTCCATATTTTAAGCAGAAAAGTCAGTAGTTAAAAATTCCATTCCCTGAATTAGAGGCAGAAGATTTCCCAGAAGTCCAAATTCCCTGCAATTATCTAGAGATTTCTTTTATTTTTGGTATATTGTTTAGGATTTTATTCCAGAAATATTGTAACAGTTTCAGAGAGATTTATTCTATATATTCCATCATTTGTAATAAGCAAGCGCTGGCTTTTGATGCCAAAACCCTGCCATTTTTGTAAAGACTTTTATTACAAGAATTTAATTAAAGTATTCTGGCTCCAATTCATGACAGAATTTGTTTTTCTCTGTATGTTTTTCTAGTGCTTTCATACTTTATTTCTGCATATGTTCAGGGTAACATAGGAGCTAGGGCAAGGTTAGGTTAGAGTATCAACCTCCCTGACAGCCCACCGCGAAGTTATCATCATTATAGAGATAAGCTTATTGAATAATCTGTTTGAAATAGCTCCTCTGCATCTTTAATTGTCGCTTTTTGTCATCTCTTGAATGTATATTTGTTTGGCTACATAAATTTTATACATTCATCTACTATATTTGGTTGATTAAGTATTTCGTATGAATACTTAATTACCTGATTTCTCTTCTATTCCTCCACCAAATCCTTTAAGCTATGTTTTTCTGTCAGAATTAGATGTTGGCACTTTGATTAAGTTTCAGCAAGAGAGGGCTTTATTTCTGAGCAGAGATTAGATATTCATTAGGAACCACCTACAACAAATAAATGATCTGGTCATTGTGCTTCAAATGCTACAGTCTAGTGATAATGAACAACGTTAAAAAAGGCCTCGTAACACCTAAGGGGGCCCCCTCTGGTTCAAGGGCTAGATTGAACCTAAAGACTGGTTGAGTTGGTTTCTCAGCGTAGTTTCGCAGCAAGAACTGCCTTCGAGTAACAGGTACAACACTCCAAATGTCCATTTGGGTGAATAAAAATGCCAAATCTACATGCCACATGTCATGCGATGAGGTTGCAATGCCATCAAGTTTGCCACTTGTCATCCATGTGGACTTGCCACATCATAGAAGCCCAAGGGATCTGATACCTCATTATAATTAAGCTTTCATAATATTCTCTGGTCGCCACTGAATAAAGTTTAATTAGCGTTAATCATGGATTAGTGGACATGACTAAGGAAAGCTAGGATAGCAGTAAATCACGATTTTTCCATTATAACCAAGTTTTAGTCTTATTCAATTTTCCATACGAAAACTCGCTTATGGGCCCTTCTATTGGTCCTTGCATCCCAAGGAAGTCTATTGGCACCCAACCTCATATTGATCCCCACTTTCCTGAGGAAGCCTATTAGTCCCCGACCTCATACTAATCCCTGCTTCCCAGGGAAGTCTATATTGTTCCATAGCCTACTAGGCTAGTCCATACTGGATCGTGCTTCAATCTACCATACAAAACTTTGACCAAAGCTAGAACCTTTCTTGAACTACCTCACTTCAAATTGATTTCTATCCTTATTCTCTAGGAGTTGAGCAAAGTGCCATATACCATTGGAAAGGTCTTTGAGTAGGCGAGACAATTGTACACTTTTGATTCTCATTTGGCCTAAGGAATTGAAGAAGAAATTTCTCCAAAGATAGACTACTCAATGTGCGACTTCATCCATGACATCAAACTAGACAACTTATACTCAACCAGAAATGACAACATACACTTAGCACTACAACAATGACATCAATGACAATGACAAATGTGCTAATATTTGGGTTACGGTGAAGACGATCTTGTTCACGATTCTAACAATAGTTTGTAGTCTCTAGCAATGTGCCAATAAAAAGGGGATGCCATTCTTGTGGCAATATCTTTCTAGCATCAACTTACAGACCTTTGGTTTCAACATTTCTAGAATTTCTAAGCATGTATACAGCTCAGGCTTCACTCCTTTCAGTTCAGGACAACAACAATAAATCTATATCAACATCAGCATTTGCTCCATCAGCTCTAACCTTCTTCAGTCACATCATTGTTTTCAAATATTTTTGCCTTATACGAAAACAAGTACAAGTACGCACTACATGCACTTCTGATCAGTCCTCCATAACTCCAAATTTGATGGTATTCAGATCCAACAATCATATCAGTGAGTATTAGTGACTAAACAAATTTTGAAGTAAAAACACTTCTGATTATTTAATTTATTAGGGATAAAGGAGATTTATTAATAGGCAGGTTCTCATACGCTTGTTATTTTATCGATCTCGCTACCTCATTTCATTGACCACTGTTATACCATGCCTATTATCTTAACTATTTCTTATCCATCTTACAATCATTGCAGAGCAACAAACATCTCAACACAAAGGCTCGATTTTTGTCTTATGCTAGCTGGATTTCACCCCATATGGACCTAAAGGAGGATGCCCTTTATTTCCATGACACAGTACAAAACATGATAGGCAAAGGACAAAGCATCAAAATTTAGTTCGGTTAGCATTTCCTAGCAGCTACTACTTTTCATGTGAGCAAATTTACATTGTGAATTGTCATGCCAATCTCTGGCATTTCTTTTCTATTGTGAATTTTCCTCCTCCCTTCTGTTTTACAAGAGAATCTGATTTGGGTTTTTCTATTTCTGCCTTTTCTTCAGCCACATTTAAAGTGGGTTCTTCTACTTCTCACCTCCCTCCTCGCTATATTGCAAGCTGTTGTGCTAACACTTCAAATAACATTCTGCCCAACTTATCTGAGATTGCCCCTACACATTCTGATTGTTTTGCATGTTTCTCCTTCTGTTCAAATTCAGTTTCATTCCTCGTGGGTCACTCTCATTTTCTTCTCCCGCGTTCCAAAAACCATGGTGCCTTTAGATAGACCTTGTAGTTTCATATCTACACTTTCTTGATTTGATCCACTGGATGGTTTTAGCACTTTCGGAAAATTCCCCAATTTTGGATCAGTTTGAGCTTTTTCTAGCAGACATTCAAGGCGGCTCTCTCCTCACCACTTTATTCAACAAAATTCTTCAAGAACAAAGTTGGGGTTATCATAAATGCTCAAAATGAAGGACCCAGTAGTCAAGATGAGATTTCGGAAGCATCCTTGCAAGCTACCATACAACAGAGCAAGAAGGTGTTGGCATTGCAGAAGGAGCTCCTCTGGTAGATTGGAGAATGGAGGAAACTTGTTTCGTCATTTAAAGATAAATTAAGTGGTTCATCCAAGAAAACCCAATATTTTAATGAGGATAATAGTTCTGAGGGTGACCAAGTACTCGGAAAAATGAAGAAATGACTTAGGTGCAAGAATTGTTTTCTGAAGAGTCTTTGGAAAATTTGTCAAATACAATATCTGCAGAATTTTTATATGAATACCAGACATTGCCGTTGTCTATACCTGGCATGAAGGGGTTTAATGCATTGGAAATTTCATGACGGCGTTCTGTGTCGTCCTCCAGAAGTTCACCAAAATCACTTTTGTCAACAACTTTGATGATGCCAAGCGTGCTTGGAACAAAGAGTGAAGATATCTATGATTCTGAGAAAAAGGCAGGACGAAAGTCAGATTTTCAAACTGATTCTAAACCTAAAATTACTACAGCATCTGGTCAGGGAGAGGCAAAGCCCCCTCCAATGGCTGGGACAAACATTATGAATATTATAGTGGTAGTTGTAGAGTATGCTCCTTGGTATAAAACTGGTGGTTTGGGTGACTTGGTTCTCGTCACAAATGACTGGCACACTGCGTTGTTTCCTATCTATCTTCAGGCATATTATCAGGATCATGGCCTTATGAAGTACACCTGATCTATCCTTGTGATTCATCACATCGGACACCAGGGATGTGGGCCATCGGATGATTATAAATTCCTAGACTTTCCAAAGCACTATATGGACTATTTTAAGCTCTATGATCCTATTCGAGGAGAACACCTGAATATTTTTGTAATGACCCATCTACAACTATAAATAAAATACGAATATTAGCATACATACGACACCTCCATACGATAGCTATGCATGCATGGACCTGCATGTATCGCACTATATATAGGCTAGTTACTACAGGAAGAGATATAAATTAAGGTAATGAATTAATACCTCACCATAATATCATATATATCAAATTATGTAGGTAATATGTATACCACCTTATATATATATATATATATCCTTAAACTAAAAGAAAATGTTAATTTTAATTTACAAATTATATTTAAAAATAAAATAAAATCCATAAAATCAAATGAGATTTGATTTTTATAAAAAGTTACACGTAACAAAAATAATGACATGGAGATGGGAAGAAGGCGGTGGGCAGAGAAATAAAAGGGGGAAGAAAATCTTGAGGAAGGGGAGGAGGCTGAGAAAGGGAAATTTCTGAGAATCTTACTTATTGAGAGGAAGAGTTCAATTGTTCTTAAGTTTTTGGGCACGGGGGACCAGATTGCGTCAATTGAGCCGCACTTTGGGACTGAGTACCTAGGTTGTACCCAGTTTGGCTAGGTGGTTTTGGTCTTTTGGTAACGGGAACGGGAACAGGAGCAAATTCTGAGGCATCTTCAACCATAGTAAGCTAGGTGAGTACTCAACAGTGAAGCAATGAAATTTTGATGTTACGAATTCTCTTTAAGTTCACAAAATAGTTTCCATATTTGTTAAAGGAAAATGTATGAGTAAATCAGAACCTTACATTCTTGTTGAATAAATTAGAGCTTTATATTCATGTATGAGTAAATTAGGGAATCTTACAATTTTCATGGCTGGTCTAAAAACTGCCCATCAAATTGTTGCATTATGCCATGGCTATGCCTGGGAATGCCAAACAATAGAAGGTGGTGTGGCTTACATGAAGTAGTAAAGGAGAATGGAATCATGAATGACATTGACAATAATGATTGGAACCCAGAACTAGATGTCCATCTGGAGAATGATGGTTATGTCAACTATCCTATAGAAACACTTGAAATTGGAAAGACTGCAAGTAAAACTGCATTGCCAAAAGAGCTTAGTTTGCCTGTGTGCCCTGATGTGCAACTCATTGGCTTCATTGGACGACTAGACCATTAGAAAGGGCAGATATTACTGCAGAGTTGATGCCTTGGATGGTTCAACAAGGTATACATTTAGTGATGCTAGGTATAGGAAGAAGTGCATTAGAAAAACATGTTCCGCTCATTTGAGGGTCACCATTGGGATAAAGTTCGTGGCCGGGTGGGATTTTCTATCAAAACAACCCATCACATTATAGCAGTAAAACAGAGTTTGACAACCCAGTGGAAGTTTTTCAAGATTGTCTGGATTGGGTGATGCAGCAAAGCACTAGTTTGCAGAAAAATAAAATCGAGGGGAGGGCTTTGGGGTCGCGAGACGGGAGGGGAGGGGTCCTTTCAAAGCACATTTTTGGCAAAGGAGCTGTATATTTGACAGATGGCATGCGAGTTACTGTGAGCTTTCACGAAGGAAGGGAGGGGACACGGATTCCGAAGGACATTTTTGGCAAATGAGCTATATATTTGACAGATGGCATGCAAGTTACTGCGAACTTTCATGAAGGAAGAGCATTGTCTGCATATCCGCCAACTTGTGTAAGTTGCACAATTGTTCAGGCCGAATCTTCCTTCAAAAAGCCAATAGATCTCTGCTCAATATAAAAAGATTATTCTAAAAAAGGGACTTGAACATAACTCTAATGGGGCTCACAGAGGAAATGAAATATGGGACTGTTGAGCTCCCATTTTGTATCCTTTTTCAAATGATATTGCTTATGACCCACACTCATAAGCGCACATTAACCATCTTATCATATATTTTCACCCCTTTGAACGTAAAACTTTTAGTACGTATTTCATGGTAAAAGTTTTTCGTTTTCATTAATTCCTAAGCCTCTAATAGATTAAATGAATTTTAAGTTGATTATGCTTATGATGAATTGTTTAGTCTAGTTCCTGTACCAACAGCTCAATTCTGGTACCTGATCACAGTTAGCATATGTGTGCGCTTCTAGAAGAAATTTTGTGATATGGGTTTTGAAGCCAAAGGTATTAAAATAATTGTATGTTATTCAGATCACACCCAGTCAAACATAAGAATGTTACAAGTCAAAGTTTCCAGAGAGTAAACTTTGGGCACAATTTCCAAGGTGCTGAAGGCAGATTTGAGAATTCTGGAACATGGTTTTTATTCCTAGTAAGGCAAATTGGTTACATCGTGAACCATTTTCCAAAATACTGAACAGTTTGAAAGATATGCTTGGTTCTTTAACGCCAATTTGCCCAAAATGCACAAAAAAAACCAAAAAAAAAAAAATAGGACACAAATGTGAGGAAAACACCATATCAGTGGTCAAGACAACAAGGGAAAGCAAATATCAGCTACCTTGAATAATAGAAACCATTTGTTAAGTTGTATTTGTATTCTTGGGAAGCAGGAGATCCAATTTGTTTTTCCATATTATAATTTTTCTATCTTGAACGTATCACATAGTTATACAAATATGATATTGGGGGATTGGTTTTGATCCACCCAATGCTCTCTTTGTACAAATATTCAGAGTTAGAACAGAGCTGTACAAATATTCAGACTTAAAAAAGAGCTGGGGATGTTAATCAGTCATTTTTGTAATTGGCTTGGGATAGATAGCTGATGGCAACAAACTTTGTGTGCTGCCCTTTGTAAACAGAGCTGATCTAATGAAGGTTGCTTATTCTTAAACTTTGGTGCATCACTGTAGCATGATTTGATTGTTTATCGCAGTGTTAGTCAGATTGGAAAGGGCCCCTCAACTGTGGACAAAGTTTCTAGACATTCAACTTCAGGCATGATTTACGAGGCAACGAGGATGAATCTGAAAATTTTAGAACATGGGTTTTGTGCCCATTATGGCAGATTTGGTACCATGTGGGCCATATTCCAAAATATAGCACATGGGCCATTTTCAATATAATATTATCACTATCTGAAATGGGATTAAACCTAAATATATATCTCAAGGAAAGGGGAATGTTGGTTCCTTTGCAAGCTTGGTATATGAAGAGTTTTGCATGGAGCATCCTCATTTATGAGGCAATATGAGAACCCAGTGGCATGATTACATTCATCAAGGGACTGAAGCTGAGAAGAGGCTAGATTTTTTATACTGATAATCTCATCCATCTTTTTGGTTCCAGTTTGGACATCAAATTTCTTACCACTAGGATTTTAAGAAATGGGATACCATGGACTTTGGTAGAAAGGATATTAAGATTGACCAAGAATTTGATGGCTAATTAAGAAAGTGATCAAAGAAACATAATTCCTGTGAAATACAAGAAATTCAAAGGACGAATGGGGATGCAAAAGTGGTTTACATACATCTATATCAAAACTTGAAACTAAATCCATGAAGAAATTGAAACTTGAGAAGATGTTTAAGACTCTCCATCAGGTTTATGCTTGCAGAATGCTTTGGAACCAAGTTCCATTTCTCAGAGAATGGAGATTGGCTACCTAGGTGTCAAGAGGTTGATTCTTTAAGATAAAAAATGTGATGACAACATAGAAGTGGTAGAATCCTTAGGTTCTTTCAGTGTGAGTAGGTATATCTAGCCATGCTTAAAAACCCAGGTGGTTGGACTCTCTCATTGTGCATTTCAAGCTCTAATTAAGAAGACATAGCACTCATTCCCACACTTTCTAATAGTAAACATAAAAGTTCTGAAAGGAAAATTAATCACAATTAAATTCTTCCACTAAAACTCTTATAGATAAAAATTAAAGTTATCATATTTAAGCCTTCATCACACACCTGAAGTAATTGTAATCCAACTTCCATATTCAGAAAATTAATATCGAAAAGGAACATCCTCAAGATATTCAACAAATGTTCAAGAGGAAAACCCCCTTCTCCAACTAGAAAAATGAAGGAGAGAGCAAACCTATATATAAGGTTTCAGCTCAACACTTTTTACAATAAACAAAACAATTGTTTTCATAAATCCATTAGTTTTCCAAGAAATTAAGTAAAATATTATATTTCTATAAGTAAAGAAATGAATAGTTGGGATCAACTTCTCTCCTAGGAAAAACAATAAAATAATCATCATCCCCGTTGAAAACTATATAATAATGTCTCATCTTAACCAACTCCATGAAACCATTCAACAATAATAATATAATAAAGTTAACTAAAAACCACCTCCAAAATAGTAAGGAAGGTAACAACCTCCTTCAGTGGAATATAATCTCCATCTTTTAAAGTTTGACTATGTATAAATTTGAATATCCACATAATGGGACATCCAAAACCACATCATAGCATCAGTGAACGTTTAATAAATAAATGTTGGCCCACTTGAAATGAAGGCTCACAAGGATAGATAACACGAATGCCAACCAATTCAAGCCAACAAAGAAGTCAACAAAGCTCACATAATTGAGAAGGCGACTTAAATAATTTCATCCTTTCATGATCATATGACAACCTTCATAACATGGGTCATGACCAATATCAACTAATCCCAACATAGAATTGAATCCTCGTAAATGGTATAAATGCCATGCACCCTTGATATGGTTTACACAAGGTAAGGAACAAGGCATCAAGCATGGCCAAGGCAAGCAACTACGGCTCAATATGAAGGCAGCCCCAAAGTAAAAAAAGGGGTCATTATGATATGCCATGGTTCAAAGAGTAGGAAGCGGCTTACTCCATACATTTTCTCCCAAAACCGTGACTTCACCTCCCTCCAATGATAGGACATACAAATATTGACTCATCCCACAACTTCCTACAAGGTAGTTACATGTTTGGGTTCACATGATATTAATGTTCATGCCATATCGTATGTCATTGCCTTTGCATGAGAAATGAGAGCTCCATGATTCCGGCAAATGTAAGAATAAAATATATTATCTTGCCTAACATGAAGGGGATGGCCCATCAATAATGCTTAATTTAATATGCCATCACCATATGCTTATTCCAACTAATATAAGGGGTGACCTCTATTAAAAAATTTAAATAATATTACATCATCTCCACATATGTGCCCACCATGGTATAAAGTAATATTTCAATAGGATGTTAATACATTATATAGAAGGGGATGTTGCCATTACAAAATAAAATAGTATAAAGTGCCTTAACATGTATTTTGTTTCAAAAAGGAGTATACCTCATAAAAACTTGTACTGTGAAAATACAAATGGTAACTCTTAGTGACCCCTACCATAAGACAATCAAAATCGTGAGTGTTACAATAAACAATATAATCATGAATTAATCACAATGATATATTGTAGCACAGAAGACAATCTCACAACTATCGAGTGAAATTATAAACTCATAACTACAAAGTTTCATCAATCAAAGATATCCAACCATGAAGAGAGAACCACGTATGACGACCATTTACTACATAAGCCACTACTCATTCCAAGTATACAAGCCTTGGGGGCTAGAAATATCATACATGGAACAAGTTGTAACATTCTCTAGTCAAAATGAACAAGTATAGGTACATCATACATGGAACAAACTGTAACATCCTCTACTCAAAACAAACAAGTACACCCATACAAAATGATGAGGTAACGAGCTCCATGACCATAAAAAAAGTGCACCAAAAGGGTGATCACACAGGGGCTTCACTCAATGAACCTTTGACATAGCATGTGCATTCGTGGCATACTAAAAAATACCCTCAATTTGATTACATATTGTAAAATACCTCTAAAAATCAAATTATTTAAACTCCTACCAATACAAACCCAATACACCTTCCCAATTTATAAAACCCCTATTTCATTAGATATTGTAGGTATCCATTTTTCATTAACATTTTTTGTACCCCTTCATATTTTTTTATTAACTTTGAGCTCCATTTTTTATACTTTCTAATATAAATCCCTTTACCCCCTATTATATGCTCAATATATTATGTCATTTTTTCCTCCATATATATCCCCCAATATGAATGCACGTGATATGGTTTTGCTCCCCTAGTGAAGCCCCCTGGGTGATCATCAAGCATGAACATCAATCTACTCAACCAAATATAGTATTATATCGAAGAGAAAATTGAAGATACATATCCCTAATCCATCAAAAGCTCCATCGGTATTATGTTGTAGCTCATTCTTGTGATGAAAATTACAAGAGTTAACCTCATTGTGTTGTAGCTCATTCTTGTGATGAAAATTACGAGAGTTAACCTCATGCAATATGATTGTGTAACACTTCCCATTTGTGAGTGTACCCATCTGCATCAACCTTTTGTTGAATTGTAGTAATTTTTGCAAGCAAATCATTCTCTATCATAACTTGAAAACTCTTAAAGGAATCATCTTTCAACTTGGCCCAACTATAGTAGCTCACCTTCAACTTGGCCCAAAGTGAACATCATGTATTTCACAGTATTCTTTTGTCTTCCTGATCCATGCCACACGTTGTTTTTCATCTCTATCCAATTTGAGTAACTCTAATTGCAATCTCATTGGGGCCAGTAAGCTTGACGCTAATGCTAATGAAAGGAAAGTTAAGAACAATTATGAATGTCAAATGCAAAAGAGTAATAAAATGGATAGATAATGCCACAAAATCCAAGGCAAATTGAGTAATGCCTCCTCATGTGAGTCCACCATCCCTAGTCCTATGCATTGAATGCATCTATGAAAAAAGGACTAATGAAGTATTCTGATACTCCATGAAATAAATTGCATATGAACAATGAACCTAGTAAACCGGACTATAAATGTATATTTATGTACAATCATTATGAAATGAAAAGCAAGATGCCCAAATCAAACTTGGAAGGGCGAGGAAAATTAAAAGGCAAAGTAAATGCATGGAAAGAAACGGTGCCAAGGAAAGGGTAATTGACAACATTAGGGAAATCTTCCACAAAGCCACCTATGGGATGAATGTTCATTGACCTTACTTGACTATGTAAGACAACCAACGAAAATCTTCTCTTCCCCATCTACTATACTCGTCTTAGACTTCAAAGATTCATTAATGTGCTTTTCAGAACCTATTTCCTTCCTTGGGTTTTGTTGCATGTGATAAGGGTAGGTGATGGTTGTACCTTATCTAGAATTGGTAAATTGTATTGAATATTAAGCTATTGTGAAGTTTAATGAGGATTCTTGGTGTATCTAAGCTAATGACCGTTGTATATGACATGCCACACTTGTTATGTTGTTTGTGGAGTGTGTTCCCTAAATGTATTTATGATATCAGCACAAACAAATAATTATACACTATGATGGAGAGGATCTTCTTAGCATAATGATGACGACTACACTCTCCTTACATGGTTCTTGAAAACACTTTCCAATTTTAGTGATGATTTGGATCATTCCTGAGGGAAATCAACTTTCTTGGTGACCTTACAACCCTTGGAGAAGACTACACTCTCCTTACATGGTTCTTGAAAACACTTTCCAATTTTAGTGATGATTTATTTGGATCATTCTTGAGGGAAATCAACTTTCTTGGTGACCTTACAACCCTTGGAGAAGGCATGGCATGCACATGGTGACATTGTACCTTCTTAATGGATGTTGAGCCTTCTCTTGATGGTGATGGACATGATATTGATAACACACACTTTTAAAGGGGTCATGGCACCTTCTCCCTCACTGACATCATGCCGTAACTTGAGGATGTTGCACTTATGATGACACATTTCACTTGATGATGATGCATGGTTACTTTTGGAGCCAACCTAGTATGATGAGAAACTTGCACCTCCATGATGAGATGTGACTTTTGGATGATGAAACATGCCCTTTGATGAGACATTGCACCTTTTCATGGAGAGACATGACTTTTAGAGCATTACACACCACTTTGGAAGATAATGTCATGCATATTTCACTCACTCACTCACATGTGTGACTTTTGGAGGGAAATTATGCAGGACGCCGGGCATTTTTGGCATATTTTACTCATTCGTGAAGCCTCATTTGGGGTTCAACCTTAATCTATTCACCTTGTATCATGGATTTATTGCATTTCAGGGATTTTACTTCCTTTGGGATATTCTAGAGGCTAGCACTTGGTTTCCTCCTATTTAGAGAAGAAATGATACCTTATTTGGGTCATTGCACATTATGGAGACTGATTTTCTCTTGCCTTATATATCTCTTGTTTTATGCATTATAAATTTCTTACTAGAACAAACCCTTAAAGAGGACTTGTTAATGTGGACGGTTCTCTTTTCTAGGATGACTATTGGTGGAACCTGGATGCATGCATGCTAAACTAACTGATTTGTTCTTCTTCATCTTGTTTATGTTGATGGAAAATGGTTATTAAAAATTTAACAAAGTAATTGTTGATCTTTTTATCTCATTATCTTCCTTCAACAAGATCTTCATCAAATTCTTGGAGGTGGCCCATGTGGAATCTCCCTCCCTCATTTATCTCTGAAAATTGTAATGTGCCTAATGTTGCCACAAAATCTTGTAGGCCTTGGAGAGGGACACCCTACAAGGCTAGAACTAGACCAAGAGACAACAATGGGGTAGTGGCTAATTGTCACCACAACCAAAACCCCCTGCTCTTTAGGATTTTCAGCAATAGGAGTCCTGGTATGTGTGGAGGTCACCTAATAGATATTCAAAGGTTAGGGTATGGGGTGACTTCATGAGTCCCTCTTCAAGAAAAACACCATTTATGCTCAAGGCTCTAATAGGAGACAATTCACTTTCTTTATAAAGGTCTATTAAATGATGCCCATGACCTAGGGTTTGTTTAATGGGTTGAGTGACGGGGTGGCCAAAGGCCAAGGAAAGGATAAGGGTTTCCAACAATTATTTTCAACAATAACAAGGCACATGAAACCCTCAAGAAGCCCCCAAGTTAAAGCTAATTCCAAACTAGGGCTAGTGATGAGCCCTGTTGACCATTGAAGATTACTTAAATTCTTTTGGAAGACCCCATGCCCAAGGATATGTCAGACGCTTCATGTACCATTAGAGTTCACTACATCATCAAATTTTTTTAACTCTAATTTCTTCTTCTCGTCTTCTTCTCATGTTGTACTCAAATTCCACAAGCCCTGCGGGGATGACGTAAAGTGATGCTAGTGTGATGAATTGAGTCATGTAATAGCCCTAGGTAACTTGGGACATTGTCATGAAGTGAGTTTACTCTGGGAGGTTTTTTTCACTTGGTTAATTATTAGGTACTTTAGAGGACTTAATAATTAATTGAGCTTTTTTTGTCCAAGGATAACCCCAAATCCTATTATTTAGAGTCATTGTATATTACCATATTAGATCACTCGCAAAATTTCGTAGAATTTGATTAGGTCTAGGGGTTAGTTTTTTTATTTTTTAAATTTCTCGTGGGACGAGATTTTTAATAAACTCTGAATGTAAATTGTAACAAGTATAGTCTAGAGAATTTGTATGGGGTATGTGTGCTCAAAATTACCTCTACTCACCAACTTTCTACCAAGACATACTTTGAGGCGTAAAAAATAAGTTCTAGACCCTCAAAACCCACTTTCCTAAGTTTAGTGGAAAATGTGGGAATAAATTAGCCCATAAATTAAATAAATAGAGAGAAATAAATAAATCCATGTGAGAAAATGACTGGAAAATTATCTCAAGTAAAGAGTTAAGTCAAAGTACAAGTGGAAAGTTATTTGGCACATGACGTCATCAAGTCACTTTGCTACAAAAGGGAAATTCAATTTGCTAACTAGGAAAAGAAAATTAGTTGGAAGTAAATGCACATTTGGAAATATTTTGATGGATATTTGAATGAGATTTTGTTGGAGGTTTGTCTCCAAGTTAACTCCACTAGCTCTACACTTGGCATCTATAAGGATCAACGAGTTCCCCAAGGAGGCTCGTCCATTTCCTCTGTTGAAATTTGGTACCGGAGGACAGGTGGTTCCCTTAGGCTTTGATCTTTGGCCTAAGGAAAAGTGTCCAAAATAATTTAATTTTTCTCCTAAAGTGACTTTATAATTTTATAAAGTTAAATCTAATTTAAAAGTGACTTTAAGTGATAAAGTTACTAAGTCTAATTTTAAAGTAAATGAAAAATTAGAAAGGAAAAGTGACTTTGGAAATAAATGACTAAGTGGGTCTTTATTAAAGTGGGGTGAATTAAAAAATAGAAAGTGAGATTTAAATGAGCATTTAATCTCAGCTATTGATCTAAATCTATTTCAGCCATTGGATTTAGAGATCACCCAAAAGTCACTTGGATCACCCAAAAGTCACTTGGAGTTATATTAAAGGAGGAAAAGGAGGAAAAGGTCATTCATTCTTTCATGAGCAGATTGGGAGAAGGAGAGCAAGAGAGCAAGAGAGATTTCTGAGCAGGGAGGAGAAGGAGACAGCAGCTTGGCACACATTCCAAGGCAGCAGTTGAGCAGATTTGTAAAGCTGATTCAGCACATAGTGAAAGGCAGATTTTTGCACAAAAATCGAGGAGCAGTTTGCTGATTTTTCTGCACACAAAACGAAGGCCGTACAGCATTTATTGCTGTTCTGTTTGCTGTAATTTCCAGATTGCTGTGAGGCACGGGAAAGGAGATAAGTTGTAAATTTGCTTGCTGATTTTTTGCTGAATAATTCTCACTGTAAAAAGGCAATTTTCAGAAATAAAGAAGAGCTCTCAAACTGGTTTTCCCCAAGAGTTGTAGGGGGTTTTTCCAGGGTCAAGTTGACCAAAAATATCAGTTTTTTAATCGCTGTTTTTGATTGCTGATTTTTTTAATTCTGCAATTTCCAACATTCTGAAAAATTTCCAGAATTTGTGTTTTCAGCAATATTTATTTTTTTCAGTCTGTTAAATGTATGGTTATGAGAATGGGCATTTAACTACATGGGAGAAATAAGGAGAAACTGAAAACCGGGGTGGGAAAACAGAAACTTTTACATGGTATCAGAGCTTGACTGCTGAAGGGCAGTTTGGGACAGCAAAAGGAAAAATTACAGTTGCTGATTTTTCACTCAGAAAATTCCAGCAAACTGATTTTTTCATAAACAACAGTTTTATCCTTACTACAACATTGCTATTTTTCAGTTTTAGGACAGCAGGATGTCATTGGGATTGAGGATGGAGGATAGGCTAGATGGGCATATAAATTACAGCGTTTGGAAGGAGAGAATGCAGAGTATCTTTGAGGAGGCAGAAGTCTGGGATATCATGGTGCATACCGCACAGAACCCTGTTGTTGTGCCCACTGATGTTACTCAGTTGGCTGAGTATAAAAAGAAGAACAATAAGGGTAAGAGGTTGATTCTAGACGGAATCAAAGACCATTGCATTCCTCATGTGAGAGGAAAGAGCAATGCCCATGAGATGTGGACAGCATTGTCCAATCTCTACCAGAGTACCAATGAGAACCGGAAAATGGTCCTGAAGGAGAAGCTGAAGAACATTAAGATGGGGAATGATAGTGCAGCTGGATATCTCACAAAGATTACCAATGTGAGAGATGAGTTGGCAGCGATTGGAGAGGCCATTCCATCCACTGAGTTGGTGCGTATTGCAGTGAATGGCCTCCCCCGTTCATGGTTGAACTTTGCTGATGGGGTTTGTGCACGTGAGACCCTTCCCACATGGGAGAGGTTTTGGGATGATTGTATTCAGACAGAGATCAGGAAAGGACAGATTGGGGCAGCCAAGTCAGTTGAGCAGGATGAGGACGTAGCACTGGTGGCAGGAGGCAAGAAAAGCAAAGGGAAGAAGCAGGCTTCCACAAGCAGTGGTGGGGGCAAAGGCAAAGGTAAAGGTAAACAGAGGAACACACAGAAGGACTATTCCAAGGTGAAGTGTTGGAATTGTCAAAAGATGGGACACTATGCAGTTGTGTGTCCGGAGAAGAAGAAGAAGAAGGGGAAGAACCAGGACGTGGCAGCTTCAGCAGAGATTGAGGACTTTGCAGGTCGTTTTGACCGGGAGTTTGCGTTCACTACGTGTGAGTCCTCTAGTGCAGGATCACCTGCCACACAGGTTCAGAGGGAGCATGCTTTTCCCTTGATTAGCGGAGCATCTTCAGGTATCGGGTATGTGGACAGTGGGGCTTCACGTCATATGACAGGAGTCCGTGAGTACTTCTCAGAGCTTTCAGAGAGTGGCACTGATATTGAGGTAGTACTCGGTGATGACAGAGTTGTTAGAGCAATCGGGGTGGGGACAGTGACATTTCAGAGGGAGTCCAAACCTCCCTTGAAGGTGTCAGAGGTTCTATATGTGCCAGGGATGAGGAAGAACCTCATATCCGTCTCAGCTTTGGAGGACAGAGGATATGAGGTACTGTTCAGGGGAGGACAGGTGTTGATGTATCCCAGGGGCACTCCAGCTGATTCAGCTAGAGTGATATGTGTACGCCCTGCAAAGGTGTACAAGTTTGCATTTCAACCCCTTTTGGCATTGAGCAATAGTACCGACAGCAGAGCTAGCAGTTCTGAGCTGTGTGAGATTTGGCACCGCAGGATGGGACATATGTATCATGGAGCCTTGAGGACATTGCGGGAGATCACTACAGGTGTGCCAGATTTCAGTACTGATCACTTTGATACTTGCAGAGGTTGTGCGATGGGCAAGTTTGCCAAATCCCCTTTTCCCAGCAGTGACAGCAGAGCGACGGGGATACTTGATTTGATTCATTCTGATGTGAGCGGTCGGATGTCTCATGTTTCCTTGAGTGGATATGAGTACTATGTTTTATTCATTGATGATCACTCCAGGAGGACCTGGACTTATTTCTTGAAGACCAAGAGTGAGGTCTTCAAGTGGTTTCAGGAGTTCAGAGCTCTTGTGGAGACTCAGACAGGTCAAAAGATCAAGTCCCTGAGGTCGGACAATGGAGGAGAGTACACCCTTGGAGAGTTTGTTGATTATTGTGCGGAGGCAGGCATTAGGAGGGAGTTCACTGTCCCTTACAACCCCTAGCAGAACGGAGTTGCAGAGAGGAAGAACAGATCCATCATAGGGGCTGCCAAAGCCATGTTACATGATCAGGGGTTGCCATTGTTCTTGTGGGCAGAAGCCTGCAACACAGCTGTTTACTTGCAGAACAGGAGTCCGCATCGTGACTTGGGGCACATGACTCCGGAGGAGGCTTTCTCTGGGAAGAAGCCTGATATTGGTCATCTTCATATCTTTGGATGCATAACATACTCCTATATACCCAAGGAGAAGAGGACCAAACTAGAGCCCACCGCAGAGAAGGGTATCTTTGTGGGCTACAGTGAGACCTCAAAGGCCTTTCGGATTTACATTCCTGCACAGAGGAGAGTTGTTGTCAGACGGGATGTGAAGTTCGAGGAGGACAGGGCCTTTAGGAGGTCACGGGAGTTAGAGTATCTGGATCAGCCAGACCCTCAGTCAATCGCAGGGATCCAGTGGGCAGGGATCAGGAGGATCCGGAGGTACATCTATGAAGATGTCAGGTCCGTCAGTGAGCAGTGGCTCATCGAGCCAAAGGGGTGGTGCTCCGGGCAGCATGCAGAGCAGTTCACAGAGCAGTTCACTAGGGAGTCCACTGATGGACAGTTCACACGGTACCTCAGCTTCTACAGATTCAGGTGCAGGCAAGAGGACAGCAGACAGACAGTCAGGAGTTCAGGCTACTAATGATGATGAGGAGGAGTTTCATTCTCCGGTGGGAGAAGTGCGCTCAGGGAAGAGGAAGCCCAAGTGGCTTCAGGGCACCTTGAGAGATGCCACATCTGTTGCTGAGCCGAAGAGGCCGGTCAGAGAGAGTAGACCACCTGAGAGGTTCTGTAGCTATATGGTGATGGTTACCAGCATCCTTGACTCTGAGCCTTCTAGCTATGAGGAGGCAGCTAGCCAGCAGGTCTGGAGAGAGGCCATGCAGGAGGAGTATTCTTCTATCATGAAGAATGATGTTTGGGAGGTGGTGCCGAGGCCTGAAGGCAAATCCGTGGTTACTTCTAGATGGCTTTACAAGGTAAAGCATGCTGCAGATGGCAGCATTGAGAAATTCAAAGCAAGGTTTGTGGCTAGAGGGTTCTCCCAGGTAGAGGGAGTTGATTATGAGGAGACCTTCGCTCCCGTGGCTCGATATACTTCGATCCGCTCCATTATATCGATAGCAGCAGAGATGGGTTGGAAGATCCACCAGATGGATGTGAAGACCGCATTTCTCAATGGCTTCATACAGGAGGAGGTGTACATTGAGCAGCCACAGGGCTTTGAAGTGCATGGGAAGGAGTCCCATGTGTGCAGATTGAAGAAGGCCCTTTATGGCCTGAAGCAAGCTCCCAGAGCTTGGTACTCCAGGATAGATGCATACTTGCAGGGGATGGGTTTCACAAAGAGTGAGGCAGATCCGAACCTTTACTTTATTGTGATTGGTGAGGAGCCTCTCATTCTGGTGCTGTATGTGGATGACTTGATCATTACAGGTGCAGAGAGACTCATAGAGCACTGCAAGAGAGATCTTGCGGCGGAGTTTGAGATGAAGGACATCGGCCTGATGCATTACTTTTGGGTTTGGAGGTGTGGCAGGAGGAGGGGCATTTCTTCCTGGGGCAGGGGAAGTATATTGTGGACATCCTTAGCAGATTCCACATGGAGGATTGTAGACCCATGTCGACACCGATGATCACCAACTGGAAGAAGCTTCATGCTTCGGATTCCGAGTTGGTGGATCCCACATTGTATAGGCAGCTGATTGGTTTCTTGATGTATTTGGTCAACACTAGACCAGATATTGTTTTGCAATCAACACGATGAGTCAGTTTATGTGTGAGCCTAGGAAGGTTCACTGGGTGGCTGCAAAACACATTTTGTGGTACTTGCAGGGGACAGTGGATTATGGTCTGGACTACAGGCAGGGAGATGGAGTGAGATTGGCAGGATACACTGATTCTGATTGGGCAGGTTGTGCTTCTGATAGGAAGAGCACTTCAGGGTGTTGTTTTGGGTTGGGTTCAGCAGTAGTGTCATGGTTCAGCCGGAAGCAGCAGTCAGTAGCACTGAGTTCAGCGGAAGCAGAGTATATGGCAGCAAGTCTAGCTAGTTGTGAGGCCATCTGGCTTCGCAAGATGTTGTTTGGCTTATTTGGTCAGCCGTTGAGACCTTCAGTGATTTACTGTGATAATCAGAGTTGCATTAAACTCACGGAGAATCCAGTATTTCATGACAGGTCAAAGCATATCGGGATCAGATATCATTTCATCAGAGACTATGTTCAGAAGGGAGTTGTGAAACTTGAGTATATTTCCACTGATGAGCAGGTTGCAGATATTCTTACCAAAGCCTTACCACGGGGCAAGCACGTCTACTTCAGAGACAAGATGGGTGTGGTGAGGAACACCTTCCTCGGTAAGAGGGAGTGTTGAAATTTGGTACCGGAGGACAGGTGGTTCCCTTAGGCTTTGATCTTTGGCCTAGGGAAAAGTGTTCAAAAGAATTTAATTTTTCTCCTAAAGTGACTTTATAATTTTATAAAGTTAAATCTAATTTAAAAGTGACTTTAAGTGATAAAGTTACTAAGTCTAATTTTAAAGTAAATGAAAAATTAGAAAGGAAAAGTGACTTTGGAAATAAATGACTAAGTGGGTCTTTATTAAAGTGGGGTGAATTAAAAAATAGAAAGTGAGATTTAAATGAGCATTTAATCTCAGCCATTGATCTAAATCTATTTCAGCCATTGGATTTAGAGATCACCCAAAACAGTGTTGTTAAAAGCGCGATTAAATCGCGCTTTTTTCAAAAAAGCGCGCTTTTTTCCCTAAGCCGATTTAATCGCGCGTTTTATGGGAAAAAAGCGGCTAAAAATTTTTTTGCCGATTTTTTCGAAAAAAGCGCTGGGTTGCCAGGACAGCACGATTTTATAAAAAAAAATTTGGTTTTTCATTTGGTCATTTGGGTTTTTTCATGCAATTTTTTTGGAAAGAAACAAATAATTTTTGAGTGGGGCAGCTTAATGATCAATTCTAGGCCCTAGTATGGATATGCTATTCATGGTAATGTTAAATTCTTAAAGTAAAAGTGACATTCTCCTTAATCTTCATTTTCATCCTTTTACTTAAATTTTTAACATTACCATGAAATGACTCAGGATGTTTGAGAGTGGTTCTAGCCTCATTGGATTTCATATGGAGAAAGTAGAATTTTAGATTTCATTTAAAATCCAGCAGACTTATCAGTTTTTCAGGATTTCAGGATTGGGAGATTGTAATGTTTCCAGGTGACACCACCTGCTCGGGCTACCCCTGCCACCAGTAGAGGACGTGGTCTACCTCCTATAGCTCCTACTTCTAGTTCTTCAGCTTCTACAGCACATCAGACTCCACTGCCATCTCCGCCAGCACAGGCACCAGCATCTATATCTAGAGGGAAAGGGAAAGCTGTGGCATTTTCTCGCAAGAGGGGCAGAGGAAATCAATAGGATTAGACCTCATTTTATTGTATATGACATTGTGACATGATGAGATACATTATCATATTTTTTGTTGATATTTTGAGGCGGAGTTGGGACTCAGGAGTCAGGATTTACTATTCAGGACATGATTCAATGTTATGTGTGATTTTAGCGCTAGAAATGATGATATTAAACATCTTATATATTAGTTTTTTTATCATATTTATGTGTCAATGTATTTATTTTATGTTGTAGATGGTTTAAATATTAAAAAAAATTGAAAAAAAATGAATATTTTTGTACCAAACGCTTTTTTCCCGCTTTTTTCCGCTTTTTTTCCGATTTATTCCGCTTTATTCCCGGCGCCGATTTAATCCCGCTCGCGCTTTTCACAACATTGACCCAAAAGTCACTTGGATCACCCAAAAGTCACTTGGAGTTATATTAAAAGAGGAAAAGGTCATTCATTCTTTCATGAGCAGATTGGGAGAAGGAGAGCAAGAGAGCAAGAGAGATTTCTGAACAGGGAGGAGAAGGAGACAGCAGCTTGGCACACATTCCAAGGCAGCAATTGAGCAGATTTGTACAGCTGATTCAGCACATAGTGAAAGGCAGATTTTTGCACAAAAATCGAGGAGCAGTTTGCTGATTTTTCTGCACACAAAACGGAGGCCGTACAGCATTTATTGCTGTCCTGTTTGCTGTAATTTCCAGATTGCTGTGAGGCGCAGGAAAGGAGATAAGTTGTAAATTTGCTTGCTGATTTTTTACTGAATAATTCTCACTGTAAAAAGGCAATTTTCAGAAATAAAGAAGAGCTCTCAAACTGGTTTTCCCCAAGAGTTGTAAGGGGTTTTTCCAGGGTCAAGTTGACCAAAAATATCAGTGTTTTAATGGCTGTTTTTTATTGCTGATTTTTTTAATTCTGCAATTTCCAGCATTCTGAAAAATTTCCAGAATTTGTGTTTTCAACAATATTTATTTTTTTCAGTGTGTTAAATGTATGGTTATGGGAATGGGCATTTAACTACATAGGAGAAATAAGGAGAAACTGAAAACCGGAGTGGGAAAACAGAAATTTTTACATCCTCAGGGAGGTCCAACGCATGGTACATTGGGAACATAAATGAGAGGTGTCACTTCTTTGCTTGATGGTTGGGAGTTAACTCCCTCTTATTGCACATTTCGAATTTCTTGGCTCTCCACTTGGGTATTCAACTTTCTTGATGAAGAATCCGTTGGCCACCTCAAAGATTTCAATTTTGTTGAAGCTCCACACATGTCATCTCATCTCTCCACTTGGGAATCGACTTTTCTTCTTGGGATCTTCTCCAACACCACTTCTCACTTTGACCTCTCATTGGGATTTTCTCCCAAATTTCTATTTAAGTGAGCATTGGGCTTTCACTATGTATTCATGTTATGAGCTATTGGGTTTGAGGAAACTCTGTCATTTTGTACACTTGCATTTTTCTAATAAAACAAAGACTTTGGGGTATCATTGGTGGTGTTATCTTGGCAATCTTGAGGTGATCTCTTTCCATGTTATATTGTTCTGCTTAATTTTCTTATGCATTTGGTTCTTATTAGCTTCTATTGTCATTTGTTGTGGATCTATATTTGCAAGCTACCTTGCATATATATTTGATTTAGAATAGTATTCTAGGAGTGAAATTGCTAATTGATTTTTGAAGGAATCTTTAGTTTATTTCACCCATTGTGTTTCTATAACTTCTTTTTGTAAGCTAATATTTTTCTCCAAGTGTATAGAATTTTTTTTTGAACTGTGTGTAAGATCCTTTTTGGATGTGGGAGAAGTCTCAAATAGATCAACTCACTCTCGGATTCAATATTGCTCAAAACCCATCGATTTTAACTTCAAAGCTTTCATCTAAAGAGAAGCAAAATGGGAGTTCTCTTTCTCATATATTACTTGAATCATTTATAAATTTAAATTCCATACTTCTTTTGGTCTAAATCTAGAGTTTTCAAATATTACATAGGTTAATTATGAGCAATTTTATAGACTAGACATGTATGGGGTTTCATTCCCATTACTTGGTTTAGTTTCTTGTATATTAGTGTGTATTATAATTGATATTTTTTGCATGCTCTCTCAACTAACATTCATTTTGTTTTGCAGTCCATTGTTGAGGCATTCACTAACCCATCTTGTGACAAATTTTGAGGAGCAATTTCTTGAAACTTCTAATAAGTGTTTGCAGGACCTTTCACACACGTGGGGATCGAATTTCAAGGAGGTCGTGAGCACTTTCTATAGGGACGAGTTTGCTTGAGGGCAGTTGCAAAAATTGCTCGGTTGTGGGCCCTTTGAGGCTGTATTTGAAATTTTCAAATTTGAGGAATTTCTATTGGCTATTGTGGTTGCAAATTTCATGAGGAGATTCTAGCTTCTATAGTTCTTACTTTGTAAAAGCTTCTCCTTCAGTGTTTTTCTGGGCAGCATTCTAAAGACCTTCTCCTCATTGTAGCATCTAATAGAATATCCAATTTCTTGTGGGAGCTTACGAATTTACCCATTATGAAAATTCCTACACTGAAGGAACCCCTACTGCAGCAAATCTGAATCTACTTCACCTACCTGAATTTTTTAAATTACATTCATCAAGTTATTCTTCTGAATACTGAAGCAAATTACTTTTGCAGCCTACACTAATTAAATATTTTATATCATGAAACAAAAAACAAAGCAAAGAACAAGATACATAGGACACACTTATTTTTGGACACAATAGTCTCCGGAAAAACCCAATGCGGGAAAACCGGTGCAGCAGTTATGAGGGTTTAATATTATGCAGGAGAAATATCTGAAAATAAATCTAGAACACTCATCTACCAAACCTTTATAGAGAAAACACTAGTGAAAAATCCGAGTGAGTTTTACCTCACTCCACCCGGCAAAATTCCAGTTGATCTGGCACAAGACTAGCTAGCCCCGGCTATTTCTGCGATGGCCCTGCATAGGCCCTGCGTCACCTCTTCTGCCTTTGCTTAGCTATCCCAACAGTTTCGGTTGTTCCCGGCAATTCCAGCTTCTGCGTGACAGGCAGCTTTCCTGCTCTGCGCTGGTCCTTCTGGCTTTGCGACAGGGCTGCGTGGGCCCAAACTGGCCCATCGTCAGCGCTCCCGACTACTGCATTGCCTCTCTACAAGCTCTCTCCGCCTCTCTATCAGTGTTCTCCGAAAAGTCCTTTTCTCGGATTCTCATTGGCCCTCTGCTGCTGAATGATCACTTAGTTCGAATTTCTCAACTTCCTAGCCCCAGAAATTGAACTCTAGATCAATTCGTTCTCTCTGTGTGTGTTTCCAAATGAACCCCAAGCCTCCATTTTATATTTTTCCTATTGAGTCTTCAATGACCGAGATTAAGTCTCTAATCAACGGCTAAGATTAAAGCATGACTTGATCTGCCTTCTAGATTATTCTCACCCATATTTTGATTAATGCCCATTAATATTTTAATTTCACTAAGTTTAGACTTAGGAACTCCATTAAAAATATTAATTATTTTAATAAAATACAATCCAGATGGAATTTCACCAAACGGTTTCTGGGTTCTTTAGAACTCATGTGCCTTAGCCTCTCCACCAATTTTCAAAGCTAGAGAACTTCTGATGCTACCAAAAACTAACAACCATGGCATCCCTTCTCCTCATTTAGAGGGAGGAATTTTCTTGGATGGATTGACTTGCATTTCTATTTTCTAGCTTTCTCATTTAGTTCGTTTACATGCTCTTTTGGCTCATTAACCTAACTCACATAGAATCCAAATTAAATTTTATTTCAACTTGCTTTACATTTCTCAAATATTTATATATTGCAACCCATTACAATTCATGCACATTCTTGGAGCAAGCAAATACTTTTAAGTTTATGTGGCAAGCTTAATTCAGCAATTTGCTCTTTGGAGTACACTGTCTCATTATGTGATGTCATTATATGCTTACTTGTTTTGATTATGGATCATACATTTTGAAGCACTTACTTTGAAGCAATTTGCAATCTAGTAATCATTTCATTTACTTACAAGCAAACATTTCACTTTTGGCTACATTTCAATTGGTCTAGCTTCATTTACTTAGCATTTTTGCCTCACATGACTTATTGATACATGTTTCATTGTCAACTTTCGTTTAGTTATATTTTTCATTGGTACATCTTTTGAAGCATTTTTCATTCACTTGGAGCAAACTTGCAAATTTTGGGTCATTTATGAAGTTTATATTTACCTTTACAAAGCTTGTAAGTAATGTTGGGGATAATTGAAGCCATTGGTGCAATCTTTTTTTTTTTCCAAGGAAAAAAACGAACTTTTTTATTAGGAATAAAAAAGTTACATAGTATATGAGTAAACATTCTGCAAAAAACTGCATGGTCAGGAGCAAAAACTCCTCTGAGAAAAAGCATCAACATACCTACAGAAGTCTATAAGACTCCTATACCCGGCCTAAACAGCCATACGAAAAAGAAACTGAGAATCCAAAGTGTCTCCTGGGTCTCCTTTCATGAGGAAAACAACCCAGGAAAACACATACAGCAACACAAGTTTACAACCCGCTCTATCAAAACAGAGCATCATAGTATATAAAGGAAAGAACAGTTTTTATATGCCACCATTTTCATATAAAACCACTGATAAAAACTGGTGCATATAAGAATAGACAAAAACAAAAAAGCATTATATGTTTGGAGGGAGATCCGACACACGGATCTGATCCTGAAGCTGTTCTGTTACTCTCCATGCGCCCACAGCTTGTTGCATACCTTCTTTAGAAAGTCGGTCGGCCTCTTCATTGCTGTCCCTGTAGATGTGATCAATTGAAAAAACATTAAACTGCAATTTTAAAGATTGGATTTCCTCTAATAAAGGCAACAATATGTAATGCTGACATCTGTATTTCCCAATGACCCAATTAACAACATTCATCGAATCTCCAAAAATCTGAACTGCAAGGATATTTCTGTGGATGAGCCAACAAAGGAGAAGTTTTAAAGCTGAAAGTTCTGCAAAGTTATTTGTTCCCATCCCAAGTCCCACTGAGGCTTTTAACGAGTGAACGGCACTAAGATGAATACAGATCCCAGCTCCTGTGATATTATTTTGGGCTGCCCCATCAAAGAAAGCCCACGGAATCCCATCTCTAAGACGCAGCTCTTGCCGCTGAACATTTTTTACAGGCCCATCCGGCTCAGGGATGCTGGCGAGGATGGCATTGCCTTGAATAGCAATGGCTGCCGCAGGGGTCGAAATTCCTCTAAAGATACTACGATTTCTGGCAATCCATATGCCCCAGCAGATGATGGGAGGCAAGTTTCTCAAATTCTTTTCGTGGAAGTGGTTCCACCAATACTCCCAGGTTGTGGTCAAAACATCCCCCTCCCACCTAAACTTTGCGCTCAAGAGCTTTTCCGCTTCACTCCAGACTTGCTTTGTGAAAGGACAGGCAAGGAACATATGAGAGATGGATTCTGAGTCTGCTAAACATAAAGGGCATCTACCAGGCCCCTGTTTAAACCGGGATTGAAGAATATCCCAAGTAGGAATTTTGTTTTTTAAAGCACACCAGAAAAAGATCCTAGCTTTTTTAGGACACTTCAGTTTAAACAGAGGCTTTGCCCACCAAACAGGAGGCTCCCAACCCTTTTTCTTCATCAAAAAATTGTACCCAGCCTTTGGAGAATATCGCCCTGTCTCAGCATGTGCCCAAACCAAGGAATCCGGCCTGTCCTTTATTCTAACATTTGATCTTTTAAGCTCCTAAAGGAAAAGCTGCCATTCATTTCTCCAAATGAAATCTATGCCCAGATCATCTTCAGACTTCCATGCCTGCCCCCATATAGATGACTGCTCCAAATTTGCTATCTGGCTTAGGCATTTTATTCCTTTTTCATCCAAATGATTGAGCAGTTCAGGAGATAGGGCAAAACCTTCACTGCATCCTACCCACGGGTCCCTGCCAATCCTCAAACATTCACCATTTCCTACCCGCCATGCCAGACCTTGTTCAATTACCTTAAAAGCCTCTGTGGTGGCTTTCCAAATAACAGAACAGTTCCTTCCTTTTTTGTTTGGGCACCTAATCCAATCTTCAAGAGGAGTAGGGTCAATGTACTTCCTCTTAACCACCCTAGTCCAGAGGTTCTCCGAAGTAATGATTCTCCATCCAGATTTAGCTGCCAAGGATTGACTGAAGTCAATAGGGCTTTTCAGGCCCCACCCACCCCAATCTTTTGGCCTAGCGATCTTATCCCAAGCCACCCACGGGAGAACAGTGTCTTCTTTTGACCCAGACCACAGAAAACGGCTGCAAATCTGCTTTATTTTATAAAGAATCCCTTTTGGTATCCAAGTCAATGCAGCCCAGAAAACCGGAATAGCCTGAAGAACCGAATTTACCAGTGTAAGTCTGCCTGCCCGCGATAGCCACTTGAAGCTCCAATGGGATATTCTTTGTTCAATCTTCGCTATCAACCAGTTCCAGTCCTGCTTTCTGTAGGAGGATGGTTTTAGCCAAAACCCAAGATATTTGAAAGGCTGCTCCATATTACAGGTTCCAAAGGGCAAGTGAGAAGCAATCAAGATCTCTTCTTGTCTACTGAAACCTTCGAAGATTAATTGAGACTTCCTTTCATTTATTTGAAGCCCTGTTGCTTTCAGGAACTGATCAAGAATGAGTTTAAACTCTTTAATTTCATTTACGTTCCCATTTGTAAACAAAAGAATATCATCGACAAAAAGTAGATGAGTAATGAACAAATTAACAGCAACTTCCAAACCTTTTACCAAACCTGAACTCTTGGCCTTTGAGATCAGTCTACTTAGTCCTTCTGCTGCTAGGAGGAATAGCAGAGGGGAGAGCGGACAACCTTGACGCAGACCCCTTTGGCTTTTGAAAAAATGTGATGCAGCTCCATTTATCAAAACAGCAAAATTTACATTTGAGATGCATCCCATGATCCAGTTTATAAAACCCACCTGAAAGCCTAAATGGGTCAAGAGCATCCTTAAGTACGTCCAGCTGACCCTGTCATAGGCTTTTGAAAGGTCGATTTTGAGCACTGCCCCCTTTTTGTTTGCTTGCCTGATACTATGAATAGTTTCCTGAGCTACCCCGATTGCTTCATGAATTTGGCGGCCGTCCAGGAATCCAAATTGCTCCTTTGAGATACAGGAGGATAAAATAGGTTTCAGGCGAACCGCAATGATTTTTGCAATAATCTTGTAGATGGTATTGCACAGCGAAATAGGCCTGAAATCTTCAAAAGACACCGAATCTTCTTTTTTTGGAATGAGAGCTATGAAAGTAGCATTAAAAGGGCCATAGATTTCTCCTTTCATCCTAGATTCCTCCACTACTTCAGTAAGTTCTGCTCCAATAGATTCAAAAAAGTGGGAGAAAAGTTCTATGGTCCATCCATCGGGTCCCGGGCTTTTATCTTTCGCCATAGATTTTATTATGCTTTCTACTTCCTCCTATGTCACTTCTCTAAAAAGATCTTCTGCATCTTCCTCCTCCACAAAATGGGGAAAAGCTTGGGCAGTTCTGATTACTTCAGGCAAAGAGATCCCCCCAGGGTCAGAGAAGAGGGATTGGAAATGGTTCTTTCCCATATTTGATAATTCTTCAAAAGATGAGGCCTCTCTGCCTTCAGAGTCCCGCAGCTTCCATATAGTATTTGCATTTCTCCGGCCCTTTGCATAATTGTGAAAGAATTTTGTATTTTCATCCCCCGCTTTCAACCAGATAGCTCTGCTTTTCAGTCTCCACTCCTCTTCTCTATCCAGTAAAATCTTAGCTCTACTCTTTTCCAGAGCCAGAATTCTTTCTTTCGATTCCTGAGTTGCATAAGCATCAGATTCTGGGTCTTCAAGAACCCCAAGAGCCTCATCAATACTGACTAACTCTTCGATTTGCTTTTTCCTCCTAGCTGATGCCCATTCGATGGCTGCTTTCTTGAGTCTTTTTAGGTTATCCATGAAAAGGGCCCCCTTGTACTCCGATTGCCCCAAACTCGAATGTCTCCAAGTATCATTGAAGAGTTTAATGAAAGAGTCCTCCTGTAGCCAGGATGTGTTAAATTTGAAGGGAGCAGCCGGCTTTGGAGGAGGTTTGGAGAATTCCAAAAAGATGGGAAAATGGTCCGAATTCCCCCCTTCACCCACCCATTGCCTGAACAAAGGGATGATTGAAGCCAACCTTTCACTGATGAGAAACCGGTCCAATCTTTTTGCAATTCTTTCTTCCCCCGTTCTTCTGTTCCTCCAGGTAGGTTTAGCTTTAATGATATTTACATCAATCAATTTGTGAGAGAGGAGGGTGTTTGAGAAGAAATCTGTCAGAGGATCCTCCCTCGCAAGAGGCCCCCATGCTTCGGCGGACCCCAGAGAAAAATTTAGATCACCCCCAATTATTAGATTTTTATCCTTTAAAAGGCCCTTTGAGAGGAGGTCGTTCCAGAATGAAACCCTACCCTGACAGGGACCGTAGACATTTACAAACAGCAGAGGAATATCAAAATCCGGGGAAACAAGCTCCAATCCTTGAACATTTGAAAGGCCCCAGTGATTTAACAATTTCAGCCTTCCTTCCTTAAAACCGATAGCCAGGCCTCCCGAATGACCGGAGGCATCAATAGCTATGAAAACCCAGCCCGGTAAGAAAGAGCGAAGGGCAGATTCAACATCTGCGCTTTTGCCCAAAGTTTCTTGAAGGAAAACAATGTCCGGGTTATGACGAGACATAAGGTCCTTTAAAGCCAGTTTTTTGGGTTTACTGGCTAAACCCTGCAATTCCAAGAGAAACAAATCATTTTTTAACCACCTTAGGGGTTTTTGCTGCTCTAAGCGCCCCAGGAATAGACATTTGTTTTCCATCAGCTACATCATAAATTGCTTTAACTTGTGCTTTTGAAAGAAGAGATTTTCGACCTCTACCTTTTTTTGATAAACTCTTAGAAGACTCAGCTCCTAACCCACCTACGGATTCCATAATCTCATTTGAAACCGCAGGCTTCTTACTGAGGGATCTAAGATTATAGTGGCGAGCAACAGAGGAAGACCCAGCACCCTGACCCCCCGGGGGAAAATCCTCACAGTTCAGAAAGGACGGCATATCGACTGACAAATTTTCTAATTTTTGCATGACATCATTACAATTTTTAAACAGAGGACTACCCCCGACTACAGATTCAGAATTTAAAGCAGAAATGGATGGAGAAAACTGCATACCGGGTAATTCAACATCAGCATCGGCGTCCGGTTCAGCAGGAGGCGATTCCATGTTTTGTTGGACATCTGGAGGACGCACCGGGATACCATCCTCCTGAGGCTGTTCCTCCGCTGACTGATGTAAGGGTTCTTCTGAAGAAGTGCCAATTGGAGCAGACCCCGCCATCGGCTTCACTTCATGCTTCCAAGACCCCTCCCACTCCTCTTCTCTGCTTTGAGTCCTCCTCCTTCTCCTTCCCATCGGGCAATCCCTTACCAGGTGCCCGTACTCGTGGCACCGGTGGCATCGAAAGGGAAGAAGTTCATAGTCCAGTGGCTGTTCGATGACATACTCCTTGTATTGTAAAGTTATTGATTCTGCCAATCCATCCATCGGATTGAGCCTCACTAGAATCCTTGCCACAGCTTTTTCATAGGTATGGAGATATGATTGATCAACATCCAGGAATGTGCCCAAAAGATTTCCTATAGATTTGAAAACAGAGTCCGCCCAGAGAAAAGGGGGCAGATTAGGAGCCCTTACCCATACAGGAAATTCCTCGACCCTTTCTTTGGAAGCATCGAAAAGGGGGGACCATCTCTTAAAGAAAACAGGCCGGTTTTCGAACTCCCAATTCTTCCCCTCGACCCACTCCAGAGCCTCCTTACTATCAAAACTAGCCATGAACCAACCTTTAACCAGCGAGTTGGTTTTGAAAGAAGAAGCTGGGGTATCCAACCACTGTCTCTCCGCCCATTGCCTAAGGGATTTTCCTGAAACAGGCCGTCCTCTAATTCTGCCTACAAGAGTGACCTCTGCCACATCCAGAACCTCCTCCACCTGCACATCCATGCCAAGTACCAAATTTGCAAAACGCTTCTTCTTCAGAGGTTTGGCCTTCTTCCTTTTCTCCCCTGACTTCCGCGACTCCGACTCCGCACCCTTGGCTCCGTCAGCGGGGTTTTGATCTCCAGCTTCCCTTGGCGCCCCATCTTCATTTCCTGCTGATTGTTCAACCCCATTGCTGGGCGGGGTTTCTATCAGCCCTTCAATCGGGCTGCCCACATCTCCTTCAACCGCAAAACCCTCCTCAAAACCCTTGACTGCACCTGGAGATTTTGAGTCAAGCCCCTGCTTTGCAGGTCTTCCAGCACCGGAAGAAAACCCCTCCGGCCCTGCTCGCCTCTGAGAGGAGTCCTTTGAGAAAAGGACTCTGTTAACAACCGACAGATGGGAGGAACCGCCGACCTCGATCCCTGAAGTTTGTATGCCCCCTACGGGTCTCCAAATTCCTATATTTTGTGCTAAGCTGATGATATCTTCAAGCCTGCCAGTCGGGCAAAAAAAATTTGAGGGAGAAAGGGACTTACCACCAGCTGGGACGGAACCCTTGGCGCCCCACGCGCTTTGATTTGCTTGAGGGATTTCACCTACAGAGCCCTTGCCGTTAAGACCCAAAACGCCAGAGAGGTCCCAACTCTCGTCCAACAATCCTTTTGCAGTTTTAGAGGCTCGCGAAAACCCTGCCGAGAATGCACCCGACCCATGACTGTCATCTTTTGCAAAATATTCGCCGAGGTTCTGCTCATTGATATCCTTTCCCCACACCGAGAGGATGTCTTCAGGGGTTGGGTCAAGCTCCACCGACTCGCTTGCAATTACCATGGTAAAAACAACACAAAACCCCGTAATAACGACACCTCCTCGCAACCGTTACCCGGGAATAGCGCTGAAACCGCCTGCAGACAAAAGAAACTATCTTGCAAAGAGCTCGGAACAGCAAAACACCACGAAAAAATCACGGGTATAGACTCCAGTAAACCACTCTCCACAAAAACCCCAAAACCGTAATAGAAACCTTCGCCAGTCTGAAAAGAGACTTTTGTCTCCCAGCTGTCTCCTAACCCGGGTGCCCAAACCGAGAGCACAAACAATCTTGATGAGTCCGCCAGCGCTGCAAACCCCGTACCTGCGTGTCAAACCTGCAACGTCTGCATCACCTAGGCCATAGGCCTAGGGTTCCCGGGTCGAAACCTACGCTTGCCATTTCCCCTCTCCATATATCGAGCCTCTCTCTCAAATCGGATGCCATTGGTGCAATCTTATTTTGAGCAATTGATTCATTTACTTTGAGACATTTGTATCAATACTTTCCTTTGCAAGCACTAATAACATCCAAGCATTTCATTTAGGCATTTTAGTTTTAGATCTTGCACATTTAAAATTTACCTCCAAGCATAAGCTTGGTTGTATAGAAATAATAAGGCCAAGATTTTCCTTAAAAGTTCTTCCAATTGGTATGGAATAAGGTAAAGTGTGTGACCCTATAGTTATGAAGGTGGTTTTGTCACCTTGTAGGAACAAAGACATACATGACTTGTAAGGATTAGGGGAAGGCTATCATTAATGAAAACTAGTGTTTCCTTAACCCCTCTTCCTAGAAGTCACCCCAATCTTTAGCCCTTGATAAAAGGTTGAACGGAGAATCTCTCACCTAGAATAGGCATTTAGTTTAAAAATTTACCAAGATAATTGCATCTCACCTTAGCTAAGTTGCATATCATTCTAACTCATTTACTTTAGAGCATTTTCCAATTTACTTGCAAGTTTATCTCATGTACTTGTCATGGTGAATAGCCTCACTATCCATTGAAGTTATCATCTTTTGTTGTTGAGTATCTCATTTAGCAAGTACAACATTTTCTTTTGCAAGTAATACTTTGTTTCATTTAATTTCATTTGCAAGTCATTGTCCTTTAAATTGCTACTATACATGCTTATGATCATGAATGATAGTATCTTTATTTGAGCATCTCTTTAAAGTGCAATTTGTATCTTGCAATTGGTATATTTTCATCTAACATTGATTTGTTTTGCAGGACTACTTGTCATCTCATTTTGAGTATATATTTGAGCAAGTCTTTACTGTTTTCTTGAAGCAATCATTAAGGCACTAGTTTACATGTTTATCTATTGAATGTTGTGTTGATTATTGAATCTATATCTTACATTGCTCATTATATTCACTAAGCTTGCTCATAATTTTGAAGTAGTCCCCTTAACTTAAGATCTCCTAGAAACTCATCTTTCTTCATCTAACCTTTCATTAGGGACCACCCCCTAGCTTTAACTAGGAGAGAGCTTTAACAAAGAGAGTTGGGTATAGGTGGCAGCACCATCTCTTAATTTGCCACCAAATCACACCTTATGGGGTTGAGGACTTTTCCCACACTAACCAGGTGTGTAAGCGAGGCATGTGAAAATTTTATCACTGCAACAACTGATTTATTTTACCTACTTATTTACCAATAAGTTATTTATGAAAATCCTTTAGTAAAAATTAAAATAAATTTTGTTGCAAATATCACATCATAATACAGAAACAAACACATGCACAAGAATTAACACATCGACACAAATATTTTGGACAATGAGTCCCCAGAAAAACCCAATGTGGGAAAACCGGTGCAGCAAGGAGGATTTTATTATTCAACAATTCTTCAGTACAACTGGGTGCCAAACTGGCTTACCCAAAAGAGAGAAGATTCTTAAGCACTTCTCCTAGTCTCAGCGTCAGCCTGGCTGACCTCTGCGTAGCTCCCAGACCCTCTGCGTCAGCCCCTGCCTCTCTGTGTCACCCATGCAGGCCCTCCAGTGACTGCGAAGTCTGCTGCCTCTACGTCTGCCTCTCCAACCTCTGCGTTGTTCCCCCGATGCTGTTCTTGACTCTCTGTTTCGTACTTGCTGCCTCCTACTGCTCTCCAAACCACTAGTTCGAATTTCTCAGCTAATCCCGCTCCAGAAATCGAACTGACTGGTCTCCCTCAGTGTGTTCTCCAACTGACCCTCAAGCCTTTTCTTATACTTTTTCCTGTTGGTCCTTCAACGATCAAGATTAAATCTCTAATGAACGGCTAAAGATTAGATTTGGTTTGATCCATGACTTTTAGAACCTTCTAACCCAATTTTATATTAATACCCATTAATATATTATTTTTCCCAAGTTTAGACTTGGCAACTCCATTAAAAATATTAGTTATTTTAATATCTCCCAAACTGGTTAGAATCTTCATTCTGGGTCTTGGAGATCTCTTTTGCTTTAGCCTCTCCAAAAATTTTCAAGGCTAGAGCACATTCGATGCTACCCCAAATCAATAAGGTGGCATCAACATCTTTTGGCATCGTTGTTGGGGACAAGTCCTCTTGTACCTGGGAATCGACTAACTTTTGACTTTTGCATATTAGACTTTTAGAGTTAGATCAAATTTTGCAAGAGTTTCTACTAAGAGGAATCCAAGTGGTCTAGTTAGCCCCACTCTTGAGCTTGAAAGGGTTTTTAGAGCAAAGTTAAATAGACTCTCTCATAATAGACTTCTTGCTAATCTTGGGCAGGAGGCTATTTTTGATATCCATTTGCTTTTTCAAGAACAAGTTCAACAAGACATCATGAATGATCTTTTTGCCACTTGTGACTTTACTAACATAAATGACCATCCTCACAATATCCCTGACAAGGCTATTGAAAATTTGCCTTCTTTTCAAGGTAACAATGTCATTAGTGTTGCATCACATGTTAAGAAATTCAATGTTTGCATTTTCAAGTGGTGTAACACTGCTAACCAAGAGGATGTAAAGATGAGACTCTTTGTCCTTTCGTTAGAAGATGATGCCCTTGATTGGTTCACTGAGCAACCTGCTAACTCTTATCACTGATTGCAAGCCATCATTACTTCTTTTATGGACAAGTTAGGAGAGAAGAAACAAAATAAGCACTTGATCAATGTTATTAGCTTTATGAAGAAGAATGAGAATGAAACTATGGAGGAGTTTAACAAGAGATTTAGTGACTTGTTGAAAAGTATGCCTAATGATGTTAAGCCTCTTGAAATTTTTCTTTTGTGCTCTTATTTGGATGCTTTTCATGGTGACACTGCCTATGAGCTGAGGAAAAACGAACCTGCAAATCTGAATGAAGCTCACACTGAAGCCTTGAAGATGGAAAAGGCTAGGCATGAATCAGGAAAGTCTGAAATTCCTGATTTTACTAGAGGGCCATTAAAGTTTCATGACTCCAAAGGCAAGGCCAAGGAAGAAAATGCCCATAATCATATCAAAGAATTAACTCAACTCATGAAGACCATGGAAGAAAATCACACTAATCAAATGAATGCCATCCAAAATAGATTGGTATCCATGGAAAGGAATCAAGGTGGAAGATTCCAAAATAGAGGAAATGAGTAATGGCAAAAGAGGGGACCTCCTAATGAGAAGAGGCCACCAAATCCACTGGAGTCTACTAATTTAGTTGATGATTTTATTCCTTATTGTAGACCTTGTGATGAAATGCATAATGAAGCCACTTTGTCATTATGTGAGAAGGATTTGGAAGGAGGAATGGTTGTAACAAGTGAGCAAATAAATTTGGTTGTCAAGGAGCATCATTTGTCCATGGAGAATTGGATGGAAGTTGTGGAGAGTAGCCAAAGGGTAAATAAGAAGTCTCCATCTTCCAAAAGTGTGAACAACTTTGGTGAGTCGGATGGGATCACAGAGTTATATGGAGAAAAGGCTTCATCAAATCAAATTTTAGAGAGTCAAGGATAGAGGTTTGATTTATCAAAGAAAGGGCAAGGAACAAGAGAAAGATCAAAATGCCCCTAAGAGTTTCACTCCACCTAATCCTGGATTGAATATTGACTTCGGCTTGTTACCCACCATTTTGTGGATGATATCCCTAGGAGAAATGTTTTCTCCAAGATGGTCCTCAGCCGGCAGCCAACAACCCCTTGCAGCCACCAACTAGCTCGTTGTGACACTTCTCCGCCACCTAAACCAGCCATGTGGTCCCTCACCCACCTGCCATGATCGTATGTTTGAAGGTGGGCCTCTCGAACCTAAAGGTGTGTCTTGTCATTAGGAAATTGAGTATTATAGTTGCTTATCATGGACACTTCTGGGCATGGATTAATGGGGAGATTCAACGAAGAGAATGAGTTAGGTCTGTACTCTTGTCCCCTACACCCCTTTTGGATGTTAACCTTGGATTCTAGTCCCGTGGGATCTCTTTCACTGACACTTTGGCTTTAGCGATGGTACTTCATGGGAAACCATGACTTTGGTTGGGTGGTCTCGCTCCCTCATCCACATATATTACCCCCCCATTCCACTCATTATAATCCCATTCATCATTTCCCCCACCTGGGTCCACATTCCTCCACTGAGTCCACATAGGGTTAGCTTTCCCCTACCCCTTGCCCCCACCTTGGGTCAGGCCTAGAACTATGCTCCGATGGTTGATGCAATTGATAAGAAAATTAAAAGCATAATTGGCCACATTCAATAGGAAAATGAACCACAAAATGAAAAAGATGTCCGGGACAAACACATTTAGCACACTGGAAAAAGCCAATACATGATTTCTACCCCATCATCATGACCATCACCTTGGTTCCTATAGGCCCTAGACGAGCCTCCTTTATCATTTAGGAACCCATGATTGTCTCAACCCCTGGTGGGCAATAAACTGCCCTACCTTAAAAGGGGTATCCATTGCTATATCTCACACATCATGCTCTTAACCCTTGAGCACCGAGCAGTTAATTAAAGAAAAATCATAAAAGGAAAAAGACATATAAAGAAAGGTGGAAAGATCAAGGCCAAGGCACCTCATGTACCACGATTGCTCCCTCCTATACATTATATACGCAAATGTGGGCATCCCTTTTACTAGCTACCCTTCTACCCTAGCATGTGGACCAGGGCTGTCCCTTTTCATTCCCTACTCCATTCATCCCTTTACCACATGCCACCACCTTTTAAAGGATGTACATTGGACATATTATCCCATTTAGAAGTAGAAACCACCTACTAGGATACTCGATTAACCCCATTTGGAGCTTGGAGACATTGGCATATGCCCATGCCCATTAGGGAAGGGTGTTATGAAACTAGCTCAAGAAAAGATATATCAACGCCTTAGAATTCAGCCATTCCACTGCCTGAACCTTAGAATTTTCTCTTAAATATGATGTGATGGATGGTGGTTGATACCCATAAAGTGCCATAAATGGGGTCGTTTTTGTTGTTGTATGGAAGGAAGTGTTATACCACCATTCAGCCAGAGGCAACCATTTGACCCACTGTGTCTGTTTATCAAATACAAAGCAACGAAGATATCCTTCCAAACATTTGTTTACTATCTCAGTTTGCCCATCAGATTGAGGATGATAAAATGAGCTATGAGCTAGCTGAGTACCAAGACAAGAAAATAATTCTATCCAAAAATTTCCAGTGAAAATGGGATCTCTGTCACTTACAATAATCTTTGGGTTTCCATGTAGCTTTTGAATTGTTTCCATAAATGCAGTAGAAACTGTACTGGCTTTAAATGGATGTGATAATGCACAAAAATGTGCATACTTGGTAAGTCTGTCAACTACCACCATGATAACACTCTTTCCCTCATATTTGGGTAAACCTGTGATAAAATCCATTGAAACCTCCTCCCAACGTTGGCTTGGAATGGATAAAGGTTGTAATAGACCTGGTGTCTTAATTGCTTCAACTTTATTTTGTTGGCAAACCAAACATTCCGCCACAAACTTTTGAATATCTGATTTAAGGCCATCCCAAAAAAATTCCTTCTTAACCCTGTGGTAAGTTTTTAAAAATCCTGAGTGCCCTCCGAAGGGAGAAGTGTACAATTCCATAAGAATCTTTTGTTTTAGCTGGGAATTCTTACAGAGGTATAAGCGATCTTTGTACCATAACGAATCATTTTGCCAGCTAAATGTATCAGACGTACTGGAATCTTATTGTAACTTTCAAATAAGTGCCCACACTTCTTCGTCATTCTTCCATTCTTCCCTTGCTTCGTTTATCCAATCTGGTTGGATAATAGAAATGGCACACAACAATGCTTCCACATCCTCATCCTTTCTTGAGAGTGCATCTGCCATCACATTTTGCTTCCCTTTTTTGTAGATGATTTCAAAGTCATAACCCAACATCTTTGTGACCCACTTTTGTTGCTCTTCAGAGAATAATATTTGTTCTAAAAAGTATTTAAGGCTATCATGATCCGTTTTTACCTTGAAGTGTCTTCCCATTAGGTAGGGTCGCCATTTCTTAAGTGCCGTCGCCATTTCTTAAGTTCATGGAGTATTGCCAACATTTCCTTTTCATAAATAGCTTTGCTTAAAAACTTTCCCTTGATTGGATGACTTTCAAAAGCAATGGGTCTTTCATCTTGCATTATAACAGCACCAATTCCATTTCCTAAAGCATCACATTCCACAATAAAGGTTTTTGTGAAGTCCGGTGTAGCTAAGACCGGTGCTTGGCACATTGCCTCTTTAAGATGTTCAAAGGCCTTTGTTGCTTCCGGAGTCCATGAAAGTGCATCTTTCTTCAATAATGTTGTTAGAGGTGCTGCTATTCTCCCATAATTCTTAACAAACTTGCGATAATACCCTGTCAACCCGAGAAATCCTCGCAGATGCTTTATGGATGTGGGGATTTTCCATTCCTTAATGGCTTTAATTTTGCTAGGGTCTACCTTAACTCCTTCATGAGATACAATATGACCTAGATATTCCACCTCCTGGACTCCAAAGAAACATTTGGATCTTTTTGCATATAATCTTTTCTCCTCCAATAGTTGTAGCACCTTGTCAGCGTGTCCAACATGATCCTTCCAAGACTTGCTGTAGATTAGTATATCATCAAAAAATACTAACACAAATTTTTTAAGGAATGGTTTGAAAATTGAATTCATCAAACCTTGAAATGTTGAAGGTGCATTGGTAAGGCCAAAAGGCATGACCAAAAATTCATAATGACCCTCATGAGTTCTAAATGTTGTTTTCGGAATGTCTTCAGTCTTCATTCTAATTTGATGATATCTTGAACGAAGATCCAAGTTGGTGAAGTAAATTGATCCATGCAATTCATCTAGTAATTCATCAATATCAGGAATGGGGAACTTATCTTTAATAGTGAGCTTGTTGAGCTCCCTATAATCCGGACACATGCGCCATGATCCATCCTTCTTGTGCACCAATACTACTGGAGCAGAGAAAGAACTGTGACTCGGTTGAATTATACCAGCGTCTAGCATTTCTGCAACCATACGTTCAATTTCACTCTTTTAGACATAGGGATATCTGTATGGCCTGATGTTTGGAGGAACACTTCCTGGAATCAGATGAATAGCATGATCATGATCATGCATAGGTGGGAGACCTTTGGGAGTTTCAAATACCTTGGAATGATTGTCCAAGACTTTTTGGAGATCTGGAGAAATAGATGATTCCGATGTGGAACATCTAGCGAACATAATTGTGCAATTACACCTTTTGTTCCTTTTTTAAAAGCTTTGTCATACCATTAGAGCTGATTATCTTTCCTGGTTTCCCTGCAATACCCCTTAATTCAACTTCCTTTCCTTCCGTAGAAAATTTGATGAAAAGTTCTTGAAAATTAAAAGCTATTGTACCCAAGGATTGTAGCCATTGGACTCCTAGTACAACATCAACACCTCCCATTGGAATGGAAACCATTGGGCTAGTCAATACATATTCTCCCATGGATAGCTTGATATTATGGAACTTTCCAGAGCAATTTATTGTTCCTCCATTTGCAATCATCACTTGACACTCTGGTGCTGAGTATAGGAAGCAATTCAATTCTTTTGCTACCTTACAATGAATAAAATTGTGAGTGCTTCCTGAATCAATCAACACTATTACCTTTTTCTTCTTGATTTGTCCTTCTATCTTGATGGTTTGAGTGGTAAATCCCACCAATGCATTACAAGATATGGTCGGATTTATTTGTTCTTCATCTAGGCTTTTTCCCTGGAGTATATCCTCTTCTTTTGACCTTTCTTGCTCCTTTTCTTCTTCCTCTTCACAATCTATACAGAATAATTTCTTCTCAACACACTTATGACCTTTAGTGTATTTGCTATCACAACTGTAACAAAGCCCTTTTGCTCTTTTTTCTTCCAATTGTTGTGGTGTCAACCTTATAGGTTGTGGAAGACTAGGGGCAACAACACTTCTGTCTTTATAGTTGTGAGTGGTATGCTTCCTGGTTGCCATAATTTTGTTTTCCATTTTTCTTGCTAACCTGAATGCCTTCTCTAATGAATCAGGTTCCCAAAGGTGAACATCATGATGGATATTATCCTATGCTCTTCTGGAATATCTTTTACCCTTATGTTCAATTTTTGGAACTCTTCAATGTGCTCCATTATTGAACCCTTTTGTTTGAGACATATTAATTGGCTAAAAAAATGTTGCTTTTTGTATCTTCATAATGTGCTATCAATTCTTCCGTAAAAATTGCCCTAGTGATAAATTGTTTACGAGAGCAAAGCCACATACAAACTGATTTGGTTCCAAATATAAAGTTGCCATACATACCTTTTGTGTGTTTTGCACATTATTGAGATCGAAGAATCGCTCCATCTATAATATCCATGTGGCAGGATCCTTGCCATCAAACTTCCTCATATCGATTTTTGGAATATGGTGAGTCTTCGATCCAACATTAGAGTCTATGGAATCATGATTAACATTTCTTTTGTTCTCATCATAAGTTTCCTTTAGTACCCTTTCACCATTAGTGACCATTTCTTGTAGCAACTTATTCATATTTATCTTCAATTCTTCCATCTTATCATCCATGCCATCAATTTTAGCGTCCATGCCATTCACCTTAGCTTCCATGCCATCCATCTTAGCTTCTACGCCTTTCTTTAAACAATCCATCTTAGCTTCTACACGATTCTTTAAACCATCCATCTTAGCTTCTGCATCTTTCCTTAAACCATCCATCTTAGATTCTGTTGCTTTTTGTGCAAGTGACACTTGTTGCACTTGTTCTTGTAATTTTGATATATCGTATAGCATTTCTTCTTCTTCTTCATGAGTCATGCTAGAGCTTTCAGGTTCCTCACTAGGTGTTTGCATTTTCTTTCCTCGGGGCATCAGTTACTGATAATAATGCTCTACTAACCCTTTGAATTCCTTCAAAATAAATTTTCAAACCACTTTTAAGCAAAAATTTAAAAGAATCTACACACCTTTTTTTCACTTTGTAGGAGCTCGATATTGCCTCTGATGTATCTTTGTACTTTTAGATCATCCAGTTCTGAAATTGCAACCTGTGGTAGCCCTCTGTGTCCTCTTTCCAATGCCACCAGTCTGATCCAATTTGGATTCTCCAAGGAAGAGCTATGCGAAATCTCCCACAGTGACCTGATTATAGAGTAGTTCAGTAGAGCGAACTTGTACGACGTGCCACGAGTCACTGTTTCGTCCTTTGGCTCTGAAAAATATATACAAGAAACTGCAGTCCGTCCTCTTTCTGCACCTTCTTACGAAATTTCAATCTAATGCTCAGGGAAAAAGTTATGATGATTTTCCCCAGGTCACCTGTTTGGAATGTAATTCAGGGGTCTACAAAAAGACCAACTTTCTCATATCATATCTCCACAAATATAGCGCAAAAAGCTCTGAAATTCGGACCCGAAATTCAGTGCGATGTCTTCTCAAATGGATTTTTTTTAGCTTCTGAAACGTCACCGAAAAAAAGTTATTGCAAAAATGCCACGATGACCTATTTGCAGCAGCGAAACCCTAAAATCCAAAGCTCTGATACCAAATGTTATGAAACCAGCTCAAGGAAAGATAGAAAAGATATATCAACGCCTTAGAATTCAGCCTCTTCGAGGGGGAACCCTCCTTTACATTACATAAATGAACAATTCTTGGATGATTCAAATGACAAAACCTCCTTTCTATATATAGGAGTCTAAGGAGTCACAATATAACCTAGCCGACCTAACAATAATAATATAAAGCCACAAAAATAACAATAGAGCGATTCTATGGGACACAGTGATAACAATATGGGGGCAATAGGGGCACAACAATATTAATAAGGGGTATAACTACAATAGTAATGGGGTAATCACTAGTATTATAGGGACCCAACAAAGGGCATGCCAGTATGAAGTCCCCACCTGTTGTCAATGGTTTGTAAGCTCTTTTGCTCGATTTCCTTGATGACTTGTTGTATTGTAGGGCTAGGAGATGCATTGGATCCTATGCAAGATTTCAGGTGTGAAAATTCCTGAATCTAACACATCAGAAACCCCTACTGCAATTTCTGGTTTACTATCTCCTACTTGTTCTTTACATTAACAAGTTATTTAACTGCATAAATATCAAAGTAAACACTATCGCAGCCTTCACAAATATACAAATCATGAACTGAAATAAACAGAGACAATAACACAAGGGACACCGTTATTTTTTGACAATCGTGTTGAAATTTTTGAATCTAACACATCAAAAACCCCTACTGCAACATTTGGTTTATTATCTCCTACTTGTTCCTTACATTAACAAGTTATTTATATGCATTAATATCGAAATAAACACAATCGCAGCCTTCACAAACATACAGATCAACAACTGAAATAAATTGAGACAACACAAGGAACACCATTATTTTTGGACAATCGTCCCCGGAAAAACCCAATGCGGAAAAACAGGTGCAGCAGATATAAGGGTTTTATTATTATGCAATTTTCTGAATACAACAAGGGTGTCAGAAATGGCTCACCCTTTAGAGATTATCCTTGATAGAAGTACCTTTCTTTGGAGACAGAAATTCCATCTAATCAGCTACCGAATGATTGGTCCCACAACAACTTCCATTGTTCCTTAGCTAGACAACAAACACTGCTCCAAACTATCTTCTAGAATTGCATCTCCCTCCAGGGACTGCGTCACCCTCTACGGCTCTGTGCCTACCTCTCAGCGCTCAGTCTGCCCCACAGAAACACCACAACGTAGCTCCTTCAGCACAACATCAGCTCTACTAGCCTCTACGTCAGCTCTGTGTCAGCTTCTCGGCCTCCTACATCCTATGTGTTGGCCCTCTAAGCCTCTGCATCAACCTAGGCTGCCTCTACGTTGTCTCTCCAACACTTTCTCTGCCACTCTATTATGTATTCTCGACGTGCTGCCGAACTGCCCCTCGCTGCAACAGATCACTAACTCGATTTCTCAACAAACCCTGCCCCAAAAAATTGAATTGACTGATCAAATTTGGTGTGTCTCCAACTGACCCTCAAGCCTTCTATACTTTCCTTGTTGACTAATCAACAGCCGAGATTAAGTCCCTAATCAACGGCTAAGATTATATCTAGCTTGATCCTCGTCTTTTAGAACTTTCTCACCCATTTCATATTAATACACATTAATATTTTAATTTTCCTAAAGTTTAGACTTAGGGTCTCATTAAAAATATTAATTATTTTAATATCTCTCCATCGGAGTGGAATTTCTCCAAACGATTTTTAGGTTTTGGAGATCTCATTGGCCTTAGCCTCTCCACCAATTTTCATGGCTAGAGCACATTTGATGCTACCAAAAATCAACACTCCCTCTTAGCGAGGAATGTGCTCTAGCAATGCTTCACCATAGAAAAATCACACTAATCCTCCATATCAGTACCTGTGTTGATGCTTGGCTTGCTGCCTCACATCCTCTACACTGCTCCTTCCTCTATTGCTTCCCATGACACTGCCACTGCCACTACTACATCTGTACTGCAGCTCCCTCTCAACGCGCTGCATCATGCTGCCCATTGCACTGCAACTCAGTTACCGAGAAGTAAGTAACTGACTTCACCCAAACACTGACATCCTGGTCAGTCTGGAAGCCTCGTGATGTTGAAGCTACCTATGTTGTTATCATGTGCTCCCTCTGTTGCCACTACGTTGCTGCAAACACTTATGTGCCTCTCGCACTGCTGCAACCTCCACTACGCTGCTACAGACTTCTGCACTCTAGCACTGCCTTGACGCTCCATCACACCTTGTTCCATCCAACACTTGTCAGCATGTTACTGTTGTTAAGGGCTCTCGTAGCCGTATGTGATCCAAGAGTTTGGGCACCTCAAGGATCATGCCCCTACTTTGTAGTCCTCCTGACTACAACTCGATGTCTCCCCACCTCTTCTCTAGAGGCGCATGAGCACTCATGGCACAATAGTCATCAGTCGTGACCTCTTTCTCCGCCTTAGCTGGAGTTGCCTTTGAATCGAAAGTTTCTCCCTTGCCTTTCTTCCTAGCACACTGAGATGAATAATGTCCCAGCTCCCCACATTTGAACCACTTGACCTTGGAGATGCTCTTCTTCTTCCTCTTGTGAACCCCCTATTGTCCCGCAGATGTTAGAGCCACATCCTCCTCCTCCTCTTTATTGACTCAAACTCCCTTACCACTACTTCCTGCCTTGGTCAACCTCCTAATCTCATCCTGTCGAAGACCTACCCACATCTCCTCCCAACTAGTGAGAGTCCTTCTGCCCAAGATGCTTTGGAAAAACATCTCCCAGTCCTCGGAGACTGCATTCAGAGCAGTCCTGACCATAAACTCTAGATCTAGTGTTAACCACACGAAAGTAAGCTAGTCGCGAATTCCTTGCAACCTGAGGAGGAAGTGATCTATCTCCTCTCCTTTCTGCATCTAATATGACCTCAATTGATTCTCCAACAACATCTTACGCTGCACGGAAGAGACCTGGTATAAGGTGGTCAAGGCCTCCCACATCTCCCTTGTTGTGTTCTTCTCAGCAATATGTGGTATGACTTGATCTTTGACCCCATCTACGATCATGAATTTCGCCTTCGTCTTGGCCTCCTCATACTTCTCATTAGCAATTGGGTCAACTGGGATAGCTACAGTTTTCAAGGCATAGTCCTTGATGCGATGTTTATCTAGGATGGGTAGGATCCTGGCCTTACAGATGACAAAATTGGAAGCCCCGTCCAATCTGTCCTGATCCCTCAATCCGTTCACTGCCATCTCTGCTCCTCTTCCAGACTCCCTTTTAGTCTCGACTTCCCTCCTGGAAATCCTCTTGCCAACTGTCGAATCACTCCTCTCTAATCCTCCATTGCCGCTGCAACTCAGATCTGGATTTATTGACTAGAAATCCGTCGAGGTAGTGCTTCCCTCTACCTTGGTTCTATCTCCTTAGACACTATTCTGCACAGACATAAACAATGTCCTACCAGCTCCTCAAATCATAATCTACACAGCTCCCTTAGCCCCGGCAACTGAAAAATTTGAGCCCTTCAAGGTCTGCGCAATCACGGCTTTCGCTGAATCTACTCCTGGCCACAGCGTCGATCCATCTTGGTTGAGAAAGATGACCAGGCAATGTGTAGGTCTGATCTGCCCCTCTTTGCCTCTGTGTTGGACCCTCTCTTGGCTCAAAATCCTGACGCGGGCTCTGTGTGAGCCTCTGCGTCACCCTCTAAACACTGTGTCACCTCTCCTCTTGTCGCTTCAGCTCTAGAACAACGTTGTCTCTTGGGACAGCTGCTTCTGCTGTGAATTTTTTAGATTTCTCCTGCTAGTGTCTTCAGTGCTCTTATGATTTGTAATCGCTTTGATACCATGTGAAAATTTCTGAATCTAACACATCAGAAACCCCTACTGCAGTATCTGGGTTATTATCTCCTACTTGTTCTTTACATTAACAAGTTATTTATATGCATAAATATCGAAATAAACACAATTGCATCCTACAAAAAAATTGAGATCAGCAACTGAAATAAACTGAGACAACACAAGGGACACCGTTAGTTTTGGACAATCATCCCCGGAAAAACCCAATGCGAGAAAACTGGTGCAGCAGATATGAGGGTTTTATTATTATGCAGTTTTCTAAATACAACTAGGGTGCCAGAAATGGCTCACCCTATAGGGATTATCCTCGGTAGAAGTACCTTTCTCTGGAGACAGATATTCCAGCTAATCAACAACCAGATGATTGGTCCCACAACAACTTCCACTGTTACTTAGCTGGCCCTCTAACCCTCTGCGTCAACCCAAGTTACTTCTACGTTGTCTCTCCAACATTTTCTCTGCCGCTCTGCTATGTATCCTCAACGTCCTATCGAACTTCCCCTCACTGCAACAGATCACTAACTCGATTTCTCAACAAACCCTGCCCCGAAAAATCGAATTCACTGATCAATTTTGGTGTGTCTCCAACTGACCCTCAAGCCTCCTCTTATAATTTTCCTATTGATGAATCAACGGCCGAGATTAAGTCCCTAATCAACGACTAAGATTAGATCTGCCTTGATCCTCGTCTTTTAGAACTTTCTCACTCATTTTATATTAACACACATTAATATTTTAATTTTACTAAGTTTAGAATTAGGGTCTTGTTCCATGAAAATTCTAGCAATGGCTACTCATGGATTTTGACTGCTATGGATTATTTCACTAAATGGGTTGAAGCCATTCCTGCTAAGAATGCCACTGAAAATGTTATTATGGATTTCATTGAAAATAATATCATTACTAGATTTGGTGTCCCTGCTAAGATCACCACTGATAATGCCAAAGCCTTTAGTTCCTCAGAGTTTTCATCTTTTTGTTTCAAGTATGGCATTGTCTTATCTCATTCCTCAAATTATTATCCTCAAGGTAATGGTCTAGCTGAATCAAGTAACAAAAATCTCATAACCATTATCAAGAAGATAGTAGGAGATAATAAGAGATCATGGGATAGCAAAATCAAGTATGCTTTATGCGCAGATAAAATCACTAAGAAGAAAGCTACTGGTAAATCTCCCTTTAAGTTAGTTTATGGCTTGGATGTAACTTTACCTGTGCACCTAAAATTGCCAGCGTATCAGCTCCTACAGAATTTTTCTACTAATAAAGATGTTGTTTAGAATAGAATAGATCAGATTGTGGAGTTAGATGAAGCTCGTAGGACAGCTTTTGATGCTATATGTAAAAATCAATCTAACATTAAGAAAAGCTTTGATAAATTCTCTCGATCTAGATCTTTGCAGGTGGGAGATATGGTACTACTTTGGGACCGCAAGAATGAAAAACCAGGGAAACATAAGAAGTTTGACAGTGTGTGGCTGGGACCGTAAATCATTCGAGACATAGCTGGACCAAACTCATTCCACTTGAGCAGATTGGATGGTGAACCACTTGATCTACCTGTGAATGGCCAAATGCTCAAGTTGTTCTTCAAAGATGAAATCTGATGCCGTAGGGCATCCTTTGTATTGTATTTCTAACCCTACTCCTTGTTATTTCAGCATTTTATTTCTGATTTAGGATTAGATTTACTTTCCTTGTTAATAAATGAAGAGCTTATATCTTTCATGTGCTTAAATGTTATAGGATGATTTTTGGATGGACGCTACTTATTTCTGTTGTGTGTTGTGTGGATGCAGATTCTAGATTCTCACATTCCTGCAGTGCAGCAACGTGTCCCCAGGTGGAGCCAGATGTTGACCACTATGTGTCAACTTCTCACAGAAAGTACACCCCTTTTCTTCGCAAAAGGGATAGCGCTTAATTGACATGTCCGTGCCATTCGACAATCATCGTCGACTTGATCATATTATGTTGTAAACCCAGTCTGCATGTGTGAATTGTAAATAATCTTAGCAGATATGAGTCATGTATGTAAATTGCCTAGGTGGACCTAATTTTATAGTGATAATCTATGTTCGGGAAGGTTTTTTGTCTCACCGGTCCATGATCGGCAGAGTCCACTAGCCGCAGGAAGGGAAGTATAGGTTCAAAAGCCAATTGCCCTTAAATCAGTTGATCTTATTGACCCAGAACTAGTCAATGTAAAAATGAAATATATATATAAGCAGTTGTTTACGGCAGATTGATGGTCGTTACAGCTTCTCAAGATTGATGGTAGGGAGTGGAATGATCAATTACTAAACGACTAAAACTAACTCCTTATCGGGGGGATTTCATAACTTACTACTGCTTTGGCTCCTTCAACCTAACCCCAAAGCCGGAATGAATTTTGTCATTAGAATCTTAGAGGAATCCTAGTGTGTTAATCTGCTAGATTATAGTTGTGTCGCAGAACTAGGTGGTTTATGAGGGTCTATGTCAAATGGGTTTTCCCTCTTGAGATGTAAAATTGTAAAAGTCATGATGTAAAGTGTCTTGAGGGTTAGAAAATGTTTTAATCCCCTCATAAGTCCTAAGTCCTAGGAGATTTTTTCCAAGGGCTAAAGTTCGAGGATCCATTTTAAAAGAAAATAATAATAATAATAATAATAATAATAATAATAAAAATGCAGAATTTCAATTTTTTAATGCATTAAAAATTCGACGGATGAGATTAAGAGATATCTTGATCCTCATTGACAGTCGAGATCATTTTGGCATGGATCACTCGAACTAGCCGTTGGGAATTTTCCTTTAAATAGGGTGCTAGGGGTCATTTTGAGAGGATTCAATCTGTGAGTCTTGTGCTGAAGAAAGCTCTTTTGTAAACTTTTTCTGGTGCAAATAAAGAAAGACTTTGGGGTTGAAATCTTGCTGGTGTTACTCTCCTGAAAGTGTTGTGAGCTATTTTATTTTCTGCATAATTTTATTTTCAGCCATTAGTAATAGCTTGATGTAGAGTATTGTTGAACACAGATATATTGTTCACTTAATAGGGTTTGAATGGTATTAGAATTTCTGAAATAATGGCAGGATTTCCATTACATCTGGGATCTAGTATTGTTTTTTCTCTCTTTATTGATGGTTGAAGTGAGCTGTGCAGGAAACCCTTATTGAGAAAATCAGTGGGCGTTTGGGGAAGTTCTCGGCTGAACTAGCCAACTCCCGCAAAGCACTTTTTTGTAGAGCCCAGCCAGTTTTGATTCTGGGTTTATCATTTAGAGTTTATTTATGAGTTGCATGAGAGTTTTTCTAAAGCGTTTCATAGCAAATCTGAAGTTTTGAAAATATTATGGAAGGTTATTGACAAATCTGGCTGTTGTAAGGGTCACAAAGCTGTAAATATTGTAGCTGGTTTGTAGGGTTTTGGTCTTTATACATATATTTTGGGTGTTTTTCCTTTTCATTTACAGGTTGCAGAGCTTTCTTAAGATTTCTGAGGGTTTGATTAGCCCCCACTATTGCATCAGAACAATCTCTTGCAGGGGCATTATTTCTGCAATCCGGGGTTTTCAAATTTTATCTGAAGAAGAATCTGCAGGGATTTCATAAATAAATCTGAGGCAATATAATCTGGAATTTTTTGAGGGTCTCAATACTTGTTTTCAAGCTTTGCGTATCACTCACGCAGCTCAAACCTTTCTGCGTCCTTATCTCTCCACATGTTCTTTATTTGACATTTTTCCTTCCTCCCAGTCCTCTCTTTGTCCTTGCGTTTCTTCTCCATTCTCCACGCAGTCATTTTTTATGCTTTTGCTGCCCATCTGCTCCCAAACGTTGCCCACGCCTTCACTTCCAAATCCCTGTTTTGGTTCTTTTCCCCTCAGCCTGGCTTGTCAACTGCAAACAAACTTGCGGTTCCTTCCTCAAATCTACGCAGCAGCCCATCCTTGTCTATGCATCACAACCCTTCAAATCAGTATTCCTCACGTTTGTATCTCCCTCTCCAACGTGGCTTTAACTTGCAGTCACCATTTCATTTCTTGCTACAGCCTTCCACGTTCAAGTCTGCAATAAGATTTCCTCAGCCGCAGCCCCTTCACACTGCAGTCATTGTTCCAGCCATCTAACCATTCCAGAAGCAGAATTGCCATTGCCAAAAACTGCAGCGCGTCCATATCCATCACGCAGCCCTTTTTTGTCTTCACACACAGCGTAAAACTGTGAGAGCCTGCAAATTAAAAAAGGGGAAATCACGCAGTCTTTCAGTTGGCTTTCCTGCTGCCACTGTCAAACCCTTCAAACCTGCGCAGCAAACGACAAGCAAAAAGAAAAGGAAAAATCGAAGTTTGTTTTGCATGGTTGGCATATTAGCGTATCATTTTTTTTATCGAATCTTTCAGGTTCAGCGTAGTTCGTTTCTTTGTGTCAATGCATTAACAGTTGGGTTTAGTGATGCGTAGGTTTGTAAGTTTGAGCCTTTATTTAATTTAGCATTTAGATCTTAGAGTTTTACGTGATAAATTTTTTATTCCATTTCTTCTTTTTTCTTTTTTATAGGGTTGTCAATCTAATACGTTTAATGTTAGTTCTTTTTTTTATTTTATTTTATGCATATCTATTAGAGTTAGTTCTTGTTTACATAGAATACGTTTTGATATATATTAAAAAAAAAAATAATTAAAAAAATATATATATATAAATAAAGATAAAAAAAAATCTTGGATTTTTATATAAAATCTAGTTTTGAATGGTATTTAGGGTTTAGATTTTACAAAATTTCATGCGTATAGATGAGAGGCTTTTGATAAAAATTATAGTTCGGAATTTTCTTTAGATTTAAGTTTTAGATTTCTGTTTTATTTGAAAAATATAAAAAATACTTTTTCTGGAAATTTTTGTCAATTTCAGTCTTGGCTCAGGAATTTGTTATGTTCTGTTGAGGCTAAAATTTTGATGTGGGAATAACATTTATCATTTCTTCATATGGTTAAACATGCTTAATGTTCATTTGAAGGTTAACTACACTTACTGCACTGTCTGCTGCTCTCTGCCCCCCCTTGACACGGCATAAAAGCGTGAGTAAATGCATCTTATGGGTCAGACTGAATCGAAAGACTCAAATGATCAATTTGATCTCCACCAGCATCTGAGCCAGTGCTTGCATCCTTCCCCATTCCAGTAGATTCAGTTTCACCTGCATCCCCGCCTGTGTAAGAACCTGTCAATGACCCAGTAGAGACACGCACAGAGATAGGGGCAAGGAGAAACTGCTTGCTTTGCGACTGATGCTGATGAAATGGGTGCATCAGAATTGAGATCTTCATAGGGAAGATGGAAAGCCAGCTGATAAGGGGGGGAGAGAGAGAAAGCGACGTAAGCGAGCGCCGATGCAGTGAGAAAGCTGGAGCCAGCAGGGAAGGGGATAATAATGAGCCGAGGCCGAAGCCAAGGCCGCACCCCCCCCCCGTAAGCGAGAGAGAAAAAGAGCGAAGTGGCTGAAAGAAGACGCCCAGAACGAACAAAGAGCAAGGCAGACGACACACCCAAGGTAAGACAGTAAGTAAGTAAGTAAGTAAGTAAGTTCTTCGTCCCAGTTGCCAAATGGTCTGGGCCAAGGTACGAGTTCCCACCCCCAGGGATAATAGGCCTCTGTAGAATAGAAAAAAGGATGGATTAATAGATGGATGGGGTTAGGGGGGTTTCACGGCACCGGCAGGTAACCATAGGAGACAAGCGCTATAGCACTGGGAGCGATTCATAATATGATGATAGTTCGAGTGGGTGATCGCTTCAATAAAGAAATAGATTGGGAGTTCGCCTACTTCTCTTCCTGCCTTAATAGTCATTTACGCCTAAGAAAAGCATTGTGAGTTCTACCAAGTCACGCTTGAAACAAAGATTGTGTGGTGTTTTTTCATCTCAGGTCACAAAGTGTTGATACAGTGGGTGTAAATGGCCATATAAGAGGTTTCTATCTAATTCGCCTAGGCCTATAACTGCCCTTCCTCACTCTTCTATGCTTCCCTGTTCCTGTAGGCAGCGCGCAATAGAAAAAGGATAGGTGTCTCAGCCCACCAGCCAGCCGCATCTTGACTTCACACATCGGCTTACAAATCTTCCTTCTATACGTCTTGACAACACATGGTAAATTAGAGAGTTCGAAGGTGGCCTGCCTATAGTGGCTACCCCGCCCCAGAGGTGTGATAGCAATAATGTAATATGGGTAGGCAGCAAGCAAGGTCAGTGAGAAGCAAACAAGAGAGCGGCAAAGAGGAAGAGGAATAAGCCCATTACGAACGAAGATCAGGACTGCACCACACATTCCACCCCAGAGGAAACCCTCATATTGCAGCACCGTGTAATCATCGAATCATCTCTCTTGCTCTGACCGAAGGTCACCGACTCTTGCATTCTTTCTTTCTCTGACCGAAGGTCACACCCGTACCGAAGGGACTCTGAGCGCAGCGCTTGCATTCTTTCTTTCTCTCCTACCGAACAACTCCCAAAGGTAGGCATAGCGCTTAGCTGAGCGCCGTACCTAGAGAGCGCTTAGCTGACGCTTAGCTGGGATCGGCCCCCGGAGGGTATATGAATGGATCCTTTGCTCTGTCTCTTCGAGTGAAAGAAAGAAATCCGGCTCCAATGGATCCTTTGCTCTGTCTCTTCGAGAAGCTGATCGGACGCTTAGCGAAGAAATGAATGAAATATCTGATCGAAGTTGCTCCTTTTCCAGGAGGGAAATTACTTCAATCTCTTATATATGTTGCGGTGGTTTCAAATTTGCATGAAAATTTGCATGAAAAATTGCATGAAAATTGCATGAAATTCCAGTGGGGTGTTAGGAGGGGAATTTATTCGATATATTATATACGTTGCATGGGTGGGGAACCAACTTGGACTAGATTTTGTCAGTAAATTGGGCAGGCTCAGGAGCTAGGCCAGCTAAGCCACACCAGAAAAAAGACTATATATAGGAGCTCAGCCCAGCCAAGCCACACCAGAAAAAAGCCCGGCTTTTTGGAAATGCCAGTATTGGTTACTTCGAGACCAGATAGGTGTTCTCTGATGTTATCTAGTGAGAAAGAAAGAAAGAATGCCTACCTTCGGTCACAGAGAAAGAGAGGTACGGCGCTCAGCTAAGCGTCGGTGTAGAGAGAGGTTCTCTGATGTTATCTAGAGAGAGAGAGAAAGAGAGCCTTCGGTCACAGAGAAAGAGAGGTACGGCGCTCAGCTAAGCGTCGGTGTAGAGAGAGGTTCTCTGATGTTATCTAGAGAGAGAGAAAGAGAGTGGTTCGCTTTTTTTTCGAACAAGTGTTATAGAAGAAAGAAATAAGTAGAACTAACGAAAATAACATATATAATGGATATCTCGAGTAGGCTCGGCGATGCGAAGAGACTCTTTCGGGAAAGGCTGGATCAAGTGGTAGCGGTCTCGGGCCTTGAAATATCGATCGACCATTTCGTCCATCGTTTCTTTTATGGCGGCCTTCATTTGAAGGGTCCGCAAGCTTAGGCCCCCACAATTTGAAGGAACGTAGTTGTAGAGTGAAATGTTAGGCTCGCCCCCTCCCATCCCCCCCTACCCCCCCTTCCTCCCCAGTTCTCTGGGCCTCATGATTCTGTGAGAAATTCATTGGCTCTTGCTCTACATTATATATGTCATTTCGATCAAGTTTCGGCACGGCGAAGCGCTTGAGCTCTAGGAACTTTGGGATGGGGTAAACCGTTTCACCCCTTGCTATTCATTATCAATTGCTTGAGGGCATGGAAGGTGGTCTTACTTCTTGCTGGATCGGATGAGACGAGGGGGTGAGGTATGACCCCGCTCGCCTCCCTGAAGGGAGGGCGAGGGTCAACTTACATAAGGGACCGGGTGGGGGAAAGCCAATTTTGACAGGTAGGGGCGCTTCCAATTACACGTTTTGGAGGGAGTGGAAAGCACACCCTTAGTTAGTTATTGGGGTAGGGATATGGCCAGGCAGGCAGGCAGCTCGGATTATCGCATTAAGCTGGACGGTTAGGGCACTTCTTGCTTGATCGGACGACAGGGATCAACCTCAATTGAGTGGGGTAACGGGGGAAAGCCATTTGGACGAGGTCCGATCGTTTCGAATAAACCATTGGGAGTGGGGACTATACCCCTATTTCTTTTTAGATATTTTCTCTCTCCATATTTCTCAAAGCGTATCTGGGGGTTGGTTCATCCCGGCCCGAAAAGAGGCACGATAGTGCTGCTACGACAAAGCCTCATTCCTTCCTGGCTGAAGCACTAGGTGAAAAGATGAAGTAGGAGAAGATCTCTAGGTGAGTAAGGTGGGTACTACGTGAGGTGATGGTACGCTGTATGTGATACTGGATGTAGGCTGGGTGAATCTCGTCCCGAGAAGAGGATAGTGCAGTAGCAACTAAGCTATTCATGAAGCAAGTGGTCTAGGGAAAAGGTCTAGTGATTCAGGTGGGTAGGTAGTTAAGAAACACATAAGTTAAGGAGCTACGTGGGTAAGAAGGTTGGTTTTATGCCATCCATACTGTACTGATATTCCTGGTGGAATGAATGGGAAAGGCATCGTGTATCACTCCATCGTCCTAGGGTGAAGGCAAGTAATAGAAGGGTAAGACGATCATCCATCCCATCCATCTATTGCTTCTAAGGTAAGGGATCATAGCATTCCCAACCGAATTACTACGTGCATTAATGGTATCGGGCTAAAGGTCTAGTTGCTGTATTCTACTGATATTCCTTCCTGGCTTCATTCACTGCCACTGGGTTGGGCAGCACTTTATCTTTCGAAATTTTAACTGTTGGAGTATCATTAAGCCATTAAGCATTTATTGACTATCTCGCATGTGGTAAAAGTTAATCTTTGTTGTTTGATGGTAAAACAATTGTTAATGAGTTCATATCTCTGCAGCATTTGATAAATAATCGTTTAGTCATTTATTTTACAAGGCACTGGTCTATTAATTTAATAAAATCAATTTAGTGTTGGTTTCCTTTCGTGTCTCCCAACCCAACTGATTCACAGTTGGTCATCCATTTTCCTATAGGGTCTACCCCCCTTAGCCTCTGGAGACAGGCTTAAACAGAGAGATCGGGGATCAGGGTGACAGCCCCCGATCTGAGCGTTGTCGCGACAATCTGTGCGACAACAGGTCTCATTAAAAATATTAAATATTTAATATCTCTCCATCCGGGTGGAATTTCTCCAAACGATTTCTAAGTCTTGGACATCTCATGTGCCTTAGCCTCTCCACCAATTTTCATGGCTAGAGCACATCTCATGCTACCAAAAATCAACAAATCACACCCAGAAAAACCCAATTCGGGAAGGACCGGTGAAACATATAGAGGGTTTGTAATATTAAGTAGATTATGTGAATACAACTAAGGTGCCAGAAATTGCTCACCCAACAGAGAATATCCTCTGCAGTAGTACCTCTATCCGCAAACAGATATTCCGGCAAACCAGCAACTGGATGATCAAACCCCACAGTGACTATGGTTGTTCCCTATGCTGGACAGCAAAAGATGCCACAAGCACTGTTCAGGAACTGCGTAACTCCTCCAGGAGCCGTGTCACCCTCTCCAGGCTTAGAGTCCGATGATCTGCTCCCAGTTTGCCCCACAAAATCTTCCAGCGCTGCCTCTGAAGCCCTCTACGACTTCTGTGTCAGCCTTTACGGCCCTCTGTGTCCTCTGCGTCTGTTCCTACGGCCTCTATGTCTGCCCCTCTAAGGCCTGCGCTGTCTCTCCCGGCACTACGTTGCCTCTCTACTATGTATTTTTCAGCCTCGAATGAAAATCCCTTGTTGAACTGCCCCTCGCTGCAACTCTGATCACTACGCTTTCCTCAGCAAATCTCGCCCCAAAAAATCGAATTCTTGATCTCTCTTGGTGTGTCTCCAACTGACCCTCAAGCCTCTTCTTATACTTTCCCTGTTGACGAATCAACGACTGAGATTAAGTCCCTAATCAACACCTAAGATTAAAACTGGCTTGATCCTAGTCTCTTAGAAATTTCTCACCCATTTTATATTAATACATATTAATATTTTATTTTTCTTACGTTTAGCATTAGGAACTCATTAAAAATATTAATTATTTTAATATCTCTTCATCCGGGTCAAATTTCTCCAAACGATTTTTGGGTTCTGGAGATCTCATGTATTCTAGCCTCTTCACAAAATTTCAGAGCTAGAGCATATCCAATGATACCCAAAATCAACACTCCCTCTTAGCGCGGAATGTGCTCTAACAATGCTTCACCATAGAAGCATCACACTGATCTTCCGCATTGGTCCTCTGTGCTGATGCCTGGCCTGCTGCGCCATCCACTACATTGTTGTTTCCTGTACTACTGTCCATGACACTGCCACTGCCACTGCTACATCTGTATTGCAGATCCCTCTCAAAATGCTGCCTCATGTTGCCCATAGCACTGCCACTGCGAACTGATGCACTGCAACTCAGTTACCGAGAAGTAAGTAACTTACTTCACCCAAACATTGACATCATGGTCAGTCTGGGAACCTCGTGATGCTGAAGCTACCTCTGTTGCTATCGTGTGCTCCCTCTACTGGCACTGCGCTGCTGCAACCTCCTCTGTGCCTCTCGCACTGCTACAACCTCCACTGCGCTGCTACAAACCTCTACACTCTAGCACTGCCTTGTCGCCCCATCACACCTTGCTCCACCCGACACCTGTCATCATGTTATTGTCGTTAAGGGCTCCCATAGCCATATGTGATTCAAGAGTTTGGGCACCTCAAGGATCCTGCCCGACTTCTATAGTCCTCTCGACTACAGCTCTATGTTTCCCCACCTCTTCTCTAAAGGTGCATGAGCACTCATGGAACAATCGTCATCAGTGTTAACATCCTTCTCCGCCTTTGTTGGAGCTGCCTTTGAGTCCGAAGCTTCTCCCTTGCCTTTCTTCCTGGGGCACTGAGAGGCATAATGCCCCAGCTCCCCACAGTGGAAGCACTTAACCTTGGAGATGTCTTCCTTCTTCCTCTTCTAAACCCCCTGTTGTCCCACTGATGCTAGAGCTGCATCCTCCTCCTCCTCTTTCTTGATTCAAACTCCCTTACCGCTACTCCCTGCCTTGATCAATCTCCTGAGCTCTTCCTGTCGAAGAGCTGCCCACATCTCCTCCCAACTGGGGAGAGTCGCTTTGCCCAAAATGCTTTGGACTAATGTCCCCCACTCCTTGGAGATTGCATTCAAGGCAATCCTGACCATGAACTCTGGATCCAGTGCAAACCCCACAGAAGTAAGCTGGTCGCAAATCCCTTGCAACCTGAGAAGGAATGGATCTATCTCTTCTCCTTTCTGCATCTCATATTACCTCAGCTAATTCTCCAATAACATCTTCCGCTGCATGGAAGAGCCCTGGTATAAGGTTGTCAGTGTTTTCCACATCTCCCTTGTTGTGTTCTTCTCAGCGATATGTGGTATGACATGATCCTTGATCTCGTTTAGGATCATGCATTTCGCCTTTGCCTGGGCCTCCTCAGATTTCTCATTTGCATTAGGGTCCACTGGGACATCTACAGTTCTCAAAGCATAATCCTTGATGCAATGTTTATCTAGGACTGCCAAGATCCTGGCCTTCCAAATGACAAAATTGGAAGCCCCATCCAATCTATCCTGATCCCTCAACCCATTCACTATTGTCTTTGCTCTTCTTCTTTAGACTCCCTCTGAGTCTCGACTTCCCTCCCGAAAATCCTCCAGCTAACTGTTGATTCACTCCTCGCCAATCCTCCTTTGATGCTACAACCCGAAGCTAGATTTCTTGGCTAGAAATCTGTCGACGCAGTGTTTCCCTCTACCTTGGTTCAATCTCCTTAGACATTGTTCTACATCGACAGAAGTAGCATCCCACCAGCTCCTCAAATCAAAATCTGCACAACTCCCTTCCTAGCTCAAAAAGATGATGTGTCCTCCTCTGCCTCTGCGTTGGCCCTTTTCCTAGCTAAGAGTGCTGACGCATGCACTGTGTGAGCCTCTGCGTCACCCTCTCAACACTGCATCAGTTCTCCTCTTGCTTCTTCAGTTCTGGAACAGCTTTGTCTCTCGAGACAACTGCTTAGATTTTCCGGCTGGTGTCTTTAGTGGCCTATGTTCTGCAATCGCTTTGATACCATGTGAAAATTCCTGAATCTAACACATCAGAAACCCCTACTGCAATTTCTGGTTTACTATCTCCTACTTGTTCTTTACATTAACAAGTTATTTAACTGCATAAATATCGAAATAAACACTATTGCAGCCTTCACAAATATACAGATCATGAACTGAAATAAAAAAAGATAATAACACAAGGGACACCGTTATTTTTTGACAATTGTCCCCAGAAAACCCACTTCAGGAAAACCAGTGCAGCGTATAGAGGGTTTGTATTATTAAGCAGATTTCGTCAATACAACTAGGTTGCCAGAAATGGCTCAAGCAACAAAGAATATCATCGACAGTAGTACCTCTATCTAGAGACAAATATTGCGGCAAATCAGCAACCAGATGATCAAACCCCACAGTGACTCTAGTTGTTCCCTATGCTGGACAGCGAAAGCTGCTCCAAGCACTGCATCACCCTCTCCCGACTCAGAGTCTGTTGATCTGTTCCCAGTCTGCCCTAGAGAATCTCCTAGCGTTGCCTCTGAAGCCCTCTACGGCTTCTGCGTCAGCATCTACGACCCTCTGCGTCCTTTGCATCAGCGCCTACAGCCTCTGCGTCAGGCCTTCTAGGCCCTGCGCTGTCCCTCCCGGCATTGCGCTGCATCTCTACCATGTATTCTTCAGCCTCAGATGAAAATCCCTTGCTGAATTGCTCCTTGCTGCAACTCTAATCACTAACTCGATTTCCTCAGCAAACCTAGCCCCAGAGAATCGAATTCTTGATCTCTCTTGGAGTGTCTCCAACTGACCCTCAAGCCTCCTCATATACTTTTCTTATTGACGAATCAACAACCAAGATTAAGTCCCTAATCAATGGCTAAGATTAGAACTGGCTTGATCCTCGTCTCTTAGAACTTTCTCACCCATATTATATTAATACATATTAATATTTTAATTTTCCTAAGTTTAGACTTAGGAACTCATTAAAAACATTAATTATTTTAATATCTTTTCATCCAGGTGGAATTTCTCCAAAAGATTTCTAGGTTCTGGAGATCTCATGTACTCTAGCCCTTCCACAAAATTTCGAAGCTAGAGCACATCCGATGCTACCCAAAATCAACAGCAGGTGGTCTCCACCTTGGGTTTGGTCTCCATATACGGGGTCCTAATCCTCCAGAGGGCTACATTGGCACATGTAGGGTGTGTGTTGAGAGCCATGGGCCTCCACAATAGTAGACAACACTCCATGGATACCCAAAGATGTTCGGAAATTGCTCGAGATTCACCTATTGGACGAAGAAAATGCACCCAGTTCACCTTTGCTCGGCCAGCCCCACAGTTGTACCATGCACTTGGCAGATGACCCAGGACTTGTATGTTGATGTGGCATCACTTCTTTTGGAAGTTCAATTCATCGTTTTGGCACTTATGGACTTCATCAAGCCTCTTAGAGAGCCCAACGACATGCATTATTGATTATTCGATCTCTTGAGAGGCTTGTTATTTTGTTTATGAGCTAGTTTGGTGGGCTTGTCACCAAAAGTTAGTTATTTGCACATTATTTTTATTTGATGGGCTAATGAAGGCTCAAATAGGTAAATCAAATTCATTAGGAGAGTATAAATACAAATGATGAGAGTTCATTTCTCATCATCACTTGGATTCGATCATTATCTCTCTTGAGAATTTCGCATTTCCTTCTTGTTGGACGAAGTTGGACCATGGATGAATTTTGATGTCAGGATTTCATTTTCTTATCTTGGAGCTTCTTAATTGGAAAATGTATTTATGGTTGGATATATTCTCTTACATGTAAGTAAGATTTTGATGTTATTGTCTTTTACTTTGTCACATACATTGATCACGGGAATTTTGCTTTTTTAGGGCTAATTGTTGAATGCATTTACTGCTTCATTGATGAATTATGTTATAGCATATCTCTATGTATGGGCCATGTTTGTTGAAAGAATTTTCCTAGAGATCTAAGTTATCTTGATAAGCCATCTTGATTTGCAAACAAAGTATAAACGCTTCAAGGTCACTCTCTTCTTTGCCCTAATGCTAAAAGAAGTTGCCCTTGAAGTCTCTTTCAGCGAGAAACGAGATCCATTCTCATAATTTTTCTTAACTCTATATCCCCAAAGGAATTAGGGTCTAATCCACCATAAGGTGATCACCTTAAAACCTCTTTTTCTTCAACTTTTCCCCCTCTTTTCTAGCTCTAGCCACCCTGGCCCCCCTAGGGCATCATTTTCCCGACAAAGTAGCCATAGAAAAAGTTCAATCTCTTGGCCTCTGTTGTGCTAGTGTGTCTTCGAGCTCTCCTCCAAATTTTAAGAAATTTCGACAGTGGGATTGCGATATATATATCCCAAGCCCTAGCGCTGAGACCAAACTTTTCCCTGGTGATCCTTTCTGCTTCCTTGTTTAGGGTAAGATCATCATTGGTTGCTAAAATCCCTCCCCTTAACCTAGGCTATGTCCACTTGGCCCTGTGTGCTCCCATTTCTCATCCAAGGCAATTCTTTCAAGACAACTCGGGAAGCCAAGTTTTGCAAGGATTTTAGGGATTGGGAGACTCCTTTACAAGTCATATTCCCTTAACCTAGATCTTAAATCCTCACCTCCTTCTCCTACAAAGCTTTGTACCTTGCTTGAAGAGTAAAAAAGCTCCATTCTTAATCTCCTTCTAGGGAAAGGATCATTAAGATCACTTCACATCCATTTGTTGATTCATCATTCATAAGTAAATATATATATACCGGGTCTCCTCACATCGGTGAAAATCTGTGAAGAGTATGGAGCCTTAGCTGTGGTGACAGTGGGCGAAGTCTCCATTGTTGTCCTTGACGTAGCAATTGCTCCTTTAGGTTTCCCTTTTAGGTCCCCTGCTAGTTTGAGCAATAACATTTTGGTGTTATATTATTTTGATGCTATTGTCGGGAATGACAGCTATAAGCATTCCTTTGGTGACTCCACTCATTGTCCAAACCCCTAGTTTACTTTAAGGCGACAACATTCCTCCTTTAACTAGGGATGTTGCAAAAAGTGGAGAACGAACTTCATCACCTGTTGGAACACCCTTCACCGATAATTTGAGAAATTCAGTGATTCATCACAAAAGATGCATCTAGTTCTAACATTGACCCAAAATGAAACAACCCAAGATGACCAAAAGTGAAAGACACTTGGTTAGTGTCTTCGCCCCTTTGAAATTGAGCGATGATCCCAAACCATTACCTGAAAAATATAACTGATGGTTACCCAAGTTCAAAGGGGATGCTACTAGGACTATCCATGGCATTATTACGGAATTCTATTGGCAAATGTCCCCCAGGATGATCTTTGATGAAGATAGGCTCATGATGTTTTTCGCTCTATTGCTTGAAGGACAAGCAACATAACGATACATTAGCCTTCCCCCATCATGCATAAAAGACTCTGATGACTTTGAAGTCCTATTCATGAAGAGGTGGTCAAGCAATGCCCAAGGAGCCTTTAACATTGAAAAATTCTATCAAATAACCAAGGGAAGGGAAGACGTGCGGAATTCATTCAAAAATTTGATAGGGTAGTCAAGGATATACCTAATCATTTGAAACCATCCGAAGCTAATATTCTTCATAAATTCATAAAAGCTGTGGGTGGCCACTTAACCTATGTATTAAGGGACAAGAAACCTTCCACATTGGCTAAAGCCAAAGAGATAACAATGGAAGTTGAGGAAAACCTACGAATCTCGAAGGTAGATGTCACTAACCACCCTAGAGCTAAAGCAGAGGTCAAGAAGGAGAAGTCCAAAGATCAACACGAAGAAACCCTCTCTTCCATCCTAAAGAAAATGGGGAAATTCAATAAAGAAGCCAATGCACGTGATAGTGTTATCATGAATAAAATCACTGCCTTGGAAAGGGCTCAAAAATCCAGTTATATTCCAAAATGAGAACCCTTTCCCAAAAAGCAAGGCGAAGAATATGTCCAAGCTCATCTCAATTCCCAAACACTTCGGCTCCAAGTAATGTTGTTGAGCCAGATTCATCTTCTGAGGACGAGGGAAGTGAAGACAAAGAGAGTGAGGATGAAAAAATTGATGAGTCGGCTAACCTTGTGGAATCTGACATCTTCAACATTTTTCTTGGGGGCTCTAATACACACCCTCCCATTAGTGAGGTCACCCTTAAGGAAAGGAAGAATCCATTCTTAACTATGATAGCAAGGGAAGGTTCAAACAGGTCCAATATTCACGAAAGGAAAATAACAAAGACCCTACAAGCTCCAAAGGACCATCTAAAGAAGATTCATTGCCCAAGGAAGCCCCTCCCAAGGAGTCTCTCCCTGAAATTCCTCCCAAGAAATATCCCCCAACCAAAGCCAATTCAAAAAGCGATCCTGCAAGGAAGGAAAACATCAAGAAGAAAGAGAAGGCAAAATAGGCTAAGCTTGACATTGACATAGGGGTTGCCATAGGAAAAATAACCATACCTGTTCCTTTGAAAGAAATTGCAAAAGTTCCTGAGCAACAACAACAAATCAAGAAGTCCCTAGGTATTCAGGAAGAAGAATTACCCGAAGACTTACAAAACATTCATATTCCTAACCAAAACCCTAGGTGTGAACCATTTATGCTCACTTTTGCTGTTAATAACCTCTTCTTACACAATTGTATGTTAGACTCACGGGCTTTTGTGAATATCATGCCCTTAAAAGTTATAAAGCAATTGGGTCTCAACATCACTCGGTCGTACAAGAAGGTATGTGGTTTAAGCTACAAGCCTGTCGAGCTGGAAGGTCGCATAAAGGACCTTAAGGTTTCTTTGGATAGGAACCCCGACATATCCCTTCTCATGGATGTTTTTGTCATTGATATCCCTGATGTGTGGGGAATGCTATTATCTATCAAATGGGGGGCTACCATTGGGGGTCATGTCCAAATGGACTTATCATATGCTACCATTCAACAATCTGATGGAACCCCTTTTATCCTTTATAGGGAACCCACCTACCTCTCTCATGCGATTAAGCCTGGACCATATTACGAAACACATGAAATTAAGAAGTCTTGTCCTATTCTCCCAGCTCAAGAAAGTATTTTCAAACGACCAATTTCTAAAACAAGCAAAAAGCGAAGCCTAAAAAGGAATACAAGGCCAGGGATTTGGTCTTTGTGGATAGAGACCCAATCCCTGTCAAGACTCGTGGAAAAGTTGGGGAGGAATATTATTACAATGCTAAACTCAACAATGAACTTTGGCCCGAGCCAGTCAAAGTAAGTCGTATCGCCCCTTTCCTTGAGACTTGATATTGTATCATATGCATGGTAGAGTAGAATGCATGGCATGTTGATTTTGCTAGAACTAATGTCATATGATTTTTATCATGCTAGATTAGCTGTATTTAGCTTCTTTTTTACCAAAGAGAAAAAAAATTGCATTTTACTTCTACGAGTTGATTTTATGGGCCTCATCCAAGCATATGCAATCATGAGACACCGCGAAATGCAATCGTGACCTTCCGTTCAAGTAGCTTTGTCCACTTCTTCGAGAGATCACGTCCCAGTTGGAGTCAGAGGTTATCCACCATTTTGTGAATGATATCCCCAGGAGGATTTTTTTCTCCAAGATGGTCCTCAGCCAACAGCCCCTTGCAGCCACCAACTAGCTCGTTGTGCCACTTCTCCGCCACCTAAGCCAGCGATGTGGTCCCTCACCCATCTGCCATGATCGTATGTTTGAAGGTGCGCCTCCCAAACTTAAAGGTATGTCTTGTCATTTGGTAATTGAGTATTATAGTTTGCTTATCATGGACACTTCTGGGAATGGATTAATGGGGGGATTAAATGGAAAGAATGAGCTAGGTCTGTGCTCTTGTCCCCTAGACCGCTTTTGGATGGTAACCTTGGATTCCAGTCCTGTGGGATCTCCTTTACTGACCCTTTGGCTTTAGGGATGGTACTTCATGAGAAACCCAGACTTTGGTTGTATGGTCCCCCACTCCGTCATCCACATATATTGCCCCATTTCCACTCATTGTAACCCAATTCATCATTTGCCCCACCTGGGTCCACATTCCTCCACTAGGTCCACATAAGGTTAGCTTTCCCCTTCCCCTTGCCCACACCTTGGGTCAGACCTGGAATGATGCCCTCGAGGTTGATGCAGCTGAAAAGAAAAGTAAAAGCATAATTGGCCACATTCAACAAGAAAATGCACCACAAAATGAAAAAGATGGTCAGGACAAACACATTTAGCACGTACGTAAACGCCAATACATCGGCTCTACCCCATCATCATGGCCATCACCCCAATTCCTATAGGCCCTAGATGACCCTCCTTTATCATTCAGGAACCAATGATTGTCCCAACCCCTAGTGGGCAATGAATCCCCCTACTTTAAAAGGGGCATCCACTGTTATATATCACAAATCATACTCTTACCCCTTGAACCCTGAACAATTAATTAAAGAAAAATCAGAAAAAGCAAAAGAAATATAAAGAAGGGTGGAAAAATCAAGGTTGGGGGCACCTTATGTACCATGATTGATCACTCCTATACATTGTATACCCAAGTGTGGGATTCCCTTTTACTAGCTACCCTTCTACCTTAGCATGTGGCCCAGGGTTGCCACTTTTCATTCCCTACTCCATTCATCCATTTACCACAGGCCACCACCTTTTAAAGGATCTACCTTGGACATATTATCCCCTTTAGAAGTAGAAACCATCTAATAGGATACTCTGTTCACCCCATTTGGAGCTTGGAGACATTGGCATGTGCCACTTTTCATTCCCTACTCCGTTCATCCATTTACCACAAGCCACCACCTTTTAAAGGATCTACCTTGGACATATTATCCCCTTTAGAAGTAGAAACCATCTAATAGGATACTCGGTTAACCCCATTTGGAGCTTGGAGACATTGGCATGTGCCAGTGCCCATTATGGAAGCGCATGCCTGTTAGTTTTTGGTAGCATCGGAAGTGCTCTAGCCTTGAAAATTGGTGGAGACGCTAAGGCGCATGAGTTCTAAAGAATCCAAAAATTGTTTGGTGAAAGTCCACCTCGATTGTATTTTATTAAAATAATTAATATTTTTAATGGGGTTTTTAAGTCTAAACTTAAGAACATTAAAATATTAATGGGTATTAATCAAAATATGGGTGAGAATGATCTAAAAGGCGGATCAAGTCATGTTTTAATCTTAGCCGTCGATTAGAGACTTCATCTCAGTCGTTGAAGACTCAACAGAAAAAGTATAAGATGAAGGCTTGGGGTTCACTTGAAGACACACAAAGAGTTGATCAGTCAGTTCGATTTTCCTAAGGCAAGGTTTGCTAAGGAATTCAAACCAGTGATCAAGTAGTGACGATCAGACGTAGTAATGGAAGGAGGCAGTAATGGAAGGAAGTGATTTCCAGTTCCAGTGACAAAATGGAGAAGGATAATAGAGCTCGCACTGGTCCAAGAAGGGACAACACAGCAGCTGAAGGAGATTGACGCAGAAGGTCAACACAGAGTCTGGAGGAGGTTGACGCAAAAGTGTTGGGGATGAGCAAAGTTCAGTCCTAGGTATCACAGTAGGTGATCGGCAAGAGAAATCGAGATTTCTCTTACCGTAGAAGAAGCAGCAGTCCAAGTTGACACAGTTAGAGGGAGCCCCCACGAAAAAATCACGCAGAGCCTACGTACGCTCATGCAAGGACTGCAAAGTTTTGATTTGTGGTAGCATTGGATGTGCTCTAGCCATGATATTTCCAAGACCCAGAAATAGTTTGGGAAAATTCCACTCAGATGAAGAGATATTAAAATAGTTAATATTTTTAATGGGATTCCTAAGTATAAACTTAGGAAAATTAAAATACTAATGTGTATTAATACAAAATGGTTTAGAAAGTTCTAAATGACGAGGATCAAGCCAAATCTAATATTAGTTGTTGATTAGGGACTTAATCTCAGTCGTTAAATCGTCAACCGGAAAAGTATAAGAGGAGGCTTGAGGGTCAGTGGAGACACACTAAGTTGATCAATGAATTCGATTTTTTGGGGCAGGGTTTGCTGGGAAATCGAGTTGGTGATCTGTTGCAGTGAGGGGCAGTTCGACAGAAGGCCAAGGATACATAGCAAAGAGGCAGAGATAGTTCCCGATAGACAGCGCAAAGGCAGCCTGCGCTGACGCAGAGGCAGCCTGGGGTGACGCCAAGACAGCTAGAGCTGACGCAGAGGTTTGGAGGGCCAGTGTTGATGCATGAGGCCAAGAAACTGACGTAGGCAGACGCAAACAAATGCAGAGCTAACGCTGTGCAAAAAGAGCTGCGCTGTGGTGTTTTCGTGGCACACACTGAGAGAAAAGAGGCAGATGCAGATCCGTAGAGCGTGACGCAGTTCCAGAGGTTAGCTTGGAGCAACTTTCACTATCCAGCTAAGGAACAATGGAAGTCACTGTAGGGCCAATTATCTGGTTGCTGATTAGCGGGAATATTTGTCTCGGGAGCAAGGTACTTCTATCGAGGAAAATCTCTGAAGGGTGAGTCATTTCTGGCACACTAGTTGTATTCAGAAAACTGCATAATAATAAAACCCTCATATCTGTTGCACCGGTTTTCCCGCATCGGGTTTTTCCAGGGACGATTGTCCAAAAAATAACGATGTCCCTTGTGTTGTCTTCGTACGCCCTTGTGTTGACATGTATTGTGCCATCCTCCTATGCCACAACTCATTTAATTCTTTTTCTCCATCGACATTACTGCTTATCAGTGCCATAGGACACAACAAACCTTCCACATTCGTTGAAGCCAAAGAGATAAAGATGGAAGTTGAGGAAAACCTATGAATCTCTAAGGTAGATGTCACTGACCACCCTAGAGCTAAAGCAGAGGTCAAGAAGAAGTCCAAAGATCAACACGAAGAAACCCTCCTTTCCATCCTCAAGAAAATGGGGAAATTCACTAAAGCAGCCAATGCACACGATAGTTTTATCATGAATAAAATCATTGCCTTGGAAAGGGCTCAAAAATCCAGTTATATTCCAAAATGAAAACCCTTTCCCAAAAAGCAAGGTGAAGAATATGTCCAAGCTCATCTCAATTCCCAAACACTTTGGCTCCAACTAATGTTGTTGAGCCAGACTCATCTTCTGAGGACGAGGGAAGTGAAGAGGGAGAGAGTGAGGATGAACAAATTGATGAGTCAACTAACCTCGTGGAATCTAACATCTTGAACATTTTTCTTGGGGGCTCTAACACACACCCTCCCATTAGTGAGGTCACCCTTAAGGAAGGAAAGGAAGAATCCATTCTTAACTATGATAGCAACGAAAGGTTCAAAGGGTACCAATATTCACGAAAGACAAATAACAAAGGCCCTACAACCTCCAAGGAACCATCTAAAGAAGATTCATTGCCCAAGCGAGCCCCTCCCAAGGAGTCTCTCCCTGAAATTCCTCCCAAGAAAGATCCCCCAACCAAAGCCAATTCAAAAAGCGATCCTGCAAGGAAGGAAAACATCAAGAAGAAAGAGAAGGCAAAATAGGCTAAGCTTGACATTGACATAGGGGTTGCCATAGGAAAAATAACCATACCCATTCCTTTGAAAGAAATTGCAAAAGTTCCTGAGCAACAACAACAAATCAAGAAGTCCCTAGGTATTTAGGAAGAAGAATTACCCGAAGACTTACAAAACATTCATATTCCTGACTGAAACACTAGGTGTGAACCATTTATGCTCACTTTCGCTGTTAATAACCTCTTCTTACACAATTGTATGTTAGACTCATGGGCTTCTGTGAATATCATGCCTTTAAAAGTTATAAAGCAATTGGGTCTCAACGTCACTCGGTCGTACAAGAAGGTATGTGGTTTAAGCTACAAGCCTGTCGAGCTGGAAGGTCACATAAAGGACCTTAAGGTTTCTTTGGCTAGGAATGCCAACATATCCCTTCTCATGGATGTTTTTGTCATTGATATTCCTGATGTGTGGGGAATGCTATTATCTATCAAATGGGGGCTACCATTGGGGGTCATGTTCAAATGGACTTATCATATGCTACCATTCAGAAATCTGATGGAACCCCTTTTATCCTTTATAGGGAACCCACCTACCTATCTCCTGCGATTAAGCCTGGACCATATTATGAAACACATGAAATTAAGAAGTCTTCTCCTATTCCCCCGGCTCAAGAAGTTTGTATTTTCAAACGACCAATTTCTAAAACAAGCAAAAGGTGGAAGCCTAAAAAGGAATATAAGGCTAGGGATTTGGTCTTGGTGGATAGAGACCCAATGCCTGTCAAGACTCATGGAAAATTTGGCGAGGACTATTATTACATTGCTATACTCAACAACGAACTTTGGCCCGAGTCGGTCAAATTAATTCGTATCGCCCCTTTCCTTGAGACTTGATATTGTATCATATGCATGGTAGAGTAGGATGCATGGCATGTTGATTTTTCTAGAACTAATGTCATATGAGTTTTATCATGCTAGATTCGCTGCATTTAGCTTCATTTTTACCAAAGAAAAAAAATTGCAGTTTACTTCTACAAGTCGATTTTAT